>CM062816.1:1877676370-1878876370 GCA_031772625.1 Pinus tabuliformis | reverse complement strand
AAATTGACCACATAACAAGTTGTTTACGAGAATAGAGACCTTTATACCATGAAAATTGATCCGGTTCTAAATATGAAGATGCAATACATACCTTTTGTAATAGTTTCACCTCATGTAGATCAAAATATTGCTCCATCTATAGTATCCAATTTACCGGATACTTGCCATCAAACTTCCTCATATCGCCTTTTCTAGATTTTAGGAGCTCGATTTTGAAACAATTGTAACTCTATAATTTCAAATCTCCAAGTACTTAAATTGCATCATGTTGTATCCCTCTGAGTCCTCTTTCTAACCCCACAAGTCTGATCAAAATTGGATTCTGCAAGGAAGAGTTATGTCAAATCTCCCACGATAACCTGATTATAGACTAGTTCAGTAGAGCCAACTTGTATGAAGTCCCACGTTTCATTGTTTCAACCTTAGGATCTGAAGCCAATACACAAAAGACTAAAGTCCATTCTCTTTCTAAAACTTCCTACGAAATTTCAATTTGATGCTCAGAGAGAAATTTATGACGATTTTCCCAAGGTCACCTGTTTAGGATGTAATTCGGGATCCTGCAGAAACCCTAAATGTCGTGGACTATATCTCCGCAAATATAGCGAACCAAGATATGAAATTTGGGTCCGAGCTTCACCAAAATTACAGCTCAATGTCTCAAATGTATTTTAATTTCAGAGTCTGCAACTCCACAGAAAAACAAGTATAGAGAATATTCCACGATGATCTGTTTGATAGGGAATTCTAGAGTTTTCCAAAACCCTAACTTCCTCAGATCATATCTCCAAACATATAGCGAAAGAAGATCTCAAATTTGGTCTTGAGGTTTAGAACAATTTTTGGTCAAATGGGTTTTTGTTTTAGCTTTTAAAATGTCATAGAGAAAAATTTATAGTGAAAATTCCACGATGAACTATTTGGAGCAACGAAACTCTAGAATCCAAAGATTTGATACCAAATGTTATGAAACTAGCTCACAAAAGATAGAAAAGATAGATCAACACCTTAGAAATAATCCTCTTCGAGGGTAACCTCCTTTACATTACAAAAATGAACAATTCTTGGATGATACAAATGACAAGATCTCCTTTCTATATATAGGAGTCTAAGGGATCATAATATAATGAGAGCCGACATAACAATAATAATGTAAGGGCACAATAATAACAATAGTGGGCTTCTATGGGGCACAATAATAACAATATGGGGACTATATGGGCACAACAATATAATAAGGGAGTTGTACTAATAACAATAAGGGGTTACATTAGTAGTATAGGGACCTAACACTAAAATGCAAGGCTAGTATCTAGTGGGAAGATTTGAAAAATGTAGACGACATAAAAGAAGAGATGTCCTAGAAGGAAATTGAGGAATATTTCAAGAACAATTATATACTCTAGAGATACTTTGACAACAATGCTAAGGAGTTCTATGAGCTCATATTTGGCCAAATTATAGATGAAGAGCATACCACCAAATTCTTGGAGCTGCTAAGGTATGTCCCCTATCCGAAGGAGGAAAAAGCAAAGATTCAGACTTATTTCAGTGGACTGCCACAATCCTTTAAGGATAGAACTGAGTTCAATGAGCCCAAGACATTATAGGATACAATTCAAAAACTAAAGAACTGCTATGAGAAGTTTAGGTGTAGAATTGAGTATAAATTAGACTATAAATTCAAAGGTAATGCCATGTTTAAAGGAAAAGGGTAGAAAGAAACCAAGGGAATGTGTGTTACTTCTATTAATAAAAAACATCAATAATGATCCAACACTTCTATCAAAGTCCTCTCTATTCAAGAAGAGGCCAAGAGTTACGAGAAAGGTCCATACAAGTGCTATAAGTTTGGAGGGGATCACTTAAGGAAGGAATTCACATAGTACAAGCACGTTGGCTCGAGACTGTACAGTGCATAGGAAAAAAACAAAACTAAAGACATGGCACAAAACATACCCAAAATTTATGCAATAATGGATAATTATCAAGCTAATCAACAGGAAGTCATTATAGAAATGGAAGGTATTCTTTCTGACCAAAAGTTTAGTTTTTATTGACCCTAGTTAAAATTTTAGTTACATCAATCCCACTATTATTGATAAATGCACAATGAAGAAGGAAGCACACAATGAGTCTTAGCTAGTTCAATTGGACACAGGGATGAAAAGAAGAATTGAGCATTGGGTGAGGAATTTACCAATGAAATTGAATAGGATGACAACTGCTGAAAATCTCAATGTGTTTCCATTGGGAGCATATAGTGTACTATTGGGCATGGACTAGCTATACCTGCATCGGACCTAGGTAGATTTTTTTTAGAAGACAATTGAATGCCTTGGTGAAGTTGGAGCACATAGAACATTACATGGAAAGCTAAAACCTATTTCTGTAAGATTATTTTTTGCTATGCAATCCATGAGAAGATGTAGAAAGGGATGTCTTTTATTTACTGTGAAAATACCTAGTAGTGCTAAATCTAACTGCATCATTATAAATGATGTCAATGATGTTCTTGGGGAAATACCTTGTTTTAAAAAGAAAATCATATGTATATATGGAGGAGATGCTTGGGTTACCTCCCCATAGAGAGGTGGATTTTTCTATCGAATTAATGTAAAGAGTAGCTCCAACTTCCAAGGCTCCATATAGAATGAGCACTCTAGAATTAGTTGAGATGAAGCTAGAGCTCTTGGACATGCTCAACAAAGGCTACATAAAGCCAAGCATGTCTCCATGGTGATCACTAGTGTTATTTGTAAGGAAAGATGATGGTAAACGTAGGTTGTGTATTAACTAAAGAAAAATGAAAAAAGTGACCATTAAGAATAGGAACCCCTTGCCAAGAATTTATGATCTATTTGATCAGTTGAGGAGATAAGTTGTGTTATCCAAGATTGACTTGAAATTAGGCTATCATTAGGTATGCATTCAGGATGAGGATATCAGTCAAACAACCTTCAAAACAAGGTATGGGAATTATGGGATTTTGTTAGTGCCATGTGGGCTTACTAATTCCCTTGAAACTTTCATGTGTTTGATGAATAGTGTGTTGCAACACTACCTAGACATGTTTGTAATGGTTTTTGTTGATTAAATTTTGGCATATTCAAAGACCAATGAGGAACATGAAGAGAATTGGGATGTAGTACTGGAAATTTTAAGGGAGGATAAGATTTATGCAAAGCTTGTTAAGTGTGATGTTTTCCAATCACAAATTTATTATTTGGGACATATTGTCTCAAAATAGGGAGTAGTAGTTGATCGAGAAAAGGTTAAGGCCATAATGGAATGGCCAACACCTAAGAATGTGGTTGAAGTTAGGTCCTTCATGGGATTGGCTTGATATTACAAGAGGTTTATTAAGAATTTCTCTAAGATTGGCCACCCAATTACTGCATTGCAAAAAAAAATAAAAAAAAATAAAAAATTGAATGCACTATTGATTGTGCTGCAAGATTCAATCACCTGAAGTAGTTTTTAACTAATGCATTAGTGTTGGGAATAGGAGTTACTAAAAAGGATTTAGTTGTATGCACAGATACTTGTAAGGAGGGACTTGGTGGATTCTTAAAGTAGGAAGGCTAAGTGGTTTGTAATGAATAATGAAAGTTAAATGAGCATGAAAAAAATATCTAACTCATGACTTGGAATTTGTTGCCATGATCGATGCATTGAAGATGTGAAGGCACTACTTTCTTGATAGAAAATTTACTCTAGTGAACGATCATGGAGGGTTGAAATATTTGTTCGATCAGCCTAAAGTAAATGTAAGGAAATCTAGATGGTTCTCTACACTCACTGAGTTTGATTTTGAGATTAGATACATTAAAGGAAAGGAGAACATAATGGTTGATGCACTTAGTAGGAGAGTGAAAATAAACCATATAGCAGCCATAAGTTCCTAAAGAAATGATCTTGAAGAAAGGATTAAGATTGCCGGACAAAAAGATGAAAGGTATCAAGAGTTAAAGGAAAAATTGTAGTAAGAGTCCCGAGATGACCGGGACAAGGAGTATTGCTTCTTTAAAGATGGGTTGATTATACTCAAGAATAGAATCTATGTGCGAAATGATGGAAATGTAAAGAAGTTGGTATTGAATGAGTTTCATGGTAAACCATACTTCGGCCACCCGGGTTACCAAAAGACTCTACCATCCATCAAGAAGTTCTACAATTGGATTTATTTGAAAAGTGAGGTGGATAATTTCATCTCCATGTGCATAGAATGCCAACAAGTGAAGGCTAAGTGCAAGCACCCGACTATATTATTGCAACCTATTCCAATTTTAAAATGGAAGTGGGAGATGATTTCAATGGAATTTTTTACATGGCTACCAAATACCTTTAAACAAAATGATGCAATCATGGTAATCATTGATAATTTGAGAAAAGTGGCTCACTTTCTAGCTATTAAGTATACAAATTCAGCTAGTGAGGTGGATGAAGTTTTCATAAAGGAGATTGTGAGATTTCTTGGAGTTCCCAGGAAGATTATTTTAGATAGAGATGCCAAGTTCACTTCAAATTTTTGGAGAGAAATATTTGTAATATTGGGAGTTGAGCTCATTGATGAGCCTCGGTATTGCAACAAGAATGTTGCAACTCCCAAGGCTACCGACTTTAATTATAAACCCAGGTTTCGTACAAACGAAAGAGGTATCAACACTATATATGCAGCATACAATGTGTCATTCCTTTGATGTCATGATGTAATGGAGTGCATGTACTGAAGTCAAATCCTAAACTAATTGTAGAAAATGAAATGTTCGAAATGGAACCTTAACCTATTGCAAGAAAGAAAGTACAAGGAAAGAAACCTATTCTAATTGCATAAAGATCATGAACTAAATGTAAAAGAAACCTAGCTTAACCCTATTTATCACATGTGATGATTTAAACTAACTGAGCATGAAATCTGATCTAGAGAGTAATAACTATTGTGTGCATGTGTAAATATAAAAGAACTCATTTTTTAAATCCTTTTGCTTTATAAATGCAAATGCTAATCTTTCCTTGATCTTTGGCAGGGGAGACAAGTGTGGAGCAAGAGGGGTACAATGATTTTGATGGCTTGGAGGTCAAGTAGGGGCCTAATCCCAGCTTCAATGATGATTTTTCTCAATTCAGGCTCAAAACAGGCCGCTACAGGATTTCCTATAGGATGTACTAGTTCTCCTACAAGATCTCCTAGTTCTCCTATAGGATCCCCTCATTTACTACAGGATGTTACAGATTTACTATACGAAATTATAATTCATCGAATGACCAAGCAAATCAAATCCAAATTGGATGGGACAATTTTTTTTATTGACTAGGATGTCTTAGGTCCCCATTCCAAGTGGAATCACTCAAAAATACCTCTGTTAACCCATGCTAAAAAAATAGCACAAAATTACTAGTCGAAAATCTAGAAATTCGAGAACTAGTGAGCTAGTAAATGTATGAAATGCCTAACCTAATCAAGTGAAAATGTAGTGAGGTATATTTTGTTATGAAATAGAATGCTTTTGTGATCTAATTCAAGCAAAATCAACTCTATTTAGAATCATTAGCATGCTCTAAAAAATAGAAGAAATTTATTGTTCTTTGCCACAAATGAGTTCCATAAATCTAGGTTTGGGAATAAGAAAGCTAATCCAAGTAGCTCAATTATTACTATGACCTTCCAAATCTTTTCCAAGGATTAAATGATGACTTTTATCCTACAAAAGAACTTACATAAACCATTTAACCCAATCCTACAACAAGAAATCATTAAGACTAAATGCAAGAAATAGAAAGAAATAAAACAAAAAGAGATGCATGTGAATAAGAAGTGAGAAGAAGGAAAGAAAATGGTGAAAAAGGGCTCTAAGGCTATTGGGATGGCCAAGCCCAAGGAAAATCAGAGAACTATGAAGGATAACAATATTTAGAAGCTAAAAATGACACCAATATTCATTATTTTCATCAATACAATTACATCCCAACAAGAAAATACAATAGAGCTGCAAAAATACGAGTTCTCTCCACAAGAATGCTAATGAAAATCTATCTCTATAAGAAAATTTGACTTGGTACTTCTAAAAATTATTAGGAATCATTCCCCATGAATGGAGTAAGCCTTCCCCACCATATTCTCATAATATTCCACAAAAATAAATAATATTAGGCACAAATATGCAATTATTCATAAACCTTCCTAATGAATATATTAAAGTTAAAAATACATTATCTAATGCAATTAGAGAGATTTAATGTGATGAAGGATGGTCATAGGCCTTAATTTACTTTTAATTTAGAGGCACGGGCCTTAATTTATGTCTAATTTAGAGGCCCATCATACCCCCTACTGAAAGTGTTGCTCATCCTTTGAGTAACTTAGTGGCATCAGTATGCCTCATTCATGGCCCTGGTAGATAAGAATCCTAGCTATAAGTTCTACAAGGACAAACCCGAAAACATATTTGTGCAAAGAAAAATCCTTCTTTCTTGAGACCATTAGTTTTCCTTCTTCCCCTTATTCAAGATGGTTCTTGAATATTTTTCAGTTTGGCAAGGTATTCCACATCCTTATCAACCTTCTTCTACCTTGTTCCACCATTTGGAAACCTCTGAAACCTTCAAAATGTCTTTAGATGAGAACTAGAACATCCTGTAGTAATTCTTGTCAAAACTACAGGAAACCCTGTTAAAACTACAAGAAACCCTTTTTGAGAATAAATGATATTATGAGCCTAGGATAGGACCTCAACTTGACTCCCATGCCTTTTTCCCATTTTTAGGCCTTGCACAAAATCTAGAAAGAGATTGAAGACCTCTTGGAAAACATCTTTTGATAACTGTAGTTTGAGTTCTGTTTTGATGGTGAATGCCTCATTTCCTTTTGTTTCATTCTTCTTCTCTCTTGCGGCATAGATGACTTCGTAATGGCCTTGGAGTTCTCTGTTTTGATTGGGTATCTCTTACACTCTGCCATCTTGGGGTTTAGCATAATTTTTTCATTTCTTCCTTCTTGTAGCAACATTATGCCTTCCTGTAGTAGTCATTCCTCCTCTTTCAGGGTCTTCTAACTACATGGGAGTGATGAGAAATGATGAAGAGGGATTCAATGATGATGATAGGGCTCAGATCGAGTAGTGTAGGTTTGTGAAAATGGAGAGGATGCTCTGGTTTTTTTCAAGAATGAAATGGGATGGATGAATGATGAACAAATAGTGAATATGAAGTGGATGGAGGGCTTGGAGTGCTCTGGTGACTTGGACTTTGCAAAAATATCTTCTTTTAACTGTGTCCTCATTCCTTGAAATCATCACTCTTCATAATTTGAATTTTCAACATTGCATGAGTGAAAGAGTGAGCTACAATTAACTAGTTGAAGGCAGTTGAGACTGTTGACCCATCCTTAGCTTATAAAAACTCATCTCTCATGCATTGACAACAAATTTCTAACTACAATATGCTCAAGAGAAGAGGTTAAGAATATTGCATATCTGTACCTACCTGATGGTTGTTGAAGAGACATGCATGCTACTACTTAGTTGATGTTGATGTGTAGGTGTTGGGGGACCTATATCAACCTTCCTAAATAATATCTAACCTAGTTCTCCATCATATTTCCTCTTGTAGCTTCTTCTCGACCTTCCTGTAGATTTTCAAAAATTCTTGTAGTACTACAGGAAACTCCTGTAGTAATTCACGACAACCTCTTATAGCATACTTCTTTTGTCCATATCCCCCAAGCGGTAGAATGGATTGACCTGAAACTTTCTCAGATCTCGACAAAAATTAAAAGTGGCTGAAGGTGAAGGAGGCCGATTTCGTGGAAACCGTGCACTATAATTTGATGAAATTTCTTGGGCATCTTACCATCATCCATATGCATCTCCCCATGAAACAAATTTTTAAATGGATGCATGGTTTTCAAGTTATGGCAAAAATAAATTGCTACTCTATGTATTTTGTTTCCTGTAGTAAAACATAGCCTTGCTGTAGTTTTTTAGGATAGCAAGAAAATTGAATGGAAAAAGATTGAGAATGATGGGTGGATGGTGGAAATAGATGAGGGTTATGGATTGGCATGGCCTTGGTATTATTGTAGCATTTTAGCAAAGGAGGAGAAAGTCAAAATTTGACTTCTTTTGACTAGGTTTGACCTATTTTTTCTTTATTTGGTGGAAAATTGCTTTTGTTCCTTGTGGATGTTGGAGAACACCTACATTCATCAAAGAGATACATGGAGCAAATATTTTTTATTTTTTCCCTTTTTTTTCTTCTAGGCCTACTAACTGCCTCAAGGAGGTTTTCAACTAGTAGGTCTACCTAGGCGCCTCAAAGGAGGTTTTCACCTAAGACATTTTCTTTTTCTCTTTTTTTCTTTTTTCCCAACCCATTTACCACCTCATGGAGGTTTTCAATCATTGAGCCAATCTAGGACTTCTTAAAGGAGGTTTTCACCTAAGATTTTTTATTTTTTCTCTTATTTTTCAAATTTTGTTTCCTACCCTAGCCTACTTGAAAAACAAAATCACTTTCAAGTATAAGAATACTTCTAATGGAGACATGTGCACATCAAGATGACAGAAAAAATGATGTGTAGGCTTGAAATGTACCTGGATTTCAGAGACCAAATGATTTGACTTTGAAAGGATCAAGCATAGTTGAAGAAGAGAGTGATGCTCCATCTTGTTGATTTTCTAGAACCAAACCTCAATATAACTTTGATTTCCTTGGTTTTCTTGCTTATCTAGATCATTCTTCATGTCTTCTTCTACCATGACCTTCAAATCTTCCTCTTTTTGTTGATTCTTCTCTTCAATACATGGAGGATTTGATGGTAACCATGAGATATCTCTCTCGATCTCTGAGTTTGATGTCTTCTCTTCATCAAGTGCAGCCCATGATTCCGTGGTCTTCTCATTTGAATCTTCTTCTTCTAGATGTGGTCCTTCAATGATATCAAGATAATCTCTTTCTTGGAATACTCTTCCTGAGCTATGGTGAATACCATTTATCTCAAGAGAAGATGTTTGGAAGTGTTGTACTTCAACATTGTAAGTGGGATGAGCTACTTCAGTGTTGTCCCTGTGTTCTGTTGATCCTTTGGATTGTACTATCTTGTGATCTTCCATTCCGGACTCCTCACCTACTTTGAACGAGGATCAAGTTGTTGACAGAGTTGGTACTATGCAGCCAACCTGTGCCATCATTTGTGATGAGTGTGAGCGGGAATCTAAAGAAGAACCCACAGTGAAAGATAACTCCCTTCCATCTATGCCTCACCTGCTCTATCTTGACACCCCTTGTGATTCTTCCACTATCCATTTCCCTTGTGAAAACTCATTTCTGGATGTTTCTACTTCCAATCATTCACAGGACATGTTAGATGTCACTATATCATTACATTGTGGAGAGGATGCATCTTCCACTGAAAATCTATCCAATCTATCATCTTTCATTTTTGAAAACATAGAGGTAACACCCTTGCTTCTCATCTACCCCTTTGCATGATTCATCAAATCATGAGGATGTCGATGAACATCCTAGATTTTCAGATCTTGGTTGTCGTGATCTCTCTACTTCTTCATCCAATCACGATGTTGATTCAATCGTTGTTAATCTGTCTAATCCACAAGTATACGATGATCTATCTGTCAACAAAGTCAAAACCCACATACTATCGAGGCACTTTAGCCCGAGCTGATGGTTATGTCAAGCCCTCACTGTCGTGAGGTTGGTTTTACTTCTATTCAGGAAAGTGTTGAAACACACAAGGCTCGTCATCACTCTCTGTTTTTCATTCAAGATCAATCCAACACTAAGATTTCACTTCCTCCACTTGAACTACATGATCCCATCACTCATGCATTGGAGGAATCTTACACGGCAATCACACTTGCATAGCGTAAGTGGTATACCATTATCATGTTTGCTTGCATGTCACAGTCAAGAGAATGCATACACTCAACATTTGCACGCAGTGTAGCACAACACCATGGCAAGTCCACAGAGTGCATGTCATGCGATTTCACTCATTTTTGTTCTTTGGATGCTTGTAAGCTTGAAGTTTGTACATCTTCATCGTTATATCTTTCATGCTTTCTATTTTGCGCAACTGCGATGTTCACGAACCATGCCCAGCATGGGTCAACCAATGCACCAGTGGTTGCATTGGAAGTATCACTTCACATGAGATGACCAATGCACTGTTAGCTTAGGAGTAGGAGTAGTGTTTTCTTATGAGTTTTTTGCTTGCATGCATGTTTGCTTCTTTATTTGTGTGTTGCTTGATTACTTGTTTGTTTGCTTACTCGCTTTACATATGCATTTGCTTCTTCTTCTTACTTTTCATTTCATTTTTCTTGCCTTTCTTACTATATTTGTTCTTATTGGGGTACTATCCAGGTCTGCTGGCAATGGAGCAACACTATAGATGAAAACTTATACTCTGAAAATATTCAATTCGCAAGCTAAACTACCCATCCCAAATTTGAAACACGGTGATCAAGCTGAACTTTTGATTGTGTTTGACTGAGTTGGCAAAAGGTGAACCATGTATGTCCATGAGGTAAGTGGGGAAGCTAGAGTAACCCGCACAATGATTCAATACTCCCCGAAAGACCAAGGCCTTGTGCTATCAATGAACCAAAACAGAGAAGTTGTAGTTCTACCAGTGTGTCACCAAGTGTTGTAGAGGCTACAACCACCCTCCAAAATTTTGGCCTGCACCCAATTTCAAAGCCTCCATTGAGAGTTTCACTTGATGACTGCCCACACTCAGGTTCACTCTGTGAGATCGTGTGTGTCTTTGCACCCACCTTGCTTGATCATTTCACCCATGTTTTTTATGTTGATGTCAAAGTCATGCTTGCGACCATGTTCTGGTTATAATCAAAGTCTTTGCTTCATTTGTACTTGTTGTGTTCACTATGAAAGAATCTATCGCACTCACACACAGAGTCACATTCACTGTCGTGCAAGCGTCATCACGGTGGACCAACGATCATTCACAAGTGTCGTGCTTGTCGCTTACACCATTGGTCAGTCATGTTGAGCATGTTTTTCTGGATGGTTTGAGTCGTCTCGTTGTCAAGTCATGTAAGTTTGTGTTTGAAAGATCACATATGCATCTTTTTCTCATTCACACACTTAGTCACTTTTTTGAAGTTTTGACGATCGGATTCCCCTCTGACAGTTGGACCGTCACCCCACCATCGACTTGATCGATTGTCACCTAGAACAACACAGAAGCACCAAGCAAGCCATTTCAAGTTGTGATGTTTGCAAGAAAGCCAATCAACCTTCATGCTCGTCAATCAGAGAGTTTCACCCGACAACCACCCTGAGACTGACTCCCCTCAAAAATTGCGCAGAGGCTGCAGACCTTGCCCACTCCATTGACTAATAAAATTGCACAGATAGGTTGGATAGAAACCCAGTGCCTGTCTTTGTCTCCCTCAGAAAATTGTGCAGTTTTTCTAGCTAGCCTTCCCGACAATCGATCGGCTGCTCACCCAGAAATTTGTACAGTTTTTCTAGATAGCCCTCTCGACAATCGATCGGCTGCTCACCCAGAAATTTGTACAGTTTTTCTAGATAGCCCTCTCGACAATCGATCGGCTGCTCACCCAGAAAATTGCACAGTTTTCATGAGCAAGTCCTCTAGTGCCTAGCAGTCTGCCCAACTTAGGAATTGTGCATAAGTGACCAGCAAGTCAGCCTCCCAGCATTAATGTAGTTTTTCCCGACAGAAACTCTCAGTAGTCGACTAACAGTTCCCTCCAGGAATTGTGCAGTTTTTTCTGCCAATATCCAACAACTGATTGCTAGTTCCCTCCAGGAATTACGTAGTTTTTGCTGCCAAGCTCCTGGAAACTGAATGCCAGTTCCCCTCAAGAATTACATAGTTTTTGCTGCCAATGACCCAGTAGCTAGCTACCAGTTCTCCTCAGGAATTGCACATTTTATTATGCCAAGAATCCTGATGCCCGCTCATTCCGAAAATTGTGCAAATTTTGTCTACCCATCCTTTCCATAACCTGGACAATTTCTCTCAAAAACTACATAGTTTTGTCCTCCAGTTAAGCGAAACCCCACGGATAGTCACTATCAATCCATATTTCCCATCTTCATCAACCAATAACTCATGCGAAATTTTCATTAGCAGTACTTAAAGCCTCCATCCCGCCTAGCAACCTTGTCACCTCTCCCGGTCACCTACATTTGAAATGATCATGCATCATGGTAGACTAGGAGGTTTATGGATTTAATGTCATCTTATCATGAGTGACTGCAGAAACAGGTAAACAAACAAACATGGTGTGACGACAGATGGGATGAACAAAGGGAGCACATGCAAAAGGACAAGTTCACCAACAGACGAACAGACGATGCATGCAAATATATGTGCTCATGAATGGATGATCATGCAAATATGTGTTCACGGATGGATAGAAGAGCAAACATGCAATATGTGTTCATGAACGAATGGATGGACGAACATGCACCTTTCACGAATAGATGAACCTATCAATCTTATGAACATACAAGAAAGGATAAATGTGTGAATGCAACATTAAGTGAGCCAATTACCATAGAAGACTCCACGCACTTTCTCATCCGGAGGTTAAGCTATGACACACCATGAGGACATCCATCACCTAGCAGCACTGCAACTCGACATGTACACTAGTAGCAACACGAATGTACCAACACTGTCATGTCGAGTCATGTCATCCACGTCTCTACTGTGGGCCATACTATCAATCAATGTAATGTAACGTGGAAGTCCAAGAGACCCACTTGTTGTACAAAGAATCATGTAAAGTCGAAAAGTCATGGAAGTCAAACATTCATGAGGGTAGTCGAATAGCCAGAAGGGTTAGTTTCACCCTTTGCTATAAATACCCCCTCATTTGTACATGCAAAAGACTTTTCACCTCAGCTCCTCCCACATAGTCTTGAGAATCTATAATCTTTTCTTTGAGGAGTAAGTAGTGGCTCCAACACCCTGCACGTAGGGTTAGTGATGTATGGTGTAACAATGTGTCTTGGAACTTTCACTTAATTCAGGAGCCTACTCATAGGACAACACATTTTCACACATGTATTGTAGCTGTTGTAAGACTAATCTTTAACGCTTGTAATGCATGTTGCTTTAACCTGTGTTTAACACTTGAACTAATTCACTTGTTGTAATACATATAAGTTAATTAAAATGTACTGTATATGTTGTTAAAATTATCTTTCCCATGTAGACTACTCTCGCGGACATCAGACAGACCTTTCATATAAAACTTGCTATAACAACCATTGTACTCACACGGACTAATCCATTGAGTGTTATACATGTTATCGTCCCTTAGGTGTTGTGACTACCGCATTTGTGTGGCCTGCTCCACTGGAAGCTATGCACATCCTATTGTGTTGTGTGTTCCAAACAAAGTTGGGATTTCTCTGAACCGGCTTGGGACTCACTCCCACTCTCTCCCTCTATGGTGAAAGAACCATTGACATAAGAGACACTTACAATCACTAGGCACGCGAACCTCACTTCTCGCTAGACAAAACAGACCACTCTCATATGCTAACAAGCAAGAGTTGAAGCAAATATCTAAGATAATGGCGATCGGGTTGTCATACGGGATGGGACTCCCACATCGAATGGTGTGAGGTCTAGTTGGTACTTCATGTTGGAAATAATACTGAGAGGGGGGGGTGAATCAGTATTATCACATTAATAAAACTTTTTCAATTCCATAATCAGATTCATATATGCTACTTCCACAACTTCTTAAGATTAAGTTAATCGATCTTCAATGAGTGCATTAGGACATTATCAACCATATTATTAGTTAACAGATGCAGTAACATAAAGTAGATCATCACACATAAGGCACACATATGAACACAATGATATATGGTGGAAACCCAATGCGGGAGAAAACCACCTGCTGCAAGTCATCTCAATCTTCTTCTTAATAAGAAAATCCTTTTACAATATTTGTACTGGTGCAGTCTTATACCAGTACGGGAGCTACAACCCCCTTTGCTCTTGTACTAGCCAATCTATTTACTAGTACGCAGGCTGCTACCTGCTATAATGCTCAAAGATTTCCTTTAGCTCTTGTACTAGCTTAGATACTAGTACGTAGGCGCCGGCCTACAATCTTCTTTCCTCCAAGTACCACGTTTCATCAATTTTCATACTGGATAGACCTACTCAACTGCTAGCTTGAGTCCCGGACTCACCCTGCTCAACTGCTGGCCTGAGTCCCTGGACGCACCCTGCTTAACTACTAGCCTGCGTCCCGGACGCACCCTGCTCAACTGCTAGCCTGCATCCCTCGCTCTGAGTCTTTTGAACTGCCTGCGTCCCGGCGCACCTGAACCCTTCTGCGCCTGCGTCCCGACGCACCTGAACCCTTCTGTGCCTGCGTCCCGGCGCACCTGAACCCTTACTGCACCTGCGTCCCTCCGGGTATAGATGATTTCAAGACTTCAGAAGTAACCCAGACAGTCAGATCTACAGATCTGAACATGCGCCGAAGAGATCTCGATCCATCAGTAGATTCGCTTTGTTTAGATCTAGACCAGATCTAGCCCTCATAAGATATTCAACAAAAACCATGCTCAAGCCAAATGATCTCCTTTGCTTTATATAGGCAAGCTCCTCCTAAAATCATGGGACAATACCACGAGCCGACACCATAATAACCCAAAACCGTCGGCTAAATACCAAGAGTAAAACATAAGAAACCCCCACGTGGGCTTTTCTCTGCCTTGAAAAGTGTGCACTGGGTGGACGCACCTCCTGAACGGCTGGGCTGCGTCCCTGGACGCAGTTGCTGCTTGGTTTACCTGCGGGTACGCACTTTATGTAAGGTGTACCTGCGTACCCCTTATTTTCTTCAATATTTGAACCTCTGCTTACTAAGAACTTGCCATTTTATTCCTTTGAGCTATCCTGTATTATGTCACATTTGATATCTCTTTTGTAGATTCATATGAATGTAAATAAGTGAGATGATCTTCTATGAGAGGGTTGCCATCAAGTACAACACATGCATCATAATGCCAACAATCTCCCCCTTTGGACTTGATGGCAACAACACCAAATCACTCTCCCCCTTTGACATCAAGGGCAAAGGGGTATGCTCCCCCTAAGGACATGCTCCCTTTGACTATAAACCAGATCTGCTGAAGTCTCTGAAAGATCTCCCCCTTTGTATATGTCATGGTGCTCCAATCTGATAATGGTCTTTCTGAGAACAAGCTGAGATGTCTGCTTTGCTATATAGTGTTGTTCATGCTCAATCTCCCCCTGACTGTAAGCAAGGTCTGCAAAAAGATGTTCTACAAGAAGAACATGACTCTATATATCATAAATGACCTTCCTATCACCAAAAGACTCAATACATACATTCATCACCCATCAATAAGGATCATCCATTCAACCAAGTGGGAATATATCAGAAATATAAAAACCAAATACATTACATCTTTATCCCATGCATAGTGGGGGGACATAGGCCGTTACATGACCTGAAGAGATGACTACAATAGATAGACCATTACAACATGAGTCTTGCTATGACCTTCCAAACATCTAAAGATCATGACAAACATCATCAACAACACTGTATAATCTGCTCCATAGTATCTGTCAACATCAACTCATCCATGAATCAAGAGCCATCAAATGAAAGCATCAGCATCAATCAACATATGTATGAATAATCATCCCTGTATCCAGCCAACAGTTCTCATCCATTTGTGCCAAGAAAGAAATCATGCATCATGCTCATGTCAACATCATCATGAAATGCATATGAGTGACCCATCATCATCATGTCTCCAACAATGCGACTTTGAATAGTCATCCATGAAATCAACCAACCTTATCCATATATGTGCCAAGGACAATAAAGACTTCATGCAAGCATCATTAGAGAATCAACCATAAATCTGATCATGTGACCAACTCATAATAGCAAGATGAGTCATAAGCATTGTCACCAAGGATCATAATGCCAACAATGCATTCAATGCATATGCTCCCCTTGAACTAGTGCCATCTGTCAAATCTGATCATCAATAAGAAGAATCAGCCAATAAATGCCTTGAGACAGGTACGCACTTTATCTTCTGCTTTCCTGCGTACTGTTGCTGCAGGGACGCACCCAAAAAATACTATCGCGCCGCGTACAGTTGCTCAAAGGACGCACCCAGAGATACTATCGCGCTGCGTCTTTTTACCTCAGGGACGCACCTGAACCTGGTTTGTCCTGCGTCCCCACGCAGATCTCCCGTTACTGAACTGCGTCCCGGACGCACCTGAGCCACGTCTGCACTGTGTCTGCACGCAGGTCTCCAGTTTAATACCTGCGTCCTTCTGATTAGGGCCAATTTTAACAGTCCTCCTTTGTGTCACTGACAGTCAGATACCCAGATTTGATAGATTCATTTCCAACTTCACTTGCCTACTGCCTTCAAACAAGCATATACGCGATTGTGCAGTATCCAACTCGCGTATATATGTGACTTTGCCTTTATGAAGTTTTCTTATGAGATTCAGGAACCTGAAGTTTTGTACTTTCAGCTCCCTCTGATTCTGGTATGTCTGTACATTGTGCTATGCCATCCTTTTTTGACTGTACTTCCTTTTTCCTCCATATCTTCAAGCGTGATGATGACATTTTCTCCTTTTGATATGGTGCCCACACTTTGTTCCTGCATTCCTTAGCTATATGTCTAGGTTTGTTACATGCATAACATCTTCCATGTTTCATATTCCTCCTGTAACAATCAGCAGCTTTGTGACCAAACGTATTGCAAGCAAAGCAATATCCATAAAAATACCTTGAGTGTGATGATCTTTCTGCATAATGATCTTGAACCCTTCTTTTTCTACATCTAGCTGCAACATGCCCAAGGTTATGACATACATAACATTCAACATTATTCATAGAAGGGGTAAAGAATTTTCTTTGAGGAATTTCTTTCCATGGTTGATGATGAGATTGATCTTTCATTCCTTCATTGATCACTTTAGATTTCTCTTTAGAATTTCTTGCCTCACCTTGTGAACTAGATTCACCTTCAACAGATTTATGGAAACCAAGACCAGTCTTTATAGCAGGGGACCTTTGACTATTAAGAATATCATCCAATACTTTAGAGCTATCTTGAAATCGTAAAAGCTTATCCTTTTCCTCTAGTTTACCTTTCAAGATATCTACCTCATCCTGAAGCTGTTCTTCCTTTTCAAGAGATTTCTTTTTCAAAACTTCTTCAACTTTCCTTCCTTCTTCCATTTGTTCCCTTAGTTTGAGAATTTCTTTTCCTTGTTCTTCATACAGATCCTGCTGCATTTGAAGAACTCGGAAGGCACATTCTAGTTGAGATTTTAAGCTGGTGACTGCGTTTTCTTGTTTTGCAATAGCTTGGAGTAGATCTGTATTCTGCTTCTTTGACTCTTCAAGATCTCCTTTTAGTGAGAGGATTGTAGCTTCAAGATTTTCATAGTAGCTAGATCTATCTTTGAGTTTCTTGATGGTTGTGCTTCTTTCGTTGACTTCTTTTCTTAATGATGTCACTTCATGCTGCAATTTTTGACATTGGTCTTCCTTGTCCTTGAGTAGCTTTCTTACCTTGTTTCCTTCTTCTAGTTGGGCCCTTAGTTTGGTTGCTTCTTCTTTGAAATCACATTCCCTTTTGTTCAATAGATCTTGTTGATCTCTAATTTTGTCTGTCAGCCTTTTAAATTCTGCCTCTATTTGATATCTTTCTTGTTCACCCATAAGAGCAAATTTAGTAGTTTCGCTATCACTTTCATCTCTTTCACAAGGAAATATAGCTGGAACATCAGAGGATAACACATTCATACCTGATAATGATTCTGAATCTGATTCTGAATCTGAAGAGCTTCTTATGCCTAATCCCCAATCGATTCTTCCACTGTCATAGTTCTTCTGAGATGACTTCTTTTTCTTATTAGCTTTCTTCTTAAGCTTCTTTCCCATTGTTCCACGGATCTCCTTCAAGCGATCAAGCTTCTATCAAAGGACCTTCTCTGATACCAATTGTTGGAAATAATACTGAGAGGGGGGGTGAATCAGTATTATCACATTAATAAAACTTTTTCAATTCCATAATCAGATTCATATATGCTACTTCCACAACTTCTTAAGATTAAGTTAATCGATCTTCAATGAGTGCATTAGGACATTATCAACCATATTATTAGTTAACAGATGCAATAACATAAAGTAGATCATCACACATAAGGCACACATATGAACACAATGATATAAGGTGGAAACCCAATGCGGGAGAAAACCACCTGCTGCAAGTCATCTCAATCTTCTTCTTAATAAGAAAATCCTTTTACAATATTTGTACTGGTGCAGTCTTATACCAGTACGGGAGCTACAACCCCCTTTGCTCTTGTACTAGCCGATCCATTTACTAGTACGCAGGCTGCTACCTGCTATAATGCTCAAAGATTTCCTTTAGCTCTTGTACTAGCTTAGATACTAGTACGTAGGCGCCGGCCTACAATCTTCTTTCCTCCAAGTACCATGTTTCATCAATTTTCATACTGGATACACCTGCTCAACTGCTAGCCTGAGTCCCGGACTCACCCTGCTCAACTGCTGGCCTGAGTCCCTGGACGCACCCTGCTCAACTGCTAGCCTGCGTCCCGGACGCACCCTGCTCAACTGCTAGCCTGCGTCCCTCGCTCTGAGTCTTTTGAACTGCCTGCATCCCGGCGCACCTGAACCCTTCTGCGCCTGCGTCCCGACGCACCTGAACCCTTCTGCGCCTGCGTCCTGGCGCACCTGAACCCTTACTGCACCTGCGTCCCTCCGGGCATAGATGATTTCAAGACTTCAGAAGTAACCCAGATAGTTAGATCTACAGATCTGAACATGCGCCAAAGAGATCTCGGTCCATCAGTAGATTCGCTTTGTTTAGATCTAGACCAGATCTAGCCCTCATAAGATATTCAACAAAAACCATGCTCAATCCAAATGATCTCCTTTGCTTTATATAGGCAAGCTCCTCCTAAAATCATGGGACAATACCACGAGCCGACACCATAATAACCCAAAACCGTCGGCTAAATACCAAGAGTAAAACATAAGAAACCCCCACGTGGGCTTTTCTCTGTCTTGAAAAGTGTGCACTGGGTGGACGCACCTCCTGAACGGCTGGGCTGCGTCCCTGGATGCGGTTGCTGCTTGGTTTACCTGCGGGTACGCACTTTCTGTAAGGTGTACCTGCGTACCCCTTATTTTCTTCAATATTTGAACCTCTGCTTACTAAGAACTTGCCATTTGATTCCTTTGAGCTATCCTGTATTATGTCACATTTGATATCTCTTCTGTAGATTCATCTGAATGTAAATAAGTGAGATGATCTTCTATGAGAGGGTTGCCATCAAGTACAACACATGCATCATAATGCCAACACTTCATACCAGGGTGATCCCCTAAATGTTGGTGGGTCCAGCACCAACAAAAGCATCAGACATGGAATTTATTGTTGTACGCTAACATCGACTTGTCTCCTTATAAAATGTTTCCCATATTGTTTATTGGTTATTATAGTTTGCATTGGAGTAGATTTCCTCCATGAGGGAAACAAGAAAAGACATCCAAGTAGGTTTTTTCGTAAATGTTACCCAATCATCTCTAATATTTCTCTCCCAATAATTATTCCAACAATATTTTATACAAGGAATGGACTTAAGTAGTATCAAGGTGATCCTTGTAACAACCCTGGTGAAAATTTCATGTAATAAAGTTAATAAAGGAAAAATAATCACCATGGTCATGGGACACATATTCCAAGTTGAATGTTGGGAAAAAGTATAGTGATGGGGATCAATTTTGATTAATTAATGGCTATGGAAATTGGAAAAGGAAATGGAAAGGCTTTGGAAATGCATGATGCATTAATTGGCATTTTAGTTACGAAGATAATGGAAATTAGGAGAAAATGAAGGTGAAATGTCACAGGTTGCATGTGAGGAGGAAATTGAAGGAAAATAATGGAAAATTGAAGAAATAGAGACCTTATTAATAAAAAGGCTTATGAGGATCGGTTGACAGAATTTTGTCAGTTCAGTTTTGGGAGCTCTCTCTCTATTCTCTCTCTCTCATACTCTTGGACAATTAGAGTTTTCTTGGACCACTCTTGGAGGAGTGTGGCATACTTAGAGTTTTGGAACAAGAAGGAAAGAAAGAGCATAAAATTGAAGGAGGACATCAGGATCAACAAATACAATGTGTTTTTCTTGTAGGTACCAAGTTTCATGTTTGATTTCCTTGCTATTTTTGGCATGCATGACATATGCATGTGTTCTCTCGATTATGATCTATCATTGGCATGGAGGAATTCCTGGATTGATGGTGGATTTTCTTATCCTTTCCATTTCTTGAATAGCCATGGTTATGTGGGTTTATTTCCTTTTTTTTCTGGTTTTTTCTCATGTTCCTTTGGATGTGGGTTGAGTTACTAGTTCTTGGAAGCCTTGGTTAAACAAACACTCAGGAAGCCTTGTAACAAATTGGGTTAAGTTACTAGTCCTAAAATCCCTAGTTGTACAAATGCTCTGGAAGCCCGACAACAACTGTGGGTTGAGTTACTAGTCCTAGAATCCCTGGTTGGAAGAAACACTCTAGAGCCCTAGAGAGCTTGGGCAAAGACCAATCTGGTGATGGTTAGTGATGTCCAACCGTGAGGTGGAACCACTGGTTGAGGGTTGAGGTGATTTGGCTTCTTGAAGATCTAGTTTGGTTTTGTTGGAGGTATTCAATGAGATCCCACATTCATGCTTGGAATATGGCACGACGGTGACTAGCTGAAAGGGAGATTTGGTTCAGCCTAGTCTATGTAGGTTGGGTGGTTCATGGAAGTCCCAGACCCGGTTGCATTTTTCATATGTTAATAAGTATTTATTTTCCTCTTTTATTTGAGGGGTAAATATACTTGTTTATATGTGGTTTTTATGGTTGTTATATCCTTGCTATTATTGTTGGTTATATGTTGGTTATGAGCATGTTTTATGATAGTAATGATTTATGGATCTCATCATGTTTTTATTTGTAAATGAATGAATAATGAATATATTACCTAATAGATGATAATGCATCTAATGTGATAAGGTGTCAAAGTTTCGTAGTACGAGAGCCCTATGCTCAGATATGTTGTTATGACCTGTAGAATGCATATTTGTGACATGTTTGATGAAATGCCTGTCATGGCTAGTAGGGGTATAGTTAAGTCCTAGTTTAATTAATTTCATTTGTATCATTGTTTTTATGTTATTTTTCATTTCTTGAAGTTCCATGAAGTTCTGGGTAGTGGCCTGAGACCTGGCACATAAAGGTGGTATTGAATACAAGGTCACTAGCTCTAAACTAGATGAAAAAGACACTAGTCGCTTGCATTCCATTACTATGAAAGTGATTGGAGGACCCCAGTCGCATGCATTCCCATGTCATGGGAGGGACTGAGGCTTTGGGGAAGTGAAGTGTCAAGTTTTATCAGGGGTTGATCACCTAGAATGGTTGGTTGGGTCCTTTAGGTTATGTGACATGTGTAGAAGGTCGGATTGGGTTTTTTGTGTCGGTTCCACTTCCTTAACTTTACATGGGGATTTGAGTCAGATCGTAGTAGCCTCTCATCACATGTTTACCCTAGCAGATTGGTTAACCCTGGTAAATGTGAGAGGAGGATGTTATAGAGTGGTATCAGAGCATGGTTAACCCCTTAGACTGGATGGGCGATGTGTTGGTCATGCATTCATTTCATTTGCATATATGTTTTCATTTTTCTTGTGGTCTATGTTCTCAATGCATATGCATGGAGGTTTTCATAGTTGTAGTGATGTTTCCATGTGGAAGTTGATGGTGTTTTTGTTGTATGTGGTCATCATGAGTGTATGTCGATTATGCATTGGTTATGCATGTCAGTTCTTATATATTGTTATGCAAACACTAATATGGTTGTAGTTGTCATGCATGAGGTCATGGTATGTGGTCGGTATGGTCATGCATTGATGACTAGATAATTATTGAAATGATGATTAAATTTTGATAGGATTATGTTTATATATATATATATATATATATAATCTCGTTGGTCTTGTAGACATGATATCCTTCCCTGAAATACACTGAGGTACGTTGGTTTGTTTATGATTTGGTTTAGCTAACTTGATATACCTTGAACGAAGAAAACAACAAATATGACTAGAATGATGGTAGACTACAGTTCCTAAAACTCTCCTTATGGATCAAATGAGAACCATGGTGTTGGGCATTATTCACACTTAGCAAACACATTAAGAAGTTTGAAGGAAGAAATAAGAAGTTTTAAAGCAGAAAATGACAGAATCATGTAGGCACAAGAGAAACAAGTAGAAGTTAATGTAGTAATCCTTCAGAGTTTTTCATAATTGTAGAGACAAGGACCACTTCGGATCAGAGATGAGCAGGAGGACAAAACTAATGGGGCATATGGCAGTAGATCTCATGGTGGGAACATGTCAGACAAAGATTTACCCTAGATCTAAATATAGTTATGTTAATCTTGACCTGGTGGATAAGTGTGGTTTGAATAAAGAAGTGCATGCATAATCTTGGTTAGTGAAATTGGCTACATATATAAAGAAGAGAGTTCATCCCTGGGTAAACTCTTGTGCATTTGAGTTGAATGGTATTCCTACATCATTACATTTGAATGTAATTCCATTGGGATCATATAGTATGTTGTTGGGCATGGACTAGTTGTATCTTCATAGGACCAAGGTAGATTTTTATGACAAAGCCATTGAGTGCTTGGATGACAATAGTGAACAAATATTCTTACAAGTTAAGAAGAAGGCAACATCAGTTAGAATGGTGACACATATGCAGGTGAATCATAGCCACAAGAAAGGGTGCATGTTATTTGTAGTGCATATTTCCAGTGACAAAGGTAAGGAAGTTAAGGATGCAGATGTCTTAACAAGGTACCTAGTTATATAGCAGTTTCAGGATGTGTTTCTCGAAGAGATTTCAGAATTTTCACCTCACAGGGAAGTAGAATTTTCTAACAAGTTGATACAAGGGACAACACCAACATCAAAGGCACCTCATAGGATGAGCACACCAGAGGGTGTGGAGTTGAAGTTACAGTTGAAGGAGATACTTGTCAGGGATACATTATGCCAAGTGTATCACCTTGGGTTGCACTAGTATTTTATGTGAAGAAGAAGGACGATACTCTCAAATTATGCATTGATTACACGAAGTTGAAGAAGGTGACCATCAAGAATAGGTATCTATTTCCGAGGATTGATGACTTGTTTGATTAGCTGAAGGGAGCAGCAGTGTCCTCGAATACTGATATGAGATCGGGATATCCTCATGTACGCAATAAAGAAGAGGACATCTACAAGACTTATTTCTGGACTAGGTATGGGCATTATGGGTTTGTTGTAGTTCCATTTGGTTTGACTAATGATCCAACTACTTTTATGTGCTTGATGAATAGTGTGTTGCAACCTGATCTAGATAAGTTTTTTATTGTGTTCATTAATGATATATTGGTATATTCTAAAAATGAGGAAGAACATGCCGAACATTTAGCAACACTATTGAGATTGCTGAGAGAGCATCAATTGTATCCTATGCACAGTAAAGTAGTTTCTTTCAGAAAAAAGTACATTACTTGGGTCATGTGGTCTCCAAAGAGTGCATAAAAATAGATCTAGAGAAGATAAGGGCTATCATGGAATGGAAAGCTCCTAGGAATGTGGATGAGGTAAGATCATTCATGGGGTTACCAAGTTCCTACAAGAAGTTAATCAAGAAACTCTCTCATAATGCTTGTTCTATTACATCATTGCAAAGGAAAGATAAGAAATTTGAATGACAGACGAATGTGCATCCAATTTTGAACAATTAAAGAATTTGATGAAAATCCTCCAATGTTAAAGACTGCAGACCCGAAAAAAGAATTTGTGGTATCTACAGATGCTTGCAAGACTGGGCCTGGTGGAGTCATTATGCAGGAAGGAAAGGTAGTATGCTATGATTCATGGAAACTAAATGAGAACAAGTATAATTATCCAACACATGAGCTTGAGTTAACAGCAATCATTCATATTTTGAAGATGTGGAGGCACTATCTTCTTGGGAGATGATTTGTCTTGATGAGTGATTAGATTGGATTGAGGTATGTATTTTACCAACCGAATTTGAATTCCAGGAAATCTACATTGTTGGTCACGATCAATGAGTTCGACTCCGAGATCAGGTACATTAAAGGTAAACAAAACAGCGTCGCAGATGCTCTTAACAAGTGGATACTGGTAAATCACATAGAAGCTATGAGTTATGATAGGATATATTTACAGGATCATATATTACAGGGAGGTCTACAGGATGAGGGTGCTTATGCATAGGTTACAACAAGGTACAAGTATACAAAACGTAGACTATCGTATCAAAAAAAATGGCTTGGTTAGATTTAGGAATAGGATATATGTGCCAGACAAGTGATCTCAAGAAACTTATCTTGAGGGAATTTCATGCTAAGCCATATTTAGGTCACACAGGATATCAGAAGATATTGAAAGCGGTGAAGAAATTATACTATTGGATGAACTTGAAGAAAGAGGTGGCAGAGTTTGTGGCTAGATGCTTGGATTGTCAATAGGTAAAAGTATAGTGTAAGCATCCAAGTGGATTACTTCAGCCTATTCTGATTCCAGAGTGGAAGTGGGAGGTCATTTCCATGGACTTCATTACAGGTTTGTCGAGGACATCTAGACAACATGATTCTATCATGGTTGTTGTGGACAGGTTGACTAAGGTAGTGCACTTCCTTCCAGTGAAGTCTACATATTCAGCTAATGATGTAGCATAGGTATTCATCATATATATAGTGAGGTTGCATAGTGTACCAAATAATATCGTATCAGACAAGGATGCCAAGTTCACTTCTAGGTTTTCGAAAGAGTTATTTGCAGGTTTAGGTACAGAGTTGGCCTTTAGCACAACGTATCATCCGCACACAGATGGACAAACAAAGAGGGTAAACAAGATATTGGAGGACATGTTGAGGATGTATTTCATACATCAGAACCGAAAGTGGGAAGCGTATCTTCCACTAGTTGAGTTCACTTACAAAAATGGGTATCATGAATCTTTGAGGATGAGTTTGTTTTAGGATTTGTATGGGCAAAGTTGTAATACTCCCATCAGTTGGAGTGATTGATTGAATACGGTGTTGACTGGATCAGACATGTTGGAAGAAATGGAACAGGAAATGAAGGTAATTAAGAAGAATCTAAATGCAGCACAAGATAGGCATAAGAGTTATGCAGATAAAAACATGTTGTTCAAGGAGTTCAGGTTGGGGAACAGGTGTACTTGTGTATCAAGCCCAAGAAGAGTTCCTTGAGGATTGGATCATGTTCCAAGTTGGCACCTTGGTTTTGTGGACCTTTCAGGATTCTTGAGAGGATTGGACCAGTAGCTTATCGACTTGCACTACCTCTGATAGTGAAAGTATATGATGCTTTCCATGTGTCATTGCTTAAGAAGTATGTTAAAGATGTTGATCATATGATTGAATGGTCTATATTGCAGCTGGAGCTAGAAGAAGAATTCCAGCCAAAACCTCGGTGCATTTTATAAAGAAATATGCTCATGCTCTAGAACTAAGCAATTGAACAAGTTAAAGTGTAGTGGAAGAACTTTGGGCCCGATGGAGCTACATGGGAGATGACAGATCAGATGTCGGCTATGCATCCTTCTCTATTAACTGGTTAAGCAAATTCTTTTGGTAAATGCTTTGGTATGATGTTTTGGTATATGTATATATCTATATGGATGTAAAACCCACCATGATCTGTGTTATAAAGCTCCAATAAGTAGTATGGGTCTCATGTCACTATGGTTTTCATGTTGGTTTTTTTCATCAGGATGATCATTGTAAATACTAGAAAGGGCTAAGTTATAAATCTCCATGGGAAGTATGTTTCTCTTTTCATAATTCTTTTTGGTTTTAGGTGTCATTGAACATCGAGGACGGTGTTCCCCCAAGGAGGAGGGTTTTGTAACAACCCTGGTGAAAATTTCATGTAATAAAGTTAATAAAGGTAAAATAATCACTACGGTCATGGGACACATATTACAAGATGAATACTAGGAAAACACATAGTGATGGGGATCACTTTTGATTAATTAATGGCTATGGAAATTGGAAAAGGTAATGGCAAAGGCTTTGGAAAGGAATGAAATATTAATTGACATTTTATTCATGAAAATGATGGAAATTAGGAGAAAAGGAAGGTGAAATGTCACAGGTTGCATGTGAGGAGGAAATTGAAGGAAAATAAAAGAAAATTGAAGAAATAGAGGTCTCATTAATAAAAAGGCTTCCGAGGATGAGTTGACACACTTTTGTTCGTTCAGTTTTGGGAGCTCTCTGTTTATTCTCTCTCTCTCATACTCTAGGACACATAGATTTTTCTTGGAGAACAATTGGAGAAGTGTGGCATACTTTGAGTTTTGGAGCAAGAAGGAAAGAAAGAGTAGGAAAGTGCAAGAGGACATCAGGATCAAGAACTACAACGAGTTTTTCTTGCAGGTACCGAATTGCATGTATGATTTCCTTACTATTTTTGGCATGCACGGCATATGCATGTGGTATATTGGTGATGATATGTCATTGGCATGGACGAGTTCCTATATTGATAGTGGATTTACTTAGATTTTCCGTTTAGTGGATAACCATGGTGTTTTGGGTTTCTTTCCTTGTTTTTTTTTTCTGGTTGGCTCTCATGTTCCTTCGGCTTGGGTTGAGTTACTAGTCCTAGAAGCCTTGGTTTGACAAACACTTTGGAAGCCCTCGGTGTGTCTAATTACGAGTCTTGGAAGCCCTGGTTGGACAAATTCTATGGAATCCTAGAAGCAACTATGGGTTGAGTTACTAGTCCTAGAAGCCCTGGTTGGAATAAATGCTCTCGAGCCCTGGACAACATGGGTAGAGACCAATCTAGTGATGGTTAGTGATGTCTGGCCGTGAGGTATAACACTATTTTAGGGTTGAGGTGGTTTGGCCTCTGGAATCCCTGGTTTGGTTTTGTTGGATGTGTTTTATGAGATCCCACATTCATGCTTATAATATGGCACGGGGGTGACTGGCTGAAAGAGAGATTCGGTTCAGCCTAGTGTATGGTCGAGTGGTATGTGGAAGTCCTAGACTTGGTTTCATTTTTCATATGTTAGTAAGAGCTTCTTTCCTTATGTAATTGAGGGGTAAATATACTTGTTTATATGTGTTTTTTATGGATGTTATATACTTTCCATTGTTGTTAGTTATATGTTGGTTATGAACATGTTTTATGGTAGTGATGATGTATGGCTCTCATCATGTTTTGATTTGTAAATGAATGAACAATGAATATCTGACTTAATAGATGATAATTCATCTAATGTGATAAGGTATTAATGTTTCTTAGTGATTCTCAGATAAGTACGAGACCCCTATGATAATATTTGTTGTTATGACCTGTAGAATGCATATTTGTGACATGTTTGATAGAATTCCTATCATTGCTAGTATGGGTCCGGTCAAGTCTTGCTTCAAGTATTTTCATTTGTATCATTGTTTCGATGTTATTTTTTTATTTCTAGAAGTTCCATGAAGTTTTGAGAAATGGCCTGAGACTTAGCCCTGAAAAATTGACACAAAATCTAGGGTCGTTTTCTCTAAACTAGCTTAAAAAGACCCCAATAATTTGCATTCCCTTACTTTGAGAGTGATTAGAGGGCCCTAGTCACATGCATGCCCATGTCATGGGAGCGATTGGGGCTCTAGGGTAGTGAAGTGTCAAGTTGTCTTATTGGTTGATCACTTGGAAGGGTTGGTCGACTCCTGTAGGTTCTGTGACATGTGAAAAAGGTCAGATTATTTCTATTGTGTCAGTTCCATTTCCTTAACTATACATGGGGAGTTGAATCAAATCATAGTATCCTCTTGTCACATGTTTACCCTAGAGGAATGGTTAACTTGGGTAAATGTGGGAGGAGGGTGTTACAATCCTTCTATTTTCATTTTTTAAAATGAAATAATAACCAATTAAGATATTTAACCATGTCTACAAAGATATGTATCTATTTAGAATTAAAATAAAGGAATATCAAGGTTAACATGTATCTTCAAGGGTGTCACACCTCTTAGATGATTTCTTGTTGAAGGTTTCTCTACCACTATTGGTAGCCATCCAAACTTATTCACCATATCGTTCTATCAAGCAAGGGCTTTCCTGAGTAGCACTTTGATAGGATCTCTTGAACCACCAATGTTATTTCCTTCCACCATTAGAGGCCACTTGGCATGAGGAGTGTAACAACCCTAGGTTAAAATTTCATGTAATAAGTTTAATAAATGCAAGATAAGACCAAGGTCATGGGATGCGTATTCTAAGCTAAATGTTGGGAAAAACATCCTAGTGGGTGTTCATTTGGTTTATTATGGCTAAGATAAATTAGCAAAGGCATTGGCAAAGGAAAAGAGACATTAATTGGGATTTTGTTTATGAAAATAAAGGAAAATATGAGAAAATGGAGATGAAAGGTCACATATTTGCATGAGAAGGAAATTAAAGGAAAAATAGAGGAAATTGAAGAAAATAGAGGCCTCAATGACAAAAAGGCTTCTAAGGATCAGTTCATAGCTTTTGGCTGGTTAACCTTTTGTCAGTATTAGCTTGGAGCTCTCTCTATTCTCTCATACTATAGAAAAATTAGAGCATTCTTGGAGCAATCTAGCATTGGAGAAATAAATGCAAAGGAAGGACAGGAAAGAAAGGGAAAAACGAGGAAAAGTTGGATCAAGCAGCTTTAGTAGTAATACTTGTAGGTAACAAGTTGCATGTGTGATTTCCTAGCTAGTTTGTGAATGCATGGTACGCACATGTGTGTATTTGGTTCTCTTGTTTTCATTGGCATAGGTTTTTCTATGTGTGATAGTGGTTTCAGACTTGCCTTGCAATTTAGGTAGAGCCATGGTGTGATGGGGTTGTTCATTTGGTTGAGCTTGGGATTTTCAGATGGTTTTGGAACGGGTGAGGTGATCTTAGGACAATTTTGAAGAGCATAGGAATCCCTTGACTAGTACTGGCGAGATTGCAGTAAAGCTTGAGGGTGGAGATGGGAAAAATCCTGAAGGTATTGGTGAATAATTTATGAGGAATCCAAGCTTTTTTGGGCCTAGTAATCCCTTAAACAGTTTTGGTGGGATTGTGATAAATTCTAGTTGTTTATGTGCTTGATTTAGGCCTAGGAATCTCTTGACTGGTTTTGGGAGGATTGCAGTAAAGCCTAAGGGTGGAGGTAGTTTAATCTCCAGGAAGCTCTGGTTGATTTTGTCTTGAGTCCCACATTCATGCTTGGAATATGGCATAGGGGTGGTTGGATGAAAGAATGATTTGGTTCAACTCAATCTATGGTTGGGTGGTACATGGAAGTCCCTGTCTTGGTTTGATTTTGTATATGTTAATAAGAGCTCTATTCTTATTGTATTTTATGATTAATTGTACTTTTTATTAAGTGGCTTTGATGGTTGTTCTATCATGGTTATTGTTCTTGTTATATGTTGGTTATAAGCATGGTTTCATAATAGGTTCTAGTTATGGCTCTTGATATGTTTGATTTGTTGATGAATGGTTAATGAATGCATTATATAATAAGTGTTATTGCAACTATTATGAAAGGGAATATGACCTTGATGATTTTCAAATAAGTATCATACCCCTATGTTCAGATATGGATTCATGACCTGTAGATTTCATGTTCTTAATATGTTTGATGAAATGATTGTCATGGTTAGACCTAGTAAGGTTAAGTCTTTGACTCAAGTTAAAATATTTAGCTTTCGTGTCATGACATTTATGCATCTGAGAAGTTACAAGAAGTTTTAGGTAGTGGCCTAGAGGCTGACTTGGAATTTAGCCTTAGAATACAAGATTGCATCCTCCTAACTGAAAATTTTGGGTTGCAACAACATGGATGTAGGCTTGTGCATGTGGTTGGAGGCTTCAAACTACATGAAGTCCTTGTTGTGGTTGCGGTTGACGGCCCAGGGTAGAGAAGGAGGGGTCTAACTCTAGGTTTGGCCACCTGTGATGGTTTCTCAAAACCTAGGTGTCTTGTACACCCTGTAGGATTTTGTGAAAGGTCAATTTGTTGTCAGTAGTAAAGCTCACTTCCTTAGTAGGACCTACAAGGTTGGGTCATGTCATAGTAGCTCTCTATCTCATGTTTACCCTAGTAGGCCAATGAAATTGCGTGGGAAGGGGGGTTACAAATTGATATCAGAGCATGGTTCAAATACTTGGACTAAATGGGAGGAATGTGTTTGTCGTGCATGCATGTCAGTTGTCTATATGGTTTTTATTCATGCATGTTAGTTGTCTATATGGTTGTTATGCATGCATTTTCATGGTTATGGTTGTTGTGCACGAGGTCATGGTATGAATTTTTTCTTATCATGCATGATGTGGGTATATTAATATGATTATGTATATACATGTATTGTGCTAATATGAACTGAGCTTGCAGACGAGATAGCCCCTTGTTGGCATAGGTGGGTTGGACCCAGGTTCAAGGTGTACTGTGCACCAACAAAAACCTCGACCATTGGTCCTCTCGACAATGACCTGTAAGCAGGCCATAGTCTCATCTGAAGTGATTATGGGAGGTTGCAAAACTAGGTTTCTGTAGCCTATGGGGTATTGCGCGTTGCACCCGTGTATTTTCTTTATGCTTTAACTCTTATACACAACTTCGCATTAGTAAACAACTTCACATTTATACATTACTTCACATAAATACATTCATTACTTAAGCATAACATAAACATTAATAAACGATGTAGTATTGAATTAAATATAGATAATAAGAAAATGAACACTGAGACATAGATTAAACTGTGGTTCATCCAATCTGGGACTACGTCCACAAGAACTATTGTTTATAATATGGAATTCTATACAACAAACAATTCTTCCCTATGCACACAGTTGCAGGGTGTTTGCGCACTAAGTTGCAGATGGTTTGCGCACTTAGTTGTAGACCCAAGTCTCTGTGCACACAGTTGTGGAGCCTCAACCTTACTCCAAAGTACAGACCACAAACATATCATATAAACATAGATCATATCCAATACATCGTCATTGATGCCTTCTTCTTTATTATTCATTCCTATATATACTATTACATGAGGGATTTACATCATTATATTACCATGGACTCAATACCATGGTTTCTGAAATACAAGGGTCTATGGCCCAAAACCAGAAACTTTATAATATTTTAATGACTTTACAAAAAGGAACGGGCTTCTTCTCTTGTGTGTGCAATGGCTCCTTGGTATGCCAAAGTGAGGCATGCCATGTGGCTTCGCATACATCTGCTTCGACTGGAGAAACTTTGAATCCTCCACCTCCTTCCATGCTAATAGAGTGATGATCAATATAACCGCGCATAGTGAATGTGGATTTACCAGTCTGGGCTTCGATGATGCCTGAGAGCCATTTCTCTGTAAATTCTCTGATAATCTCTTCGAAACTTCTCTCAGACATATAGCAACACACTTTTCTCACACTTGGTTACAATTTATCAAACTAAATTCTCCAGATGGAAAAGTGTAAAATGTGGAGCAAGACATGACTTTTATAGTAAATTTGAATTTCAAAGCTCATGATTAGATTAGATATTGCTCATTCAATGCAGATATGGTGCTAGATATGGCCAACTATGCTTCATAAATGTGTTTCTCCCTCGCCTTTTAATGGAAATTTTCTTTTAACGACAAACTTTTCCTTCCAACAGTGATATTTTTGGTGAAATTCAATGAACCTTCCCTTGTGACACAACAATCCTTCCTTCATCGCAGTTCTTTCAGACTTTGACATACTCTTGAATATCACGTAGTAATATTCCTTTGGCGAAGTTCCCTCTTGCATAATAGTTTATAGTCCAGTGCCAACTTTCAACTGCAGGTGGCAATAAGACTCTTCTCCTTTTGTCCTTTAGTGCGAAGCTCTAGGGACAAAGTCATCCTTGTATACCTTCAATCTAATACCATTCACTCATCCTGGAATCAGCTGACCATTTAACTTCATGAGCTGAATTGCACCACCATCAGAGATGTGCTTGATGATATACAGTCCTAACCAATGTGTTTTAAATTTTCCTGGGAACTTCGCGAATTTGCTATCATATAAAAGTACAATATCTCCTTCTTGAAATTTCTTCTGCTTGATGTGCCTATCATGCCGAGATTACTCTCTTTCTTTTTTCACTTTCTGATGAAAACCTGCTATAAATCTGTCTTCTTCCAGAGCAAGTAATTGTGCCATCCTTTCTTCCATTATATCAAAGTCTTCCATCTCTGTGAATGTTGGAATTCTTAAACTTGATCCAATCTACTCCATAGGTATGATTTCTTCTTGTCCATATACCATGAGGGAATTTTTTGGCCTAGGTGGGCTGGACCCATGTTCAAGGTGTACTACACACCAACAAAACCCTCAACCACTAGCCCTCTCGGCAACAACCTGCAAGCAGGTCGCAGTCTCAGCCGAAGTGATTATGGGAGGTTACAGAATTAGGCTTCTGCAACCTGAGGGATATTGGGCGTTGCACCCATGTATTTTATTTATGCTTTAAATCATATACACAACTTTGTATTAATAAAAAACTTCACACTTATACATTACTTCACATAATTATATTCATTACTTAAGAATAACATAAACATTCATAAACTGTGCAGTACTGAATTAAGTGCAGATAATAAGAAAATGAACACTAAGACATAGATTTTACCATGGTTCATCCCAATCAAATATGGTAAGTTCTTGAATACACCTAATAGGAGAGTAAGTGGACACAATTTCTATTCTAATTCTGGTTCAGACATGTATCATAGTAATCATCGCTATCATCCTTACAGGAGTAGTGACAGGGGATATTTATCGAATGAGTTCAAGAAATCCAATCCACCTACATTTGATGGATATCTAAAGAAACTAGATGTAGAGGAATGGTTACTTGGGATGATGAGCTGCATGACTATAAAAAGAACATGAGGGCAAGGACAATTATTTTCAACCTCAAAGGGAAAAAAACATCTAGTGGGAATATGTGAAGCAGATTATAGACATTAGAACAAATGAGTTAAGTTGGAATGAATTCAAGAGACTCTTTAGAAAGAATTACTTGTCAAAGAGGTATTATGACGAAAAAGCTAAGGTGTTCTATGAGATAAACATGAGAACAGTGATAGATGAGGAGTACATGACTAAGTTCCTAGAGTTATTAAGGTATGTGTCATATCTTAAAGATGATAAAACCAAATTTCAAAGATTTATCAATGGATTACCATTAACATTTAAGGATAAGATTGAGTATGTTGAGCCTCTGTCAATAGAAGGAATCATTGGAAAGTTGAAACACTGTTATGAGAAATTGAAGCGTAATAATGAGTCTAAGCAGGGTTGGAAAGGGAATGACAAGACTAAAGGTAAATGGCCAATGAAGAGAGAAAGAACTTTGGATGCAACTGAGAAAGATAATGTTTCTCCTTACAAGAAGTTTAATGCAGTTGAGAAGGGACATGGATCTCAACTTGGAGAGTATCAAAATAGAGGTGATGGTACGAGATAGTTGGAGTGTTGGATATGTGGCAAGGAACATCTCAAGAAGGATCATTCATCATATCGGGGTGGTAGGCCTCAAATCTACAGTGTTTAGGAGGTGCATACAGTTTGGGATGTTGGACATAGTATTCCTCAGATATATGCAACATTGATAATAGGTGGGAGAGTCACCAGGAACCCATCACTGAAATGGAAGGTAAGCTCTATGATCAAGTTTCTTCTATTTTGATTGACCCTCGATCTAAATACAATTATGTTAACCCTAATGTGGTGGATAAGTGTGGTTTGAGAAAATAAGTGCATGCAAAGTTTCAGTTGGTGCAGTTGGTTACAGGTACTAAGAAAAGAGTTCATCATTGGGTAAAGGCTTGTGCATTTGAGCTGAAGGGTATGCCTACACCAACACATCTGAATGTACCTTGTTTAGGATTGTACGGTATGCTTCTGGTTATGTATTGTACCTTCACAGGACTAACGTGGAGTGTTATGAAAATTATATTGAGTGCTTGGATGACAATGGAGAAGAGATAATATTATACGGTAAGAAGAAGTTGTAATCACCTAGAATGCTTACAACTATGCAGGAAAAACATAGTCATAGGAAAGGGTGTGTATTGTTTGAAGTGCATGTTTCCAGTGAAAAAGGTAAGGATGTTCAGAATTCCAAAGCCTTGAAGAGGTATCTAATTTTGTAGTAGTTTAAGGATGTATTTCCGAAATAAATTTCAGAGTTGTCGCCTCACAGGGAAGTGGAATTTTCTATTGAGTTGGTACCAAGAGTAGCACTAATATCGAAGGAACCTTATAGAATGAGCACTCCATAGTTAGTAGAATTGAAGTTACGATTGAAGGAAATACTTGAAAAGGGATACATTAGGCCAAGTGTGTCGCCTTGGGGCACACTAGTATTGTTCGTGATGAAGAAGGACAATACTCTCACGTTATGAATTGATTACATGTAGCTGAATAGCGTGATCATCAAGAACAGATATCCATTGTCAAGGATTGATGACTTGTTTGATCAATAGAAGGGAGAAACGGTATTCTCTAAGATTGATCTGAGATTAGGATATCATCAGGTACACACAGAAGAAGAGGACATCAACAAGGTTGCTTTTTGGACCAAGTATGGGAATTATGAGTTTGTTGTAGTACCTTTCAGTTTGACTAATTCTCCAACTACTTTCATTTGTTTGATGAATAGTGTGTTGTTTCCTTATATGGACATGTTTGTGATTGTATTCATTGATGATATATTGATATATTATAAGAATGAGGAAGATCATGCGAAACACTTAGCACCAATATTAATATTGCTAAGAAAGCCTCAGTTGTATGCTAATCTTAGTAAGTGTAGTTTCTTTCAGACAAAGGTACATTACTTTAGACATGTTGTTTTCAAGGAAGGCATAACAGTGGACCAGGAAAATATCAAAATTATCATGGAATGGGAAGATTGTAAGAATGTGGATGAGGTTAGATTACTCATGGGCATAGCAAGTTATTACAGGAGGTTCACTAGGAACTTCTCATGGATTACCTATCCTATTACATCATTGTAGAGGAAAGGAATGAAATTTGAATTGATAGAGGAATGTGCAGCTAATTTTGAGTAGTTGAATAATTTTCTTACAAATCCTCTGATCGTAAAGATTGCAAATGCAAATAAGGAGTGTGTGGTGTTTATAGAATCTTTCAAGAGAGCACTTGGTGGGGTCTTGATGCAGGAGGGACAGGTAGCATGCTATGAGTCAAGGAAATTGAACGAGCATGATAATAATTATGTGACACCTAGATATTGGGTGCCTTTCATGATCCTTGAGTGGATTGGACCAATGACCTACAAACTTGCACTGCCTTTGACAGTGAAAGTCCATGATGTTTTTAATGTTTCATTTCTTAAAATATATGTGAAAGATGTTGATCATGTGATTGATTTTTCTGTATTATAGGTGTATCCAAAAGGAGAGATCCAACCATAAACTTAGTGCATATTCAAAAGGAAACAACTCGTGCTTCAGAACCAAGAAATCCAACAAGTTAAAGTGCAGTGGAAGCACTTTGGACCTGGAGAATTTACATGGGATATTGTTGATGAGATGTAGGGTAATGTATCCTTCATTGTTTTTCAATTAAGGAAAATGTGTTTTGGTATATGTATATATTTTGTTTGTTGTTGTAAAGACTGAAATAAGTTGTGTTATAAATCTCCAATAAGAAGTATGGTTGTCATTTTGTTATGTTTGTCATGTTTGTTTTACTTTTCAACAGGTTGTTCATTATAAATATTGCATTGAGGTAAGATATAAAGCTCCATGGGAGGTATGTTTTGGTTTTCAATGGGTTTATTTCTCGTAGGAGTCATAGAACACTAAGGATGGTGTTCCCCTAAGGAGGAGGGGTTTGTAACAACCCCAGGTTAAAATTTCATGTAATAAAGCTAATAAAGGAACAACAAGAACAAGGTCATGGAACACATATTCCAAGCTGAATGTTGGGAAAAACATCCTAGTGGGTGTTCATTTGGTTTATTATTTCTAAGGGAAATTGTCAAAGGCAAAGAGGCATTAACTGGCATTTTATTTATGAAAATAAAGAAAAATAGGAGAAAATGAAGATGAAAGGTCACATATTTGCATGAGAAGGAAATAGAAGGGAAAATAGAGGCCTCAAATATGAAAATCCTTCTGATGATGAGTTCATAGCTTTTGGCTAGTTAACCTTTTATCAGTTTTAGCTTGGAGCTCCCTCTATTATCTCATAGTATAGCACACTTAGAGCATTCCTGGAGAACTCTAGCATTGAAGAGAGGAAGGAAAAGGAAGGAAAAGAAAGTAAAGGAAACCAAGGGTCAGATAAGAAAAAGTTGGATCAAGCAAGTTCAGCAGGAATACTTGCAGGTAATAGGTTGCATGTGTAATTTCCTAGCTGATTTTTGAATGCATGGTACATGCATGTGTGTATTTAGTTGTCTTGTTATCATTGGCATGGGTTTTTCCAGGTGATAGTGGTTTCATCCTTGCGTTTCCATTTCTATATAGACATGGTGTGATGGTGTTCTTCATTTGGTTGAGATCTGGATAATGGGATGGTTTTGGAACTAGGTGAGGTGGTCTTGGGAAAATTCCCAAGGGCCTAGGAATTACTTAATTGGTTTTTGCGGGATTATGATAAAGCCTAAGGGTGGAGACTGGAAAATTCCTCAAGGTATTGGTGAAGAAATTCTGAGGCATCCAAGCTTTCTTTGGGCCTAGTAATCCCATGACCTAATAAGAGGGATGCAATAGAAAAGTGCATGACAATAAATGGCTATATGTGCTCTCTGAAATGGTGGCTTAAGCAAAACCACAAACCAAATGAGGTAGCAAAACCTAATGTCTTTACTAGTGGTGTATTAAGGTTTACCACCAACTTCATAACTTGATCCAAAGTAGTTCCTAGAATAATTTTGAATTTAGCTAGAAGCTGAAGTCTTATACAAACTGGAAGTTCTCCTTGATGATGGTTTGAAGATGACCATAAATTGATGTTGCATAAAATGAAGTACTCTTCCAGTGGTTCTTTAAGGCTGGCTACCAACCAATTCATGCTCATATAACATGAATTTGTCTCTAGCCACAACTAAGACTCTGGCACTAGCTAAGTCTAGCTTTAGGCTCTGGTTCAAGTTGTGGCTCAAGCTCGCTTGTTATATCTTCAAAGCTAGCAGTTGACCATCAGTTCCCCCCTATTAGATACAAGGTGAGAAGACAACAATATCTGCACTGGAAGATGTGTCAATACTCAAGAATGGACAAGAATTACTTCAAAAATAAGATTGTTTTAAACAAGAACAAGTTCAAAATGATGACTCTTCTATTATAGTTCATCTTGCTCGAACTAAGATTCAAGCTATAGAAACTCAATCATTTCTTGTAAATCTTGTAAGAATATCCGAACATTAGTGAAAACAGATTTAGTATTTTGATTATACCATTAATAGTAAAGTGTACCATAACATTTAGTAATTTTGATATTGTATTAATTATTGTCATTTTCCCAACAACTAAAGTAAATGAACGGTGAAAGGCATTAATATTAGGCCTCTCCTTTAGCAAAAAATTCCCATAACAAAGTTAATATAAATGAAAAATGAGAAAAACTAAGATACATGTGTTCAAGCAAATCGCTAATAGAAGTGTGGCCTCCTAGCAAAATGGTCTCAATTTAAAGATATTAAGACTTTAATTGTTTACTGAAATATTGATAAAAGTGAAAGTGATTTGTTTCAATTATATATAATATTTTTTTACACACAATAAGCTTTTAATTGCTCAGTGAAATATTAATAAAAGTCAAAGTAATATGTTTTAATATATGTTTATTGTTTTTTCTCTTTTTTGGTAGGTAAGCACCCATAGGGGATTTGAACCAGTGACCTTCATAAGGAGTGCCTTAACAGTGTTGTTCACCATCAATCCAAAGCCCTGTGGATTATGTTTATTGTTTTTCAATTTAAGGTGGATGAGGATTTGTTTAATTTTTTTTTTGTTTTTTAATTCAGGCCTAGATTGATTCTCAAGGGAATATATTGAACATATGCTTAGTCTTAATGCTTATTAAGGGTTGTAGTGTATTAAAGAGTTTGTTAGGTTGCATTGACTTTTAATAAATTTTAAAAAATTAGATTGGTGCCACGTGGCTCCCGCCCACAAATTACCTAGGGATTTGAGATTATTCCAATTCTAATAAGTTCCTCCAAGATAAGTTCTTCATTACTATTTATAACATTCATTTATATATAAGCAAATTTTATTTAGCAAAATAGTCCATTACTTTTAATAAATTTAAAAAATTAGATTTGTGCCATGTTCCTCCCCACCCATCAAATTCTTAGGGATTTGAGATTATTCCAATTCTAATAAGTTCCTCCATGACAAGTTCCTCATTATTATTTATAACATTAATTTATAATTCCTTATTTTTTAAGTTAAAGTTGACACATAACCTTTTATACATGGTTCATCATAAAAATGTGTGGATTAGTAACCAAATTTTTGTGTTGCAATAATTTTTTTTTACATATATATGAGCCTTTGGCTATATCAACCACATTAATATTTTTAATGTAGTTATACTAATTTTAAAACAATTAAATTTTAATGACAAAAAATAACTATATATTTTAATTAAAAAATAAACCATATACATTCCATCACAATGTGAGTGAACATATATATATTTTTTTAAGAAAAAATCTCAATGAGTTAATTTTTTTTTCCAATTGAAAAAGGGGGAAAAATGGTGAAGAAAACCAACAATATACACTGGATCAACATATCACTTTACCTTTAAAAAATGAAGTCCAAATGAAAAGAAAAATAAAAAACCATACTTTCCACCTAATCAAATCAAAACCCCATCTGGCCATTAACAAAATATAGAATAACATTTACACAAGTTAAGAGTTAAATGGGAAGAAGTCAAAATGAACACGTGTTATATAATCTGAATGTGTAACCTGAAAGATTGGAAGGGCAATTGTTCTGACTAGGCCCTCAGCTACTCGGGTAGCCATTTTGCAAAAGAGAGAAATTACCATTTCTTGAGAACGCATGGGTGGTTGCCACTTGTTGACATTTTCCTTGTAATATTATAACATAGATAGCACACTAAACTGTTCTGACGAAACATATAAAGGAACCTTCATAAACTATTCCGGTAAATGAATGACCACACGAAGACGTATTCAAACCAAAGTGCTTACAGGTGTTTTTGGTGGACTCCTTTCACCCTTAAACTTGATTCGGTGGTAAGAAAATTGGAGCTTTCCTGGTGGGATCATGAGCTAGGGAACCTCATGGGTATGTTCCAGAGATTTTTGTGGGTAGGCTATGCGATATCCATTATATTAAAATGCCAACTATTGACCATTGATATGCTTGCCTTTGGAAGACTTTAAGCCGGCTACCAAACGCGTCGAGAGTCCTATATATCCAATCTTTTGTTGAAATATAATTTCAACTGCAACTCCATTAAACGGGGACCATAAAACCATTTCAGGAAAACCGCTAGACTCATCGCACCGCTTTTCATGAGCAAGTGATATTCTTTCTAATGCCCCCGATACTATACACCTTTCGACACGTGTCCACGGTACTTTTTCCAAAACCACTTTTTATCGGGACGTAACGTTCGTTTGGTTTGGGCTATTAGCTCCATTAAGTTTTACACAATTGCTGCCTACAATTATGGAATTGCAGCATTTCCTTAACTTATGGAAACCAACTGCAGTAGTTTCCTTAAGTTAAGAAAAGGCAACTGCAATTACTAAATTTATTATTAGGAGCTACTATAGTGGTCCATCACTTTGATTCGACTTCTCTGCCTTGATTTGTGGACATCTAACACATAGCTTTTAGAATCTTGATGGAAGCTTAGCTATATGTTCATCTGTTTGGTCCCCAAGCTCCTCTCTCAATCCCCTTCAGTTTTACACCATCTAGCTGAGATAGCAGAGCTTGGAAGTGCCTTCAGAATTATTGTGTTCCTTTTCTTTTGTTTGGATTGTAGCTGGAGTGCTGAAGAAGAAGCAAGCAAGTGGACTGTGCCCTCCATCAGAACATCACCAATGGCTGGAGGTAACTTGTATACCTGGGCATTAAGATTTAATGATTCTTTGAGTTTATTCCGCATCAAGAATCGTTGACATGAAATCTGTAGAACAATTTACATTTGGTATCAGAGCACTTTTACTTCTGCCTTGCTGTGCGTTGACCAAGAATCGAATTCTTTTTTCTGGGCATGGCCTATTAAGCATAACAGTCTTTTTCAGTATATGCATGTCGTTCTCAGAGGGTTCCGGCCTTGCGCTGTTTAGAAACCCTCAAACTCTATGCGCTGTTTAGAAAACCGTTTCGGATTAAATCCATGATCATGAGGCGCTCTGTGTCGGCAAGATAAGCTAGAGATACTTTTAAGTTTCCCCTTATCACCATTTTGTATTCTGTTTCTGTATTTGGATTATTATTGCGGATATAATTTCCCAATTCTTAAAAGTTTTATTTTCCAACTCGATTAAGATTTGGCGAATACAGCTGCATGTGTTTTGCTCTCTAGTTTCGTTGAAAGATCTTTATAGTTGCAGTAACTTGGACATGTAAGTCGTTGGTTTCGTTTGAGCTGCGACCTCCAAGGTTTGCAGGGTTTTAGTTTGTATAATGTTGGGCGTTTTATTCAAAATGATGGGTTTTGTTGTTCATTTCCATTTTTTGTTATTTCCGAAAGGATCTGTGTTTACAACTCAACTAAAATGATTTCCTCCCTTTCAAAGTTAAGTGAAAACCTTGTTCTGCAAGGTGGACAGAGGCTTAACACGTTGCGAGGACAGGACTGGATTCAGAATTAACGATTTCGCTGAGAAATATAAATTAAATTGCAGAGTTCGACTTAACTGTTTTAAAAATCAAGTTATTTATTTATTTTGTTTCTAATATTTATTTCTGAATCAGTTGTATGGTTTTGAGGCTGAAATTAGAATTAAATCAAGGGATTATGTGGAAGTATTGTCTCTCTGTTACGTCCACTGGTAACCTTGGCATTTACGGTTCGGTGTGACCATCGAATTATTTTCGCCTACCCCTGAATAGCAAAGCGTGTTGTTAATAGTTAATTTGTGCATTTCATGATAAATTGCGGTGTGAGTTAAAGTTTTAAAAGTTTAATTCAATGGAACGATAATGTGGCATGGAACGATAATTCCAAATAGGCAAATTATAATGGAACGATAATGTAGCATTTGTTTAATTCAATGGAACGATTATATGCCAAATTATATGCCACTCAAAAAGGCTCCTCAATTCTGGTTGGACTGTGATTATAGAAACATCGTATTATAGAAACATCAGAGCAATTAACATTTCATCATTGGTTAAGTAACATTCCACTGGTCAAAAACTTTATGCCGAGATTGCAGGTTTTTCGTTTGGATAATTTTTTTTTCGTTTGGATAATTTCTATTGTTGCAAGCCTGGAAATATACCCACCATTTGCCGGAGCTGCTATTTCTGCCATAACATTAGTTGTGGCATTTGGATTTGCTGTCTCACGCCCATGCTTAACACTGAAGACGATGGAAGATGCCGTCAATTTTCTTAAAGAAACAGTGGTTCAGGCTATTGCGCGAGCTTCCTCAAAGGGCCTTGCCATGGGGATATCTGTAACCATATTCATCTTTTCTGTTATAGCATTGGGTACTATAATATCTGTTAAACCTTTAGATGATCTGGGCTACCGTGGTTGGAATGGTGACCAAGAGAGTTTCACTTCCCCATATACATCATCTTTTTACTTGGGTTGGGCTATTGCATCCGCTTTTGCTCTAACCATCACTGGCATTCTCCCTGTTGTTTCTTGGTTTGCAACTTACCGTTTTTTCCTTTCATCGGCTATTTGTGTGGGCATTTTCATAATTAACAAGTTAATTGCCTTCATTGTTTTGACGATTGTAACCCATGGCATGTGTGTTGATTTGTTTCAACATTAACCTTTCCACGCAGTTTAAAGAATTGCAGCGCCTTTTATTGATTAAAATTATTCAGTGCTTAAGAATTTCGTGGCATCTTCTTGAACGAAAATGCTGATGCTTAAAATATTGCAGTGCATTTTGTTGATAAAAGTTATGGAGTGCTTAAATAATTGTTGTGCTATTTATTGATTGGATGTCTTAGTGCTTAAAAGTACTGCAGTGCATTTCCTTGATCAAAATAATTAAGAAAAGAAAACAATTGCATAAACTATCATATACCATAACCGTTTATATGTATATTAAAGTTCGTGATATACCATATTGTATGGTTTGTTTCGTTTGGTATATATTTTGATATATATTTTGGTTATATATATTTTTTATTTATATAACTTTATAAACTTGATATATTTCGGTTATAACTTTGGTTATATATATTTTGGTTATAACTTTGGTTATATATATTTTTTATTTATATAACTTTATAAAATTATAAACTTAGATATATTTCGGTTATAAATTTGGTTATATATATTTTGGTTATAATTTTGGTTATATATATTTTTTATTTATATAACTTTATAAACTTAGATATATTTCGGTTATAACTTTGGTTATATATATTTTGGTTATAACTTTGGTTATATATATTTTGGTTATATAACTTTAGATGATTTTATAAATGTATATTTAAAGTAAATGGAAAGGTCAATATATGACCTGATTCATTCAAGAACATTCATGACATAAAGGCTCTCACCAAAGTCTCGGGTATGAACGTGAAATGTTTGTGAAGTCTATTCTTTTTTATATGAGTCATGTTAAAGGAAATAGTTTATGCATTCTTAAATATTTCAATATTTCAATATTTGAAATGGTTTAGTCTTTTGTTTTGAATATTTCAAATTTGCAGTTTTGTTTCCAAATTGTTTAAGCCCATTTTGTAATTAATTTAAGAATTAGTCTTAAATAAATTATGGGACAGTTAGACTAAGGAATGTAAATTTGTTTTTAATTTTATCTTGTGACCAAAATAGCTTGTTTGCTGGTCAATTTTTGTTGTTTTATAAGCTTAAGGACGGAGCCTGAAGTCAAGCCAGCTAGCCTTCGAACTGCATTTTCTATGCAAGTGCAAAGTAGATCAACGCTGCTTCAGTCAATCTCCGGGTTAAGTTTATAAATTGAACAATCAATTTGTAGTCATTTTCGGTAATGCTGACTACTTTAACCTTAATTTTGATTTTGCTGGAAAATTATTACAGTTATATGGAGTTTATTAAAATGTCATTTTGACTTACTCCTTTCAGTAAACATTATTTTTCTCTCTGGTTAAGTTTTGTTTATGCAGAAAAATAATGTTTAGTGATCCATATAATTTTAATTAATTAGAGAATAGCCACAGCATCTTTAATTAAATAAAATTATATATTTTGATGAGATCACATAAAGATTATTTAGACATTAAATTGTAATTAATTACACTGAATATAATGAATTTTATCCCACAGGAATCCTTATTATATTTATGTAATTAATTAGGATAAAATTTCATAACCTACCCACAGGAGTTATGAATTAATAAGTTTTATCATAAAGTTTTATTGAATTTGTTTGAATTAAAAATTTAGCCCACATGCAATTTTTATGCCATTTGATTCAATTCTTTTTTAGCATGATTTACACTGAATATAATGAATTTTATCCCACAGGAATATTTATTATATTTATGTAATTAATTAGGATAAAATTTCATAACCTACCCACAGGAGTTATGAATTAATAAGTTTTATCATAAAGTTTTATTGAATCTGTTTGAATTAAAAATTTAGCCCACAGTCAATTTTTATGTCATTTGATTCAATTATTTTTAGCATGATTTACATTGGTAAAACTTGAAAGTTTATTAAGCCTCAATTTTAACATAAGCATGTGATTCTTTATTTAGATGCAGTAGTACAACCTGCAAATTTCTCTGAAATTCGTTGTGACATTCCCGAACTTAAGGAAATAATCTCATTTGTTTGTTATGAATCTAATATGGTTAACGTTAATATTAACACATGGTGGATTGATTCTGGATCAACAATTCACATTTCGAATTCCTTACAAGGTTTGCAAAACCTAAGGAAGCCAGTGGGGAGTGAGCAAAGCATCTTATCAGGAAACTTTCAGTTTCAAGGCTTGTACCTTTCGGATATTCCTTAAACTTTTCAGAAAAATCTTTCAGTCTATTCTATAAATCTGATTATGTTGGGAATGGTATTTTGTCTAACGGTCTTTACTGCATTAATTTACAAAAAAATATCACTTATGATTCAATGCATGTTCACACTGGCACTAAAAGATGTGTTATTAATGAAGATTCCTCTAAATTATGGCACCGGAGACTAAGTCATATCTCCATAGATAGAATTAATGGAGATCTAGAGGAAGAGGTTTACATGAAACAACCTGAAGGATTCCCCTCTAGTGATGGTGAGCAATTGGTTTGCAAGCTCAAGAAGTCATTATATGGTTTAAAACAAGCATCCCGCCAATGGTATTTGAAATTCCATAATGTAATTTCTTCTTTTGGTTTTGTAGAAAACATTATGGATCAATGTATATACCTGAAGGTTAGTGGGAGTAAAATTTGTTTTCTTGTTTTATATGTGGATGACCTTTTGCTAGCAACCAATGATAAGGGTTTGCTACATGAGGTGAAACAATTCCTCTCTAATTTTTTTTTGATATGAAGGATATGGGTGAGGCATCTTATGTCATTGGCATTAAGATCCATAGAGACAGATTTCGAGGCATCTTGGGTCTGTCCCAGGAAACCTATATTAATAAAATTTTAGAGAGATTTCGGATGAAGGATTGTTCACCAAGTGTAGCTCCCATTGTGAAAGGTGATAGGTTCAATTTGAACCAATGCCCGAAGAACGACTTTGAAAGGGAACAAATGAAGAACATTCCATATGCTTCTACTGTCGGAAGCCTAATGTATGCTCAAGTCTGCACAAGACCTGACATTGCATTTGTTGTGGGAATGTTGGGACGGTATCAGAGTGATCCAGGTTTAGACCACTAGAGAGCTGCAAAGAAAGTTACGAGGTACCTTCAAGGAACCAAAGACTACATGCTTATGTATAGACGGACGGACAACTGGAAGTAATTGGCTACTCAGATTCTGACTTTGCTGGATATGTTGATTCACGTAAATCAACATCAGGTTACATTTTTATGATGGCCACTTCCACTATGGAAGCCGAGTTCGTCTCCTGTTTTGAGGCTACTTTACATGGTGTATGGCTTAGGAATTTCATTTCTGGGCTTAGAATTATGGATTCTATATCTAAGCCATTGAGAATATATTGTGATAATTCAGCTGCTGTTTTTATGGCTAAAAAAATGGGAGTCGAAATAAACACATCGACATTAAGTATTTAGCTATAAGGGAACGTGTTAAAGAAAAGAAAGTGGTCATTGAGCACGTTAGCACTGAGTTAATGATCGCTGATCCTTTGACTAAGGGCATGCCACCGTTTAAATTCAAGGATCATGTATTGAATATGGGACTTGGTTCCATTATGCAGTTTTTCATTGTATGGACAATGTTATGAAATTCTTAATTATTGTGATGTTTTTTCTCATATTTATGTGCACCTTAAGTTGATTTGAGAAAATTCATTTAAGAAGGACCAAGAATAAACATAAGGTTTATTCATTAAGAAATTGTTGCCACATAAATTATAATAAGAATAAATACATAGTAATACATGGAAGATAATACTCGTCATTAGAGGACTTATCGCCATGATTCATGTATCTATTACTTAATACAGATTATCAATGGTTTTTAAGTTGAGACATTAAGTTTGGAAGTATGGACCAAGTGGGAGAATGTTAGCTCCATTAAGTTTTACACAATTGCTGCCTACAATTATGGAATTGCAGTCTTTCCTTAACTTATGGAAACCAACTGCAGTAGTTTCCTTAAGTTAAGAAAAGGCAACTGCAATTACTAAATTTATTATTAGGAGCTACTATAGTGGTCCATCACTTTGATTCGACTTCTCTGCCTTGATTTGTGGACATCTAACACATAGCTTTTAGAAGCTTGATGGAAGCTTAGCTATATGTTCATCTGTTTGGTCCCCAAGCTCCTCTCTCAATCCCCTTCAGTTTTACACCATCTAGCTGAGATAGCAGAGCTTGGAAGTGCCTTCAGAATTATTGTGTTCCTTTTCTTTTGTTTGGATTGTAGCTGGAGTGCTGAAGAAGAAGCAATCAAGTGGACTGTGCCCTCCATCAGAACATCACCAATGGCTAGAGGTAACTTGTATCCATGGGCATTAAGATTTAATGATTCTTTGAGTTTATTCCGCATCAAGAATCGTTGACATGAAATCTGTAGAAAAATTTACATGGGCAAGCGATAACCGTTTGATCGAAAGGAAGGTTGTCCACCATTGATCAAATTCAAAGCTGCGTATAGGCCTGCAGCAAACACATTGCGTGAAGTTTTTGGTTGACCGCCAGTTTTATCAGAGAAGCATTTAATGAAAAATTTACTATGGATGGTAAAAGTAGGTAAAATTTTAATTTTACTATTTTTTATTATTCACGGTAGTAGTCCTTTTACTGCACAAGTAAATCGTATGTAAGTCCTTTTGTTTTGTTCGTTGAAAACGTAATGGTCATGTTTTTTTGTTTAGTCGTTGCATATGTAATGTAATATGTTTTTTTTTGAGTTGTGTATTGTAATGCAAGGGAAGAAATGCACAGTAGTGCGAAACAAAAACAGAGCAGAGGGCGAATGTAACTTTTGTTAAAAAGGGAAATGTAATGTAAATGCAGCAGTGTGAGGGAAATATATGCAGTAGTGCATATGTATTTTTGTTGATTGAAATGTAATGTGAAGAATGCAATAGGGCATATCTAAGAGTTTTTTTTTATTTACAGCAGTAAATGTAAAAGAAACTTTTACACACAGTAGTGTAAAATTTCTAAAAGAGAGAGAGTAATTTTTTTAAGTTCTTGGTGAATCCCTCTATTAAGAGGATGAAGTTTGTATCAGGCAATTTGTTAATGAATATAAAGTTTTTATGTATGTGAGAAACTCTGTCTGCTCAGCAAACAATTTTTAAGCTTCCCCGTGTTAAAGATCATGTGGAAAAAATAGAGTATTACTCTCTGTTCAGTGATTTTGTTTTGGAATTTACCAGAAAATTCCAAATAGTGGTATCGGAGCTTGTCCAGGCTCTTTGAAGGTGTCAAAGAAGCTGAAGGAAGGACTTCTTGCTACAGCAACTTCTCAGTCAAGAAAGGATCCAGGTATTTCTCAAAGTTTTTTGTGTAGCTGTTGAAGACAATTAGTGTTTTTTTAAATACACAGTCAAATATTTGAAGCATAGCTGAGAGTGCAAGGAATGGCTGGCTCCAGCACCAGCACTAGCATGGGTATTTTTAATACTCAACTCCCATATTTTAATGGGAAAAACTATGACTATTGGGCAATAACCATGAGAGCCCTGTTTGGCACACAAGATTTATGGGAACTTGTTGAATATGGGTTTGAAGAACCAGGAGATGAAGATGAGTTTAATAGATTAACTCAGGCAGAGAAAGATCTGTTGAAGAGAAATAAGAAGAAGGATTCAAAAGCCCTCGTATTCTTGTATCAAGTAGTGCATGAGAGTGTGTTTCCAAGGATAGGAGCAACCAAGACATCCAAAGAAGCATGGCAAACCCTCAAGACAGCTTATCAAGGCATGGAGAAAGTGAAGACAACAACACTACAGTTACTGAGGAGAGATTTTGAGAACCTGTGCATGAAGGAGTCAAATAATATTGACTCATTCTTCACACATGTGATTGGTCTGGTCACACAGATAAGGTCTCATGGAGAGATTCTTGAAGGAAGGAAGATTGTGGAGAAATTGTTGAGGGTCCTACCCTCAAAGTTCGATGTGATTGTCACCACCATATAAGAGACAAAGGATCTCACAAACTTCACAGTTGATGAACTACATGCATCACTGATAACAAATGAGTAGAGAATGAGTAGGAATGAAAACTCATCTCTAGAGCAAGCCTTCAATACCCAGATGTCCTTTGGAAGAGGAAGAGGTCAAGGCAGAGGAAGCAAGAGAGGAAGAGGCAGAAGCCAAAACAGAGGTGGAAGGAACAGTCCAGCAAATGCTCAAGGAAGAGGCAGCAATCCAAATCAGAACCAAGGCCAAGGTAGAAACCAACAAAGTGGACAACACCATGCTCAAGGAAAAAGGTATGAAAAATCCAATGTCCAATTTTATTATTGTAAAAAATATGGGCATTATGCAAATGAATGTAAGAAGAAGTAGCATGATATGAATAATAGATCAAGTGCAAATATCACTAGAGAAAATATCAGCCAAGATAATGTGCTGTTAGCTTGTAATATGGCTGAAACAAACAGTGATGATATATTGTTTCTAGACTCCGGTTGCAGCAACCATATGATAGGAAACATAGCCCTGTTTTCTGCTTTAGATCAAAATGTGAAATCACAAGTCGCACTTGGGGCTGATAGTAAAATTTCGGTTATGGGAAAAGGAGAAGTAAAAATATTTACAAAGAAAGGTGAAAAGAAAACCATAGCAGATGTCTATTATGTTCCTAGAATAAAGTGTAACCTCTTAAGTATTGGACAGCTTGTTCAAAAGGGGTACAATGTTTTCTTTGTGAATGATGTATGCACCATCATGGATAGAGCACCCAGCAAAAGATGTATTGCTGAAGTGAAGATGACGAGGAATAGGATGTTCCCTCTCAGAATAAAGGCAGATTTGAAAAATAAAGAAGTAATTGCAGTAGTGACATAGGAGGCTTTCCAAAGCGTACCAAAGGATGGAAACTGGTTGTGGCGCTTGAGATTTGGACATCTCAACTTTGGAGGTCTTAACTTGTTGAGTAGAAAAGGAATGGTAAGAGGATTACCATTGATAGAGAAACCAGACACCCTTTGTGAAGGTTGTATCTTGGGGAAACAACACAGAGAATGTTTTCCATTAGGGAAAAGCATAAGGGCAAAAGCACCCTTAGAGATTGTTCACTTAGGTTTATGTGGACCGATGCAAACTCCATCACTAGCGGGTAGCCAATATTTTCTAACATTCATTGATGATTTTACAAGAAAAACTTGGGTTTATTTCTTGAAGAATAAATGTGAAGTGTTTGAAAAATTTTGAAATTTCAAAGCACTCGTAGAAAACAAAAGCGGGTTGCATATCAAAGTTCTAAGAACTGATAGAGGAGGTGAGTATATCTCCAAGGAATTCCTACAGTTTTGTAGAGAAAATGGAATTCACAAACAATTTACCACTAGGTACACTCCGCAGCAAAACGGTGTTGCCGAAAGGAAGAATAGGACAATCATGGATATGGCATGGAGTATGCTAAAGGAAAAGCATTTGCCAAATGATTATTGGGCTAAAGCTGTACACTATGTAGTATATATTTTGAATAGCTGTCCTACAAAAGCAGTGATGAAGAAAGTTCCAGAAGAAGCATGGAGTGGGAGAAAGAAATGAGTCACCCACATGAAAGTTTTTGGTTGTGTGGCTTATGCACACATTCCAGATCAGCTAAGGAAGAAGTTGGACAACAAAGGGGAGAAATGTATTTTCATAGGATACAGTGAGGAATCCAAAGCTTACAGGTTGTATATCCCATCTACCAAGAATTTTTTTGTGAGCAAAGATGTTCAATTCATTGAGGAGGAAGCTTGGGATGGAAGCATAGAGAAAACAGTGATTGTTAAAAACTGTTTGTCTCGTGATGAAGATGATGAGGAGATGGCTGAAATACATCCCCAAACAGCAGCGCCAACACAAGGACAGCAAGGGACACCCTTGAGGAGAAATGAAAGTGCTTCTCCAAGCACACCACAAGGAGGAAACTCAAGTGCGTCTTCAAGCACTTGTACACCAAATGAAAGAGGTAAGAAGTTCAAAAATTTAAGTGACATTTATGATGAAAGTATGAATTCTTTGTTTGCTTTATATTGTCATGTTGATGACCCTATTCATTTCGAAGATGAAATTAAGGATAAGAAATGGATAGAAGCTATGGATGAGGAGATCAATGCCATAGAAAGAAACAAGACATGGGATTTGGTTGAACTACCAAAAGGAAAAGAAGTCATCAGATTCAAATGGGTTTACAAGACCAAGAGTAACGCTGAAGGCAAGATAGAAATACACAAGGCAAGACTTGTTGTCAAAGGATACAAGCAGCAGTATGGGAGAGACTATGAGGAAAATTTTGCACCGGTTGCGAGAATGGAAACCGTGAGAGCAGTGCTATCCCTAGCAGCATAAAACAAGTGGAAATTTTACCAAATGGACGTGAAGTCAACATTCCTAAATGGAGTGTTAAAGGAAGACGTTTACATTGAACAACCTCTAGGCTATGAAAAGAAAGGCCAAGAGCACAAAGTGTGCAAATTGAAGGAAGCTCTTTATGGGCTGAAGCAAGCACCAAGAGCATGGTACAGTAGGATAGGTTCCTATCTACTGGAAAATGGATTTGACAGATGTGAGGGAGAACCCACCCTCTACATCAAAGAAAATGATGGTGAAATTCTAGTTGTTGTGTTGTATGTTGATGATGTTATTTTCACAAGAAATGATGTTTATCTTATTGAAAATTTCAAAACAGTCATGAAAGAAGAATTTGAAATAATTGACATGGGTTTGCTGAGATACTTCTTAGGAATAGAAGTAGATCAAAATGAAAATGGAATTTTTATTTCACAAGAAAAATATGTTAATGAAGTATTGGAGAGATTCAGTATGCAGGACAACAAGGCAACAATCACTCCCACAGTGATGGGATTAAAACTCAGCAAAGAGGACAACATCAAGGATTTTGATCCTAGTTTGTACAAGAGCATAGTTGGCAGCCTCATGTATTTGACTGCAACTAGGCCAGATATAATGTTTGTTGTTAGTTTAATTTCCAGATTCATGGAGAGGCCAAAAGAAGCACATTGGCAGGTAGAAAAAAGAATTCTGAGGTATGTTAAAGGTACTAGAAGATTTGGCATTTTATATACTACTTCAGAATGTTCAGATTTAGTTGGATACACTGATAGTGATTGGGCTGGAAGTGTAGATAATCAGAAAAGCACATCCGGTTATGTTTTTCACATGGGTTCAGGAGCCATTTCATGGGCTTCTAAAAAGAAACCTATTGTAGCATTGTCTATAGCAGAGGCAGAATATGTGGCAGCTACATCAGCAGCATGTCAAGAAGTTTGGATGAGAAGAATGTTAAGAAGCTTAGGCCAAGAGCAGGCAAAAGGAACGGTGATTTTTTGTGACAATAGCTCAGCTATTTCATTATCCAAGAATTCCGTGTTTCATAAGAGAACGAAACACATTGACACAAGGTTTCATTACATCAAGAAATTGGTAAGTAATGGAGAAATTGTTTTAAAACATTGCAGGACTCAGGAATAGGTTGCAGACATTCTGACAAAGCCATTGGACCAGAAAAGCTTTGAATTTTTGAGGAAATGTCTGGGTATGACTGATAACCCAACAGTTGAAATTAAAGGGGAGTGTTGAAATATAATTTCAACTGCAGCTCCATTAAACGGCGACCGTAAAACCATTTCAGGAAAACCGCCAGGCTTATCGCACCGCTTTTCATGAGCAAGTGGTATTCTCTCAAACGCCCCCGATACTGTACACCTTTCGACGCGTGTCCACGGTACTTTTTCCAAAACCACTTTTTATCGGGACGTAACGTTCGTTTGGTTTGGGCAAGCGATAACCGTTTGATCGAAAGGAAGGTTGTCCACCATTGATCAAAGTCAAAGCTGCGTACAGGCCTGCAACAAACACATTGCGTGAAGTTTTTGGTTGACCGCCAGTTTTATCAGAGAAGCATTTAATGAAAAAATTATTATGGATGGTAAAAGTAGGTAAAATTTTAATTTTACTACTTTTTATTATTCACGGCAGTAGTCCTTTTACTGCACAAGTAAATCGTATGTAAGTCCTTTTGTTTTTTCGTTGAAAACGTAATGGTCATGTTTTTTTTTTGTTTAGTCATTGCATATGCAATGTAATATGTTTTTTTTTTGAGTTGTGTATTGTAATGCAAGGGAAGAAACGCACAGCAGTGCGAAACAAAAACAGAGCAGAGGGCGAATGTAACTTTTGTTAAAAAGGGAAATGCAATGTAAATGCAGCAGCGTGAGGGAAATATATGCAGCAACGCATATGTATTTTTGTTGATTGAAATGTAATGTGAAGAATGCAGCAGGGCATATCTAAGAGTTTTTTTTTTTATTTACAGCAGTAAATGTAAAAGAAAATTTTACACACAGTAGTGTAAAATTTATAAAAGAGACAGAGTAATTTTTTTAAGTTCTTGGTGAATCCCTCTGTTAAGAGGATGATGGTTGTATCAGGAAATTTATTAACGAATATAAATTTTTTATGTATGTGAGAAACTCTGTCTGTTCAACAAACAATTTTTAAGCTTCCCTGTGTTAAAGATCCTGTGGCAAAAACAAAGTATTACTCTCTGTTCAGTGATTTTGTTTTGGAATTTACCAGAAAATTCCCAACACCTTTTTGATCTGGTTCTTATATATCCAATATTTCCCTTCAATAATTTGAAGCAAAAATACTTAGCTCAGTTCATCGAAAGAGCTATCTGGGAATGGCCAGCAGCGACTTCAGCATCAAAATCGCTTCGATAATACTTTGCAGTATATCGTATGGTCTTTGATCTTTCTTCAATGATATTGCCATGCTCTCTTGTTTAACTATGCCCATCTGTATTGTTGTATAACCTGTTACTTTTGATGGTAGAAAGAAGTGACCTTCTGATGTATCTTCTTAGAAATTCTCATGTATGGCTTTTTAATGTTTGTTCGTATTGGTAGTAATTTTAGCGGAAGCTATGGAGCAGCATAGACTATGGCTTGCAATCGTAGTGGCAGTTGTGATGATGGTTTTACCATTTAAATGTTTGGCTACTGACTACACCATCGGTGACAACGTACGGTGGAATCTAGGCATCAACTATAATACCTGGGCTTCTCGCAAAATATTTGTCGTGGGCAACAAGCTCGATATGTAAAAACCAAATTATAACAGCAATACCCAATGTAAATATTTGATGATGCTGTTGCAACTGAAGATATTGATGAGTGATGACTGAATATAATCATGTAGTGTTCAAATACACGCCGGGCACGCACACTGTGGTAGTGGTGAACAAGGCAGCGTACGATTCATGCCTCACTACTAATCCCTCAGCAACACACACCAGTGGAAATGATACCATTACGTTGGGCAGAACAGGCTCCAAGTATTACATCTACGGAATCACAGGTCACTGCTCCGCCAGCATGAAGGTCACTATCACCGTTGGCACCGCCTCGACTTCAAAGAAGAACGGAACAATGCCATCCCCCTCACCCGCCCATTCTCCATCATCATCGGCCCCTCCCACTACACCAACTGTCCAATCACTGTCCCCATTATCAGCCGCTCCAACTGCACCAACTGATGGATCGCCTTCTCCATCATCAACCGCTCCCACAACGCCAACTATTGGAACGCCTTTCCCATCATCCGCAGCTACCCCGATGATCCGGATTTAAACAGGAACGCAACAAATTACAGAGATAACCATATACACAAAGATGCAGCGGAAATAATACTTCATTTCATTAATGGAAAATACTGAAATATGCTTACAACCAGAAATGGAAATAAACCAGCTAGGGCAATGGTAGCTTATCTCTGAGAAGAGATGTGATGGCTACATGCCTCTGAACTGTGTTACAATGAGGCTCGAAGGCCTATTTATTGTTGAGAAACAATGGAAAACCCTTAACATTCCAAAACCTAACCCTAGGAGATGAAACGCCAAACTGTGGGCCCCGTTTGGGGGTAAGTTGGTACATCAACTTCCCGGGGTCGTAACTTTGGCATATGATCTCCGTTTGACGCGTACAATAGCTCATTAGAAAGATCTATCCGAGCACTATCATTGTTGGAACGGGCAACATCGGTCCATTCGATGGACCCATGTTTTCCTCGTATTCCCCAAAAAACATCGTTTAGGGCCTCAAAACGGCTCCGGAAGTTCAGGACCCGAAAAACTGCTAAAAATAGTAAGTTGTGCTACAATTAAGGAAACTGAAAATGCTGAGAAAGACAATGGTGGGGGTCCAGGTGGACTTGGCAGGTGGCCACCAATATCCACCTGGATCATTCCTCCCCCCTTAGGAAGCAATGGTCCCCATTGCATTGAGCTCCTCCATGAGATGAGGAAACTTCTGCTGAACTTGTTCCCTGGTGAGCCACTTGCCCTGCTAAAGGAGTTGGCCTGCTTTGACAACTCGATACAGTTGGATATTTTGTTGGCGAGTGTTCTTGATCTGTGTGTCCATGATCCGATCAGTTGCAGCTTGTTCCATGCAATATGGATTTAATTCTGTGGGTTTGAGCTGTTCTGCAATGTCGGATGTGTCTAGCAATGGTGGAAAGTATGGCCGAAGGCGGTCCACATTGAACACTGGGTGCAGGCCAAGGAATGGGGGAATGCTGAGCTCAAATGCATTGTCTCCCATAGCCTTAGTAATGGTGTAAGGACCATATTGGAGTGGTCTCAATTTCCGATAGGCTCCAGTAAGGCGTTCCTTTTGCAAATGCAACCAGACTTTGTCGCCCACCTGAAACTTGTGTGGCACCCGATGTTGATCATGTCGCTGCTTGTACTTGGCATTTGATTTCTCAAGAATGTCATGGACCTGCTGGCGAATATGTTGGATGCGCTCAATGGAGCTGGTGGCCTTATCTGTTTCGGACTGGACATGAGCTGAATTCATGTGAGTAGCTGCAAGTGGCATGGCCACATCAATGGGGCATAGTGGCTGGAATCCCAAACCCACCTGAAAAGGGCTATGGCCAGTGGAGCTGTGAAGAGCTCGGTTGTAGCTGTGCTGAACATAGGGGAGGCTCTCGTCCCATGTGCGTGGATGCTTTGAGTTATACATGCGCAGAATGTGCACAATCATCCTATTGACAACCTCTGTCTGGCCATCAGTTTGAGGATGGAAGGCTGTGGACTTCGTGAGTTTGGTGTCCAGCATTGACCAGAGACTGGACCAAAATGTGCTGAGAAACCGACTGTCCCGATCTGAGATGATAGAATGTGGGATCCCAAAGTGCACCCACACTCGTTCAAAGAAGAGTTTAGCAGTGGCTTCTGCTGTGATATTCTTCTTGCAGGCCACCAAAATGGCCATCTTCGAGAACCTGTCGACGACCACAAAAACACAGTCATTTCCATGCTTAGTGGAAGGAAGGCCTGACATGTAATCCATGGAGATGGATTCCCAAGGTCGACTAGGGGTAGGCAACGGGGTATAGAGGCCGTGCTTCTTAATGGTCGGTTTGGCAATGACACAGGCAGTACATGATCGAATGTACTTCCCAACATCCTGTCGAAGATTCGGCCAATAGAAATAATTTTGCAGTACTGCCACTGTTTTCTCGACCCCGAAATGCCCAGCAGCCCGACTGTAGTGTGCTTCCAAAATCATCTTGGCACACTCGCTTGAAGGAACACAAAGGTGACCGAGGTGGCATAATAGGGCATCCTGGAGGTGAAAATCTGCAACCTGCCGACCCTCCAAGAGTGTCTGGTATGTGTGGCCGAATTCTGGGTCGCTTTTGTAGAGAAGTGGCCAATCAGAAGTCTCGTGCCCACAAGAGTTGAGCACGGTGGTTAGCGCCATGATCGGTGGTCGACTGAGGCAATCTGCAACATTATTGGTGCTGCCCTTTTTATACTTGATATTCAAGTGAAACTGTTGCAGGTATGTAGACCACTTCTGATGGCGATCATTCTGCAATTTCCCTTGGGTCTGTATGAACTGCAGAGGTCGGTGGTCTGTGTGGATGACCGTTTCCTTCTCCAAAATGTAATGCTTCCATTGTCGGTAGGCTTGTACAATGGAATACATCTCTTTATCATAAGTGGGGTACTTCCGGACTGTGTCTGAAAGTGTTTCACTGTGATATGCCACTGGATGTCCATGTTGAGTAAGGACTGCCCCAATAGCATAGTCAGAGGCATCTGTCTCGACCTCAAATGGTTGTTGTAAATCTGGTAACGCGAGCACTGGTGCCGTGCAGAGGCGATCCTTCAACTCCCTGAATGCCTTCTCTTGAGATTCAAACCAAAAGAATTTTGCTTTCGCCCCGCCCTTGGTGACTTGACTCAAGGGCCAAGAAATATGAGAAAACCCCAACACAAACCTGCGGTAGAAGTTGGCAAGACCTAGAAAGCTGCGAAGCTCTGTTAGAGTGGTTGGAGAGGGCCAATCCCGAATGACTTGGATCTTGGCTGGATCGACATGCACCCCCTGTTCATCAATGATGTATCCCAGATATTGAACCTGGGTCATGCCAAAAGTGCATTTCTCCAAATTGGCACATAGCTTGTGTTGCCGTAGTGTTTGGAGAACCTGTCGGATGTGGTGGAGGTGCTCTTCCCAACTCTGGCTGAAGATCAGAATGTCATCCAAGTATACTACTACAAAGGAGTTGGTGAATGGCCGCAAGATGTCATCCATTAGCCTCATAAAGGTTGCAGGAGCATTCGTCAATCCGAAAGGCATGACCAACCATTCGAAGAGGCCCTCCTTGGATTTGAAGGCAGTCTTCCACACATCGGAGGGTTCGATTGGTACCTGGTGATATCCCGACTTCAGGTCGATCTTGCTGAAATATTTCGCCCCCTTTAGTTGGTCTAGGAGGTCATCAATCCACGGGATCGGATACCTATTACGGACAGTGATCTTGTTCAGCGCCCGATAGTCAATACAGAGTCTCCACGTCCCATCCTTCTTCTGTACCAACACAATCGGGCTCCCACAGGGCGATGAACTCGGACGGATGTGACCTTTCTGCAGGAGCTCTTGAATCTACCTCTTGATTTCATCGTTCTCTAGAACGGAGCGTCGATAAATTGGTCCATTGGGTAGCGGCGCACCTGGGGTCAGATCGATGGAGTGCTTGACTTGACAGTGCAGAGGAACCCCTGCCGGGGAGGTGAAGATGTCCTCGTACTCCTCCACAATCTTGTCCATCTGTAGTTGTCGTGCAGAGGGGCCCCGTTTGGAGGCCGCGGCCACTGTCTTCTTCTTTCCTTGAGGGCGTATCATCAGGAAAACAAATTTCCTGGTTTTGGAAATGATCTTACTGCATTGTTTTGCAGTAATCAAAGAGAGGGCGGCAGGTGGTGCTACCTCTGGTATCCTGAACAACTTATTTCCCAATGTAATAATAATAGCACGGGGCCTTGATTCATACACAGCATGTCGCTTCCACAAGTATGGTTGTCCTAGTAATACATCAAAAACTTCAAGGGGAGCAATGTCACACAATACCTCAACCGTGAAGGGCTTGATGTTGTATGGAAGGCGACACTGCTGGCTCACGCGAAGATCTCGTCCTTGGTGAAGCCACCCAATGGTGTATGGTTGTGGATGTGCTGTGGTCGGTAAGCCCAACCGCTTCACGACCTCTGCCGAAATGAGGTTCTTTTGACTCCCGCTATCAACAATGAACTGTATCGGGGAGCCCTTTACCCACATCTGGGAGTGGAAGAGACGCTCCTCCTCCTCTAGATCTTCGGGTTCATTTTTCTGGATCTTTGCGGTAGCAACAGTGGCGCTGGGGTCCGCATCAATGATCTGCTTCCCTTTTTCATACCCCTTATCGGGTTCTAACTCAGAGTCGGAACATGCATCTGATTCTGAAACCTTTAGCTCAAGCACCAGTGACTGTTTGGCCCGACACTCACTTGTGTTGTGAGTGGAGCTCTTATGGAACTCACACCATTTTCCAGTGTCCTTTCTTGGCTTCGCGGCGCTGTTCTTTGCTTGCAGCTTCGGCTGGTTGTCTTGGGTTGTCCCGCCTTGGCTTTGTCCTTTGTTCTGTGGTTTAGGGGCACCTTTCCCCTGCTTTGGATTCGCAGATCCAAAGTCTCGCTTCTTTTGTTTAAACTTCTGCTCGACCTTGACGGCATACCGGTATGCTGCGCCAAGTGAGGGGATGTTTAGGAATTGTATTTCTTCCTGGATGTACTTGTGCAGGCAGCCACGGTATTTGAGTATCAAATGTTGCTCTGAATCCTTGATACCCAACTTTGTGTGAAGGGTATGGAAAAGATTGGTGAACTCCGGCACGTCTTGGTCCCTTCCCTGCCGCAGCGTGGTCCACTTTATGTATTCATCCTCATAGCTCCCGACAGGGTAGTACTGCTCCTTGATGGCATCCCGGAACGAATCCCAGGTGGGTGCAGCTGAAAATAGTGAGCCAATACTTTCATCCTTCTGCTCGCAGTAGGTTTCCCACCAGTCCTTGACGTGGGGGGCTGCTTTGAGGAGAGCAAAAACAATCTTTTCCTGAATCGAAAATTCATGAACAAAAAAATAACCCTCTAGCAGATTTAACCATTTATCTACGGCATCTGCGTCTATCTGACCCTCGAATATGGGGATTTCAAAATTAACTTGTACCTTAAAGGGTTTGGCGTTTCCAGAGTAGCTGCTGGAAGCCGATGCGTTGCTTCTGGGTAGCCGCTGAAGGATCTGGGCAAAGCTGTCCATCATCGCGTTCCGTTGTCGCTCGAGGGCTTCTTCAAGCAAGATTTTGATGGGATCTCCTGCCCCCTCGTCTTTCTTCTCGTCCGCCATGGGAGGCCATCGGGGTTTGCGAGGCTGGTCTTGCAAAGTTTCAACCAGTTCAAGCCCTAACTCCTTATATCCCGACCTTGTTAGGGACATGCAAAGAAAAACAGAGAAAAAGCAGACCGCTCCGATACCACTGATCCGGATTTAAACAGGAACGCAACAAATTACAGAGATAACCATATACACAAAGATGCAGCGGAAATAATAATTCATTTCATTAATGGAAAATACTGAAATATGCTTACAACCAGAAATGGAAATAAACCAGCTAGGGCGATGGTAGCTTATCTCTGAGAAGAGATGTGATGGCTACATGCCTCTGAACTATGTTACAATGAGGCTCGAAGGCCTATTTATTGTTGAGAAACAATGGAAAACCCTTAACATTCCAAAACCTAACCCTAGGAGATGAAACGCCAAACTGTGGGCCCCGTTTGGGGGTAAGTTGGTACATCAACTTCCCGGGGTCGTAACTTTGGCATATGATCTCCGTTTGACGCGTACAATAGCTCATTAGAAAGATCTATCCGAGCACTATCATTGTTGGAACGGGAAACATCGGTCCATTCCATGGACCCATGTTGCCCCCGGATTCCCCAAAAAACGGCGTTTAGGGCCTCAAAACGGCTCGGGAAGTTCAGGACCTGAAAAACTGCTAAAAATAGTAAGTTGTGCTACAATTAAGGAAACTGAAAATGCTGAGAAAGACAATGGTGGGGGTCCATGTGGACTTGGCAGGTGGCCACCAATATCCACCTGGATCACCCGATTGCAATGCAAACACCATCATCGTCGTCAAATGGGGCAAGCACAGTGCCCCCTTCATACCGCATGTGTAATGTCCTGCGGTTCTACCCGGGGTGCGACCGCGTTTGGCGATGGGCGACCATGGGCGCGCGCATGGTTGGAGGGCGAGTTGCGATGTGCGACGGTCATGCTACGATTGTGCGACAGACTTGCGACGAACATATGCGACGATATATGGAGAGCGATGAGTTTATATACACCTTGGAGCGTTGAACGATATGTGGGGAGGCCGACTTACAATGGGAAGCAAGCCAACACATGTTTGGGAATTTAAGGGGTGTGCACAAGGTGTTGGGTAAGTCGGCTGGGCACTAGACTTAGCCCCAAGCCTTGATATATATTGTAATGGCGTGGAGTCATTTGCAATATCACATTCGATCAACACATCTTCGCACAAGGGGTAGTGCGCAGGTTCTAGTGCGCAGAAACAAGAGGTGAAGGCGCAAGTCTCATGCGCCGATTCTTGGGTTAAGCTGCACGGTGGAAGATCGCACTTGGTGTTGGGTGAAGGTGTAGGCAAGGTGCGCCCGGTGGTCGGTTGAGGTGTGGACGGTGAACGTGTAGCGCCTGTTTGTGCTAAGTCTTGGCGTGGGTGTCTTGGTGGCTTGGGTGAGCGCCCGCCCATCGTGGAAGTGTGCACGAAGGTGAACGAAGGAAGGCAATCGAGTTTGCCTTGATTGTGAAATTGGCTAAGTATGAAACTTGGTACTTCCAAGTATACCTGTAAAAGCTTGTAATATTGAAGATTTTATAATACATATATTTCGAGCAGACTCATTGTTCAGGGACTTTCCCCTCCCTTTATACTGTGAAATTGTGTTCTCGTTTATAATTTCTATTGATAATGAATGTGTATGGGTGTTCATTGGTATAAAGGATAACATAATAATACTTGGTTGCGAAACACAAACTAAGTAGGAGTAAATGGTTAGGCATAGTCCATGAACATAAGTATTGGTGAAAAGAAAGTGTTCGGTGGTGCTGCACCTCGCTAAGAGCGGTTGAAAGACTACCGTCGGCTTATGGGCGTGACAGCATGGGTGGTGCCCTCATTGGAGGATCTCTTTTGTTCGCCATGGTGTGGCTGTAGGCATACAGAGATACCTTCTCACTTCATTGAGTGAGCGCTATCATCACGCTTCGGTAGTTCCTTTAGATTGTTTTCTTCTCATCATTTATTGTTAAGATCACAACTGATCAATGGATGTATTGGATTCATGTCCCTTATGCTAATAAGTTAACCAATATATATCATGTTATTCTTTCTAACATTTCCTAATCCTAACCTAAATGTAAAATATAATTCAGTGTCAACTAATTAAAGATAGATAAGCTCAATATCCAAATTTAAGTTTCAATATAAACGGGGTTTTAAAATAATATTTGAGATACAAGCTAAAAATGATTCCTATGCTATGCTAACTTCCTATACTCAGAAATGATAAGGGACTGATCAGGGCCTCTATCTATTGTTACATATATTTGTCATTTTCTTGAGGATCTTATGCAAACTTGTTTCATATATTTGTCATCTTCTTGAGGATATTATGCAAAGTCGATGAGATGCTGAAAGCTCCCCTCCCCCGTTGCGCCCCTGAAATTTTTAGCCTAATTCTCCCAAGATAGAATTGGGAAGAGGTTTTAGGCTGTATCTAAGTTGTTTTCGGACAAGATGAAATGAGCGTGGCCCAATTTCCATCTATCCATTGGGATAAAATAAGTTGACAACAAGGTGGAATTTGTATTCCTCATTCACTCCTCTTCGAAATGCCTTAGGAGATGAGAGATTTTGGAATGAGTCTAGACACATCTTTTTGACCCCATTCAAAATATCCCATAGAATCCTCCACATCAGTGAATGATATGGGAAGTGTACTGATTTTGGGTATGAGTGGATGTTTAGCTAAAGCGTACAAATCGTACCTAGAGTCACACCTAGTGTCTGTGTTTGGTAGACAACAATTGTTTTCCATAGAGCATGTACGAGTAATTGAATCTAGCAAGCATTGAATCTGTTTCACATTGCACCAAATTCCCATCAATCGATTATCATTAGCAAGTTTTCTTACTTGCTTTCTCATCTTACTCATATTGCTTACTAACCTTACTAGCTAGGATAACCGGTGACTTTGCTTCAAACGCAAGGACATCTACCTTCTCTTTGAAATTCCCCAAAAAATGGTCTTCAAATTTGTTATGTGCTTCTCAACTGTAATTGAAAAGGATTCCCAATTGAGTACCTTGCTAAAGGGAAGAAAATAATGGCTTTCTAAATAGAAACTCCAAAAATAATGGTCTTCAAATTTGGTATGCTCTTTGCAAATGTTATTGAGAAGGATTCCCATGCTCTATTATTATATATCATAGGGACGTGGTCATAGTAAATTGTCTAGTGAGCTTAAGTCGATTGCAGATTCCTGGAATATTCCTGATCCGACGAACATGGGCGCGATAAAAAAATTGATCGCGCCCATGTCCGTCAGATCTCAAAATATTCCGAGAATCTGCAATTGAATTAATGATGGCCTAAATTGTCTCCACCAGCCTCGGATTGGTTACTTCATAGCCCATGGGATAAGGGCAGTGATTACTCTCGTTCATTCATGTCATTTTTATAAGATTTTTAATTTTCTATTTTTGGAAGTAAGTTTTCATAATCTTCGTTAAGGGCCCTTGTTTTTTCCATACCTGGCCTTACCTTGCCATCATTACCTCCAACTAAAAATGCAAGAATGAACCACTTTCTGACATACAACCCCCTAGACCACGAGGTGGTTGTTGTAAACAATATAGGTTGCTTTTCAGGAATAGTACCATGACCCTTACCTAATACAAAGTAGCCGACAAATAGATTGGCATTGCAAAAAAAATTCTAACATTCAATGTGAGTTCAAGATGCTCTTTTGTTGTATAAGGTCCCTACAAGTAAGTTTTTTTTGGTTCAACATACAAAACATATCTTTTTAACCTTATAACATAGAGATTGTTATATAAAAGAGTCATTTTACCTACCAAGTAAGAAATAGAAACAAAATAAATATCACATACTAAACTTATTTGAAGTAGAAATTCTTTTCTTTTTAGCATAATAATATAATAAAATATTATAAAATTTATATTTATATTATTTAATAAGGAACACCAAAAAACAAATAAACAGTTATAAGAATTTTAAAACAAGATAAAGAGAACTACACCAATTAAGGTTCACATTATTATAACGCGATAAAAAGAACTACACCAATTAAGATTCGCATTATGTCATCATACATGTGGAGGGACATGTCTATGTGCAATATTACTAGCCTTGGAGAAGATTAGGACATCAAAGCATTTTTTAAACGAGGGACACACATTCATATTGATATAATTTTTAAGTCTATGATATAATCTAGAGAAATAATACCATGACCCCTTTTGTGTGTTCACCTCATCTTAAATGTTTTAAGATGATTTGAACGGCCGAGACATATAATGATCATAGATAGTAATTAAAATGGACCCAACAAGTTGAAAACAATAGCTACAAAAACTCTCTATTTTCAAAATTAACTTAATACTCTTATAAATATAATTTGACAGAAAATTTAATCACAAAACATAACTAATTTATAGAATCTAAAACTTACATTTGTTTTCAGAGAGTGCTCCAATCCAATACTTGGATTTCCTAACAAATTGGTGCACTAATTAATCGTGTTAGATAAAATTCACAAATCCACTAATATCGAGAAAGAATACTGAATTTAGTCGAGAAATAAATGTTTACATTATATCTACATCTTTATGGGGGTAAATCTTTATGGGGTAAATCGTGTAAGGTTATTAACGATAGTAATATTGCCCCAAAAAAATTTGTTGTAGGATATATTTTTGTGAAACAAATGAAATCATTTCTAAGTATTGATAGTACAAGGAGTAGAAATATGAAATATAATTTTTTTGTAATTTCACAACCAAGTGAAATAAGAATAGGGACTATACGAATTCTTACAGTAAGGCTGGAACAATTGATCAACTGTTATGGCACCTCCCCTGAGAAAATATTGTTATTCAAAATCATATATATGATCCAAATCCATAGTTTTTGTCAAAATAAATGTGAACCTATTAAATAAATTGTGTTTTATAAGTCATTCCAAGGAAGTTACACTTAGACCAAAATATGTAGTTGTCCACTTTATTGAGCAATGAGACCTGATAATAAGTTAGTAGAATGGTCTCTACATTAAAGAGATATCATAGGATGTTACTATTTTTCTAAAGGGGAAAAGGTACAGTAATTAGTGATGTGGAAGAAACAAAACTATAGCACATGTTTGTAGACTACACAAATCAAGTACATAGGACTTATGTACCCCAATGCTTCTCACATTTCCATTTTTTGTTGGGAGAAAACAACTTAGTTTATTTCTGCTCAAGTTCCTTGAATTCACAATCTAGTAGAGATACCAAGAACTAATGTAACATTTACCCATAGAAACTTGGTTATTTTAATAAAAAGAAAAAAAAAATATTACATGTGAAGCTTACAATTTGAAAAGATATTCCAAATACCCAACGAATCTCAGAATAGGTGCAACAATATCACTTTTAGAGAGGCCCCTGACCATTCACATCAAATGAGAGATCAATCAAAACTTATATTCTACTTTAACAGAAATTATGTTTCTAGATGAAAATTTAATGGGAGCCTAAGAAACTTAATCAAGACACTCAAGTAACAAGAACACATTGTGTCTAGATTTACAATATATCCAACTCTACAGAAATTTCTCCCTTCTTTTCATTGGAGGACAAATTTATGTAAAAGCCACAACAAAAATTGTTAATCACTTTGAAGGTGGTTTTAATAAATTCACTAGTTCATTATGTTATATAGAACAATCACATTGGCTGTTATGAAATTCCAAAGGAATAGTTCCATTCAAACAATTTCCATGTACATTGCTACATACAAAAATTCAAGAGAAGACATGGCCTCAATATTGTTAGACAATGTTGGGTGTGGAGCCTGATTATCTTCTATATTCAAAGGTATCGCCACATAGGACCCCAGTTCGCCCGTAAAATATTCGCTACAGGGGGGGTCCAGGGGGGGGCGGCTGCGACCTTTGGGAGCCCCCCCTTGGCGGGGGGTTTCGGGGGCAGCGCCCCCGAAGCTAAAAACAGCTGTAAAATTGCCTTGTAAAAGTATAGTAATTTCTAGTCAATTTGGGCCGTTCATTAGGCGGATGATCTGACGGTAGAACTTATGTTTAGTTTAGGGTTTTTTGCCCTAGAAGGCAAACCCTCTCTTTGTATGAGGGTATTGTATTTGAGGCTGTGTGATAGATGTGTATTGTGTGAGCGAGAAATAGAGAGGTGAGACTGTGAGAGAAAACAGAGGATATTACAGCGGATTTGCTGTAGGTTGTGTCTCTTCATTTTGCTGGATAATAGAAAGGAAGGACTGACTGTTTGGGGTGGATGTAACCCAAACTGGGTGAACCACGTATATCTGTGTCTCTCTTGTTTTGTGCATTTTCTGTGTTTATATTTCTGCAATATTTTATGTGTTCCATTGCTTCGTAATATATAATTTTCTAACAACTGGTATCAAAGCCGAAGGTATATTTGGCTGATAAACTCACAGGAAAGAAGGGTTCCTGGTTCGAGTGGGAGCAATGGCGGAAGATGGTAAGTTTAGGGTCGAGAAATTTAACGGCCAAAACTTCTCACTGTGGAAGATGCAGATGGAAGATTATCTGTATCAGAAAGATCTATACCTACCATTGGGCAGAAAAACAAAGATGCCGACGGGTATGAAAGATGAAGAATGGAACCTTCTCGATAGAAAGGCACTCGGAACAATACGGTTGTGCCTTACTGCGTCAGTCGCCTTCAACATTTCGAAGGAAACCACGACAGAGGGTTTGATGCAGACGTTGTCGAAACTATATGAAAAACCCTCGGCCTCAAACAAGGTATTTCTTATGAAACGGTTATTTAATATGAATATTTCGGAAGGTGGATCTGTTGCAAACCATTTAAATGATTTTAATACAGTTACAAGTCAGTTAAGTTCTGTAGGGGTAAACTTTGATGATGAAGTTAGAGCTCTGTTATTCCTGTGCTCATTATCAGAAAGTTGGAATGGTTTGGTAATGGCCATTAGTAACTCCGTTTCTGGATCTAGTACTTTAAAGTTTGATGATGTTGTCGGTGCTATCCTTAGCGAGGAAATGCGACGGAAAAGCTCCAGTGAGTCATCGGGAAATGCTTTGAGTGCAGAGTCTAGAGGAAGAAAAATGGAAAGAGGAAAGAGCTCAGGATATCGCAGTAAATCAAGGAAAGGCAGATCCAAGTCCAGATCGGGGATAGTGTGTTGGAAATGTGGAAAGAAAGGACACCTAAAGAAAGACTGTACATCTTGGAAGGGAAAAGAAGGAGATGCACAACAAGAAAACAATCATGAAGCAAATGTGATAGGTGAGGTGTTACAAGATGCTTTGATTCTTTCTTTCGAAAATATTACTGATTCCTGGGTGGTAGATTGAGGGGCATCATTCCATGCCACACCTGATAAGAAATACTTTCATGACTATGTTCAAGGAGATTTTGGACAAGTTCGTTTGGGTGATGATAAACCCTGTAAAATTGTTAGAATAGGTAAGGTTCTTGTAAAACAACATAATGGAAACCAATGGCTATTAAAGGAGGTAAGGCATGTTCTAGATCTAAAGAAAAATCTGATTTCAATAGGGCAGTTAGGCGGTGAAGGTTGTGTGACAACTTTCACAAATAAAGCTTGGAAGGTCACTAAAGGAGCCCTGGTAATAGCAAAAGGCGAAAAGGTTGGTACATTGTATTTATGCAATGGTATTTCTAACTTTGTTAATGCTTTAACTTCCAAAGGAGCAGATGCAGCATTATGGCATCATAGGCTTGGACACATGAGTGAAAAGGGGATTAAGATTCTTCACTCAAGGAATTTGTTGTCGGGTTTGAAGAATGTTGATTTGGACTTCTGTGAGAATTGCATTTATGGAAAACAGAAGAGAGTCATATTTCTCAGAGTTGGGAAAGAAAAGAAGAACGAAAAATTAGAGCTTGTGCATACAGACGTATGGGGACCTGCTCAGGTATCATCTCTCGGTGGCTCTCATTATTATGTTACTTTTATTGATGATGCAATTAGAAAAACTTGGATTTATTGTATTAAGAATAAATCTGATGTATTTGATACTTTCAAGAAATGGAAAGCTCTGGTTGAGATTGAGACAGGAAAGAAATTGAAGTGTCTTAGATCAGACAATGGAGGTGAATATTGTAGCAAAGAGTTTGATAGGTACTGTTCAGAGCATGGAATTCACAGAGAGAAGACAATTCCAAGAACACCACAAGAAAATGGTGTGTCAGAAAGGATGAACAGAACAATCATGGAGCGTGCAAGGTGCATGAGATTGCATGCAGGATTGCCTTTACAGTTTTGGGCAGATGCTGTAGATATTTCTGTTTATCTAATAAACAGAGGGCCTTCAAGTTCCTTGGATGGTGGTGTTCCAGAGGAAGCATGGATAGGTAAAAAGGTAAACTACTCTATTTTAAAGCCTTTTGGTTGTGAGGCCTTTGTCCATATTGATAAAGAAAATAGAACAAAGCTTGAGGCAATGTCAAAGAAATGTACCTTTATTGGATATGGTGTTAATGATTTTGGTTATCGCTTATATGATTACGAAAATCACAAAATCATTAGGAGCAGAGATGTAATATTCAATGAAAAGGTCTTGTATAAGAATCAGTTGCATGAAAAGAAACAGGAAAAGGAAAACAAGGAGTACGCAGTTCTTGATGAAATCACTGAAAAAGTAAAGGTGCCTGAAAATAATAATAATCAACAACCACAACAACAACAACCACCACAACAACAATAGGCACCCCAAACACCTGAAAGTGGTGTTAGAAGATCTACCAGGATAAGTAGACCCCCTGAATGATACTCTCCTTCATTATATTATTTATTGTTGACTGATTCCGGTGAACCCGAATGTTATGAAGAAGCAATGTAGGTTGAAAGCAGGAAGAAGTGGGAGGTAGCCATGGAAGAAGAGATGGACTCCTTAATGCATAACCAGACTTGGGATTTAGTCAGGTTGCCTTTAGGAAAAACTACATTGAAGAATAAATGGGTTTACAGGCTGAAGGAAGAAGATGGAGGAAAACAGAGGTATAAAGCTAGACTTGTGGTGAAGGGGTTTGCACAGAAGAAAGGTATTGATTTTGATGAAATATTTTCTCTTGTTGTTAAAATGACTTCAATCAAAACTATTTTAAGTCTTGTAGCAGTTGAAGATTTGCATCTTGAGCAGTTAGATGTAAAGACAACCTTTCTCCATGGGGATTTGGAGGAAGATATATATATGCAGCAGCCACAAGGATATGAGGTGAAAGGGAAGGAGAAACTAGTGTGCAGGTTGAAGAAGAGCTTGTATGGCTTAAAACAGGCTCCAAGGCAGTGGTATCTAAAATTTGACAAGTTTATGTCTGAACAAGGTTATACTAAATGTCACTCTGATCATTGTGTTTATTTGAAAAAGCAAAATGATGGCAGCTATATTATATTTTTATTGTATGTAGATGACATGCTTTTTGCAGGATATAACATGCAGGAAATAAATGTGCTCAAAAGAAAATTGGCAAATTCATTTGCAATGAAGGATTTGGGAGCTGCAAAACAAATCCTTGGTATGAGAATAACTAGAGACAAAAAAAATCGTAAATTAACATTGTCTCAGAATGAGTACATACAAAAGGTGTTGAAAAGATTTAACATGCACAATGCAAAACCAGTTAGTACACCTTTCGCTAGCCATTTCAAACTTATCAAGGAAATGTGCCCAAAGACCCAAGAAGACATGGATTATATGTCTAAAGTTCCATATGCATCAGCAGTTGGAAGCTTAATGTATGCAATGGTCTGCATAAGGCCTGATATTGCACATGCAGTGGGAGTTGCAAGCAGGTACATGAACAATCCAGGAAAGGAACATTGGATGGCAGTGAAATGGATTCTCAGATATTTGAAAGGTACCACAAATCAAGCATTATGCTTTGGTGCTTCAAACATCTGCCTACAAGGATATGTTGATGCAGATATGGCAGGTGACAGAGATAACAGGAGGAGCACTAAAGGATATGTATTTACTGTTGGAGGAACAGCTGTCAGTTGGGTTTCAAAAATCCAAAGTGTTGTTGCACTTTCGACAACAGAAGCAGAGTATGTTGCTGCTACAGAGGCTAGTAAAGAAATGATTTGGTTACAAAGCTTTATGGGTGAATTGGGTAAGGAGCATGATATGGGCACATTATACAGTGATAGCCAAAGTGCCATTCATCTTGCAAAGAACTCAGCATTTCATTCCAGGACTAAACACATACAGCTCAAGTACCATTTCATACGATCAGTGTTGGAAGATGGAGAGTTGAAGCTGGAAAAGATACACACTAGCTAGAATCCTAACAAAAGTTGTAACCAGGGAGAAACTGAGAATATGCTCAGTTTCAGTTGGTCTTCAAGGATGATGATGAAGATGAGAAATAGCCAGGTCCAAACAGGAGTCATTGTCCAGCAAATGGAGCAGCGGTGGAGTTAATACAATCAATCTCCAAGTTCGAGATTGTTGGGTGTGGAGCCTGATTATCTTCTATATTCAAAGGTATCGCCACATAGGACCCAAGTTCGAAATGGGGGCGGCAACGCCGCCCGTAAAATATTCGTTGCAGGGGGGTCCGGGGGGGGGAGCTACGACCTTTGGGAGTCCCCCCTTGGCGGGGGGTTTCAGGGGCAGCGCCCCCAAAGCTAAAAACAACTGTAAAATTTCCTTGTAAAAGTATAGTAATTTCTAGTCAATCTGGGCCGTTCATTAGGCGGATGATCTGATGGTAGAACTTATTTTTGGTTTAGGGTTTTTTGCCCTAGAAGGAAACCCCTCTCTTTGTATGAGGGTATTGTATTTTAGGCTGTGTGATAGATGTGTATTGTGTGAGCGAGAAACAGAGAGGTGAGACTGTGAGAGAAAACAAAGGATATTACAACGGATTTGTTGTAGGTTGTGTCTCTTCATTTTGCTGGATAATAGAAAGGAAGGACTGGCTGTTCAGGGTGGACGTAGCCCAAACTGGGTGAACCACGTATATCTGTGTCTCTCTTGTTTTGTGCGTTTTCTGGGTTTATATTTCTGCAATATTTTATGTGTTCCATTGCTCTGTAATATATAATTTTCTAACAAACAAATAACAAGATTATATCCCAGAATTTCTCTATTAGACTTGAAAATAATATCACTTGAAAGTAATTATAAGTTGTTAATCAAGGTTGTCATTGATGTCAATATGGCATTGACTGAGATGTCAATATTCTTGAGATGCCTGGTTCCAGACAATGATGCCATGACTCTTGGTGGTCGGTTGACTAGGATAGCATGAATGAAGACGTCAAGTCATGAAGAAGTCAAACCACTAATGAGGGAATCTCTAATAAGTACTTGAATTAATGTTAGGTCCATATACTACTAGTGTAACCCCTTATTGTTATTAGTTTAACACCTTTATTATATTGTTATGCCCATGTAGTCCCCATAATGTTTTTATTGTGCCCCATAGAAACCCAATATTGTTATTATTGTTGCCCTTACATTATTATTGTTATGTCGACTTTGATTATATTATGACCCCTTAGACTCCTATATATAGAAAGGAGGTCTTGTCATTTGTATCATCTAAGAATTGTTCATTTGTGTAATGTAAATGAGGTTTCCCCCTCAAAGAGGCTTATTTCTAAGGTGTTGATCTATCTTTTCTATCTTTTTATGAGTTGGTTTTATAACATTTGGTATTAGAGCTTTGGATTCTAGGGTTTCACGACTTCAAACAGGTCATCGTGGAATTGTCACTATAACGTTTTTGCTACAAATTTTCAAAAGCTAAAAAAAAGCCCATTTGATAAGGAATTGGTCTGAACCTCGGTTCCGAATTTTAGATCTTGTCTCGCTATATATTCGTAGATATGATATAAGGAAGTTAGGGTTTTTGCAAGCTCTAGAATTTCATCTCAAACAGGTCATCGTGGATTTTTTGCCACAATATTTTTTCTACAAAGGTTTAGATTCTGAAATTAAAACCCATTTGAGCCAAAATATTGGTGAAGATTGGCTCTGAATATTAGATCTTGTCTTGCTATATGTTCGGAGATATAATCTGAGGAAGTTAGGGTTTTTGTAGACTCCTGAATTACATTCTAAACAGGTGACCTTGGGAAAATTGTCATAAATTTCTCTCTGAACAACAAATTGAAATTTCATAAAAAGTTACCGAAATAGGACAGACTGTAGCTTTTTGTGTATATTTTTCAGATTCGAAGGTCGAAACAGTGACACGTGGCATGTCATACAAGTTCTCTCTACTGAAACATTATATAAGTAGGTCATCTTAAGAGAATGGGCATAACTCTTTCTTGGAGAATAAAATTTTGATCAGACTTGCACGATTAAAAAGAGGACTCAAAGGGCTACTGCAAGATACAAGTTCAGAACTTGGAGATATGAATGTACAGAGTTACAATCATTTCAAGATCGAGCTCTAAAATCAAAAAAGGCAATATGATGAAGTATGATGGAAAAGATCCGGTAAATTGGATACTACAGATGGAGCAATATTTTGATTTACAAGAAGTGAAACTATTACGAAAGGTAGATATTGCATCTTCATATTTAGAACCAAATCATTTTTTATGGTATGAAGGGATTTGTTCTCGTAAACCATTTTTTACGTGGTCAATTTTCACGGAGAAAATAATAGCACATTATGAGGATACAAAGAGAAACACCTTCTTTAGCCAATTGATAAATCTCAAACAAAATGTTCAATGGCAGAGCACATTGAGGAATTTCAAAAATTGAATATAAGGGAAAATGATATTTCGGAGAAGCAGAGGATTGATGTCTCCATAGGGACTTTAAATTATAACATTCAACATGAGGTTCGTCTTTGGGAACTTGATTCATTGGAGAATGCATTCGGGTTGGCAAGAAAAGTGGAAAGAAAAATTATGGCAACAAGGAATTCTACCCCTCATAACTCTAAAGATGGAAGTGTTGTTTCTCCTAGCTTTCCAGAACCTACAAGGTTGACACCACAATAATTGGAAGAAAAAAGAGCAAAAGGGATTTGTTACAATTGTGATAACAAGTACATTAAAGGTCATAAGTGTGCTGAGAAGAAATTATTTTACATTGATTGTGAATAGGAGGAAGAAAAGGATCAAGAAATGTCAAAAGAAGAGGATATACACCAGGAACTAACCCTAGAGAAATAAAAATGAATCCGACCATATCTTGTAAAGCATTGGCAAGAATTACCACTCCTCAAACTCTTAAGATAGAAGGACATATCAAGAAGAAAAAGGTTCAATAAGTGAAAGATCACATCGAGAAGGAAGAAATGAATCCGACCATATCATGTAATGCATTAGCTAGAATTAACACTCCTCAAACTATCAAGATAGAAGGACATATCAAGAAGAAAAATGTTCAAGAAGTGAAAGATCACATCGAGCATCAAGAAATGAATCTGACCATATCTTGTAATGCATTGGAAGAAATTACCACTCCTCAAACTCAAGATAGAAGGACATATCAAGAAGAAAAACATTCAAGCAATGAAAGATCACATCAAGCATCAACAATAAGTTCTCCAACGTTTAAAGGATAATGCCACTTCGGTGCAGAATTGAATGAAACAACAACCATATCAACATCGCAGTGAAAGAAGTTTTGATGTAGGCGATTGGGCATTTTTACGGCTACATATAAAGCAAGTTATTTATGAGAAGGAAATGTTGGCAATACTACATGCACTTAAGAAATGGTGACCTTACCCAATGGGAAGACACTTCAAGGTAAAAAGGGATCATTATATTCTTAAATACTTTTTATAACAAAGATTATCTTTAGAAGAACAAAAAAAATGGGTCATAAATATGTTGGGTTATGACTTTGAAATCATCTACAAAAAAGGGAAGCAAAATGTTGTTGCAGATGCACTCTCAAGAAAGGATCAGGATATGGAAGCATTGTTTTGTGTTAGTTCTATTATCCAGCCAGATTGTATAAACAAAGCAAAGGATGAATGGAAGAAGGAAAAAGAAGTGTGGATACTCATTCAAAATTTGCAAAATATCCCAGTTGAAACAATATTGCCAGAACTTAACGAGGAAGGAAAAATCATATTGGAACCTGGAGAAGTCACAGAAACAAGAACCCAACATCTATGAAATCGATCAATTTCAAAGTATCTCATCAAGTGCAAGAACTTACCTGCTGAGGATTCCAGATTGGAGGACAAGAATTTTATCAGAAGCATCAAGAACTACTCAAGCATTGAGGACAATAATATTTGAAGGAGAGGGGCATGTTAGGTCCCAATACTACAAGTGTAACCCCTTATTGTTATTAGTACAACCCCCTAATATATTGTTGTGCCCATGTAGTCCCCATATTGTTATTATTGTACCCCATAGAAACCCACTATTTTTATTATTGTTCCCTTACATTATTATTGTTATGTCGACTCTGATTATATTATGACCCCTTAGACTTCTATATATAGAAATTAGGTCTTGTCATTTGTATCATCCAAGAATTGTTCATTTGTGTAATGTAGAGGAGGTTTCCCCATCGAAGAGGCTGAATTCTAAGGCATTGATCTATCTTTTCTATATTTTTGTGAGCTCGTTTCATAACAATTAACTATGATGTTACCAAGGGCCAATCATGTGCTTTGATTAATGATCTAGATCCTAAGTGCCAATATACAACCTTGTGATGTGAAGGATTATACTTGAGGAAGCCATACTTTTGATGATGGCATACTCTTGAATGACCACACTTAATGATGGTACTTAATGAAGGTTGGAAGATTAGATGATGGCATGGAAGATCTCATTTGATGGTTGGAAGACTACCTTACTATCCTAGAACTCTCCTAATGATGAAGTTTCCTATGTCATTTCACTACACTAGTACATGATGACACTATGACATATCAAGATGACATGGATGAAGCATATCACGATGACATTATGACCCTAAATACTAATGTCTACTTGTTTTTATAAATCCAAAACATTATTAAAACAAACATAATCCTTATCAACAGATAATCTTTTGAAACAATATAAAAAATTCCTTATTAACAAATGGCTTTGTTTAATGGCATACATATGACCATACATGGCAGACATAATGTATAATGTAGGAAGCATGGTTCTCTATGACCATACATGATAGACAAAATGTATAATGCAAACATATGGTGTTATACATCAATCACATGGCAGACAAGGCCTTTTCCATAGTACTTATATGATTCATTGTTCACATGGATGACAAGGTCTTATATATCCATGTTTCACATGGCAGACAAGGTCTTATATATCCGTGTTTCACATGGAAGACAAGGTTCTATATTATCCATCACATGGCAGATAGATGTAATGCATACATCACAGGGGAGAAAAATAAAAATAAAAAGGTTATAATATCCTAAAGATATGTTGGCCACTAAAAATATGTTTGTTGGCTCTCCTTCATACATAACTGTTGGACACATAATCCTCTAAGGGTTGGTGTGGAAGCCGAATAGACTAAGGAAGTCCAAGATACCTTGGGATGTGGAACCCAATGGTCACACCATGTACTATAAATGTATATCATTTGTTAATAATAGAGGTACTCTCATGTTTATCTTTAATATTTTGTTGCTGCCATGTGTGTGTTTAACATGGTATCAGAGCGGGCAATCTCCTGCCCTGCTCAAGTATGAGCCACTTGTTTATGTGAGCTTGTTGTTCTATGGCCTTTCTATACATATCAGTCCTGTACCTCTGTTCTAGACTGCCATCTTTGTAAAATCTCTATTGTCAAATGAGCTGGTCAAGAATTAAACGTTATACCATACACTGAATTTCGTGAACCGCCTTAATATGCTTTCCAGAATCTATCTGCACCGGTCAGAGCGTAGGTCTCAAATTAGTTTTATATAGAGTAACTCCTATGACATTTCTATTCCTGGTATATACGTTCTTTCTCTGTGCGTTAATTGAAGTTCAAGGTTTATATGCTAAGTTATAGTGTTACTCCTGCAGTAAATTTCGGTTGTATTTATATATCCGTTGAGATTATTGTGAGCACTATATCATCTGGTTCATAGTTGGTTCATAGCTACTCCAATCTGAGTTTGGTTTGGAATCGACTAGTGGTCTCATAAAATTTAGGGCTTTGCTATCTAAGCCTATCTGTCTATTACCTCTAAGGCAACCTTGAATTTTTCCTCTGGTAATGGCAAGCATTCCTTTTGAATACGGAAGCGTACCTACGCTAGAAAAGGCATCTTCAAAGTCTTGAATACTTGTCTGGTTCACTGTTCTATTCTATTTCGATTCATTCCAATTCCAATTCCAATGGCAGACGTGAATCACTAGCCATGCATTATAAGCAGAAACTCTAGTACATCATTGTTGTGTGTTTGAAGGTTAGTCCATTCAAATTCGACTGAGAATTTTATTCTCTACACATTGTATTGAATGTTTGTGTTGACACATTGACCATAGCCCCAACTCGAACATCAAGTCGCTGCCTGGAGGTGTTGTGCAAGAAGGGCGTTTGTGTGAACCAACGACAGTCATCCTCAACCTATGCATTGTCAGCTCCGTTGAAGCGAACCGCCATTTGTGGCTCTCCAAACCACTTGTCTAAACTGTGATTTGGTGTTGTGTGTTAGACTTGACTTGTGGTGTTCCCTTTCGGGCCTGATTATATCATTGCTTGCTCCTTCGTGGTAGTTCACACTCTGGTCCCTACCAATTCAATTCACACTCCGGTATCAAAGCTCCTCCATACCACGACTCCAATATAAACTGGTGGAAGTGTTAAATTTATAGCAGAACAGAGGAAAACCCGACAATTTTTAGTCAAAAGGGGAGCAACAGTCATCCGATCAATAGATAGAAAGATGTAACGGTCATCGCTTGGAAAAGGCGCGCGGAAGATAACCAACGAAAAAGGTGGTCTTCGCACAGGAAATGGCATTTCGAGGGCATAAAAAGTGGTAAGCGATAATCTCATGAGTCCACTCGATTCCACTCACCATTTGACATGTAGCCACTAGAGGAGAGAGAAAAACTGCCCATTTCGAACGCATAATTGTCACACAAGTTTTCCTTCCGAAATCGCCAAAGATCGTCGGATCCTGTGAGTGAAAATCTACAACAGAGGATGGTCGTGCAAGTTTTATTGATCGCGGAAAGGATATCAACTATTAGATCGTGGGGTTGAAATCTATGGTGAAGAATGAACCCGATAAAGTTAAACCTCAAGAACTGTGTGAAAGTCGTGGATTGGTGAAAAGGTGAGTTTACGTGTATTCCGCTATTGGTTGATTGACTGGGTTCTTTGGGTATTAAAATGCATAGTCCTTGTACGTGGTGCTCTGTGGTATTCATATACAAAGAACACCAATATACATTATACCTTCGTGGTCTCTACTTCAAACTTTTGGTATCCATTGAACGCTGCTCCGTCCATCAAGTCTACGAAGGCTGCTAAACCAGCTACCCCAGCAAAGAAGCCAGCTGCAAAGAAGGCTGCTCCAGGTTATATACATTAATGTTCTCCAGATATATACGCTATTGATAAGTTGAACATTGTTGGTATAACGTAGTTTGTAGAGATAGTATAACGTTGTCCATTGTATTGTTTCAACTACATTTCCATCATAATAACGTTGTCTGACATGATATAACACCTAAAGGCCAACAGGGTTGACAAGTGGAAGTGAAATCTTTGAAGTTTCTTAACATTGGCATGAGGATTTTGATGTTGAGCGTTAAGCATTGCATAAGGCAATCCCCTTGGTGTTGTATTATTCAAAATTGAGTGGGGACTATTGAAATTCCACAGCCTGGAACTATTGTATGCTGCTTTGAATGCATTGAAGGCTATTGTGCACAGGTGTTATATGGTGTATGGTAGATGAAATATAGAAGCTAATCTCATTTCTGTTGGGGTCTTGTTATTGCTGGAAAAGAAGAGCCTATGGGTTGCAAAATTGTCAAGTTGGAAATTCTGTTAAGGCAACAATATTGGGCTTGCTGCGTAGAAATTGAGGCACAAGACAATATGAAGTGAGAACATGAGTAGACATCAGTGCAAATTATTTTTTGTTGGAAAATTAATTTTCTAAAACCACTATTATTTTTACAAGTGAATTTTTGGTCTGATTGTTTGGAAAATGGATAAAATTGGTGAAGTATTAGAGTTGTTAAATACTGTAATACACTCCATAGTTCATGATACAGTGAAAATCAGCAAGAACACTCTTTGTGATATTAAAACCTATCTGCAGTATACACAAGACAAGATAGAATTTTTGGAGCTTGAATCTCAGCTACAGCAAGAAGAATTAAAACAGAGGAGTCATCATTCTGAACCTATTTCTGTTCAGAACAATGAAACAGACTCCCATAAGCAGCAAGTTGATTCAGATACAGTGCCCAATAAAGCAGCAAGGTTACATGCAGATGCAGAAATTCAGTCTGCATTTCCCAAGCCCATCATCAGACCTTGGGAAGAACTTGTCCACAACAAGCACAAAATAGGTCTTGGATATGACAAGGAGGTTTCCTTTCATATTCTAGATTACTCAAAGCCCATCCAGTTTCAGAGTGTTGGATTTCTTCATGACAATTCACCTTCAGCTGTTCTAGGTTCTGCCCCTCTTCCACAACAATAGATTGTGAAATGCCAAGACTGTGACCGAGTTCGCCATCTGAAAGATCATTGTTTTGATCTTCATACATGTAAGCACTGTCATAAAACCAGTCATTCTTAAAACAGATGCTTCAGAACAAACCTCTTGCAAAAACAAAGATTCATCTTGGATGGATCTCTTCTTGGCAATGGGCATCAACAACTAAGAAGATATTTCAGTCATATGTCTGAACTTGTTCTAGAGCATTCAACAGTTTTGTGGTTGAGTTTTCTCCATCATCTCACCTTGTATCTGATAGGGGGAAATGATGGTCATGTACAAGCTTCAAAGCCACATCAAGCGAGCCTAAGCCACAACCTGCCATACCAGATTCAAAGTTGTAGCCAGAGACAAAGATGCCCCTGAGCATGCCTTCAGTTTGTGACACCTATTCAAAGAATTGGGGACACTTCCTCTAGTAGAAGACTTCATCTTCTTACTAGTTTTGGAAGAGTTCCAGGACTTTCATTAAGCATTCCAGAGTTTTTGGTAATCCTTAAACCATCATAGGTTGAGACTAACCTTTTCAGGTTTAAGTTCTCCCTTTTATGCGGGGTGAGACCTCCCTTTCATGGTTGAAGGTTTCCCTCTTAAAAACATCAGAAGAACTTCCTCTAGCAGAAGACTTGAGCTTCATGCCAGACTTGGAAGAGTTCTGGGAATTGCACTAAGCGTTCCAGTGTTGGTGGTCATCCTTAAACCACCACCCTTTATACCAACATTTCAGAGAGCACATTCAACCTAGTGCTGGCATGCATTTTTTCATGTTTTGTATTATAGCTCTTTTCTTGGACTCATTCATAACCCTTCAGATTAAGGGGGGGAATGTTGGACACCTAATCCTCTAAGGGTTGGTGTGGAAGCCGAATAGATTAAGGAAGTCCAAGAGACATTGGGATGTGGAACCCAACGGTCACACCATGTACTATAAATGTATATCATTTGTTAATAATAGAGGTACTCTCCTATTTATCTTTAATATTCTGTTGCTGCCATGTGTGTGTTCAATAATAACAATTTGACTCATAAAAAGGTATATAGACATGTTTGTGCTCCTCACTCTAAAAGTAGATATCTCACTGAAATAGTGACATAATTTGGATTTGAAAACAAGGATATGAAGGTTAATATTTTAAGTGCAAACTACATCATTGTTTTGCAAAGAATCTGAAGCTTGAAGCCACCTATAGTAGCCCAAGACATTGCTAACAAAATTCAGATATGAGAGTTCATTTGGAATAGTTTCGGATCTATGATTTTGGCCTTGTGTAAAGGAGCTTTATGTCTGTTTTTTTGACCCTGTGGAAGCTCTGTGGATAGACCCCCATTTGGGTAGAAGATGCCCTAGTCTTGTGGAGATTAATCACTCAGATTTGTGGAAACTAACCTCGACCTATATAGAACGTATTCTTTACATATAAATAGAAGTTTGTAATTTCAGATTTTTAAAAAGAAGTGTCATTGTCCTGTAACTTGGCCCTGTGGAGTAAGAATTTAAATATACAGTTCATTATAACCTTGGTTGACGTATTGAACATCTTGTTGAGTGCAAATTGAAGAGGAATTGTTGCAGCAAGCTTAGTTCAAGCATTGAAGCAATATTTTGGAGATGTATTGAAGCATCCTTGAAGCAATAATGTTTAGGTATATTAAAGGATTATTAGAAGAATTATTTGGTTTACACTTTGAGGATTAGTCCAGTTCATTGTAGACACATTGAATTATTGTGAACACTATTTAATACCATGATACAATGCTGATGTAATCATGAGGTGACCTTGGAGAATTGTGTTTTGGGTACCATGAAGAATAGTGAAGACACCTTCATGTGAAGATCAATGTTTTCATTGATGATGTTACGTGGAGACTAAGTGAAGGGATAGTTGAAGATTGACAAGGCTCACTAAAGAAGACATTGGGAGCCATGAAGTATAACCAAATATATCTTAATGAAGTAAAGCAAGGGTTGCAGTCTTGAAACGACATGTTTGATTCCTTGGGGGATAGGGTTGGAGCCCTAAAGGATCAGAGTCTTCAAGAAACTAGGTTGGAGCTTGAACTGGATATAGGGTTGGAGCCCTTGGAGTTGGTGCATCATAATTGACAAGGTTGGAGCCTTGAAATTCCAAGTTGGTGCTTGGCAAATACATGTTGGAGCCTCAGAGATTGAAGATCAATTTCTTCATGTAAGGGTTGGAGCCCTACATGTAGTGTACTTTATTTATTGAAGAAATTAATAAAAGCATTTACTCTTATTGTTCATTTTGTGTTCTAAATATAAGTGATCTAATGGTTAAAAGTAACAATTGAAAAATAATATTGATTCACACCCCCCGGTCAGTATTTCCAACAATTGGTATCAGAACCAATACCTTCACTGAAATCTTAGCAGCTTGAATGTTGATCCTTAGAACACAAATGGAACAGCCAAGGAAGAAAGCCTCAAATCCTCCTAAAGATGTCTCTTCCTCAACCATGCAAACTGAAGACAATCAAATTGAGAATGTTCCCGTGTTCAATAGAAACTTTGATGTATGGAAGGTAATAATGAGAAATTTCTTAATGTCTCAAGGTGTTGGAGTATGGGAATCAATGATTACTGATATAATGATGGACGATGAATCCAAGGAGTACAATACAAGAGAAATGAAGACAATTTTGAATGGGCTACCAAATTTTATAAAGTTCAATTTGGAAAAATGTTTCTCAACAAAATATATATGGGACAAACTTCATGACCTTCACTCAAAAGGAGCATTGACCATGACCACTAGTCAAGAAAATGATGGAAAGAAAGAAGGAAATCCAGAACCCATCAACGAAGCTGAAAATAAGAATGATTACATGAAGGCTAAAGAAGACCTAGAAGAAGAATAAAACAAATAAGACTTTGAAGAAAATATCATGACTAAACTTATAACTTCCAAGGAAGAGATTAATAGTTTGAAAAAGGAAAATGAGGCACTTAAGAAGAAAGTGCAAAATGGTGACCAGGACAAGACAAGGAATGAAGTTGAACTTTCCAAGATTCAAGTACAAGAAATAGATGAGGAGCTCACCAAACTTAAGGAGGAATTTCTACAAAACAAAAGAAAGCATCATGAAGAAGTCTAGCCATGAAAAATCAGTTGGATAAGGCAAAGAAAAGGGAAGAAACTTTTTCAAGCCACCTTGAACAAAGAGTCAAGAGTTTAAATAAACTTGAAGAAGAGATTGGTCAATACAAGGAAGAGGCCTCCTACCTTAGATCTCAACTAGAAGACGCAAGGAAACAAGCACAAGGAGCTGAGAAGGTGATGGAAGCTTTGGCATTCGTAGAAGGACAAGTTGATGAATCTGAAAAGGAGAGAAACACCATGATGTGCCAACTAGAAGAAAAGGATGATGACATAAACAAGTTAAGATTTGAAATCACTTCTCTTAAGGCCCAATCATGTGGCAACCAATATGAGGGAAGAAATGGATAGCATTCTATCAAAGAGGGAAGAAGAAGGCAAGAAAATGAAGGAAGAAATTATCTTTCTTATAAAGAAAGTCAATTTGCTAAATAAGAACTTGAAAATTTCTCAAACCCTAGATGATATCCTAAGTCACCAAAGGCCCCCCCTTGATAAATCAAGTCTTTGCTATGAAGGTGAATCCTAAAGCAAGTATAATAATGCTTCAAACAACAAGGATGTGAGGAAGCCAAAAAGAAATGTTGATGCTCCCAGTTCCAGGAAAGGCAAGGAGAAGAGTCAAGACAACTATGGAAGAAATCCTACTCTAAGGAGACTTGTAGATGGTGTCAAGAATACAAAAGGAAATGAATATCATCAAAGAATTCCAAGGCAAAAGGACTTTAGAAGTAAATCAAGGAAATCTTCATCTCCTAGGTACCAACGTATATTTCTTGGTTATTTCTATTATTGTACAAATTTTGGGTACATGGCAAAAGATTGTAGGGAATATCACAAACACAAATATAATGGTCCCCTTCAATCTTCTAGAAGGAAAATTTCAAGAATTTATAATACTCCCTCATTCATGAACAAGATGTAATGCTTCAATTTCCATAGAATTGGACATATGGCTCGTGATTGTAACTTGACTTGGGTTCCTAAACACGATAGAACCATGACAACCAAGCCATAGAATAAAGTTACAAAAGTATGGAGAAGGAAGCAAATTGGATTTGAAAGTCTCTTGGACACTCCAGCCAAGAACACATGTTGTTTATTTGATGAATACATCCTTGACAGATGTGATATCCCAAGTGTTTGATGATAAGAGGAGACCCTGCATAACGTTAGGGGGATTTCTTGATCATTCTTGTATAAAGAAGCTAGAAGTGTTTATGTAGGCAGGGGGAGTTGGTTAATCACATGAAGAAATGAAAATATTCCTATCATTGACCATATTGCTAGATAAAAGAGCACCATGACAGGGGGAGTAACATACCTATGAAGAACTACTATTCATGAAGAAAAGAAGCAACTCCACAGGAGGAGTACTTAGGCACCCCATTTTACATTGATGTCAAAGGGGGAGAGAATGTGGGAAGGACAAGAATATTGCCATTAATGACAAAGGGGGAGATTTTTAATCAACGTTGTCATTGATGAAAATATGGCATTGACTGAGATGTCAATATAGTTGAGATGCTTGGTTCTAGACAATGATGCCATGATGCTTAGTGGTTGGTTGACTAGGAAAACATAAATGAAAATGTCAAGTCACAAAGAAGTCAAACCACTAATGAAGGAAGCCCTAATAAGTACTTGAATTAACTATGATGTTGCCAAGTGCCAATCATTTGCCTTGATTGATGATCTAGATCCTAAGTGCCAATATACAACCTCGTGATGTGAAGGATTATACTCGATGAAGCCATATTTTTGATGATGTCATACTCTTGAATGACCACACTTAATGATGGTACTTAATGAAGGTTGGAAGATTAGATGATGACATGGAAGATCTCATTTGATGGTTGGAAGACTATCTTACTATCTTAGAACTCTCCTAATGAGGAAGTTGTCTATGTCATATCACTACCCTAGTACATGATGACACTATGACATATCAATATGACATGGATGAAGCATATCATGAGGAAATTATGACCGTAAATACTAATGTCTACTTGTTTTTATAAATTCCAAACATTTAAAAAAAAACATAATCCTTGGCAAAAAATATGTTTTGAAACAATATCAAAAATTCGTTATTAACAAATGGTTTTGTTTAAAGGTAGACAAACATGGCATACATATGACCATACATGGAAAACATAATGTAGGAAGCATTGTTCCCTATGACCATACATCATAGACATAATGTATAATGCAACAACATGGTGTTAGACATCACTCACATGGTAGACATGGCCTTTTCCATAGTTCTTATATGATTCATCTTTCACATGGAAGATAAGGTCTTATTTATCCATGTTTCACATGGCAGACAAGGTCCTATATTATCCATCACATCGAAGATAGATGTAATCCATACATCACATGGCAGAAAGAAATAAATAAATAAATAAATAAATAAAATAAAATAAAATAAAAATTGTTATAATATCCTAAAGATATGTCAGCTACTACAAATATGATTTTCAACTCTCCTTCATACATAACAATTCGACTCATAAAAAGGTATATATATATATGTTTGTGCTCCTCGCTCTAAAAGTAGATATCTCGGTGAAACAGTGACATAATTTGGATCCAGAAATAGGGATACGGAGGTTAATATTTTAAGTGAAAACTACATCATTCTTTTGCAAAGAATCTAAAGCTCGAAGCCACCTATATCATCCCGAGATAGTGATAGTAGAATTCAGATATGAGAGTTCATTTGGAATAGTTTTAGATCTGTGATTTCAGCCCTATGTAAAGGAGGTTTAGGTCTATTTTTTTGGCCCTGTGGAAGATCTTTGGACAGACCTCCATTTTGGGCTGAAGATACCTCAGTCATGTGGAGATTAATCACTCAGATCTATGGAAACTAACCTCAGCCTGTATAGAACATCTTCTTTACATATAAACAAAAGTTTGTAAGTTCAGATTTGTAAAAAGAAGTGCCATTTTCTTGTGCCTCGTCCCTGTGGAGTAAGAATTCAGATCTACAGTTCATTATCACCTTGGTTCACTAAATGAAAATCGTGTTGAGGACAAAATGAAGAGGAATTGTTGCAACAATATTGGTTGAAGTATTGAAAGAATCTTTTGGATACGTATTGAAGCATCCTTGAAGAAGGAGTGTTAAGGTATATTAAAGAATTCTTAGAATAATTATTTGGTGTAAACTTTGAGGCTTAGTATAGTTCATTGTAGGCACACTCAATTTTTGTGAAGACTATTGAAGACCTTGATACAATGTTGATGTCATCATGAGGTGACCTTGGAGAATTGTGTTTTGGGTACCATGAAGAACATTGGAGACACCTTCATGTGAAGATCAAGGTTGTCATTGATAACATGATGTTGACACTAATTTAAGGGATAACTGAAGATCGACAGGGCTCATTGAAGAAGACATTGGGAGCCGTGAAGTATAACCAAATATATCTTAATGAAGTATAGAAAGGGTTGGAGCCCAGGAGGTTGGTGCCTTGGAAGATAAGGTTGGAGCACTAGAGGATCAAAGTCCTCAAGAAACCAGGTCGGAGCTTGAACTGGATATAGGGTTGGAGCGTTTGGGGTTGGTGCCTCATAATTGACAAGGTTGGAGCCTTTGGGGTTGGTGCCTCATAATTGACAAGGTTGGAGCCTTGGAAGTCCAATTTGGTGCTTGGAAAATATAGGTTGGAGCCTAGGAGATTGAAGATCGGTGTCTTCATCTAAGGGTTGGAGCCCTATGTGTAGTGTACTTGATTTTTTAAAGAACTTAATAGAAGCATTTATTCTTATTGTTCATTTTGTGTTCTAAATATAATTGATCTAATTGGTAAAAGTAGAAATTGAAAAGGAATACTGATTCAAACCCCCCTCTCCCCCAAACCCCCCCCCCCCCCCCCCCCCCCCCTCTCCCTCCCTCCCACCCTTAGTATTTCCAACAAGAGAAAAACATGAACTAATGTCCTCTAGAATCAGACCTTCAAGATGATTTCCAACAAGGTTTATGTCCAAACAAAATACAACCTAGTATTGTTAAAAGCTTGGAGAAAGAATCCATAAGGGTGAATGATTGATGTGTACTTTTTAACTAGATTTGAATGTGCTTTTACCATGAAGACATAAACCTAAAATTTGAATAGTTGTTCCAACTTCCCCAGCTTAGGTGGAATCTGCCCCATAAGAAAATTGTCATTTGGCTACCTGCATTTCAATGTACGTGTCACTACCAATGGACTTGTCACTACCAATGGGGATTTTCTTATCATTCAAATCCAGTTTCTAATTTTTTACATATGTGACTTAAGGTTTTTACAAGTAGCTTATCATTGTCATTCCCCAATTCTGGTGGAATAGATCCTATGATATTATTATTGCACAAATACTTGAGGAGTAAAAAGAAAAGTGTAGCAAAATAAATTTCTTGAAATTTGAAAATGAATGAAAGTTATAGTCAAGATGTAGGGAACCAAAGGGTATAATTTAAGCATTTAAGTATGCTAGCAACTTACAAATTACCATTGTAAGTCAAATTTCCTAGGATGGGAGAAATTCTTCTGGTAAAATGATTATCACTGAAATCCCTATAACAAAGATACTAAAGTATAGACCAAAATTATATAGTCAAATCTCTGATAAGGATCACAAAGCATTGATCAATGAAATAACGAATATGAATTGACTATGCGTAAGAAATGTATTGCCAAGGTCCAAAAACATTATGGGTTTTAATTGATCTAAGATTGCATGAATTTTATTGGATGAGCCTACACTTTCAATCAAATTGCAAGAAAAATGTGCAGAAGTTGAGATTTAACAAATAGTTTACTTATAGAAGCCTGCCTGAGACCAATCATTTATGGAATCCTTCTTGTCAATTTATTTCCTTGTAGTGACCTAGGGAAACAAATTCCAAATTAGGCTATGACAACAAAAACAAGAAATTTAATGCCATTCCTTGGATGGTACATATCATGCAACTAACTATATGCTTAGCCAACCTACATGATGTCATATCCCTCCCTATTTAACGATCTTTTTTATACTTACTCTCTTTCACTAACATAATATACGATAGACAAAAGATGGATCATTGATGGTATAAGACACTGGAACGTATCTTAGCTCTATAAAATCTTATACTTACAAAATATCCACTTGTAGAAACCCAATGTTGAAGGGGATCCCTCCTGTGAATTGATTGTATGACAAGTCCTTGATAATAACACCAATAGAATAAGTCTTAAATATGCATCACAAAAGACATGCATCAAAACATATATTTCAACCCATTAGGCCATTTATAACTCAGTTGGGAAAAATAATAAAAACATACAAAATCTCAAAGCTTGTTCAGTTTCCAATATTGAAAGGAATAATACTTGTCAAGTTGTTGCTTCACACATCACTGCGTGACAAGGATCATAATGTTAAAGATAAAAAACATTTTAGCTGCACCCTTTTTTACATTAGTAGATGGTGACCCATAAAATTTCATGTATATTCCACTGGACAATTCATCACAACAAATTTGCTAATATTATATTAAAAGGTTGAGATTCCACATTATTATAGTTTTATTAAACTTGAAGATTTGTATATTTAACTATAATTATTTCATGCATGCAAATGGGAATTATGAAAAAAGGTAGATAACAACAAAATAATCTCACACACCCACATAACATATAAGATATCTTCTCTCAGAAACCCTTTCGAGTGAAAATCCTGCTGGAAGGTGAGGCTACTTCACTCTCTTTCTCTGTCTAGAAATATGGTTGCAGGTACAAAGAAGTAATTTCGATGGCTTTTGGGATGCTAAATTGCACAAATCCTCTCTCTGTGCTCTACCTCCTATCTCTCTTGGCTATCTTTGCTCATCTATGGAACAAAATTCTCTTGAAAGAATGGAATGCCTCTACCTCTTAGTGGCCCAGTTATAATACATCTCGATAACCTATTAGTGGTTAATTTTGACTACATCAAATATTAACTAGAGTTACAATATATAATATTCTAGAGTCTTTTACATCATAATCACATGGATATGCCCTTTTCGATCAATAATAAGGGTTGATGCGGCATCTTTTTGAACTATAGGTGTGAAAACAGGAAGGTCAACTTCTGAGTGGCATAACTTTTGCATAGATATTCTGATTGACGTGATTCTTACATCATTGGAAATATCTCTAGGTGTAGAATAGCTTCAAATGGTGAAATCCTAAAGAAGAAAAGTTTTACCACCAAAAATTCATTCTCCTGGAGGGTTTCAGACCCAATTTTTCTAAATTGGGTCTCGCCGATAGAAACGATCCTGTGAGATGATTCCTCCATTTTCTCCACTCAAAATACATTGAGATGGATGAAAAATAATATAATGATCCAATCTGGATCAAACTGGCTAAAAGTAGAGAGTAGGAACAACAATTGCAAAATGCATCTATAAATTATTGATAAACATTTCAATTGGTTGTAAATTGTTGAAAATATATTTTTCTAAATCTCTTGATGAAGATGTGGATCTCCTTCGGTTAATACCTCTAAAAGAAGTGATCTCATCAAATACAGTGGAATACAATGACTTTCGGAAAAAATCTATCTCCACTGATGTTTCCGAGGCATATGCCAACCTTCTAGAACCAGTAGTAGAGATATGGGTCCGTATATTAAATGGGTTTCTATGTGAGGACTTTGTTAGTAATGCAATAAGGGATACAACTACCAAATGTGAAATAATATGGAATGAAAAACAACTATTTGACATAGTGTTGAACGAGATGTCTTCTCGTACACATTAATGGATATACACGAAAAAGGAAATTTAAAGGAGGCACAAGATTTGTTTTTTCCATAATGTTGGAGAGAGACATCGTTTAGGAAATGTTACAGTTGACGGTTACGCCATGTGTTTAAAAAAATGTTCAGATGAAATGTTCTCATGGTCCACTACAAGCTCAGATTATCCTATCTAATTCACTTCTCTCTTGCAAGCCTGCACAGACATGAAATCCTTGAATAAATCTTATGCCCTCTTGGCTATATGCATATAAGATCAAGTTACGTGTCTTGAAATGAGGCTAGTGAGCCTCTACGCCTGCCTTTGCAAATTAGAGAACGCAAATTAGATTTTGTGTTCACCGCCGTTTTTCAATTAAAATGTTTCGACTTTGCTTCTTCATCCATTACTCAACATGTTAAGTAACTGTGAGAGGATGGAAGATAATTGACGTTGCTGCACACGATGAGATGAAGAGAATTAAAAAAAAACTAGGTGAAAGAGGCAACAGAGACACAAATATACCAGAAGACTTCATTAGACAAATTAAATTAAATTTTGATCTAATTTTAAAAAATATCTATTTCCATTTCCCTAGGCGATATAATTGGTTAGGTATTCCATTTATCTAATGATGTAATTCATCGAGGGTTTTTAAATATATTTTCCATCTTAATTCATTAATTATTTGTGAGATTAGATGGTGCGTGATTAATTGAATTTGGAACTCTCAAATCCAAGATTTATCAACTGTCGAGGACAATTAATGGAGATTGGTATTTTGGAAACCTGGTATAGCGATTCTCGCAGGAACTATGGTTCTACTCCAAACAATCCCATATCGTTAGCTTTTTCCAAGGATAAACTTCTAAAATATTCGAATGAAGAACACATCTTGGAGATCAATATCGACAAGCTCACAAAAATTGATTTCGCTCCTCTAACTGAAGTATTTTCGCTCGTAAATCTATTAGAAGTAGATGCAGTTGATATAATTCATACCTCATGATGTATTATTGTCAATGGTATGAATTTTATCCATTATATTGGCCCTAAAATACGATCAGTTGATTTAAAATATGTTTCTATTGGAAAATATTCTCTTAGGGATCTTTTGGAAAGAGGCTTGTCATGCCAGATTTTAAACTTGAGATCCTGTCATACCAGGAAACTAAACATGACAAGACAATTTTTGGTGCTTCACACACTGAATATTAACTTCAATGTTTATATAATTAGCCTACCTAAAAGCTTCTTTAGTTCTTTGCCAAACTTGAGAAGGTTTTCTATGTGTGGAACTAGAATTACAAATTCTTGGACAATAGTGGTTGTATTATCAATACTTCCCTCATTATAAAAGGTTCATTTTTATAATTGCTTGTGTTGTAATGGCATAGGGTAGTGTTCACTATCTTCAACTAAAAATACTAACTCTTTTGATCATAAAATTCTTTCTTTAAATAAATCCTGTAAGGATTGGTGCATGGAATGGTCTTGTATTTATCATGAAAATGTTAGCTTCCTGGATTCAAAGTCCTCAGAAATAGATGTAGAGGCTTTTCCTCAGATAATAATAGATGATGAATCGATTATGCACCATCGTTTAGTTCATAGTTCTGGTGAATATTCTTGAAATGAAAGTGTTGGTGAATTACAATTCCATTTGAGAGAGTCAATCCATTTAGAGGACAATCTTGCATATATTCAACAAACAAATTTTCTGGGAAATATGACAAGGGGAAATGGAATCACAGACATGGACTTCAATGATGCTATTACCTTAGTGCAATAATTTGTGCAAATAGGAGTAGAGGAGAGATTCTTTGAGACAGATGAAGGTTTTTTCTTCTAGGGAAGATGGACTGATGTCAAATAGAGATAGGGGAATGCAAGAGAATGTTAGTGATTTTTTTGGTAATTCATTTGACAATAATATATCTCTTGATGATTTGTATGATCAACAAAGAAATCCACACCACTTAGGGCAAGTGAAATAAGCAATGGAGAAGGGAATTTTGGGATGGGTTGAATAGTGAAAATTTTGTAATTCCCACTGGAATTGCACTTAGACAAAATATGTCTCTTGGTGCTTTTTATGATGCAATAGAGAAATCCACACCACCCAAGGCAAGTGAAATAAGAGATGGAGAAGGGAATTTTGGGTATGGGTTGAACAGTGAAAATTTTGTAATTCTTGTTGGAATTACACTTAGATGAACAATATTTGGAGAGGGAGAGAGCATGAACAATATTTGAACAATATTTCAAATATGTTCCATATAATTAGAGAGAGAAAGAGAATTTTTTCAACATTTTAAAAGGGCGTGAAACTGGAATAGGCTCTAGAACAATTGTGTTTTTCAAGCTAAAGAAACTAGGCGTGATAAATGGTAATGCTATTTCATTTTCCAGTTCTATTTTTGCAGTCAAAATGGCCCCTTATGCATGCCTAACCACTTGGCCTATTTATAAACTAAAAAGGAACTCTATTGAAAATTCTATAGAGATTAACAAGAAGTTTTAGTCGACACAATTTGAGTATCATCCATTTGATTCTAGTTTGATGGTCTTTGGGACTTTGGATGGGGAAGTAGTTGTGATCAACCATGAAAGTGGTGAAATTGTTGGGCATGGTCACTCTGTTAGAGCAAATCATAGTATTCATGGACTTTTTTGGTTCAACAACGAGCCTTTCAAGACAAAAGTAGTAGAAACCCTACCACTTACACATAGGAAGATTTTGAGCAATTAACATATGTCCATATTAATGCATCGAATAAATAGTTCCTCGCCAGTGGATATTAAAAACATGTATGAAGTGTTGAGCCAAACTTAAAGAGGACCACAAAAACTTACAGATATAATCATAAGCACAGAGATGCAACAGAAAAAAAACTTCATTTCATTAATAGAAAAATATTGAACTATGTTTACAAACAGAATGTTAAAAAGATATCTCAGGCGATGGTAGCTTATATCTGAGAAGAGATGTGGCATCTACATGCCTCTGAACTATGTTAAAATGAGGCTCAATGGCCTATTTATTATTGGAAAATATGAGAAAACCATAAACAACTATAACCATAACTCCATGAGATGTAACAAGAAGAGTTTGTGAGCCCCGTTGGGGTGAGTTGGGCAGCCAACTTCCTGGGGTCGTAACTTTGTCATATTATCTTCGTTTGGCACATACGATACCTTGTTGGAAAGGTCTCATCGAGTACTACAAGTTTTGTTGTAGGCCCTTTCCTATGGACGTGGGCATGCCACAGACCCCAAAAAAAACATCATTTACGGGGTCAAAAATACTACGGAAGTTCAAGACTCGAAAAACTGCTAAAAATAGTAAATGCTAAAATGAACAAGAAAACAGATGAAACTGATTGGGGGGTCTAGGTGGAATAGGCAGGTGGCCACCAATATCCACCTGGATCATTCACCCCCCCCAAGAAGCAATGGTCCCCATTGTGTTCAGAGTCTCCATGAGGTGAGGAAATTTTTGTTAAACTTGGTCCCTGGTGAACCACTTGCCCTAGTGAAGGAGTTAGCCTGCTTTGACAACTCAATATAACTGTATGCTCTATTTGCGAGTGTTCTTGATCTGTGCATCCATGATCTAATCAGTTGTGGCCTATTCCATGCCGTCTGGATTGAGCTCTTTTGGTGTGAGTTGTTCTGAAATGTTAGATGTGTCCAACAATGGTGGAAAGTATGGCCGAAGGAAATCTACATTGAACACTGGGTGCAGACCAAGGAATGGTGGCATGCTGAGCTCAAAGGAATTATAATCGATGGCCTTGGTGATGGCGTGTGGCCCATATCAGATCAGGTGAATCTTGTGGTGGGGTCCAATAAGGTGCTCCTTCTACAAATGTAGCGAAACTTTGTCGCCCACCTAGAACTTGTGCGACACTCGATGATGATCATGGCGCTTCATATACTTAGCATTAGTTTTGTCCAATATATCATGGACCTATTGGAGGATGTGTTGAATGCACTCAATGAAGTTGTTAGCCCTTTCAGGTTCAGACTCAATGTGAACCGAATCTACCTGAGCGGCTGCAAATGGTATTGCCACATCAATGGGGCATAATGGTTGAAATACTAACCCTTCTTGAAAGGTGTTATGGCCTGTCATGATGTGGAGAGCTCTGTTGTAGCTGTGTTGGACATAGGGGGGACTTTCATCCCACATGCATGGATTCTTCAAGTTGTACATGCGCCGAATGTGTATGATCATCCCATTGACAACCTTTGTTTGGCCACCAGTTTGAGGATGGAATGTCATGGACTTAGTAAGTTTTGTATCCAGCATCAACCAGAGACTTAACCAAAATGCGCTCAGGAATCTACGGTGCTGATCTGAGATAATGGATTGTGGGATCTGAAAGTGTACCTAGAGTTTCTCAAAGAAGAGCTTAGCAGTGGCCTCTGCTTTGATACTCTTCTTGTAGGCCACCATGATGGCCATCTTAGAGAATCAGTCGATGACCATGAAAACACAATCGCTGTCGTGCTTAGTAGAAGGAAGCCTTGACATGTAATCCATGGAGACAGATTCCCAAGGACGGCTAGGAGTAGGTAGAGGAGTATACAGGCCTTGCTTCTTGATGGTTGGTTTGGAAATGGCGGAGGTGGTGCAGGATCTAATGTACTTCCCAACATCTCGACAAAGTTTCAGCCAATAAAAATACTTCTACAATACTGTCATTGTTTTCTCTACTCCAAAATTTCTAGCGACCCAACTGTAGTGCACCTCCCAAATCATCTTGGCACGCTCACTTGAAGGAACAAAAATGTGTCCCAGGTGGCATAACAGTGCATCCTGAAGGTGAAAAATTGGAACTTGCTTCCTTTCCAAGAGTGTCTGGTATATGTTACCGAATTTTGGATCGCTCTTGTAAAGATGCAGCCACCCCGATGTCTCGTTCCCATAAGAGTCGAGCACAGTGATCAGTGCCATGACTAGTGGTCGGATGAGGCAATCAATGACGTTATTAGTGTCTTCCTTCTTATACTTAATGTTCAAATGAAACTGTTGCAGATAGGTGGACCATTTATGATGGCGATCGTTCTGCAACTTCCCTTGTGTCTATATGAACTATACAGGTCAGTGGTCTGCGTGGATGACCATTTTCTTCCTCAGAATGTAATGCTTCCATTGATGACAGGCTTGCACAATGGAATACATTTATTTGTCATAAGTAGGGTACTTTCAAACTGTCTGAAAGTGTCTCACTATGGTAAGCAACTGGATGCCCATGCTGAGTAGGAACCATACCAATAGCATAGTTGAAGGCATCTATCTAAATCCCAAATGGTTGTTACATGTATGGTAATATGAGCACTCACGCAAAATAAAGGTGATTCTTAAACTCGAAGAACACTTTCTGTTGGGTTTCTGACCAAAAAAAAATTCTTTCACTTCACCCTTGGTGAATTGACTTAAAGGCCAAGTGATATGAGAGAAATCCAACATGAACCTACGGTAGAAATTAGCAAGAACCAAAAAGCTACAAAGCAATGTTAGAGTGGTTGGGATTGGCCAATCCCGAATGATTTGTATCTTGGATGGGTCCACATGTAAACCTTGCTCATCAAAGATGTATCCCAGATATTGAACCTAGGTCAGGCCAAAGGTGCATTTCTCCAAGTTAGATCACAACTTGTGTTTTCACATGGTTTAAAGGACTTGTCAAATATGGTGGAGGTGCTCTTACCAAATCTGGCTGAAGATCAAGATGTCATCTAAATACACCATGATGAATGCATTGGTGAAGGGTCGTAAGATGTTCTTCATCAATCTCATGAAGGTTGTAGGGGCATTCGTCAATCCGAACGAAATGACCAACCATTCGAAAAGGCCCTTCTTGGATTTGAAGGTAGTCTTCCACACATTAGAGGGTTCGATAGGCACCTGGTGATAACTTGACTTCAAGTCAATATTGCTGAAATATTTGACCCCTTTGAGCTTGTCCAGAAGGTCATCAATTTGTGGGATTGGGTACCTATTCCAGTAAGTGATTTTTTTTAGTGCTCGATAGTCAATACAAAGCCTCCAGGTCCAATCTTTCTTCTGTACCAACAGAACTATGCTCCCACAAGCTGATGAACTTGGACTGATGTGCCCTTTATAAAATAGTTCCTAAATCTGCCTCTTGATATCACTGTTCTCCAGACGAGAGCGTCGATAGATCAGTCTATTGTGCAGTGGTGCACCCAGGTTCAAATCAATGAAATGCTTAACCTGAGAGTGCATAGGTACTCCTATGGGTGAGGCAAAAATATCCCTGTACTCCTCCATGACCTTGTCCATCTATTGTTGGTATGCAGAGGAGCCCTGCCCAGAAGTCGTGGCCACAACCTTCATCTTTCCCTAGGGGAAGCTCATAAGGAAAAAAATTTTCTTGGTATGGGAAATCATCTTACTGTAATGCTGATCTAGGTCGATCTTGGTGGCCACCTACCAAGTCCACCTAGACCCCCACCTTTGTTTCTCTTAGCATTTTCAGTTTCCTTAATTGTAGCACAACATACTATTTTTAGCAGTTTTTCGGGTCCTGAACTTCCCAAAGTGGTAGTGCTCGGATAGATCTTTCTAACGAGCTATTGTATGTGTCAAACAAAGATCGTATGCCAAAGTTACAACCCTGGGAAGTTGATGTACCAATTTACCCAAACGGGGCCCATAGTTTGGCGTTTCATCTTCTAGGGTTAGGTTTTGGAAGGTGAAGGGTTTTCCATTGTTTCTCAACAATAAATAGGTGTTTGAGCCTCATTGTAAGATAGTTCAGAGGCATGTAGCCACCACATCTCTTCTTAGAGATAAGCTACCATCGCCCTAGCTGGTTTATTTCCATTACTGTTTGTAAGCATATTTCAGTATTTTACATTAATGAAATGAAGTATTATTTCCACTGCATATCTGTGTTTATGGTTATCTCTGTAATTTGTTGCGTTCCTGTTTAAGTCTAGATCAGTGGTATCAGAGTGGTCTGCTTTTTCTCTGTTTTTCTTTGCATGTCCCCAACGAGGTTGGGATATAAGGAGTTAGGGCTTGAACTGGTCGAACCTTTGCAAGACCAGCCTCGCAAATCCCAACGGCCTCCCATGGCGGATGAGAAGAAAGATGAGGGGGCAAGAGATTCTATCAAAATCTTGCTCAAAGAAGCCCTCGAGCGACAACAGAACGCGATGATGGACAACTTTGCCCAGGTCCTTCAGTGCCTACCCAAAAGCAATGCATCGACTTCCAACAGCTACTCTAGAAACACCACGCCCTTTAAGGTAGAAGTTAATTTTGAAATCCCCATATTCGAGGGTCAAATAGATGCATATGCCATAGATAAATGGTTAAATCTGCTAGAGGGTTGTTTTTCTGTTCATGAATTTTCAAGTCAGGAAAAGATTGTTTTCGCTCTTCTCAAAGTAGCCCCTGAGTCAAGGACTAGTGGGAAACCTACTGTGAGCAGAAGGATGAAAGTACCAGCTCACTATTTTCAGTTGCACCCACCTGGAATTCATTCCGGGATGTCATCAAGGAGCAGTACTACCCTGTCGGAAGCTACGAGGATGGATATATAAAGTGGACCACGCTGCAGCAGGGAAGGGACCAGAATGTACTAGAGTTCACCAATCTTTTCCATACCCTTCGCAAAAAGTTGGGTATCAAGGATACAGAGCAAAATTTGATACTCAAATATCGCAGCTGCCTGCACAAGTATATCCAAGAAGAAATACAATTCCTGAACATCCCCTCGCTCGGCACAACATACCGATATGCCGTCAAGGTCGAGCAGAAGTTTAAACAAAAGAAGCGAGACTTTGGATCTGCAAATCTAAAGCAAGGGAAAGGTGCCCCTAAACCACAGAACAAAGGACAAAGCCAAGGGAGGGTAGCCCAAGACAACCCGCCAAAGCTGCAAGCAAAGAACAGTGCCGCGAAGCTGAAAAAGGACACAGGAAAATGGTGTGAGTTCCATAAGAGCTCCACTCACAACACAAGTGAGTGTCGGGCCAAGCAGTCACTGGTGGCTGAGCTAAGGGTTTCAGAATCAGATGCATGTTCTGACTTTGAGTCAGAACCCGACAAGGGGAATGACAAAGGGAAGCAAATCATTGATGCGGATCCCAACGCCAATGTTGGGATCGCCAAGATCCAGAAAAATGAACCCGAAGATCCAGAGGAGGAGGAGCGTCTCTTCCACTCCCAGATGTGGGTAAAGGGCTCCCCGCTACAGTTCATTGTCGATAGCGGGAGCCAAAAGAACCTCATTTTGGCAGAGGTCGTGAAGTGGTTGGGCTTACTGACCACAGAACATCCACAACCATACACCATTGGGTGGCTTCACCAAGGACGGGATCTTCGCATGAGCCAGCAGTGTCACCTTCCAAACAACATCAAGCCCTTCACAGATGAGGTATTGTGTGACATTGCTCCCCTTGAAGTTTGTGATGTATTATTAGGACAAGCATACTTGTGGAAGTGACATGCTGTGTATGAATCAAGACCCCGTGCTGTTATTATTACATTGGGAAATAAGTTGTACAAGATACCAGAGGTAGCACCGCCTATCGCCATCTCTTTGATTACTGCAAAACAATGCAGTAAGCTCATTTCCAAAACCGGGAAATTTGTTTTCCTGATGATACGCCCTCAAGGAAAGAAGAAGATGGTGGCCACGGCCTCCAAACAGGGCCCCTCTGCACAACAACTACAGATGGACAAGGTCGTGGAGGAGTACAAGGACATATTCACCTCCCCCGTAGGGGTTCCTCTGCACTCTCAGGTCAAGCACTCCATCGATCTGACCCCAGGTGCGCCACTTCCCAATGGACCAATTTATTGGTGCTCCGTTCTAGAGAACGATGAAATCAAGAGGCAGATTCAGGAGCTCCTATAGAAAGGTCACATCCGTTCGAGTTCATTGCCTTGTGGGAACCCAATCATGTTGGTGCAAAAGAAGGATGGGACTTGGAGACTCTGTATTGATTATCGGGCACTGAACAAGATCACTGTTCGTAATAGGTACCTGATCCCATGGATTGATGACCTCCTAGACCAACTAAAGGGGGCGAAATATTTCAGCAACATCGATATGAAGTCAGGATATCACCAGGTACCAATCGAACCCTCTGATGTGTGGAAGACTACCTTCAAAGCCAAGGAGGGCCTTTTCGAATTGTTAGTTATGCCTTTCGGATTGACGAATGCTTCTACAACCTTCATGAGGCTAATGGATGACATCTTGCGGCCATTCACCAACTCATTTGTGGTGGTATACTTGGATGACATTCTGATCTTTAGCTAGAGTTGGGAAGAGCACCTCCACCACATCCGACAAGTTCTCCAAACACTGCGGCAACACAAGCTATGAACCAATTTGGAGAAATGCACTTTTGGCATGACCCAGGTTCAGTATCTGGGATACATTATTGATGAACAGGGGGTGCATGTGGATCCAGCCAAGATCCAAGTCATTCGGGATTGGCCATCTCCAACCACTTTGACAGAGCTCCGCATCTTTCTAGGTCTTGCCAACTTCTACCACAGGTTTGTGTTGGGGTTTTCTCATATCACTTGGCCTTGAGTCAAGTCACCAAGGGAGGAGCGAAAGAAAAATTCTTTTGGTCTGAATCTCAACATAAGGCATTCATAGAGTTGAAAGATCGCCTCTACACATCACCAGTGCTCGCGTTACCAGATTTACAACAACCATTTGAGGTCGAGACGGATGACTCTAACTATGCTATTGGGGTAGTCCTTACTCAACACGGGAATCCAGTAGCATATCACAGTGAAACACTTTCAGACACAGTATGAAAGTATCCCACTTATGATAAAGAGATGTATTCCATTGTGCATGCTTGCCAACAATGGAAGCATTACATTTTGGGGAAGGAAACGGTCATCCACACAGACCACCGACCCTTGCAGTTCATACAGACCCAAGGGAAATTGCAGAATGATCGCCATCATAAGTGGTCTACATACCTACAACATTTCCATTTGAATATCAAGTATAAGAAGGGCAGCACCAATAATGTTGTAGATTGCCTCAGTCGACCACCAATCATGGCGTTAACCACCGTGCTCAACTCTTGTGGGCACGAGACTTCTGATTGGGCACTTCTCTACAAAAGCGACCCAGAATTCGGCCACACATACCAGACATTCTTGGATGGTCGCCATGTTCGAGATTTTCACCTCCAAGGTGCCCTGTTATGCCACCTGGGTCACCTTTGTGTTCATTCAAGCGAGCGTGCCAAGATGATTTGGGAAGCACACTATAGTTGGGCTGCTGGGCATTTCGAGGTCGAGAAAACGGTGGTAGTACTACAGAAGTATTTCTACTGGCCGAATCTTCAACATGATGTTGGGAAGTACATCAGATCATGTACTGCCTGTGCCATTGCCAAACCGACCATCAAGAAGCAAGGCCTCTATGCCCCGCTGCCTACCCCTAGTCGACCTTGGGAATCCATCTCCATGGATTACATGTCAAGCCTTCCTTCCACTAAGCATGGAAATGACTGTGATTTTTTGGTCATCGATAGGTTCTCAAAGATGGCCATTATGGCAGCCTGCAAGAAGAATATCACAATAGAAGCCACTTCTAAACTCTTCTTTGAACGAGTGTGGGTGCACTTTGGGATCCCACAGTATATCATCTCAGATCAGGATAGTCGGTTTCTCAGTACATTTTGGTCCAGTCTCTGGGCAATGCTGGACACCAAACTCACTAAGTCCATAGCCTTCCATCCTCAAACTGATGGCCAGACAGAGGTTGTCAATAGGATGATTGTGCACATTTTGCACATGTACAACTCAAAGCATCCACACACATGGGACGAGAGCCTCACCTATGTTCAGCACAGCTACAACCGAGCTCTTCACAGCTCAACTGGCCACAGCCCTTTTCAGGTGGGCTTTGGATTCCAGCAACTATGCCCCATTGATGTGGCCATGCCACTTGTAGCCACTCACATAGATTCGGCTCATGTCCAGTCCAAAATAGATAAGGCAACCAGCTTCATTGAGAACATCCAACATATTCACCAGCGGGTCCATGACATTCTGGAGAAATCAAATGCCAAGTACAAGCAGCGACATGATCAACATTGGGTGCCACACAAGTTTCAGGTGGGAAACAAAGTCTGGTTTCATTTGCAAAAGGAACGCCTTACTGCAGCCTATCAGAAACTGGGACCACTTAGATATGGTCCTTACACCATTACTAAGGCTGTGGGAGGCAATGCATTTGAGCTCAGCATTCCCCCATTCCTTGTCCTGCACCCAGTGTTCAATGTGGATCGCCTTCGGCCATACTTTCCACCATTGCTAGACACATCCAACATTGCAAAACAGCTCACACCCATAGAATTAAATCCAGATTGTATGGAACAAGCTAAAACTGATCGGATCATGGACACACAAATCGAGAACACTCACCAACAAAATATCCAACTGTATCGAGTTTTCAAAGCAAGCCAACTCCTTCACCAGGGCAAGTGGCTCACCAAGGACCAAGTCTAGCAAAAGTTTCCTCATCTCATGGAGGAACTCAACGCAATGGGGACCATTGCTTCCTAAGGGGGGAGGAATGATCTAGGTGGATCTTGGTGGCCACCTACCAAGTCAACCTGGACCCCCACCATTGTTTCTCTCAGCATTTTCAGTTTCCTTAACTGTAGCACAACTTACTATTTTTAGCAGTTTTTCGGGTCCTGAACTTCCGGAGCCGTTTTGAGGCCCTAAACGACATTTTTTGGGAAATCTGTGGCAACATGGGTCCATGGATCGATGTCTCCCTTCCCAAAGTGGTAGTGCTCGGATAGATCTTTCTAACGATCTATTGTACACGTCAAACAGAGATTGTATGCCAAAGTTACGACCCTGGGAAGTTGATGTACCAATTTACCCAAACGGGGCCCACAGTTTGGCGTTTCATCTTCTAGGGTTAGGTTTTGGAAGGTGAAGGGTTTTCCATTGTTTCTCAACAATAAATAGGCATTCGAGCCTCATTGTAAGACAGTTTAGAGGCATGTAGCCACCACATCTCTTCTCAGAGATAAGCTACCATTTCCCTAGCTGGTTTATTTCCATTACTGTTTGTAAGCATATTTCAATATTTTACATTAATGAAATGATAAATTATTTCCACTGCATATCTATGTTTATGGTTATCTTTGTAATTTGTTGTGTTCTTGTTTAAGTCCGGATCAAATGCTTTGTAGTGATCAAAGAGATGGCGGTAGATGGGGCTACCTCCGGTATCCTGTACAACTTATTAGACAAAGTAATAATCATATAGTGAGGTCTAGACTCATATACAACATGTTACTTCCACAAATATGGTTGTCCTAACAATACATCACAAACTTCAAGAGGAGCAACGTCACACAATACCTCATCCATGAAGGGCTTGATGTTGTAGAGAAGGCGTCACTACTGGCTGATGCGAAGATATTTTCCTTGGTGAAGCCACCTAATGGTGTAGGGTTGTGGATGTGTTGTAGTATTTAGGCCCAACATCTTCATGACCTTTGTTGAAATGAGGTTCTTTTTGTTCCCGCTGTTGGAAATGAACTGCAACGGAGAACCCTTCACCCACATCTATGAGTGGAAGACATGTTCCCCCTCCTCTAGATCTTCAGGCTCAATATTCTTGATCTTGGTATTGGACACGTTGGCACTGGGCTCTACATCAATCATCTGCTTTCCTTTGTTAGTTCCCTTATCGGGTTCGGATTCAGTGGAGGAACCTGCTTCTAATTCGGAAGCCTTCAGCTTTGCCACTAGTGATTGCTTAGCTCGAAACTCACTTGTATTGTGAGTTGAGCTCTTATGGAACTCACACCACTTTCCCATGTCCTTCTTCAACTTCATGGTGTTGTTCTTTTCTTGTAGCTTCGGCAGGCTTTCCTGGGCAGCCCTGCCTTATGGTTTGGGGGCCCCTTTTCCTTTCTTTGGATTTGCAAATCCAAAGCCTCGCTTCTTCTGTTTAAACTTCTTATCAATATTGACAGTGTATCGATACGTCATGATGAGTGAGGAAATGTCCAAGAACTCCATTGTATCCTAGATGTACTTTTCTAGATAGCCATGGTACTTGAGCACCAAATACTACTCACTATCCTTAATACCCAGCTTTGTGTGAAGGTAATGGAAAATATTTGTGAACTCTGGCACATCTTAGTCCCTTCCCTTCTGTAGCGTGGTCCACTTTATGTATTTGTCTTCATAGCACTCGAAAAGGTAATATTATTCCTTGATGGTGTCTTGGAAATAATTCCAAGTGGGTGCGGCTAAAAACAGTGAGCGTTCACTCTCATCCTTTTGTTCACAGTAGGTTTCCCACTAGTCCTTGACATGTGGGGTGGATTTGAGAAGTGAAAAAGTAATCTTTTCCTAATTGGAAAATTCATGAACTAAAAAATATCCTTCCAATAGATTTAACCATTTATCTACAACATTTGCATTTATGAGGCCTTTGAATATGGGAATATTGAAGTTAACCTGTACCTTAAAAGGAGTGGCACCTCCAAAGTGGCTGCTAGATGAAAATGCATCTCCTGTGGGTAGCCATCGAAGGATCTGGGCAAAGTTATCTATCATCGCGTCCCTCTGTCCATTTTGAAAGGATCTCCTGCCCCCTCATCTTTATTTTCTTCTTCCATGGAAGGTCGTCAGGGACATGCAAAGAAAAACAGAGAAAGAACATACCGTTCTGATACCACTAATTTGAACTTAAACAGGAAAGCAACAACTCATAGATATAATCATAAACAAAGAGATGCAGCAGAAAAAAACTTCATTTCATTAATAAAAAATCATTGAACTATGCTTACAAACAGAATGGAAATAAGATAGCTCGGGTAGCTTATCTCTAATAAGACATGTGGTGTCTACATGCCTCTAAATTGTGTTACAATGAGGCTAAAGGACCTATTTGTTATCAAAAAACATGAGAAAATGCTAAACAACCAAAACCTTAACCCTAAGAGATGTAACACAAAGAGTTTGTTGGCCTCGTTGGGGTTAGTATGTAAGCCAACTTCCCAGGGTTGTAAATTGGTCATATTATCTTTGTTTGGCACCTATGCCGACAAGCCTAGCATCGACCGCAAAAAAAATGTTGTTTAGGGGTTCAAAACTACTCCAAAAGTTCAGGACCTGAAAAAAAGCTAAAAAGAGTAAATGTTGAAATGAACAAGGAAATATATGAAACTGACTTGGGGGGTCTAGGTAGAATAGGCAGGTGGCCACCAATATCCACCTGGATGAGGTGTGTATTGGAAAAAATTACAATTTTTTGGAGATATCCACCGTGAACATATAAATGAGGTAATGTTCTCTCATCATTCCCGATAGTTGTTTGTGACTCCGTCATTTGATCAAGAAATCAAAATATGGGATTTATGACAAAATCCTAGACGTACTTTATATACAATGACCAACTTAAGAGGGAATGTGATGGTGTGCTTTACTAGTGATGATAATTATATCCTTTCCTCAACTGTTGATAATGGCATCAAAGAACATTTAGTTGTGGATGGGAGGCTACAAATGAAATTTTCATTGCTCCTACAAGAAGTGCTCATAACTATACTCATTCAATGGTCATGTTAGATGAATGGGAAGGATTACATTATTAATGGGAGTTGTGAGGAAAACGTTATTCGTTTACATTGTGCTCAAATTGGAATTTGACTTAAAGATCTTTCCCTTGAAGAGGATTCAAACCATAAGCCCTCCAACTACCTATACATGAAAAATCCTTGTGTTACTTCTCAAATCATAACCCAAAAATGACATTATGTAAGTAAAACCTTCTCTATGAAAATAAGTCAAATGTAACCAGGAAATCATTCATACTAGTGTAGTTGGGATCAAATATTTGGATTAGAATGCTTCCTAAATGGTCAAATGACAAAACCGTAAACCAGCAGTAATGGCAAAGCCATTACTATGTAAACAGGGGAACAACACAGGTTCCTCTGTTGAACACATCATAACAAATGTTGCCACCATCATGGCGATGACTAAAACTAATGTACTAATTGATGAATATCAGCACTGGAACAACAATGGCAACAATGAAACATATCTTGCAACCACAGTTAAAGCAAATATGGATGCACTCTGTAGGCAAAGCCCACTGAAAGAGGGAATGGCTCTTCTACAGTTCATGGACTAGGAAGGCATTTTACTATATTTAACTACTTACAATTCTCTTTTGCACACATGCATTGATAAAAAATATATTCTATACACTAAACTTGTGCACACCCACATCATGCAGACCAAGTTTAAGGCTAAAATTTACATGGGAAACAAGATTGTGACAATCTTTAATATGTGGAAATTTAGTCAATGCACACATAATTTAAGATGAAATGCCTCAATGAAATGCAGTCCCATGGAACGTCATTATTGTAGCTTATGCCAGTGGTCGGATAAGGAATCCTATGCAATGTTTTATGAGATGGAATAGTAGGGCATTCAAGCCAATCGATTTACTTCTTCCATCTTTCTCTTGGACTACGGAAATTTGAGGGCTCTGGAGCATGGAAGAGAGATCCACAACAAAATAATTATAAGTGGATATGAATGTAATACCTTTGTGGATAGTTCCCTCTTAGACATGCATGTTAAATGTTGGTGTTTGGAGGATGCATGCAAATTGTTTGACAAAATGCCTCAGATAAATTTAATCATATGGAATGCCATGATTTATGTATATGCACAGAATCGTTTTTAGGATTTAAGGTTGTGGATCTCTTTGGGTAAATTCCTCAACAAGCTACGATCCTGTAGGCAATGTTGATTGTTAGGTATTTGAAGCTTGAGCATGTTGATGATGCCTTTGATATGTTTGAAAAAAATTCTAACCAGGATGCATTTTTATGGAATACAATGATTGCAGGATATGCACAGAATGGACAGGTTGATAAGGCCTTGAAGTTGTTTGAGGAAATGCCTCAAAGAAATGTAATTTCCTAGAATTCAATGATTTCGGATTATGTCAGGCATGGTCATAGCAAGAAATATTTGGATCTATATCATGAAATGACGCAAATAGACATCTCATCGAATCAATGCACCTTCACTAGCATTCTTTGAGCATGTGCCAATTTTGGATCTCTAGAACTGGGCAAAGAGATTCATGAAGTTATAATGAGAAGTGGATACCGATCATAAGTGGTTTTCAGTAATGTGTTCATATATAAGTATTCTAAATGTGTGAGTTTAGGTGATGCCCATAATGTGTTTGCAAAGATATTTAAAAAAGATACTATCTAAATTAATGTGATCCTCGCAAGTTATTTTATGCATGCATTTGGCAAGGAGACTCTCTAGCTCTTTGAAGCAATATGACATTCGGTCAAATCTAGACCATGTCACTTTTCTTGCAATTATGTTATCATGCTTCCATGATATGATACTAGATAGGGGTTTGCAATATTTTAGTGATATGAGTCAATATTATCACATGACACCACCAACAGAGAATTAATGTTGCATGGTGGACCTTTTTGTCATGCCCATTGGCTCGACCAGGAACTACAATTCATTAAAAAAATTGCAATGAATCTTGATGTTGTCGCATGGGGTTCTTTGCTTGCTACATGTAGATTACATCCCCATGTGGAGCTAGTGGAGATTGCAGTAGAACACTAGGTGGATTTGGAGCCTCAAATTATCATAGCTTGTGCACTGCTATTTAATGTATGTGTAGCCTCTCACAAGTGGGATGGTATTGAAAAGGTGCATAAATGATGAAAGATATTGGAGTTAAGAAGGCACGAGGATGCAAATGGATTGAAGCTAATGACAAGGTCTATACTTTCCTTGTAGGAGACAAATCACACCCACAAACATAGAAAATATATGAAAGTTTGGAGATATTCTTAGGACACTTCAAAGAGATGGGATATCTAGCGAACACAGGTTTTGGTTTGAAATATGTCGATGGGGAAGAAAATAAAAAAATATCTATCACCATAGCTAGAAATTGGCAATCCCCTTTAGGATTATCAACATGCCATCAGGGATACCCATTCATATTGTGAAAAATATTCAAGTGTGTGGTGAATGTTATTCTCTCAAAGGTTGTTGCAGGAGAAATTGATGTGAGGGATGCCCACAATTTTCTTCATTTAAAAGATGGATAGTTTTCTTGTCAAGATTATTGGTGATGTTGAAAGAGACAAGAAATAAGCATAAGGTTATAGAACAAGATATTATGCGCACTATGAAAGTTTGCAATGATATTGTGTTTTTAGCCATAAATAGAGAGAGGTATTATATATTACAATGTTGTAGGAAGCGCCATTTGTTGGAAAGTTCTGTCCAAGATGGTTAATCAGCGCAAAAATTCATGGGTCAGCTGATGTTTTGAAAATTTTCAGCAAAAGTGAGAATGCCACTTAAAAGGAAAAAAAATTGCCTCACAATTTCAAACTCAGGTTTTCCAAAATTTGGATTTTTTTCCTGACTTAAAGATTTTGAACCCTTGTCAATTTTTTTTTTCAAGTCCTAGTTCTGAAATTATAGTATAAGACAACACTTGGTGCTAAATCCATGAAACAAACTTAGATTTATTAGAACTAATATCTTCATAGCACATCTAATAGGAAGGTTTCATGTTAAAACCAACATATTGGACAATTTCTGTGATCAAAAGGAATATCTTCTACTTCATTAAGTAGTTTCATCATTGAATTCTCTTTTACAACTTTCCAAACACATTAAATATCTTGAATGAGTTATAGGTTGGATTATGTTGGCATTATTTTACATTGTTTAAGCAATCCTTATAACATGTAAATTTTGGGATTTTGACTATGATTCATTTCTTGTTTATTTGTGTGTTTTCCTTAATATCCTTTGGTTACATTTCATAGTTCGAACCTATGTGTTAGTTTAGAATGTATTTAAAAATATAATGGATGAGACATGCATATTATTTTAATAAGAGTATAGAAAAAATAAAATTTTCTTATAGTATTTTGATGATTTCAAAGATGATAGTGAGAAGTGGAGTGATGATGCAAGGTTATGCCTAGGTAGTTGCCAATCCCACATAACCCAAAAATATTTGAATTTATTCTTACCATTTTATTGAATTTTAGATGTAGTTCCTCGTATTTAACAAAGGACAAAGGGTAATGTGGAGACTGATGCATAAATCTAGGAGGTCATTATCTAGATTCCACATAATAGTGAATTATTATTGATGATGTGGAGTCTGCACCTAATTGAAATCGTCAACTATGATGAATTAGTGATGATGTGGACCCAATTGATATGTCCAACTATTACCAGAAAACTTCACGGGTTCAAAGCCTATAAAAGGACCATTCAAATAAATTTCAATGAAACTTTGACTAGCTCAATATTTGGCATCTAGAGATAGCTCATGGGAGGAAGGTGATCCAAGTAAATGAGAAGGGGATTGCAAGGGAATCTGAAATAAAGAGACTAATCTCTTGATAAAAATGATAAGAAGAGAAGATCTCAAGTTCAGGTATAGATGAAATTTCTGAGAGAAGTTGGGGATCATCAATTCAATCATGGAGATCAATATAAACATTCAAAGAATAATAGAAGTTGAAAGGATCTAGAGCGTGAAGTTTGTGAGAATAGATTTTAGGAAGTTGAGCCTATGTGCTAGAAATGAAATTTGTGAAGGTTGTGATGTGATAAGTAGAACAACACTATTTTGGTTTGTGGTTTTGTTTACTTTCAATAATAAATATAATGTTATGTTATACTTCCTTGAAATTTTTTGTTACTTCCAAGGTTTATTGTCTAAGAGATTGAGACATGCAACTTTTAGCTACATCATATGGTCTCAGAGTTGGTTTAAGAACCTACGTGTAAGGTCAAATCCAACAAGGGATTTGTTGAGTAGCTGGTTGAAGGAAGTTACAAATTCAATCAGGAATTAGGTAGATGTTCTATAATATTTGTAAAAGAGAGTTGCAAAGAGAAAAGAGATTGTTGAGAAGTAAACATGGTACATAGTGTGAGTGCACAACTTCAAGGAGGTAGTAGTAGATCTTGCAAAGATAAGGACATGTTAGGAAGGAGGTGTAAATGTTATTTGGATGCTTAGAAGCCTTGGTAAGGGCTTGGATATGGAGAGAGAAGCCAAGGAATATGGATTAATAGAGTGAAAATGAGTGTGAAGAGGTGTTTCTTGAAGATTTTCTTCAACTTGCCATGAAATATTAGGAGAATTTTACCAAAAGACAATGGGGTGTGACAAGACAAGGAATGATAAAAGGTGAAGAAATGATTAGCGAGATAAAAACAAAATCTACAGAAGGGTATTTCATGGTTCATGAGGAGAATGAATATATAGTTGAAGAATCGATATGTGAAGTGCAAAAAAATGGGATTAGAATACTAAAAACAATATTAGATAGAAAACATTCCTATGTTGTTATTGAAGAAGCCAAGTGTGAAGAATAAGATCTTGTGTTTGCATGGTTGTTAGAAGAAATGGAGGACAAGTATGTTATTGAGTACATGCTAGAGGAGCCAGAGAAGATATTACAAAAGAGTATGTGATGGAAAACTTTCAACAAAGTGAAGCAAAAGAAGAGGCTCCATTGGAGAAGGTATTATCATTCTGTGATTTTAAAGATTGGAAAGACAAAAGGTCACAAAAGATACATCAAACCACTTATGAGTGCAGGACCTAGCATTCCTAGACTTAGAGTGGGCTCTCTCTATACAATTATGTTTTAACTTTGTTTTTAGTGCTGGAATATTTTAGGCTAGATATTAAGAATAGAAATATAGTTTGTTTGTTTGTTCATTTGGTTGGAGAAAGATCATTTTAAACATTTTCCATTAGGAAATGGAGTCACAGGCCAGGTGGTCACATCAATTTTACAAAACATTTACAGGGCAAGCTAACTATCCTCACTAGATCTTTTAAAGCAGAATGATAAATGGAATGACACATAATGATATCAGTTAGGATTAAAAAGAATTTATGTATTTTTTAATCATACTTTAGAAGAAAACATAGATATTTCAAATACAGATAGTAGTAAGGTGCTCCAACAACATATCTTAAACTATAATTTATGTTTTACAATGAGAAGTGAAAATGCATGGATAAGTAAAAATAAATACATTAAACACAAAGATAAAAACATCACCAGGTCAAAACAAATAAAGTATCCTATAAACTATCCTTTTATTGATGCTCCAACTCAAAATTACAATTATCCAAATAGAAAAATAGTTTAGATGACTAGGGTCCATCCCCTAATACTCTCAATGCATGGAGTATTTAAACAAAAGCTACAATGATTTTCCTTACTTGGCAATCTATTATTTATTACAATGAAGGAAAAATTTAAAAATGTAGCTAAGGAGTAGCCACGCTAATAAAAATGGGACAAGTGTCCCTCCTTTTCTAGAATGCTGTTGCCTGAAGTGTTAGTTAGACTGGAGTGGTTTTGCTGACGTGGCTGGTGCTGACTCAAACCTGTATGACTACTCTAGTCATCCTTGTCTCGTTATTCCTGGTAGTCACATAAGTCACTCCATGCTTCCCCTTCAGGGATCTTAATTTTGATTAACCTTCGGTAAACCTCATCAGCATCAGTGTATTTGGCAAATGATGGCTTGACCAAAAATACATGCTTTAGCTCATGTTGAATATAAATTTGATTGTTGATTGCTTCTAGTAAAGCTTTTCTTGTTATTCTACCTTTGATGTTTGACAGATTTGCAGCATCTATGGCTATGCCTTGAAGCTTCTTGACATAATCCCCTATGTCCATGAGTTTGTCATTTATAACAAATAGACAGGGAAGAACTTTTTGATACAGAGGTTGCATTCTGTTATAAAACTCGTTTACTGTCAACTCTAAAACTTGGCACTTTTCCTTCAGCTGCAAATTTAAACTCCTCTTTGTTAGCACCTTCTTGACTTGTAGTATGGCCTCTGTCCTATCTACCACTCCCAAGTCTTCTAGCTCATATTTGTTTCTTGCATTCAGGAACTTGATAATTCTATTTGTTGTTGTTGGCATATCTCTCAACTCTGTGTTGGTGGTTGAAATGGCTTCTTTGGCTTTTTATAGAAACTCTTTCTTCCCAAAAATAATTTGGATGCTAGGCCAAATTTCTTTCATCTGATCTATGATATTGTGCCAAATTTTTTCCTTAACCCTCCTTAGAGTATTCCTAATGGAGGATTCTTTTTCTGACTTCTAAAGCTTCTCAATCAATTCCTTGGTTCTCTACATCTCTACCAAGTGGCTGTCTTCAGCCCTTTTAATCTGATCTTGTAGCACACTAACTTGGTATTCCAACCTTTTAATTTCTTAATTTTGCAGATTCATTCCCTCGATAGATCTTGCCAACTGCTCTTTACTGCTTCCTGCTCTTGTTGTTGTACCTGCTGGAGTAGTTATGGGGAGGTCCGTTAGAGGAAGGGTCTCCATTGTGGTGATAGCCATCTATGCTGATTTTTATTTTTCTTGCACCATCTTTTCCATCTCTGTCTCCATCTATTTGATTTGGATGGACTACTCTACTATAATTTTCATCATGTCAGCTTTTATGCTCTTTGTTTCCTCTATTTCCTTGGTCAGTGGGTCATGTGTAGCAGGCAGCTTGAGCTGCTTCTTCAGAGCTGCGATGTCTAGCTCTTTCTTCTTTATCACTTCTTTAGCTGCCTTGGTATCTGAGGGGTCATACCCAATTTTTATTATTAAGTCTTCCAAAGACTTAATCTTGGTGTCCTTTGATAATGATGAAATTCTCTCCATCTTCAACTGAGACTGAGCATTTGAAAGGGCTACCTGCATTTTGAACAAATTCATGGAAGTGCTGGTCAAAGTAGATGAAATCATTTCACCTATTTTCTTTTGCATCTCCAGCTGATCAATTGGATGCACATTTTTGACGTCAAACTCAAATGAAGTCTGCTTGTAGTCTGTTGGAGTTTTAGGCTCTGATGTTTGTGCCTCCAGAAATTCCATATGCATTTTTCCCTTCTCTAAGTCATAGGCATAGAGAAGTCTTCCTTGTACAGTTGCATTCTGCTTGCAAACCTGACCATAAGTACTCTTCTTGAGAATTTAATTCCTAATTTTGATTTCCCTAAAGGTATCAGATACAATTTCTTCTTTCTCTTTAGTCACCTTTGTAGATGAGGACACTTTAAGAGTTTGTTGTCTTTATGAAGTTTGAGTAGAAGGAAATGATTGTACTCCAGCTGGTGAAGAATATGGAATATCAATTTTTTTGGTCACTGTCTATGGTGGTGATCCTTTATCTATATCCATGTGCTATTTTCTGGCTTTATTAAGGTACTTCAATCTGAACTCTTTTATGGAAATATCAGTTCTTGGTGACTGCTCTCCTTTGGATCTCTTCCTTGTTATTCCTTGCTCTAGATCTTTTCCCTTTTCAGACCTTTCTTCAGTAGTTTGTTTCTCCTCTTGCCTTGGGGTTTGTGCACTAGATGAGGAGATTACCTGCTCCTCGACCTCTTGTAATGTATCTGGAATCCACTCTGTTTGATTCATGTATTTTTCGATTTCAGGTCTTTGAGTGTGGATGTAGGCCATGGATTTATTTTCCACCCTCTTCTTAGAAATAATACCCCAAGGGTTATAAGACCAAGTGAAGCTATGGGTGAAATTCATCTCTCTTAGTATTTTATCTGCCTCCTCTCCTGCAGTTATACTATTGCAAATGAAGGGACCAATTTCGGACTTCATCCTGAATTGGGATTTCTTCTTGGTTGCTAAAAAATGCATCTCATCCGCACTGATCAGCTAGCTAATATACTCTAATGCAAAGATCCTCGAGGAGGAACTTTGGAAGCTTGTAGTGGGCCAATTCACAGCCATACAGTCTTATTTCAATGTAGTTTTGGTACCAATACCAATAACTGGTTTTGGCTTGATCAGATAGTTGCGTAATTCTTTTTATGTCTTCACTTATCCTTGGTTCTGCAGTTCCACTCAGGACGCTCATTATTGGGTGTAAAAACATTTTCACAAATGTTTTGTAACTGAAATCCTTTTGATCTTTCATAACCAATGTTGTCAAAAATATCACTGATTCAAGCTCACCCTCCTCATTCATTTTTCTCAATGAAAACTTAAACCTATCTGCTTGAAAATACACAAACATGTAAACCACACTAAGGAATAATGAAAAACTTCTTCTGTGAAAAAGTTGAGAAGCTGTTCATAAATTACATCTTCTAGAAACTGGCTGAAGTTGAAAATGATTGAGGGCTTGGATTGAGTGGAGAGGATAAGAAAGCTATAATAGCTTCATCAAGCCATTGATTAGAATAATAGCCAAGTAGGTAGGAAAGAACTGAGACAATATGTCCGGTTCTGCCAGGGAAGAAAAAGGAGGAATAAGGAGGTTTTTTTCCCGGCAGAGGTGTGTTCTCAGCCATGAAAGGCTCTAATGTTTTAGCTCTTTTGGAGAAATCAAGTTTTTGGTACATTTGAATCAAAAATTCATGTGAAAAAGGAACAACTCCTTCAACAACCGGGGTTTGCATCATCTGCATGATTGACTGAGCATCAATTGCGAATAAAATATGTCTTGTTGGGGCCATCACTGCACTTTGTTGTGGGTTGTAACATGAATGGCACTTCCTGATTAGTTCTGGACAACTTTGTGTTTTAGGAAAGATATAGAAAGGTAGGTTGGTGTCCCACAACCGTATGTCATCCATTTCCTCCATGAATTTGTCCTCACACCAGCAATATATATTAAATAGATCAAATTCTGAGAGGGTTTCATGGATCTTGAAATCCTTATCAGCCAATGGTAAATGATCTAAATCCAATGGTGGGTGCATAATTGGGTTAAATTTTTCTGGTTCTTTCTGCTTAGGTGCCATTGTTGTCTACTTTGTAACAGAAAAGGATGAAAGAAGTGGGATTTTTAGTCAGGAAGAAAGAAAGGGATTTGAACATAAATGGGATTCAAGAATAGGAATTGATGGTCCTACTTGAAAATTAGTAATCTTGTACTGTGTTGTTGTTCTCTTGCTCTGCTTTGCATTCTCTATAATAAATGAATGGAGTGGGAGGAAGCGCTTGCAAGTGAACAATAACATTTAAAGTTTGAACGCGACGTGACTTTGGTGGTTTTATGATTTGAAATCAGACCGTTGGATTAGTTTAATTTGGCGTGGGTTCGTTGGATAATGACCCGACCTCATTTATGGCTCAACGGTAGGAACGGGAATGATTGGATGGATGGGATAGTTTGGTGCGGTGAGGTGGCGAGTGTTCAACAGTCGCTTGGGTGAGTGGTTTGGATGATACCGGATACAACTTTTCGGGGGGCTTGTGGAGCGGTAGGCGGTATGAGAGGGGGGTGTGAACTCACGAGATCAAAACATGTAGTGGAGTGGAAACCACTGACTTTGGACACCCCCCCCCCCCACCCCCCCAAGATGAACATTCAGATGGTGAGGGGGGGGGGGTGGGGGGGGAAGATGTGGGCCATTGAATCAGGTGGAGTGAGCGAAGATGAGGGGAAATATGGTGGGTTGGTTAACGATGACGTGATGGGTGAGTGCGTGGTGGGGTCGGGTTATGAATGGGAGTGGACTATAGGAATATGAAAGGGAAAATAAATAAGGTTTAAAGGCGGGGAAGGGGGGGATGATTATTAATGTGTCATAAGCCCCTTTTCCTTACAAATTTTTCTATCCAACCTTAGAAAGATCGAATTTTCTTTGAACCTTAGGAAATGTCTTCCAATTTTTAAGAAGGTCCTTTGATACTCTTTATTCTCTGATTCTACCTACCCTTATTCTCTATCCTAGCATTTTTTGTTCTTTTCCATTTATAGGGTGCATTTAGACTTGCAGACCCTTTCATTGTTTTTTTTTTTTTTTTTTCCTTTTCATCTCTTTTCTTTTAAGATCTAACCTACTTGATCACTTATTTATCCTATTTGGTCCAAATTAAACAAATGGACCAAATTCCATTTCTACCTTGCTACTCATTTGCCAAGATTTAACTATTTGGAAACTCTTTATTTTCTAACCTATCAAAATAAATTGAAATTTGTTCAATCATGCTTGAACTATATGATTTGAACAATCTTTGGGGTTTTCTTTTTCTTTTTCTTTTTCTCTCTTCTTCTTTTTTATACCCTCTTTTCATTTCTTCCCCCCCCCCCCATTTTTTAGGAAATCAATTGAAAATTGAAATCTATGAACAATTTGAAACCTGCAAACTATGAAATGCTTAATCACCTTGAGATCCTTTAAATTATAGGACCCTAACAGAAGGTACCTAGGGGAAGTTTTTATTTCTCTAATGCATTTTGTATTTATGATGTGTAGAACAAGAAGAGAAGGTGAATGTAGCTAAAGTTGATTATGAAGATCGGAAAATTAATGAACAAAGAAAGACTTAGCAGATCTATCAAGAGGATGAGGAGATAGGAAAATCAGATCGAATTTATGTAGGGTTTGAGACTATGTAATGTAAATATTGATGCATAATGGATCTTGTTCTTGAAAATAGCAACAAGAAATGCTAAAAATAGCACTTCTATAAATAGCAGTTCAACCAGTGTTGAACATAGCAACAAGGAATGAAAAGTGGAAGTGCTAAAAATAGCATTTCGAGATACCTTCCTATTTTAGTTAGTCCTTGAACTAAAATAGTGAAGTAAAATTCGAATTTGATCTTAGTAGTTGTTTGTAAAATAATTAATTAATTCATCTTGAGTTAATTAGTTAAGGAAAATCAAACATGAAGTCTATGTGGGGACATGCAACAGTTTCTCCATGAATTGAGGAATTTATCCATCAGTTAAAGAGATAAGGATGAGTTGTAATATTGAGTTGTAATTAGTTGGCTTAGATAATTGAGTCAAGTCCAGTTATATTAATTCAAACAATTTGTTGAATTAATTGTGAGTTCAGTTAGTTAATGCATACATGTTGAAAATAATACTGAGAGGGGGGGGGGGGGTGAATCAGTATTATCTAATTCTTTTAATAAATCTTCCTTATTTGTTCTTTGAATTATTCTTGCATGTCAGTACAATAAAATAATGAGCATGAACAAAGAAAAACAGATAGTCACACCAAAGAACACAAGATGTAAGGTGGAAACCCAATGTGGGTGAAAACCACCTGCTGCAATATGTCTCTATCTTCTTTCAAATTAGAAACTTCTTTTACAATGGTTTTGTACTGGTGCAGTCCTTTACCAGTACGCAGGCTGAAACCTGCAGAGAGCTACAACTCTCTCTCTCTCTCGTTTTCGAGTCTCTCCTGGAAGGGAGCTACAACTCCCTACTTCTTTTCATAAAGCATCAAATGATAATCAAGTACATAAAAGTTACAGTCCACTACAGTTATCAGATCAACAATAACAGAACTAACCCAGAATACCTTATCAACAGAAAAATTCAATCAACAGAACAGATACGTAGTTTTCCCTTCTGTGGCCTGTGTCGCTACGCAGTTCACCTTCTGCTTCCCTGCGTATACCCGCAGAGATCCTTCTGCCGCACTACGTGCCCACGCACTGTTCCTTCAACTGCACTGCGTACTATTACTGCAGGGACGCACCCAGAGACATTATCGCGCCGCGTACTGTTACTGCAGGGACACACCCAAAAATACTATCGTGCCGCGTACTTTTACTATGCGGACGCACCTGAACCTTAGTCGCTCTGCGTACCCACACAGTTCTCCTTCTTCTGCTCTGCATACCGACGCAAGTCTCCTGTTTATGCACTGCGTACCCATGCAGCTCTTCTGTTAAACACCTGCGTCCTTCTGATTAGGGCCGAATAGACAGTCCACCAGAGTGGCACAGTTGCTCAGATCTGATCATGCGCTCGAGAGATCACCCTTCACAGATTCGCCTTCAACTTCCCTTTCATATAGATCAAGCTTTTAAGACCATAACCCAATATTTCAGATCTAAAGATATTCAATTGCAAAAGATGCTTAGCTAAGTGATCTCCTTTGCTTTATATAGGCAAGCTCCTCCTAAAATCATGGAACAATACCACGAGCCGACACCATAATAACCCAATACCGTCGGCTAAATACCAAGAGTAACACATAAGAAAACCCCACATGTGAATTTCTTTGCCTTGAAATGTGTGCACTGGGGGTACGCACCTCCTGAACGGCTGGCCTGCGTATCTGGACGCGGTCCCTGCATGGTGTACCTGCGGGTACGCACCTTCTGAACTGATTTCCTGCGTACTTCTTAATTTTCAACAAATTGAGAGCCTTGCCATGGGAGTTGCCATCAAGTACAACATCTGTAACATATAGCCATACCAGAAACATAATGCCAACAATCTCCCCCTTTGGACTTGATGGCAACCTCACAAACTTCAGCTTCATTCTCCCCCTTTGACATCAAGGGCAAAGGGGTATGCTCCCCCTAAGATCATGCTCCCCCTGAAAATGAACCAGATCTACAACAAAGAACCATAATCCACCATGAAAGAGATAGAGACATATTGCAGCTATTTCCAAGATCTCCTTCTGACCATCCTCCATAATGCCAACAATGCATTATATGCTCCCCCTGAACCTGTACCATCAATCAGAAAAGGTTCAACAATAAGATGATGCATCAACAACCCCCAGCTTTTGCCTGAGGTATTCAAAAGTGTCCCTGGGCAATGGTTTGGTGAGAATATCAGCAACTTGTTCCTTAGAAGGAACATACTCCAACTTGACCTTTTGTTCAAGTACTTGTTCCCGGAGAAAATGGTACTTGATTGGTATATGCTTGGTTTTTGAATGCATAACATGATTCTTTGAGACGCTGATTGCACTTGTGTTATCACATAAGATGGGGATTGGTGGTTTACAAGTGATTTGAAATCCTGCAAAGTCCACATCATCCAAAGGAGTTGGGTGCAACAAGATGTAGCAGCAACATATTCCGCTTCAGCTGTAGACAAGGCAATTGAACTCTGTTTGTTGCTGAACCAAGATACCAGTCTGGAACCCATAAAGAACGCACCACCACTTGTGCTTTTCCTGTCATCCACGCTTCCGGCCCAATCTGCATCTGTATAAGCATGAAGTGTAAGATCTGTATCTCTAGGATACCATAAGCCATAATTTTGAGTCCCTTGAAGATATTTGAAAATTCTCTTTACTGCCTGAAGATGAGTCTCCTTCTGATTTGCCTGAAATCTTCCAACTATTCCAACTGCATGCATGATGTCCGGTCGGGTACCTGTCAAATAAAGTAAACTTCCAATCATAGATCTGTAGGTTGGTTGATGTACTGTTGTAGATTCATCATTTGCACTAAGGCTACATCCTGTGACCATGGGTGTACATACTAGTTTTACATCTTCCATACCATATTTCTTCAAAATCTGTTTGAGGTACTTGGTTTGAGATAAAAAGATTCCTCCTTCTTTTTGTTGGATTTGCAAACCAAGGAAATATGTCAGTTCTCCTAGCAAGGACATTTCAAATTCTTTCTGCATGACCAAGGCAAACCTTTGACTCATAGCTGCTTCATTGCTCCCAAAAATAATGTCATCTACATACACAACAAGTATTAGCAATTTGTCATTTTCAACTTTTATATAAAGATTGCTATCTGCTGATCCTTTTGAAAAGCCTTGTTGATGAAGATATTTGTCCAAACGGTAGTACCAAGCCCTTGGAGCTTGTTTGAGACCATACAGAGCCTTCTTCAATCTGCATACAAGATTTGAATCGTTACCAAGAATGAACCCATCTGGCTGTTCAATGTACACTTCTTCTTCCAAGTCTCCATTCAGAAAGGCTGATTTCACGTCCATTTGAAATACTTTGAAGTTTTGAAAACTTGAGAGAGCAAGGAACATTCAGATGGCCTCAAGTCTTGCAACAGGAGCAAAGGTTTCTTCAAAGTCTATTCCTTCTTGCTGCGCATACCCTTTACAAACAAGTCTGGCTTTGTTTCTAATTACTTCTCCATTTTCATTCAATTTATTTTTGAAGACCCATTTTGTTCCGATAACATTCTTATCTTTTGGTCTAGGAACCAGCTCCCAAGTGTTGTTCTTTTCGATCTGCTCAAGTTCTTCATCCATTGCTTTCAATCAACATTCATCTTCGCATGCCTCTTTCACATTTTGTGGTTCAGTAGAGGAGAGTAATGCCAAATAGCTTGAAGCTTCTGCAACTGTTCTTCTTGTTTGTACACCTGCTTCTTTCTGCCCCATAATCTAAGATTCTGGATGATTCTTCTGAACATATCTAGATGGAGTCTTTTCTTCTATTCTTGTTTGCTCCTCTGGTTCTTCTTGAGGTTCTTCTTCTTCATCATTCTGTCGTTGGGGGTAGCCTTCATCTTCTTCGATGTCTTCATGATGTACTTGCCTAGGAATGTATCCCTTCTCATCAACCACTACATCAATGCTGTCAACAATTCTACCAAGTCTTTTATTGTAGCATTTGTATGCTTTGCTATGTGGAGAGTAACCAATAAGAATGCCTTCATCTGCTCTAGGTTCAAGTTTGCCAAGCTGCTCATCAGTATTCTTGATATAGCATTTGCTCCCAAAGATTTTGAAGTGCTTTATTGAAGGAGTCCTACCACTCCAGAGCTCATGAGGAGTTTGAGTGTTGTTCACCCAGACATTTGTTTTGTTGAGAATAACAACTGCAGCATGTGCAGCTTCACCCCAGAAAGTTGCGGGAGTTCCTGACTCATCAAGCATAGCACGAGCCATTTGTTGGACTGTTCTGTTCATTCTTTCCACAACTCCATTTTGCTGAGGAGTTCTTGCTGTAGAGAATTCTCTTCTTATCCCATGTTCTTCACAGAAATCGAAAAATTCATTTGAAGTAAATTCCCCACCTCTGTCGGATCTGAGGCACTTAATTTTGTGACCTGATTCATTTTCAACCAAGGCTTTGAAGGATTTGAATTTTTCGAATGCTTCATCTTTGTGCTTCATAAGTCCTAACCAGACAAACCTGGAGAAATCGTCAATGAATAATATCAAGTATTCTTCTCCTCGAGGTGTTCTTTTCCTGAAAGGACCGCATGTATCTGTATGTACTAGCTCAAGAGGCATGCTAGCTGATCCTTCTTTCTCTGGAAAGTTAGTTCTGGTTTGTTTTCTAAACTGACATGATTTGCATATGGTGTTGTCAGGAATTTTGATATCTGGAAGATCGCGAACTGCCTGATATTTGCATGCTTTCCTTATTTGTGAAAAGCTTAGATGCCCCAACCTCCGATGCCATAACCAGTGCTCATCATCCTTGCTCAGATAGCATTGTTGTTGTCCTTCTTCAAATATGTACAGATTATTTGGAGTTCTTTTGCCTTTGATCACTGTTTTACCTGTATCAAGATCACGAACAAGACATCCATTTGATCTGAATATAACCTCGGTTCTTTGATCACACATCTGGCTGACACTTAGAAGATTATGCTTCAATCCATCAACATATAAAACATTTCCAGCCTTGACCTTTTCTTTTAACTGAGCAATGCCTTTTCCTTTTATAGTTGCAGGAGTATCATTTCCAAAAGAGACTTTCTTTCCCTTTTCTAGAGCAGAATAAGACTCAAGTTTTTCTTTATCACCTGTCATATGCTTCGAACATCCACTGTCAATGTACCATAGATTTTCCTGTCCCTCTGCATAAAATGCTATCCCACATCTTTCTGTTTGTGGTTCCTTTATTCTCCATGTTTTGGTGCTTGAGGCTTGTTCCTTTTTCTGCTGTAACCTACTCCTGCATTCAGAGTCTTCATGACCAAAGTTATTGCAAATAGAGCATTCAACTTCATTTTCAAGAACCGAAAAGTTGTTATAGGTCCTTTTTGTAATTCCTGTCATACTTCTTTGTTTTTGAGCTTCCCTAGTCATGATCGTTTTATATGCAACACATTGAGCTGCTTTGTGACCAAAGTTATGGCAAGAAAAGCATTGTCCATTGAAGAAACTTCTGCGGTTATTGAATCTACCAGCCAACTGATTATAATTTCTATTTTCATCTATTCTTGAACCAAATTGAGAAGATTTTACCTGTGGCTGGTTGTAGCTTTTGTTCACCCTTAAGATGGATTGCCCCTGATAGTTTCTGTTTGTAATTCGTCCCTGCTTTACCTGATGATCTTCATTGTGCTTTTGCTCATTTCTTCTTGCTGCATCAAGATAACTTTTTGAGGTGGATGCTTGAGAAGTTTCTCCATTATAGCCCAGACCTGTCTTGTTTAGTGGAGACCGCTGCACATTGATAATCTCATCCAAAGTTTCAGATCCTTTGACAAACTTGAGATTAATAGCTTTTGTTTTCTCAATCTCTTTTCTAAGACCAACAATTTCACCTTCTAATTTTTCAAGATGTTTTTCCTTTTCATCAATTTGAAATTGTAGAGTATCAATGATCATGTTCTTTTCTTCTATACATCTCTTGAGTCTAGTAATTTCATCATAAAGATTATCCACATCTATAGCATCCATATAATTATCATCTTCAAATGCCATTAACAACTTATATTCATTACCTTGTTCATCTTCATCACTGTTTGATAGACCATCACTATCTTCATGAGTGTAGTAGCTTTTCTTATTTGCGTTATGTTTCTTGTTCCATCTAGCAGGTTCCTTTCCTTTATCCTTATAAGGACATTTTGCAGCATAATGACCTACTCTTCCACAAGCAAAGCATTTAAAAGGTAACTTACCTCTGAACATTCCAGAACCCCTTTGAAGATTTCTGACAAAATTTGATTCTTCTTCCTCTTCTTCTGGGACGTGGCTTGCTTCATAATAATCTCCTTTGCCTGATGCCTTGAAAGCAACTTCTCTTCTGTCTGATGGACCTCCCTTTCTCATTTCATAAGCAGTTAGAATTCCAGGTAGCTGAGACATAGTAAGAATTCATATATTTTCCTTTTCTTCTATTGCAGATACTTTAGATTCAAACTTGGGGGACAATGATCTTAGAACCTTTTCAACCACAATAGCCTCTTTTATTTCTTCACCCAAATTTTTCATACAATTAACAACCTCATCTACCCGAAGAAAATAGTTAGCCACACTTTCATCATTATACATTTTGAGAGTCTCATACTGAATTCTGAGAGTTTGAAGTTTAGCACGCTTTACCTGTTCATCTCCTTCATAGCTCGTGACAATTTTGTCCCATATCTCTTTTGCGGATTTATAGTGCATTACCTTCATGAATTCTGATTGAGCTATACATCCTAATAGAGTACTGACTGCTTTCGCATTTGTTTCATACTTCTTTTTCTCGGCTGCATCTGTAGGAGTAGCTGAAGGAAAAGCATAGCCTGTCTCTACGATGTCCCAAACTTCTGTACCAAGAGATTGAAGATAGGCAGTAACTCTTACCTTCCAATAATTGAAGTTTGTCCCATCAAAAACTGGTGGCCTGATTGATGCTTCTCTCTCGTAGTTGCTCATGATGAACGATCTACCTTCAAGCGATCAAGCTTCTCTGAAGGGCCTGCTGTGATACCAATTGTTGAAAATAATACTGAGAGGGGGGGGGGGGGGTGAATCAGTATTATCTAATTCTTTTAATAAATCTTCCTTATTTGTTCTTTGAATTATTCTTGCATGTCAGTACCATAAAATAATGAGCATGAACAAAGAAAAACAGATAGTCACACCAAAGAACACAAGGTGTAAGGTGGAAACCCAATGTGGGTGAAAACCACCTGCTGCAATATGTCTCTATCTTATTTCAAATTAGAAACTTCTTTTACAATGGTTTTGTACTGGTGCAGTCCTTTACCAGTACGCAGGCTGCAACCTGCAGAGAGCTACAACTCTCTCTCTCTCTCGTTTTCCAGTCTCTCCTGGAAGGGAGCTACAACCCCCTACTTCTTTTCATAAAACATCAAATGATCATCAAGTACATAAAAGTTACAGTCCACTACAGTTATCAGATCAGCAATAACAGAACTAACCCAGAACACCTTATCAACAGAAAAATTCAATCAATAGAACAGATACGCAGTTTTGCCTTCTGTGGCCTGCGTCGCTACACAGTTCACCTTCTGCTTCCCTGCGTATACCCGCAGAGATCCTTCTGCCGCACTGCGTGCCCACGCACTGTTCCTTCAACTGCACTGCGTACTATTACTGCAGGGACGCACCCAGAGACATTATTGCGCCGCATACTGTTACTGCAGGGACGCACCCAGAGACATTATCGCACCGCATACTGTTACTGCAGGGACGCACCCAAAAATACTATCGCGTCACATACTTTTACTATGCGGACGCACCTGAACCTTAGTCGCTCTGTGTACCCACGCAGTTCTCCTTCTTCTGCTCTGCGTACCGACGCAGGTCTCCTGTTTATGCACTGCGTACCCACGCAGCTCTTCTGTTAAACACCTGCGTCCTTCTGATTAGGGCCGAATAGACAGTCCACCAGAGTGGCACAGTTGCTCAGATCTGATCATGCGCTCGAGAGATCACCCTTCACAGATTCGCCTTCAACTTCCCTTTCATATAGATCAAGCTTTTAAGACCATAACCCAATATTTCAGATCTAAAGATATTCAATTGCAAAACATGCTTAGCCAAGTGATCTCCTTTGCTTTATATAGGCAAGCTCCTCCTAAAATCATGGAACAATACCACGAGCCGACACCATAATAACCCAATACCGTCGGCTAAATACCAAGAGTAACACATAAGAAAACGCCACATGTGAATTTCTTTGCCTTGAAATGTGTGCACTGGGGGTACGCACCTCCTGAACGGCTGGCCTGCGTATCTAGACGCGGTCCCTGCATGGTGTACCTGCGGGTACGCACCTTCTGAACTGATTTCCTGCGTACTTCTTAATTTTCAACAAATTGAGAGCCTTGCCACGGGAGTTGCCATCAAGTACAACATCTGTAACATATAGCCATACCAGAAACATAATGCCAACAATACATGCATGTAACTACTACACTTCAGATAACTGAATATTCTCTCATAAATAACTCATGCATGTCAGTTCAGACAGAGACCCAGTTGAGATTAGATGAAGGGGAAGTGTACTATTAGTTGCTAGAATATTCCATTGTGAATATTCCTTGCATGTAGAAGGAATTCTTTCGTTGGGGATTGCGCAGTTACTTCTTCAGGTTTTGTGAGTGTGATGAGGCCAATTCACACAAGTGGCTTCACTGGACCCCAAGAAAAGGTACGCAAGGAAATAGGAGGCTTGGAGGGCTTCAAGAGGATATATACTATGTCTATTCAGTCTGTGAGCTGTATTGCTTGATACAGAGAGAGCAGGATAGCTTGTGAACTGATTCTTTTTGTAACTTGAACAAGATTTCCACTTGTATGATAATAGAGAGATTGGGGTTTTAGGCTGAGGCTTTCCTTGGGTTATTTCTTCTGTGTTATGTGTGATTGATTTCTCATTCTCAGTTATATGTGTTCTCATTGATCTTTCTCAATTCAATTAAGCTTCCGCAAAGTTTGCTGTAGAAGTAGATCTTGTATTTTGATTTAGTCTATTACATAATCTGTTGATCTATAGTGGGAATTTTTACATGGCATCAAAGAAAAGGTGATCAAGGCGAGGAACAATATACAAGAAGGAGGAGTTTGAAGGTTGTGGTTCCTGAATATAGAAATCGAGTTCTTATCACATCTCAATTTCATGAATGGCGTTCAACAGTTTAAGACTCGAGTATGCCCTTGATGGTAGCTCGAATTATATAGCCTGGAAGGATCTCATGGAGGCAATATTAGAGGATAACGGTCTAAAGGACTTCATTGATCAAGAAGTCCCCAAGCTGATTGATGCTACTCAACTGGTGGAATGGAAGAAATGTGTGGCTAGAACAAGGAGAATCCTCTTGGAGGGAGTTTGAGACCACATTGTCTCGAACCTCCATGGGAAGGAGACACTGTTTTTGATGTGGAAAACATTGAAAGATCTATATCAGAACAACAACAATCAGAGGAATCTGGCATTGAAAGACAAGCTTCATAAGATCAAGTGTGAAAAGGGCAACACGATCTCTACATATTTGAACAAGCTCACCTCCTGCAAGGATGAACTTGGAAGTGTAAGGATCATGATCGCTAATGATGACATGGTGAGTCTTGTACTCCTCAGTCTTCCTAAGAGTTGGCATAACTACCAAGACTCAGTTAATGGAAGAGAAAAATTGCCAGATTGGGAACAATTTTGGTCGGATCTAATGGAGGAGGAAATAAGAAGAAGCACCAGAGATGGATCCTCATCAAAGCAAGATGATGAGGAAAATCTAGCCTTAGCGAGTAAGGCAAGGAAAGGGAAAGGGAAGGCGTCCCATCCCAAATCCGGTTCTTCCCATGGTGGGAAGAAGATTGACAAATCGAAAGTGTGATGCTTTCATTGTCATGAAGTGGGCCATTATGCTACGAATTGTCCACAGAAGAAATACAAGAAGGGTTACTCGAAGGGATCTGATGGTGAGGCACTGGTCTCACAGCCTGAGCTGGATTTCTCGCTTATAACATGCATGGTTTCATCCATGGTGGGATGTGTGTGGTACCTGGACAATGGAGCTTCATTCCACATGCGAGGTGATAGGAATATTTTCAGTACCTTGGACGAGAAGGATATCCAGATGCGGATCGAGATGGGTCATGATGGAAAGTACCGTGTTTCAGGTGAAGGTATGGTTGTGTTTCAGATGGAGCATGGAGATCCCCTCACCTTGACTAATGTAAAGTATGTACCAGGTCTGAAGAAGAATCTTGTGTCTGTCGCTATGCTAGAAGATAAAGGCTATGATGTAGTCTTTAGTAAAGGAAAGGTATTCCTGAGGCATATCGGTACTGGACAGACAAAGCGAATAGGGATTCGAGTCAAGAATCTCTACAAGCTAGAGGTAGACGAATGTGCTGCTTTGAGTTCCAAAGCGGAGATGGTGCAGAGCCAAGATGTTGGGGAGCTATGGCATAAAAGACCGGGACACTTACACCATGGAGCCCTGAAGATCATGCAACAGATTTCTACCAGATTACCCAAGGGAAAACTTGAGCAGATGACTACATGCAAAGGTTGTAGCTTCGGTAAGTATGCGAAATCTTCCTTTTGGGATCGAGACAATAGAGCTGGAGCAATCCTGGAGCAAGTTCACTCAGATGTTTTTGGACCCTTCTCTACAACCTCCACTGTTAAACAAAGGTACTATGTTATTTTTATTGATGATTTTTCTCGTAGATGCTGGATCTAATTTATGTAAAAGAAGGATCAAACCTTCTTGAGGTTTTTTGAGTTTAAAGCCTTGGCAAAGAAAGAATCTTAAAAGAAAATAAAAGCCTTGCGTAGCGACAATGGTGGAGAGTATGTCTCCCAATAGTTTAAAGACTTCTTTGCTGCTGAAGGTATTAAATGGGAATTGACGGCACCCAATAACCCACAACAGAATGGGGTGGCCGAAAGGAAGAATAGATTGATTGTGGGAGCAGCCCAAGCGATGTTGCATGACCAAAACCTACCATTGCATTTGTGGGCTGAGACATGTAATACAGCAGTATACTTGCAAAAAAAAGCCCTCGCCATATACTAGGAATGAAGACACCTATGGAGGCCTATTATGGGAAGTGACCTAATGTAAGTCACTTTTGAATCTTTAGATCATCAGTTTATTTTCATGTGACCAAAGATCCGAGGAAGAAGCTAGACCTAATAGCTGAGTTGGGAATACTTTTGGCGTACACAGATACACCCCACAACTATCAGGTGTACCTAACTTCCACTCAGAGGATTGTGGTACGCAGGGATCTGAAGTTCGATGAGCAGAAAGCCATGCAAGTGTCACTTGAGAGGGAGCTCAAGTTGCATGTAGAGGAGGAACTTTCAGTTCCTAAGGAGGAGGAGCCTCAGATTAATGTGGAGCAGGTGCATGCAGAGGATCTGGGAGTGGAGACATCCACTCATGTTGATACTTCTAGAGATGGGTGGAAACACTCAAGGGAAGCTGATAGGTTGATGCTGGATGCACAGGAGAATGTGGGACAACCATCTTCTCAGCGCAGACAGAGGAGGTCGTCTGAGCAGTACACTGGGTACATGGCCCTGGTTGGGGAGTGTGTAGATACTGAACCTTATTCATTCGACGAGGCAGTGCATGAATCAGTCTGGGTTAATGCAATGGTAGAGGAATACGACTCTATCATTCGGAACAGTGTGTGGGATGTTGTCCCAAGGCCTCAGGGCAAGCCAATGGTGAGTTCCAGATGACTTTACAAGGTAAAGAAGGCAACTGATAGCAGTGTTGAGAAACATAAGGCAAGGATTTTTGCCCAGGGTTTCTCACAGGTCAAGGGGATCAACTACGATGACACTTTTGCCCCCGTAGCAAGGTACTCATCAATTAGATTGATTTTGGCACTATCAGCTTAGATGGGGTGGAAGATCCACCAGATGGATGTGAAGACAACATTCCTCAATGGAAAGATTGAGGAGGAGGTGTACATTGAGTAGCTAGAGGGTTTCGAGACCTTCGATCATGAGTCTCATGTGTGCAAACTCAAGAGGGCTTTGTATCAGCTGAGGAAAGCACCCCGTGCTTGGTACACCAAGATTGACAACTATTTCACCAGTTTGGGTTTCACCAAGAGTGAAGAAGATGTGAAACTTAACCACATCATGGTAGAAGGGAAACCATTGATCATTGTTCTTTATGTCGATGATCGGATTTTGACAGGTGATGATTAGCTGATACAGTCTTGCAAGGAGGACCTTGCAAGAGACTTCGAGATGAAGGACATGGGCCTTATGCACTACTTTCTAGGCATGGAGGTGTGGCAGAAAGATGGTGAAGTATATGTGTCTCAAGGAAAGTATGCCAATGAGGTACTCAGGCGCTTTCACATGGAGAAGTGCAAGCCCATGTAGACTCCTCTAGTGGGGAACTGGAGAAAGAAGGATGCTACTTCAAGTGAGGTAGTAGTTGCCACTATTTATCGACAGCTGGTGGGTTCACTTATGTATTTGGTGAACACATGACCCGACTTATGCTTTGCAGTGAACTAGCTGAGTCAAGCTATGGTTCAACCTACCAAGCTGTTTTGGAAGGCAGTGAAGCATGTGCTGAGATACCTCAAAGGCACATCTCAGTTCGGATTGTGGTACAGACAGATAGAGGGAGTGAAACTTCAAGGCTTCATAGATGCATATTGGTCAGGGATTCCATCAGACTGGAAGATCACTTCTCGAGGAATCTTCAACCTTGGTTCAACTATAGTTTCCTCGTACAACAAGAAACAGAGATCAGTTGCACTTAGCTCAGCAAAGGCTGAATACATGGCTGCTAGTCAGGCTGCATGTGAGGGCATTTGGATGCGGAAGATTCTAGTGGGATTGCTTGGTTAGAGAATGGATTCTACAGTGATCTACTATGAAAACCAGAGTTGTATCAAACTCTATGAGAATCCAATTTTTCATGACAAGTCCAAGCACATTGATATCTGGTATCACCATCTTCGAGACTGTGTGGTCAAGAGGATCATGTTGTTGTTGTATGTTTTGACTGAGGAATAGGATGCAGATATTTTGACGAATGCATTGTCAAAATGCAAGTTCGAGTTCCATAGAGACATGATTGAGGTTACTGATAATCCCTTTCTTGTTGAAAGGGAGTGTTGAAAATAGCAACAAGAAATGTTATAAATAGCAATTCAACTAGTGTTGAACATAGCAACAAGGAATGGAAAATGGAAGTGCTAAAACGAACATTCTATAAATATCATTTCAGGATACCTTCCTATTTTAGTTAGTCCCTTAACTAAAGTAGTGAAGTAAAATTCAAATTTGATCTTAGAAGATGTTTGTAAAGTAATTAATTAACTCATCTTGAGTTAATTAGTCAAGGAAAATCAAACATGAAGTCTATGTGGGGACATGCAACAATTTCTACATTAATTTAGGAATTTGTCCATCAGTTAAGGAGATAAGGATGAGTTGTAATATTGAGTTGCAATTATTTGGCTCAGTTAACTGAGTCAAGTCCAGTTAGATTAATTCAAACTGTTTATTGAATTAATTTTGAGCTCAGTTAGTTAATGCATGCATGCATGTAACTGCTGCACTTCAGATAACTAAATATTCTCTCATAAATAACTCATGCATGTCAGTTCAGATAGACACCCAGTTGAGATCAGATGGAGGGGAAGTGTACTATCAGTTGCTAGAATATTACATTGTGAATATTCCTTGTATGCAGAAGGAATTCTTTCCTTGGGGATTGCGCAGTTACTTCTTCAGGTTTTATGGGTGTGATGAGGCCAATTCACAAATGTGGCTTCACTGGACCCCAAGAAAAACCACGCAAGGAAATAGGAGGCTTGGAGGGCTTGAGGAGGACATATACTATGTCTGTTCAGTATGTGAGCTGTATTGTTTGATTACAGAGAAAGCAGGATAGCTTGTGAGCTTATTCTTTTTGTAACTTGAACAAGATTTCCACTTGTATGATAATAGAGAGATTGGGGTTTTAGGCTGAGGCTTTCCCTGGGTTATTTATTCTGTGTTATGTGTAATTGATTTCTCATTCTCGCTTATATGTGTTCTCATTGATCTTGCTCAATTTGATTAAGCTTCCACAAAGTTTGCTGTAGAAGTAGATCTTGTATTTTTCTTTAGTCTATTTCATAATATGTTGATCTATAGTGGGAATTTCTACACTTGTTTTTATACCAATTGAAGAGTATATTATGTCATCTAAGGCTACTTATCTTATCTAATACAAGTTATAAGGATATTGGAAGCATAATGAAATTAGAAATAGAATATATACACACATGTTTCAATGAAATTAGAAATAGAATATATACACACATGTTTCAAATCTTGTTCATAGATTTTACCCTTTAAAATATAAGTACTTAAAGAGGAATGAAAAATCACTAGGTGTATAAAAAAAGCAATAAATATTTCTGGATATGTTAACATTAGATGATTGAATTGTGGTAGAAATAGCATGAAACTTGTAGAGTGAAGTTATGAAAGTGAGAAGTACTAGATTGAAGGTTTGGACCCCAACATGAATGGTCAATTAATGGAAATATGTAATGTGCTCCCTAGACTTAATAGTAATTTCTGTATCTACATATCACTATCCTACAAGTAGATCAAACCAGTGGTTTGTGAGGTTTAGAAATACACTTAACTTGAAAATATCTCAACGTAATTTTCCATAATGATGACAAGATTGTGAAAGTTATCTCTTATCTGAGAATGGAACTCTACCTCATGTCACTGTAGTTTCTCCTCACCAGGATTAGATTGACTCAAGTCTCTCGAATCATTGAATATGCTCTACATATCGAGCTAGAGTCCTCTCATTAGTGGTTCAAGAGGGGATCAATATTGTATATGGTGTATCCTTGGGGAACTTTTTGAGATGATCTTTAGATTTTACCAAGGCTGAGCGTAGCCTGGGCAAACTCTGTATCCTCTCATTGAGCATCAACTTCTACAATTTAGATGGCACACATTATACTTGCCCAATTATCAACATTCTATTAATGAAAAATTTAGAAGTCTGTAAAACCAAGTATAGATTCCTTTCTAACCAAATAAAAAAAAGTTGATTCCACTAATAATTTTTCACACCTCGAATTCCAGAAGTTACTAAGATATATATTTAAGCTACAAGAAAGATTCTATGAATTATATTTATCCCATCCAATGCACTTCACATTTAATTGGATGTTTTATATTTACTATGATGTCATTTTTCTCCCAAAAGTAATATATAAAGCCAAGTAAGAATATTATCAACAAAATTCAAATATAAGTTAAAAAAACATAGGCAATGCAATGGATCAAGAGAAACATCTTGCTAATTAGATTCCTTCATTTTAGTTTGATTTGAACTAAGTTTCCAGTAGATAAATAGATAGTCTCTATAAAGAATTGAAGCAGAAAATGAAATATGAGATAGACCAATGAATTTTTAATCAATTCATATTTGATATCTTTAGTACAACTAGTGCTACCTTTTCTAATATTTGATTTAGATGGATTTTTCATAAAATGCATTTGAACTAAACTATCAATTGCATTGATACAATATATGAACCAAGAAAAGAAAATTACCCGGCCTTAGTATTTGTGTGCTTAAAGGAAATACAACAATCGCTTCATGCTTTCTTTGCCACAAAATAGTCTCAAGGATAAATGTCAGTTCAGAAATTGAACTCCACTACCAATGGAAGATGGTTGTGTTGGGTGCAGAAAGGATGCATTGAAAGGCTCATGGTCTAGCTCTAAGACATAGTCATCCTTGATACTGCAAAATACAAATTTGTCATCATTTTCTTATCCAAATAAAAGGGGAAGTGAATCTATTTGTGCAACTGCAAATATATATAGAGAATATGAAATATAACAAAATATAGTTATATTTATAGTTTATATTCCCTATATATGCACCTATAGTGGATGGATTCATATTTAATTATCCATTGATGAGGTTTATTCCTTTCTTATTTTTCATTTTGTAATGCAATAAAAGTATCAAGAAAATTATAAATAAAGAATGTTTACAATTCATAGAAGTTATCAGTGATGAGGCTTTCAATATATCATTGGCAACAATTGTACTTGTAACATCTTCCACCTTTACTTTAATGCACCATGAGTCCATCATTTAGATCACTACATTCCATGTTGTTTTGTGTTATATTCTTTCCACGACTAACCTATGTAGTGGACCTGGAGGTTGGAGGGGGGGCAGAGCCCCCCCTTCGTTGCGCTGATTGCATATTGGGGGGGTCATAGTGGGGGTTTGAGGGTGGCGGGTAGCCCCCCTCTACGGGGTCCGAGGCAGCGCCCTGGGAAAAAAAATTGGACCTTATATTATGTTAGGCGACCCTACCTATGGTCTTCAGTCCATGGTTTTGGACGTGATGTTTTTCGGTCCATGGTATTGGTTGCTTCGACATGTATAAATATGTATTGTAACATTGAAAGGAATATAATGAAAAATCAAGATGGTAGTCCCGGTTTTGGGATCTATGGGAAAATATCTGTGTATATGTGTTTTATGTGTTATGCTCTCGCATTGTTTATTTTTTGTGTTTAAGAATTCGTATGCAGGTAATTTATGTACGGGGTTAAATCATACATTTGGTATCAGAGCTGTTTTGGCTTCAAGGGGATGCCTTTGTTGCTAAGGGGTTTTGCTTGGGCCTGTGGTAGACCCTATTCATTGGGAGATCTACAAGATCGATTCTCTTGCTGAAAGAGGATGGCGAGAAGTGGAAAGATCGAGATCGAGAAATTTAACAGTCAGAGTTTTGAGTTTTGGAAACTCAAGATGGAGAATCTGTTGGTGGATAAAGATTAGTGGATCGTGGTAGATCTAGGTACTAAATCAATTGGAGTGTCTGATGAATAATGGAAGAAGTTGGATTGGAAGGCAAAGAGCACAATATGATTGTGTGTCTCAGATTCAGGATCGTTGAATGTATCTGGGGAAGCTATGGAGAAGGCTTTGTGGGACAAGTTAAGGACTTTGTACTAATCTAAGTCTTTGGTGAATAAACTATTCTTGCGAAAAAAGTTGTATAACCTAAGGATGAAAGATGGAGACTCGGTGACAGAGCATATGAACGCATTTAATATTGTGGTAAGTGGGTTAGCATCTGTTGATATTAAAATTTCAGAACAAGATAAGTACATCAGTTTATTGTGTTCTCTACCAAATTTGTGGGATAATCTGGTTATTGCAATAGGTAGCAATGCAATTGCCTTACAGTTTGATGAAATAGTCTCATCCTTGCTAATGGAGGAGATGAGATGGAAAAATATGGAGAGCCAGAATGGTGATGCCTTGTCTGTACAATGACAGTCCCAAAACAGAAACAAAAATAAGTCATCGAGTGGGAGATCTAAATCTAGAAGGAGATCTAAATCTCCAAGAAAACCTGTAAAAGTGGTGTGCTGGAAATGTGGAAAGGAAGGGCACTACAAAAGGGACTGTAAATCTAAAGCTCCTGATAAAGGAAAGGGATCTGATGATGCTCCTTCTGCAGAGGTGAAAGCCACCTCAGATGAAGGTGGGGATGTGTACTTGGCTTCCTCAAGTACACATGTAGATCATGAGGGACGGTTGATTGACTCAGGTGCATCCTTTCACTTCATTCCCCATAGAGAGTGGTTTTGCGAGTATGGGAAATACGATGGTGGTGATGTCTTCTTAGGGGATGATAGGAAGGCTAGAATCGTTGGTTGTGGAAAAGTAAAGTTGAAGTTGCAAGGTGGAAGGGTTAGAACACTTTCGGGTGTTTAGCATATTCCTGCATTAGCAAGAAATCTGATTTCTGTAAGCAAGTTGGATGATGCAGGGGTAAAAATAGTGTTCAAGAAGGATACCTGCAAGATGGTTCAGGAAGCATTGGTATTGATGCGGGGAGTTCAGATTGGAACTCTGTACATGCTGCAAGGTAGCATGGTTGTTAATGGGTGCAAGAGTTCTGTGGTTCCTGAAAGTGGAGCAGAAAATCTAGTGGTCTTTGGAGAGAAGACCATGTTGTGGCATCAAAGGTTTGGACATATTGGAGAGAAGGACCTTCGAATACTTCATGGTAAAGGTATGGTAGAAGGTATGAGTAATAGCTCTCTGGATTTTGATTTCTGTGAAAATTGTGTATACGGGAAGCAGAATTAGGTGAGCTTCCCCTCTGGTGGTAAGAGGGTGAAACAGATATTAGATCTTGTGCATAGTGACGTGTTTGGACCTGTGAGGTTTCATCACTAGGTAAGTCTGTGTACTATGTATCATTTATATATGACTTATCAAGGAATACATGGATATATTTCCTTAAGAAGAAATCTGAAGCCTTTGATAGGTTTAAAGAATTCAAGGCTCTGGTGGAAAACCAGATAAAGAAAAAGAAAAAGGTGCTGAGGGCAGATAAAGGTGGAGAGTTTTGCAGTAGCAAATTTGAAGAATTCTATAAGAAGTGTGGTATAGCACGTTAGAAGACTACTCCATATACACCTCAGCAAAATGGAGTTGCAGAAAGAATGAACGCAAGAAGCATGCTCAGTGGTGCCGCGTTAGGACAGGAATTTTGGGCAGAGGCAGTGGAGACAGCATGTTACCTAGTCAACAGATCACCTTCATCAACGTTGGAGGATAAAACGCCCCAAGAGGTATGGACTGGTAAGAAACCCTCTCTTTCACATCTGAGGGTATTTGGATGTGATGCATATGTACATGTTCCAAAGGAGAAACGAACCAAGTTAGATAGTAAATCTAAAAAGTGCATCTTTATTGGGTATAAGGATGGTTTAAAGGGTTATAAGCTTTGGAACCCAGTAACAAGGAAGGTTGTGTACAACTGAGATGTGGTGTTCAGAGAGGTGAAAGATGTTATTAAACATGAAGTCAAACTAAAGAAACCTGCGAAGATAGAGTTTGAGCTAAAGGTGGAAGAATCAAACTCTACAACATAAGAGGAATCAGAAGATGAAGAGCCACAAACTCCGAGTGTGAGAAGATCAGTTCAAGAAAGAAGGCAACCAGAAAGTATAGTCCATCTACTTTCTGTTCAAATTTTGCTTTATCTATTACTGTGATGATCCCAGAACTGTGAAGGAAGCAGTAGATTCAGAGGATGGAAAAATCTAGAAAGATGCCATGGTTGATGAAATGGCATCTTTGCACAAAAATGAGGCTTTGGATATGGTGGAGTTTCCCGCTGGAAGGAAACCCATTGGCAGCAAATGGGTGTTCAAGAAGAAGACAAATGTAGAAGGAAAGGTGGAGAAATATAAAGATCGGTTGGTAGCAAAAGGTTATTCCCAAGTGCCGAGAATTGATTTTGGTGATATTTTTTCTCCTGTTGCAAAAGGTAACCTCTATTAGATTACTTTTATTTGTTGTTGTTGCTTTTGATTTTCAGGTAGAACAGATGGATGTGAAGACAACATTTCTTCACGGGGATCTGGAAGAGGAAATCTACATGAAGCAACCTGAAGGCTTTACGATGAAGGGTAAGAAAGAACTAGTATGCAAGTTAAAAAAGTCTCTGTATGGGTTAAAAGACACCAAGGATGTGGTATCATAAATTTGATACATTTATATGGAGACTTGGCTTCACCAGAAGCAAAGAAAATCACTGTGTGTATTTTAAATTAATTGGTGACCGTGTTATTTATTTGGTCTTGTATGTGGATGATATGTTGTTGGTTGGAAATGACAAAGAAATTATCTAGGATTTGAAGACCCAATTGTCCTCCAAATTTGACATAAAAGATCTTGGTGTTGCAAACTATATTTTGGGCATGGAAATTAAAAGAGATCAGGCAAAGAGGAAGCTCTGGTTAAACCAGAGGAAGTATGTCGAGACAATATTGTAGAGATTTAATATGCAAGATAGTAAACTAGTGAAGGTTCCTATTCCTGTAGGTGTAACGTTATCTGTTGAATAGTGTCCCAAGACACAAGAAGAGGAAGAGGACATGTCCCGTGTTCCATATGCAAGTGCAGTCGGTAGCCTAATGTATGCAATGGTCTATACTAGACCAGAAATTTCACATGTAGTGGGAGTATTGAGAAGGTTTATGTCAAAACCAGGGAAGAAGCACTAGACAACAATGAAGCGGGTTTTCAGGTATTTGCATGGCACTAGTGATTATGGTTTGTGCTACGAAGGAAGACCAAGATTGGATAGAGTGTTGGATATTCATGGCTTTGTTGATGCAGACTGGGCTAGAGATCTGGACCAGAGAAGATCTACAAGTGGGTATGTGTTTAACCTATTTTCAGGTGCAATCAGTTGGATGAGTAAGAAACAATCTATAGTGACACTATCAACTACAGAGGCAGAATACATGGTAGCCACTCATGCAAGCAAGGAAGCAGTTTGGTTGCAGAGATTGTGTTCAAATATGGGGTTAGTACAGGGAGCTATAAGGATAGACTGTGACAACCAAAGTGCAATTTTCTTGGCAAAGAACCCTGCATATCATCCAAAGACAAAGCACATTGATGTTCAGTATCACTTTGTGAGGGATATGATAGAAGACAAAAAGGTGTTGTTGGTAAAGGTGGACACTTTGAAGAATACTGTAGATGCATTGACAAAATCAGTGAGCTCTGAGAAGTTCTCCTAGTGTAGAGAAACAATGGGCATTTCAGGGCTGGAAAAATGACTAAGCTCTCCTGTGGACCCCTGTGGAAAGAAAACAACAAGTGGGAGAATGTCGAGTTGTGTTATATTATTTCCATGACTAACCTATGTAGTGAACCGAGGGGTAGAGTGGGGGCGGAGCCCCCCCTTCGTTGCGCCGATTGCACAACGAGGGGCTCATCGGGGGTTAACATCCACCCCTATCCGGGGGGTTTGAGGGGGCTGGTAGTCCCCCTCTACGAGGTCCAGGGCAACACCCAGGAAAATATTTTTTGGACCCTATATTAGGTTGAGCGAACCTACCTATGGTTTTCGGTCCATGGTTTTGGACGCGATGTTTTTCAGTCCATGGTAATGGGTGCTTCGACATATGTATTGTAACATTGAAAGAAATATAATAAAAAATCAAGCTTGTAGTCCCGGTTTTGTGATCCAAGGAGAATTCTCTGTGTATATGTTTTTTATGTGTTATGCTCTCACATTGTTTATTTTCTATGTTTAAGAATTCGTATGCAAGTAATTTCTGTACGAGGTTAAAACCTACAATTCACAAGGTGCTCCTTTAATTTGAAATGCTTGGCCACATAAAACTATTTAACAACAAATTCATTAACATTGACTAGAACATATTCCACACACCAGGCATTGGATATACCACAAGAGAAATAGATGGTGAAAGAACAATTTCCTATTGTAGCATATATTATATTTCTATAAGCAACATATTATATTTACATAAGAAACAAACACAGATACTCACACATTTTTTGAAAAATACACTGATTTTGAAATCTACTGCTCAAGGAGATGTAATAATGTTGCATGTCTTTGAACTATTGAAAAAACTTTGACTATACCTGCACAAAAATAAACACATTTCCAAATAGCCTATGTCATAAAATTTGAAGTTCATCATTCTTTCGTATTACCTCTTCTAGTCCATCTAATAGTTGACGAAGCTGCAAAATCGTCTTCCCTTCTACTACATATCTGCAACATTAAGACAAAATCATAATTTTAAGTCGAAATGATAATTTCATATTAAATAAATGTCTTAAAAATCCCTTGTGTAGTAGGGATGGAAGCATTTTTTATCCATGTGCAAAAGTATATTGAAGTGTAAACTAGTGAACACTTGTGGGTAGTCTACACAAAAAACGCCCAAATATGTGCACAGATAGCAATTATAACTAATACAACATAGAAATGTTGTGGAAATTGCACTTATACATTCTCACCCTGAAATACAAATATTTCTTTATAAACAATTTTTAGCATGTTGTTGTAAATAATTCTTTCCTTTTCAAAATTGTCATTTGTCATGATCTTTGATCACCAACTGTGATGACAACTATATCCAAGAGCTTTCATATTATGGTATTTAACTATGGGGATTCATCTCAAGTTCTCCTAACCTAATGGACCAAAATACCTATAAATGCATCTATGACTAGTTGATATAAACTTCCCAAGCCATAGGAAAAAGTGCCTAATAATCACAAAATTACTCTAGGGGTATGTGCTTCAACAAAACAAAATATAAATCGTGTTGTATTGCATTATGTTACTATGGTGGATACAAGGTAGGTTATTAAATAACCAATGATCATAATGTGACTCTTCTATTATCAGTTAAAGGTTCATATTTTACAATTATAATCTTGAGTTGTATCAGTTACAAATAATCATATGTTATTATGGTAGCTACAAGGTAGACTATTAAGTAATCAATGATCGTTGTGTGACCAATCTCTTATCACTGAAAGATATAGAGTTTAAAATAATAATCTCTAGTCACAAATAATCCTCTATGTAAAATATGGTATATCTGTTCATTAATTTCTATGTTATTGAAAAGTCATATCAAAATATTATGCATGATTGCACATTTCCAAACAAAGGCTCCATTTATGTAAATAGTTAACATCAAAATTCCATCTACAAAAGGATTATGGGAAAAATTCCAAAATAAGAGATATTTTATGAGTTAATTCAATATTACGCATTTTGAAACAACTCCATTGCTATATATGATTAAAATCAAAATGCCATCTACAAAAAGGTTTTGGGAAAAATATATCCAAAATAAGAAATATTTTATGAGTTATTGCCATTTAATTATTTATGGAATGTTTGATAAGTGAAATGAGACTTACTCATTTGTAAAGACAATTATACTTATACATTTATGCCTACAATAATGACTAAATTCTAATATATATGACATTATTAAAATATTCAAATAAAAATCATTCCACTTACTATTTTTTCATAGACAGAGAACTAATCAAATCGGGCAATACAATTTGAAAGCTCATGCAAGTCTCCAATAACTAATTTTTCTAATTACGAGAAAATTAGAAAATTTGGATCTTGGAAGCTCATGCAAAGCATCCTTCTCTAGAATATATTTTAGAGACTTGTGAGTGACATCCTTCAGGACATAAAATAAGCGATCACACCAAAAATAATAGTATGAAACAAGGAACCACTGCCGTGGCGGTAGTCCCTGCCGGGTCTGCAGGGAATTACAAAACTTGGAACAATGGATGTAAATATTAATGCAAAAAATCATTTATTGAATTCAGTCTTAATAAACATTCTGTTCAATCTTGACTGAAAAATTAGTAATTCATATAAGTCAATATTACATAGTAACAAAATAGCTATGGGACTAGTTTCTTGACTGGACTATGTCCAAAGCACTTTTTGCTGCATCAGTTGCATGAGCAACAACAATTCCTATCAGTCATTCCACATTTGTGCTTTCTAGCACGGTCATAATTTTGATGCACGGTTAGAAGAAAGCAGTCGAAATCTTCAGCTCATTCATTCTCTATCATTTTGTGCGGCTCATACAAACTCCGTTTACCTACTTATGCTCTGCAATAATTAGTCAAAATCAAGAGGGATATGGAATCAAACACTAATTAAAGATATAGATAATCAAGAAGAAGAACTTACTGGGAAGGTTCAGGCCACATATAAAGCAAAAGAAGTCATATTATTAATCTGATATGCAACTGCAAGAGAGCAGCCAACTTGTGAATAACTGTACGAACTCGTTAGTATCCGCGAGCATCCCAAGCGAGCATCCCAACAATTGCCGCATCAATGGCATCTTGATTCTCTGTTCTGGATGCTCTTGAAGCCATCAGGACAACAGCACCCTTGTCATATCCTTTCGTGAAAACCTATTCATGACAACAATTAGTAATTGATACTTGTTTGAAGGAAACTAACAGTACTGGATCATCCAATATTACCACAATTATACCAGCGAAAAAGAGCTGGACAATAATGAGGATGGCATTGCCAGCTCCGAGGTCCCGGATGTCACCATACATTCCAGACAGCACGTATGCAACTGCCTCAACTATTGTGATGAGGACACCGAGTAACTAATGAGCCCCATTACTACATCAAAACAACCAGACGCTAAGAGTTGAAATGAGCAAAGGAAAGAAAAGAAAGAAATCTTTTGTATTCGATATAATATCTTATGAAATGGCAACAACGAATAATATGGACTGCAATGTTACGTCATAACAAAGCCTAATCATAAGGAAAAATAACACATTATTCGAAGACCTCATTGCAAATCGTGGAAAATATGGATCGATATTTCCAACGAACCACGCAAGTCACTCAAAAACGCTCTATTTGGAGGCTAGCGAGAGCAACAAAATTTGCAGATCATAAGAGAACTCAAAATCAACTGTCTTATAACAAAAAATGGCCACAATACTTACAGAAGAGCCCGATCTTCACGAACACTGTTATCCACCTCAATTATCTTGGATCCTGCCAAAAGCTGCATTACTAGGCCCGAAGTAACGATTGCGGTAATACCAAGCTCCATAAGAGTTCCACGATTAGAAGCCAGAATTACATGCATCCAGTAGAATGGATCCACCCCAGTTGCTGAATGTATGCCATATAGGGGCAACTCACTGCATACTAAAAAGATAAAAAGCGAGATTACAATGTACAGAACCTTCTCTCTGAAGGGCACTTTTCTTTCAGCTGTCTGGACCTCGGGCAAGATTGACAGAAACGGCCTCACTAGATGAAGCACCCGAAAACTGCCACCACTTGGCATTTTTTCTTCTCGGAAGAGAAACCCAAGATATCAAGCTGCTGACACGCAATAACAGTCTATTGTTACCTTTGAGATGACAAATCCCTCTCAAAAATGCCAACATAATAATGCACTATAACAACATCGAGACTACATTCAACAACCATGGCAGTATTGATAAAACGAGATAACTCAAACAACTGGAGGTCATGTGGGCTGTTGTTAATAGGTAAATCAAGTGTGCCTTACGCAGTGACCTGGGTTCAATCTCCCAATGAACATGCTGATGTGTTAACATTCCCAATTTGCAAATGAAGTGCAAGTCTTGTGGTTTTATGAAATAGATACCCCTTACTCGTGGATTTGTAACCAAAGGTCATCAACGTAGACTTAAACAGATAGGAAAGAAAAACTAGAAACGAAGCTGTTATTCACGCGAAGAAACCAATAAAAAAGGATGAAACCCTGAGAATTTTGCAGAAAATTTTTCAAATGAAAACCTTAAAGCTAATGTTTCCAAAGACTCAAAACACACCAATCAGGTTAACAACTAGTTTATACTACTCAATAAGTGAACTTCAAAAACAGACACAACTCAGGGGACATTGGATATTCAAACAAGCTACAGACTAATGATTTGAGAGGGCTCAACTTGCACACGCCAGGGGACTTCCGCGATAATATTTTAATGTCGAATCAGGAAATTGAATATAATTTATAATTCGTGAAAAACAGGGCAGAAAAAATAAGGTCACGTACATACCTTACAAATATAGCTCCAAAAAACTCCAGATCTGCTGTCGGAGATTGTTGATCTGCACTGATTTCGCCTTAAAATTAAGCGTAAACACTCCTAAAACCCCTATACGTTCAGAATTAAGCGTGAAACCCATTAAAAACCTGAAATGTTAAGGGCAGAACCATCGATCGAAACCAAACATGGATGCGCAGGCCAAGGGTTTCCGACTTGTAGGGAGCCCAGGTGCAGAGAATTCTGTCTGTCCTGCCTTTCGCCCAATAATAAAAATTAAGATTTCCGCTCCATGGGTTGGACATTTAGTTCTCATAGAAACCATTTCCAGAACACCATGGATGCCCCTACATACTTCAACGATATCCATATCCAAACATCTGGCCCAGTTGAACCATATGAAAACATCTGTCCTGCATGCAGGACACATGCAGGACACTCAAAACACCTACCAAAAACTTAGGATAAACTAACTTATGTTCAACTTGGAATTTTTTGAAACCTGCGAAGCGGGCAATAAGACCCTCAACTTTGTTGCCCAATCAGAAATTAGATAATAACATTTATACTATTTTTTAATATGAAAACTTAGGTTAAAATCGTGATGCACATCAATATTTTTGGTCAAACACAGGATTAATACCCGATCAACGCCCAATCGATCGCTATTAGTCCTAGGCAGGAACTAATAACTTCTAGATCTCATCTCGATGATTGGTTTGGTGATTATTCAATATTCAATGATGGCTCCAAGGTATGGAATGTGAAATATAGTACAATGCTTATAAGGTTTAGTTTATAAGATTTTCTGAACAAGCGGTAGTTTCAGGAATATTTTTATAAATGACAAATGAAATTCAAATTAATAAACATATGTGTTTTTTCTCCTTTTATTGAATTATTAATTGATCAATATCAAAGATAGTCATAAAATTTGTGGTTTAGTGATCTATCAAACATCCCTCGTAATTCAATTTCCAGCCATTATCACTCCTGTAAGGCTTGTGCTTACATGACTATCATATGCAACTATGAGATGGACAAGACCAAAATTAATGTTTTCTTGGTTCAAATAACCTACCTAAGAGGATGTTAGTCAATTTCATCTTCGTGTGAATAATGTGGGGAATGAAACCACGATGAAAAAATGTTAGGCTATGTCTGGAACCATGACAAATTTGAAGCGCGTTTTCCAGTCAAGGACCTCAACAATGTGTGCATTATTACAAAGCTACAAATCCAGAATGGTGTTTTCCATACACTGATAAATTAAAACTTTTCCTCCAAAATGAAACAACCGTGTAAGGATTATGGATTCCTATGCTTCACCTTTCCAATAGTTTCTATGTCTGCTAGGAAATCATGGTCACCCGTTCCAAGCCCTTAGCTTAGTTTTTTAACAACTATAATCTTTTGTTATGGAAGAACAACTTCATAGGCGGTTCCAAATCCACCATCCCCAATAATATTCCTTTTGTTCAAATAAATAATTAATAGAATATTTGTTATAATAAGGGGCAACATAGGTCTTTCAAACATTGCCACGTTGATTCTAATTCCTAGGAACCTCCTTTTTTTTCACACCTATGAACATTGGGTTCAGAAGGAGACCCAAGCTCTATTCTTTTTTTTTCTTCCCCAAGCCTCCTTCCCCAATAGTCTCTACCTTACAACTTCCAATATTAATCAAAGGAATGAAAAACCACTCTAAGCTTATGTTGAAATAGGATTTCAGAAAATACATTGTTGAAGGACGTATATAAAGAGTTAGTTAGTGGCCCACATAGTCCAAGATTGGAAAGGAAAGATTGAAAAACACTTGCAATTCTCAAGGATTTCTCCCTGTAATCCATATTTTGAGAGGTTTATGAATCGAAGACACAAAATTTTGGAGGAATGTTACCTTCAATATAATTAGAGGATATGTCCAAGTATATCAGCAAAGTTAGATTAGTTAACTTTGCATGAATGCTTCCTGTAAGACCATTGCTATGAACATTAAAAAAACACTATTAAATACATATTTCTTATAATATTTAGAATGTAACAACCCAAGGTTAAAAATTTCATGTAATAAAGTTAATAAAGGAAAATAAGATCAAGGTCATGGGACAAATATTCAAATTTGAATGCCCGACAAACCATCCTAGTGGGAATCACTTGTTGTTTATTATGGCTAAGGGAAATTGGCAAAGGCAATGACAAAGGATTTGAAAAGGGAAAACAAAATAAAAATTATTGGCATTTTATTTATGAAAATAGAGGAAAATAGGGGAAAAGGGAGGTGAAAGGTCACTCACTGCATGTGATGAGGAAATTGAAGGAAAATAATGGAAATTGAAGAAAATAGAGGCCTCAATAATAAAAATGCTTCTAAGGATCAGTTCACAGCGTTTTGTCAGTTTAATTTTGGAATTAGTCTCTTAGAGGAGAAGAGCACCAGGAGGAGAAGGAAAGCAAGCAATAAGAGGAATGACAAGGAAAACAACAGAAGCAAAGGAATGACAAGGAATGTAAAGGAAAGTAAAGAAAGGTTTGGTCAAGCAACTTCAATGGGAATACTTGGAGGTAACAGGTCACGTATATTATTTCCAAGCTCCTTTTGACATACATGGTAAATGAATGTGTGTATTTATTTGATCTGTTGTCATTGCCATGGGCTTTTCCAGATTTGACAGTGGTTTTAGCCTTGCCTTGCCATTTTCGGATAACCATGGTGTGATGGGATTCTTTCTTGGTTGAGCTTTCGACTTCCTAAAGGTTTTGGATCCGAGTGAGGTGGTCTCAGAAAAATCCCAAAGGTCGGGGGTGGAGATGGTCTTCTCCGGGAAGCCCTTAACAGGTGGGTGGAAAGAGGAAAGTTCCTCAAGGGATGGTGAAGGAATTATCAGGCATCTATGCTTGGTTTTGTTTTCTGATCTTGGGACCAGTTTAGGTGAAATCATGGTGTGGTGAGGGTGGAGTTGATTTAACCTCTAGATTCCCTTGGTTGTTTATGGATTGTTTTATCCCATGAGATACCACATTCATGCTTGGAATATGGCATGGGGGTGATTGGATCAAAGAAAGATTTGGTTCAGCCCAATCTACGGCCGGATGCTACGTGGAAGTCTTTGACTTGCTTGGCTTTTTCAAATGTCAGTAAAAAGTAATTTTCTCTTGCATCTTATGAGTAAATATATTTGTTATTATGCGGCTTTAATGGTCATTCTATCATAGTTAATCATCTAGTTATATGTTGTTTATAAGAATGGTTTTATGACAGGTCTAAGTTACGACTCTTATCATGTTTGGTTGATAAATGATTGGTTAATGAATGCATGAATTAATTAGTATTATGGCAGCTATTGTGAGAAGGCATTATTCCTTCTTGGTAAACCTCAAATAAGTGTTAGATTGGCATGTTCATATATGCATTCATGACCTATAGATTTCATGTTCATCATGTGTTTGACGGAATCTCTATCATGGTTAGGCTTGGTTAGGTCAAATCCTTGATCAATTTTTGTGTTAGAGGCTTTTCTTTTGTGTCATTTATTGTCTTTGAAAGTATCATCAAGTTTTGGGCAGTGGTTCAAAGACTAGTCCTAAAACAATGGCTCTAATATCACGGAAGCAGGCACAAAACTGGCTGAAAAACACAGTAATCTCTCCCTTGTAGGCTTATGGGAGCTATTGGAGGCCTATAGTCGCATGGGTGCAAGCTTGTGCATGCGAATGGGAGTTTTATTAGTGAGAAAGAAATTTGACTCAGGGTTTGGGCACCTTGAGGGGTGGTTCAAATCCTATGGGTATTGTAGCTCCTAAGGAATATTAGTAAGGTTTTGGTTTGTCGATTCCACTTCCTTAAGGTGATATAAGAGATTGAGTCATATCATAGTATCCCTTAGCTCATGTTTGCCTAGGAAAGCTGCTGAAAGTGGGGTAGATATGAGAGGTGGTGGTTACGGAGTGGTATCAGAGCATGGTTCAAATACTTGGACTTGATGGGCTAGATGCATGTTGTTATGCATGCATTGTCATAGTTAAGGTTGTCATACATGAGGTCATTGCATTTATTTTATGCCATCATGATGCTACTGGTATGTTATGATGTTCATGTGTTCGCTGATATGAAGCAAGAGATCCATATCATTAGAGCGAGGTTGCAACATTGGACCTTAGGGTAAGAGCAGATCCTCATACAAGTTTGTATGTTGGGCAACTAGGTATGTTGGTTAATGGTTTTTATAAGCATTATGGTTATGCTCATGCTTGTCATTTTATTTCTTTCATAGTTACATGCATGATAGATGCTATTTGTTCAGTGTGGTCATATGTACATGCATCAGATAATCATGCATGATAGTAACTTGTTATTATATGCATTGTGGTTGCATGCATGATGACTATGGTCATTTCAACTAATATCTTAATGTTATATGTATCACATTAATGTAGAGTGGCATGTGCCGATGGTTATGGCTATGATATTCAGGTATGATTCAATATACTTGTGATATTGTATCATACTAATTTTGATTTACTTGTGAAAATATGATAGCATCCCCTAAGATACATTGAGGTATGAGTTTGATTATGTTATCTATTTGGTTTATTTAACATGGTATGTTTACAGGTTGTTTGATTGTTTGATTAATGTGTGATATGAGCATGTGTCTATAAGATTGCATGAAGGAATGATCTTGTTTTAATATGGTTGTACTAACTTAATATGTGTTGAGACAATTGATATGTGCTTGAGTGCAAGTGGGTGCTAGTTATAGTATTATGATTGATGATTGTGAGTTGACAATTAATTATGACATGGTAGTTAGTCTTGGTATGGGATGATTTAAAGTTAATAGATATGATGCCTTGGTCTTTGGAACATGTGACTGACATGTGTGAACAATAGCAGGGAAACATGCTTGGTATTATCATGACAATATAATAGTTGATTTGTCTATATAATTAATAGTTGGGTGATATGACTATACATAGTAAGACTTAATTGTAGCAGGGTAAAAGCTAAAAGAAAGGAATTGGGTGAGAATTATTTTGGCTATGTTTGGAAACCAAAATTTTGAAGGAAGGAGTACTTTACATGAATATAGGGATTCTTCTTAACCTTCATTATGTCTGAAAATATGTAGAAATGTGCTATATTCATGAACATGTATTTGATATGTATATTAGCTAGTTTCTAGCTATAATTGGATTCCTCAAGTGAATTGGACTTCCTTGAGAGAAGGCATGGATGTGTTTAGTTACAAAGTGACATGCTTGACATAACAATGTAAGTAACCAATATAATGTTATATTTATTTATGCACTAACATTTATGTGTTTATGGCAGTATGATGCAAGGGATTGCATAGAAAAGAGACTGCCATGGAATCTTAAAGAAGGTTCGGGTTGAGATTTCCCTTGGAAGTGTTGGAAACCATGGGGTTGATTCATGGTGTTTATTTCTAGTTTTGTTATTTTGGTGCTTTTGATTTGTTTGTGCTTGATTTTTAGTTTTAATTGCGTCTGGTGCATAGCTATGCCACATTGTTTGTGGTGTTGCATTGTCATTGGTTTTGCATGGTTTTCTTATTTTTTGTTTCATATTATTATTATTTTTTATGTTTTTGGTGTCTTAAGAATTGGTTGGGGAAAGAAAAAAGTTAGTGGAGCTAGGGGAGAGTTGAATGAAATCCAACAGGTAATGTTATCATCCGGATAGAGCCTAGTGCATGAGTAAAAGGCAACTGAAGGTAAGAATATGAGAGTTGGTTGGATTTGTTGGGTACATTGGATAGATGGACGGTGGAAGGAAAACAATTGAAAAGGTATAAGGAAGGGTAAAGTAAATGGATTTGATGCATCAGATTCCTTGTCTATGTTGGGAATTGTTTTTCTCAATGTTGTGCATGAAAAAAGCGACTTCTCTTAACATTTATCTTATGATATCTAGTAATTGTGTTGTGATTAGGATTATACTGATGTCTATATATGTATGTATATCATTGTCTGACAAGTTCACCAAGGAACATGATTGTTTTATGTTAATGTTTATATGTGTGTATGTATGTATGTATGTGTTATGAAACCAGCTCATGAAAAGATAGAAAAGATAGATCAACGCCTTAGAATTCAGCCTCTTCGAGGGGGCAATCTCCTTTACATTACATAAATGAACAATTCTTGGATGATACAAATGAAAAAACCTCCTTTCTATAAATAGGAGTGTAAGGAGTCACAATATAATCCAGCCGACCTAACAATAATAATATAAAGCCACAAAAATAACAATAGAGGGATTCTATGGGGCACAGAAATAACAATATGGGGGTAATAGGGGCACAACAATATAAATAAGGGGGTAATCACTAGTATTATAGGGACCCAACATGCCCCTCTCCTTCAAAAAAGTGTTGTCCTCAACGCTTGAGTAGTTCTGGATACTTCTGCATAAAATTCTCATCCTCCCATGTGGAATCTTCAGCGGATAAGTTCTTCCACTTGATAAGATACTCTGAAATTGATCGATTTCGTAGCTGTCGAGTTCTTGTTTCTGTGACTGCTTCCGGTTCCAATATAATTTTTCCTTCCTCGTCAAGTTCTGGCAATATTGTTTGAACTGGGAGCTTGTCACCTATAACCTTCTTTAAACATGAAACATGGAAAACTGGGTGCAATCGAGAAGCTGCAGGAAGCTCCAATTTGTATGCCATAGTACCAATCTTTTGCAACACCTTGTACGGACCATAATACTTTGGTGATAATTTATTATCCTTCTTAGCTTGCTTTAGGGACATTTTCTTATATGGTTGTAGCCGTAGGAATACCCAATCACCTACATCAAAACTTCTTTCACTGCGATGTTGATCTGCCTGTTGTTTCATTCTATTTTGTGCCAACACGAGGTTATCCTTTAAGAGTTGGAGGACTTGTTGTTGATGTTCGATGTGATGTTCCACTGCCTGAACCTTAGAATTTTCTCTTAAATATGATGTGATGGATGGTGGTTGATACCCATAAAGTGCCATAAATGGGGTCATTTTTGTTGCTGTATGGAAGGAAGTGTTATACCACCATTCAGCCAGAGGCAACCATTTGACCCATTGTGTCTTTATCAGATACAAAGCAACGAAGATATCCTTCCAAACATTTGTTTACTATCTCAGTTTTCCCATCAGATTGAGGATGATAAGATGAGCTATGAGCTAACTGAGTACCAAGACAAGAAAATAATTCTGTCCAAAAATTTCCAGTGAAAATGGGATCTCTGTCACTTACAATAATCTTTGGGTTTCCATGTAGCTTTTGAATTGTTTCCATAAATGCAGTAGAAACTGTACTGGCTTTAAATGGATGTGATAATGCACAAAAGTGTGCATACTTGGTAAGTCTGTCAACTACCACCATGATGACTCTTTCCCTCAGACTTGGGTAAACCTGTGATAAAATCCATTGAAACCTCCTCCCAACGTTGGCTTGGAATGGATAAAGGTTGTAATAGACCTGGTGTCTTAATTGTTTCAACTTTATTTTGTTGGCAAACCAAACATTCCGCCACAAACTTTTGAATATCTGATTTAAGGCCATCCCAAAAAAATTCCTTCTTAACCCTGTGGTAAGTTTTTAAAAATCCTGAGTGCCCTCCTAAGGGAGAAGTGTGCAATTCCATAAGAATCTTTTGTTTTAGCTGGGAATTCTTACAGAGGTATAAGCGATCTTTGTACCATAACGAATCATTTTGCCAGCTAAATGTATCAGACATACTGGAATCTTGTTGTAGCTTTCGAATAAGTGCCCACACTTCTTCATCATTCTTCCATTCCTCCCTTGCTTCGTTTATCCAATCTGGTTGGATAATAGAAATGGCGCACAACAATGCTTCCACATCCTCATCCTTTCTTGAGAGTGCATCTGCCACCACATTTTGCTTCCCTTTTTTGTAGATGATTTCAAAGTCATAACCCAACATCTTTGTGACCCACTTTTGTTGCTCTTCAGAGGATAATCTTTGTTCTAAAAAGTATTTAAGGCTATCATGATCCGTTTTTACCTTGAAGTGTCTTCCCATTAGGTAGGGTCGCCATTTCTTAAGTGCATGGAGTATTGCCAACATTTCCTTCTCATAAATAGCTTTGCTTAAAAACTTTCCCTTGATTGGACGACTTTCAAAAGCAATGGGTCTTTCATCTTGCATTAGAACAGCACCAATTCCATTTCCTGAAGCATCACATTCCACAATAAAGGTTTTTGTGAAGTCCGGTGTAGCTAAGACCGGTGCTTGGCACATTGCCTCTTTAAGATGTTCAAAGGCCTTTGTTGCTTCCGGAGTCCATGAAAATGCATCTTTCTTCAATAATGTTGTTAGAGGTGCTGCTATTCTCCCATAATTCTTAACAAACTTGCGATAATACCCTGTCAACCCAAGAAATCCTCGCAGATGCTTTATGGATGTGGGGATTTTCCATTCCTTAATGGCTTTAATTTTGCTAGGGTCTACCTTAACTCCTTCATGAGATACAATATGACCCAAATATTCCACCTCCTGGACTCCAAAGAAACATTTGGATCTTTTTGCATATAATTGTTTCTCCTCCAATAGTTGTAGCACCCTGTCAACATGTTCAACATGATCCTTCCAAGACTTGTTGTAGATTAGTATATCATCAAAAAATACTAACACAAATTTTCTAAGGAATGGTTTGAAAATTGAATTCATCAAACCTTGAAATGTTGAAGGTGCATTGGTAAGGCCAAAAGGCATGACCAAAAATTCATAATGACCCTCATGAGTTCTAAATGTCGTTTTCGGAATGTCTTCAATCTTCATTCTGATTTGATGATATCCCGAACGAAGATCCAACTTGGTGAAGTAAATTGATCCATGCAATTCATCCAGTAATTCATCAATGACAGGAATGGGGAACTTATCTTTAATAGTGAGCTTGTTGAGCTCCCTATAATCTGGACACATGCGCCATGATCCATCCTTCTTGTGCACCAATACTACTGGAGCAGAGAAAGAACTTTGACTTGGTTGAATTATACCAGCCTCTAGCATTTCTGCAACCATACGTTCAATTTCACTTTTTTGGACATAGGGATATCTGTACGGCCTGATGTTTGGAGGAACACTTCCTGGAATCAGATGAATAGCATGATCATGATCACGCATAGGTGGGAGACCTTTGGGAGTCTCAAATACCTTGGAATGATTGTCCAGGACTTTTTGGAGATCTGGAGAAATAGATGATTCCAATGTGGAAACATCTAGTGAACATAATTGTGCAATTACACCTCCTTTTTTAGAAGCTTGGTCATACCATTAGAGCTGATTATCTTTCCTGGTTTCCCTGCAATACCCCTTAATTCAACTTCCTTTCCTTCCGTAGAAATTTTGATGAAAAGTTCTTGAAAATTAAAAGCTATTGTACCCAAGGATTGTAGCCATTGGACTCCTAGTACAACATCAGCACCTCCCATTGGAATGGAAAGCATTGGGCTAGTCAATACATATTCTCCCATGGATAGCTTGATATTATGGCACTTTCCAGAGCAATTTATTGTTCCTCCATTTGCAATCATCACTTGACACTCTGGTGCTGGATATAGGAAGCAATTCAATTCTTTTGCTACCCTACAATGAATAAAATTGTGGGTGCTTCCTGAATCAATCAACACTATTACCTTTTTCTTCTTGATTTGTCCTTCTATCTTGATGGTTTGAGGAGTGGTAATTCCCGCCAATGCATTACAAGATATGGTCGGATTTATTTGTTCTTCATCTAGGCTTTGTTCCTGGAGTATATCTTCTTCTTTTGACCTTTCTTGCTCCTTTTCTTCTTCCTCTTCACAATCTATGTAGAATAATTTCTTCTCAGCACACTTATGACCTTTAGTGTATTTGCTATCACAACTGTAACAAAGCCCTTTTGCTCTTTTTTCTTCCAATTGTTGTGGTGTCAACCTTATAGGTTGTGGAAGACTAGGGGAAACAACACTTCCGTCTTTATAGTTGTGAGTGGTATGCTTCCTAGTTGCCATAATTTTGCTTTCCATTTTTCTTGCTAACCTGAATGCCTTCTCTAATGAATCAGGTTCCCAAAGGCGAACATCATGTTGGATATTATCCTTTAAAGACCCTATGAACACATCAATCCTATGCTCCTCTGGAATATCTTTTACCCTTATGTTCAATTTTTGGAACTCCTCAATGTGCTCCATTACTGAACCCTTTTGTTTGAGACTTATCAATTGGCTAAAAAAAGTGTTGCTTTTTGTATCTTCATAATGTGCTATCAATTCTTCCGTAAAAATTGCCCAAGTGATAAATTTTTTACGAGAGAAAAGCCATTGATACCATACAAACTGATTTGGTTCCAAATATAAAGTTTCCATACGTACCTTTTGTGTGTTTTGCACATTATTGAGATCGAAGAATTGCTCCATCTGTAATATCCATGTGGCGGGATCCTTGCCATCAAACTTCCTCATATCGATTTTTGGAATATGGTGGGTCTTCGATCCAACATTAGAGTCTATGGAATCATGATTAACATTTCTTTTGTTCACATCATGAGTTTCCTTTACAACCTTTTCACCATTAGTAAGTATTTCTTGTAGAAAATTTGTCAAATCTGTCTTCAAATCTGCCATGTCTGTCTTCAAATCTGTCTTCAAATCTGCAATGTTTGTCTTCAAATCTGTCTTCAAATCATCCATCTTAGCTTCCATGCCCTTTATCTTAGACCCCACACCATTTATCTTAGATTCCACGCCATTTATCTTAGCTTCTGTTAGCTTTTGTGAGCGTGACATTTGTTGCACTTGTTCTTGTAATTTTGATATATCATGTAGCATTTCTTCCTCTTCTTCATGAGTCATGCTAGAGCTTTCAGGTTCCTTACTAGGTGTTTGCATTTTCTTTCCTCGGGGCATCAGTTACCGATAATAATGCTTTACTATGCCCTTTGAATTCCGTTAAACCAAGCTTACACAAAAATTAAAAAAAAACTACACACCTTTTTCACTTTATAGAAGCCTGATATTGAATCTGATGTATCTCTGTAATTTCAGATCATCCAGTTCTGAAATTGCAATCTGTAGTAGCCTTCTGCATCCTCTTTCCAATGCCACAAGTCTGACCCAAATTGGATTCTCCAAGGAAGAGTTATGTGAAATCTCCCACAGTGACTTTCTTTTAGACTAGTTCAGTAGAGCGAACTTGTATGACGTGCCACGAGTCACTGTTTCAACCTTTGGATCTGAAACTCACATACAAGAAACTACAGTCCGTCCTCTTTCTTTAACTTCTTATGAAATTTCAATCTGATTTCCAGAGAGAAAGTTATGACGATTTTCCCCAGGTCACCTGTTTTGAATGTAATTCAGGAGTCTGCAAAAAGACCAACTTCCTCAGATCATATCTCCGCAAATATCGCGCAAAAGCTCTGAAATTCGGACCCAAGGTTCAGCACGAGTTCTTCTCAAATGGGTTTTTTTTGCAACTTCTGAAACGTCACAGAAAAAAAGTTATAGCGAAAATTCCACGATGACCTTTTTGGAGCAGCGAAACCCTAGAATCCAAAGCTCTGATACCAAATGTTATGAAACCAGCTCAAGAAAAGATAGAAAAGATAGATCAACGCCTTAGAATTCAGCCTCTTCGAGGGGGAAACCTCCTTTACATTACATAAATGAACAATTCTTGGATGATACAAATGACAAAACCTCCTTTCTATATATAGGAGTCTAAGGAGTCACAATATAATCCAGCCGACCTAACAATAATAATATAAAGCCACAAAAATAACAATAGAGGGATTCTATGGGGCACAGAAATAACAACATGGGGGTAATAGGGGAACAACAATATAAATAAGGGGGTAATCACTATTATTATAGGGACCCAACAGTATGTCATTATCTGATAGGGTTGTTAGGGATCATTCTTGTGGAGGAATGATTTCTTATGTAAGTGAATGGCATAAAGAAGTTCCCTGAATCAAGTGGACATAGTAGCCTGGAAAAATATATGAGGTTAGTATCATGTGGATATGAATTGATATTACATGTTTATACTATCCATATGTTTATGTTATAGTAGGTAATGTTGAGGGATACATCAACAAAATGAAAGCAATGTGATATGCGACATGTTGAGACAAGCATGGATAATGGAAAGACACTAGAATTAAGGTTGCCTAGTAGAGACAGTGTAGTTTCCAGATGTGCAATACTACTATTGTGTGTATGTTGTACATGATGTACCTATGAAGTTGTGTGCATGTTGCATATATCATTTTTTGTTTTTGTTGCATATGCAGTACTCTATACATATAGTGTTGCGTGCATGTTGCATATATGGTACTTTGTACATATAGTGTTGTGTATGTGTTGTATATGCAGTGCTATGTACATATGGTCAGTGTCAGTTCCATCATTGGGTAAGTTTGTGCACTATGTATCATTTATAGATGACTTCTCAAGCAATACATAGTTATATTTCCTCAGGGAGAAATCTAGATTCTTTTACAAGTTTAATAAAAAAATTAAGGTTCTGGTGGAAAACCAAAGAGAGAAAGATAAAGGTGTTGAAGATAGATAATGGTGGAGAGTTCTGCAAGAAGGAATTTGAAGAGTTCTATAACAAGTGTGGTATAGAACGACAAAAGACTACCCCATTAACACCTCAACAAAATGGATTTGTAGAAAGAATGAACAAGAAGTTGATGGAAAAGGAAAGAATCATGCTTAGTGGTGTTGGGTTAGGACAAGAATTCTAGACAGAGGTGGTGGAGATTATATGTTACCTAGTTAATAGACCACCTTGATTAGTGTTGAAGGATAAGAGTCCACATGAGGTATGGAATGTGTTAACACCCAGGTTGTTCCCTATGACTCCCAAGGGAATACGGCCGGGGTAACCACTAACCAATCTTTGGATTACAGTTCCTAGCCAAACTGTAATCAGAGAGGGCTCTCTCTTTATAATTTGTCTCTGTTTTGAGGGTGTTTTAGGCTAGTTATTATGCTCAGGTTTTTGGTTTATATTTTGGTTGAAGGATATCTCTCTGTACTTGAAGTGTGCAATCTGCAGATAAGTTTATTTCATTGGGCAATGGAGTCTGTGGCTATAAGTGTTTAGAAACCTTGAGGTGATTTACTGAAATTACAGGGCCAATTGAATATTTCATATAACAAAGTTAGATTATGATGGTGATATGTAAACAACCAGTGAAAAGCATTTAAGAATTTTCCACTAAAGCTGGGGTGTGGGGAAGAGATAGATGCCTCGGGAGCAAACTTGAATTCCTGAAATATTTATCACAGTGAGAGATATAGATTGAAAGTGCAGCAATTAAGAATTACACCTTATTTACTCTATCTGGAAGAAAACATTTATAACAGCTTAGATTGAGTCCAGGGTAATCTGCGATCAACTCCTGGGACTATTCTTTTACTTTGCCATTAAGTGTAAAACATAGAAACATGAAAGAACATGAAAGACTAGAAAACATATAACACAGAGGTTAAAAGAAGACTTATTGTGCTATGAAACATGCAGGAATCCAGTAACAATCAGCCAGCCACCACAGTGCATCAAGGAACACAGAGCTTTGGAAATTCCATCCACCTTTTGTATTATTTCTCTGAGAATTATATAGCAATCGAAGTATAGAAATGAGATCAACAACAACCCTTGCAAACTCATGCGAAGGGGACTTTATAGAAATGTTTATACAAAATATCTCAGGCATTGAGTCATCTGAGAGAGAAATATCCTCATTACTTCGTACAGAAAGTAGAAAAGAAGTTATTACAGCTTTGAATGCAGCATAACTGCTCTTTAGTTCTGTCAGAGGATATTTTGACCTTTGGAGATCACTGAGTCGGTTCGAACGCTTTGCTTAAATGCTAGAAAATGTGCCTTTGCATTTGCTGCGCTGTATCTTCTCGGCTCTGCCACCTGTGGTTTCCTACTTTTGCTTCATTGGCCGAAATTTCTGCTGAGTTGGCTCAGATTTAATCTTTAATGCATGCTGATTTTGTTAAAATGTGCTTTGCATAACAATTCATATTTTCAAAAACAAAATTTGGTGAATGGCTCACTGTCTATAAAATTTTCTGTATTGCACTTGTCCACCAGTCTTGTGTAGGGAGTTGATGCCTGAGAATTGCATCCATAGTCTCCTCTGCCTCTGTATACTTGTAAAAATTAGGAGCCACCTCAAACAGGTGATTGATCTCATTCATTATAAAAAATAGACTTTCTACCTTGTTGTAGATAGTCTGTCCTGTAGTTGGCCCTGTTTCTTCTGAGCTGCTGGGCTTCTCATTGATTTCGTTTGTGGCAAATGCATTCACTCTTTTGGCATATTGCTCATGAATGAGCAGTCTCCCTGCGTTGTTCAGTAAGCTAGGGAGTCCTCTGTTTTGCAGCACCAGGAATTTATCCATGAATCTTTTTACCTTGGTCTGCATGTCCTGGGTTCTTCTTTCCAATGTCTGCACCAAATTTCTCAATGTGAGAACCCTTTTGATCAACTGAATGGTCTCAGTTCTATTGGGAATTCCCATGTTTGCCAGCTGAGTACTTGTTCTATTATTCAGCACATTGATCATCCTGGTGGCAACTTCAGGCATGTTGCCTAGAGCAGCCCTTGACTTGTGAATTTCAGCTTGTGCTTTTGGGATGAGCTCTAGCTGCTCATGGATTGTCTCTATATACTGCCATTGGTCAGTAATAGACTGGCCAATGTTGGCCCATAGCATTGCCTTAAGCCCAGCTATAACTTTATCTAATTTGAGCTCATTTTCTAGCTCTTTTATCCTGTCTTTGAGGGCTTTCACCTCCCTGCCCTTCTCTGCCACAGCTTGCTTGGACTTATCATATCTGTCATTCACCTTGGCCAATTTATCCCTGGTCTCATTCAGCTCTGCCATTTGAGCTTCCAGGGCTTGAATCTCATTTTTTAGCTTTTGCATGTCCAAGCTAGGGGCCTGCTCTGTTGGTGGTGGTGCTGAAGCAGGTGGTGCAGCTTCATCAGTCTCTTGAGGGGGAGGAACAGTAGTTGGGGCAGCTTCCTCAAGGTTTATGATTTGAGGAGGAGGCTGAGAGGTCTGCCCTTCTTCTCTCTGTTTCAGAGATGCTTGTAATGCTGCCTGTGCAGCCTCTGATTCTCCCAGCTGTTCTTGTGTTTGGATGAGCTGCTTGTAGAGAGATATGAGCAGATCTGTGGCATCTTTATCATGCCTTTGTTGGGCCACTTCATCTGTCTGGGGGTGAATTGTGGCTGGGAGCTTAATCTTTCTCCTTAGAGCTGCCATATCTGCATCCCTTAGCTTCAATATCTCTTGTATGCCCTTGATATCTTTGGGATCATGCCCAATCTCTATGATTATATCGTCTAGGGCTCTGATCCTGTTGTCCTTTGCTTGAGAGGAGGCCCTCTCCAACTCAAGCTGAGAAGATGTATTATTTAGGCTATTCTCTAGCCTGTAGTTGTCCAAGGTCTTGTCTGCCAAAGAAGCATAGACCATCTCACCTGTTTGTTTGTGTAGTTCAATCTTATCCATTGGGTGGATGTCCTTGGCCATGATTTCAAGATTAGTCCTCAAGTAATCTGAAGAGGACTGTGGCTGTAGAGTGGTTGGCGTGAAGTGGCTCATGATCATCTTTCCTTCACTTACATCAAAGGCAGACATTAGACGCTGCTGGTTGGAGGGGGCCATTTTCAATAAATGGTTGTACAGTTGTATCTTAATGGGGTCACTTCTCCTCTTTATGTCTATGAACTGCTGCTTAATGCTCAGTTCACCCTCTCTCTGCTGGCCGGAGGAGCTGACTTCCCCTCCCATTGTTCTCTCTTGTTCCTGCTGGAAGGAACTTGTAGATGCCTCCATACTGGGCATGCCCATACCCAAAGATTGCCCTATAGGCATCTCTTCCTCAGAGGATGGATTTATTCTCTGTCTCTTCTCCCCATGGCTTGCTGATGTGGTCAAGGGAGTCTCTCTATCCCTTTTTCTGCTCACATCCTCCCTTTGTGGAGTTTGGAGGACTGAGGTTTCATTGGCAGCTTCTTGCCTAGGAGGCACTCTGCTTTGAGCCTGCTGGTCACTGAGATTTTGGGCCTCAACTACCCCTTCTTGCTGGGTGGGTTGCTCCTTTTCCTGCTGCCCTTCTCTTTGCTGTGTACCCTATTGTTGTTGTTGTTCTGCCTGCTGCTGTTGTTGTACCTCCTCCTGAGGTGGCTGTTCTGTTTCCATTTCTTTCTCCTTTCCTTTGGCAGATGCTTGCTCAGTAGCTCTGGCCACTTGCTGATTTGCTGTGGAGGAAGATGCAGCTGCTCCCACTTGGATGTTTGGAAGAGTGAACACCTATGCAGAAAGCTCCAAGTCAGCCATCTTTAGAATATTTCTACGTGCTCTTTCATTCAGCTCTTCTTGTGTAATAGCTTCTTCTAGGGTGCCTCTCCTCCATTTAATTTGGTTTGCATGTTGTTCAATGTGAGGAATCTTGAGATGATCATAGCGAGATAGCTTATATTTAAGCCTCCTCAAAGAGATGAAGTGGTTGGGGTCATAAGGTTTCCAGAGGAAACTAGTCTTCAAACCAAGGTCCTGTAACATTCTATCTGCCTCTATCCAGCCTTCATCCCTTATATTATAGACCAGGTGACCAAGTTGGTTCCTGACTTTCAACTGTGCCTTCTTGCCCTTTCCTGAAAAGTGAATCACATCCACATTGCCAAACTGCCTGAAGTATTCTAGGGCAAAGAGCCTCATGGGCACATATCTGGGCAGTCTGTATGGGGGTAACTCACAGCCATAAATTCTAATGACTGTGTGATGTTGGTAAAAATACCAATCCCCGATGTTGTATCCTTTTGACAAGTGAAGGAGTCTTTGCATCTCATCGGTCAATCTTGGAGGAGGTGAGCCCTGCAGCAGGGTCATGGCTGGATGGATGAAGAGATCTATGAACTCACAATAGGTTTATGGAGAATAGAAACTGCAGTGGAAAGCAGAGGTCCAATACACTATTGATCTGAGGTTGCCCTGTGCATCCTCTCTTTTCATGGGAAAAGAGAATTTCTCATGTTGATAGTATAAGATTAAGTGGTAAATGTAGGAGGTATATTTGAACACCCTTTCCCTTGACAGGTTCATCAACTGCTCATGCATTTTCTCTGAAATGTAAGTGGCATAGTCATAGCAGACTGGATTTTTGCCAGGAGAGAACATGAGCATCAACAGCAACACTGTTTCATCTATATACTCAATTGAGTCATACCCCAGAATGGGACTGATCATATCTACAAGGTCCCTGCCCAATTGGTTGAGATAGACATGACTAATGGGAGGGTATATCACAGTATCAGTATCATTCTGGCTCCCTGCCTTATCAAATCAACCAGGGATAAAGGAACCAATTTCTTGTTTGTTTTGAATTGCAACATCTCTTTGATGGCCTCAGGGGTAATGTAGAACAGAACTGTGCCTGAAGGGTCAAGCACAGCCCTCTGGGTGGCATCATACTTATCAGCACATAAGTGAATCAGGTCAGGAAATTGATTCACCTGAGGGAGCTTGAAAATTGGGAGGAAGGAATCCCAAATGCCCAAGATGTCTGTTCCAGTCTCATGTTTGATTTTTAATTCATTTAACAGATGAATATGGAACTTGCTCTGGCTTAGCATTTCTTCTGAGATTTTATAATCTAAGTCTGCTAATGCCTGCCACTCTAATTGTCTGTGGGGAGCGTTCAAAGGGGCAACATTAAGGGCTATGGGAGCCACTGGTGGGTCCATGATTTCTTGTAGGATTTATGGATGGAGTTGCTATGCAGAGAAACCCAAAAAGTTTTCTTTGAGAAAGGAATGTGAATTGTATAGCACAGAGTGAGTGAGAGAGTTGCAGCAATTGAAATACTGCTTGAATTACGAATAAGACCAATGTCTGGTCTCACTTTGTCTTTTGTGGTAGTTTTTTAATGGATTGACCAACTGTCTCACGATTGCGCGAGTAGTTTACAGTTTTTGATAAGAACTCGGGAAATCAAGGCTCAGCTGGTGGTTTTCGAGCTTGCAGTTGGAAATAGAGGCTTTGCAGAGGGAATTTGCCGGTAAAATGATGAGTTTTAGTGTCCTTCGAGCCTTCTGAGTAATTTACAGACAATTTAGGCGCATGGAGGATAAATGATGAGAAATACCTGGCAAACAGCGAGCAGTGGTCGTAAATGTGGGCAGAATTGGTGCTCTGGAGGTCTCCAGGTCGATTCCAGCGGGGTGGCGCAGTTTTGGACGTAAAAGACCATGCAGCGGAAATAATAGCGAATGAGCAAAAGTATGAAAAAACACAAAAATTGGCCTAAATATGGACTTTTGGCATATTCGCGCGTTTTTTGGATGACGTCAGCATGACATCATCAGGTGGGGTCAAGGTGGGATGACGTCAGCATGACATCATCAGGTGAGGTGGCGAGCTGCAACTGGTCCACGGGGATGATGCGGTGGCAGACAGATCAGCATGGGGGCGGACGCAGGAGCTGACGCGAAGGCGGAGTGGCAGTGACGTGGGGATGACGTTGGATGAGTGGATTGAGCGAAACCGGAAGCGGTTAGCAGTTTTATATCGCACCGCTATAGTTACGGAGGCAGAATCTGTCAGGCGTACCTCCGATGCATTGTGGGGGAGGCGCGTGGCGGGCACCTGACGTCACCTTCTGACAGATATCGGAAGGTATCTGTCAGACGTCGGGGCCCGTTCGATATGGATAAGGACCGTTGGATTTTAATCGCTTGATCGGACGGCGATCGGGTTGATGAGATGATCGGTGGATACGGACGCGGGCGGAGGAATAAATAAATATTTCTTTTGGGACACGTGCTCGGCGGAAAACCTTAGGATAGGGTATTTTCCAATGTTTTTCAATATATTTCGAAAAATCAAATATCTGCGCCAACTTTGGTTAAGCGGCAAAAGTGGGTTTTTTGGGTTTTTTCATAATTTCAAAGGGGTTATGGGTAGGAAGGGGTTTTTGTAGGGTTTCTCTTTGCAAATGAATGTTTAATGAGTGGAATGACTTGAAATAAGGGAGAGAGGTGAGGTATAGGTTCATCAAAGTGACCAGATGTCATTTTGATTCCTTTTTGGAGAACATATGGCTATAATGCCAAGGGGAGGGATATTTATACAAAATTTGGGGTTTATACACCATGGTGTTAATAATAGTAGGGGAAGGGTAACATAGGGGAATTACATAATAGAGTTAGAGTTAATATGGATGAAAGAGTGAATGAGGGGGAAATCACTAAGTTTATTTGAAACTTTCTTAGTTTAGGGAGTAGATCAAAATGAAAAGAACTTTAGACAAGAAATGTGGCTTCTTAAGAGATTAAGAACCACCATAAAACCATAATTCTCCCATGAATCTCAACTGATGAGGGGGAAGTTAGTAATGAAAATGGGAAAGGGGAAGAAGGGAGGTTAGACATGCTCCTTTGCTTGCTGCAACTTGATGAAGAATGACACCTTCTCAATTTATTGATTTTGCTTTGGTAAACAAAGTTAGCACACATGCAACTTATAAGAAATGACCCTTCTGCAACCCCAACTGCCTACCCATCTATTGCCTAGCATTTTTTATTTCTTCTTGGAGGGTGCACTTGGACTTGCAGACCCTTACTTGCCTTTTCTTTTCTTTGGCTTTTCTTTTGTTTTTCTATCTACTTCTACCCTTATTTCTTCCAAGGCCCCAGATTAAGCAGTTGGGAACCTTACTTCTCTACCTGCACTACTTGTCTGCCAAGATTAAACAGTTTGGACAGACTTTGTTTCTCTATTCTACAACAGAAAATTCAAACATGGCATGATCCAGCTTAGACTGTTGGACCATCCATCAAAATTTGAGTCTATATCAAGCTATAAGCACAGATTGTATTCTTATGGAAATATGTGATCTTTGCATCATCAAAGCAGAGCATATTTGGACTTTTTCATAGCCAATCATGAAATATGAAACCTATTGGTATAGGTAGCTAACAGTGGCTCCACATGGGGGTGGTGTTTCATTTGAAAGACCAAGAATAGCAGGTCAGATTGCCTTGCTCCTTAACTGCTCTTGCCAATCTTGCAATTTGCTGCTTTGAAAATGCCAAAATTGTGTGCTTCTCTTCTCGGTAGACCTCTGATTCTATTTACCTTTTGCTGGCAGTTTTAAGAAAACTTTGAGAAATTTCATATTTACATGTTTACAGAAAATAATATATACATCTGGATATGTACAAGGGAAAAGTCAGGCTGCACTTATGGGTGATATTCAAAATAGTGCTTCAGCATCCTGCCATTCACAGGACCTTCATCCAAATCAGTTTCATTGAGACTCTTAAGGAAATAAGTGTTGTTTCCTTGTACTGCTTGGACAACAAATGGTCCTCTCCAAAGGGAATCAAATTTTCCATGTTTTCCCTTATCCTCTCTTCTTGCATCCCACTTGAGGACTTTGTCACCAATGTTGAAATCTTCTGCCTTAGTTCTTCTATCAAAGGCCTTTTTTAATTTTTCTTGTAGAACTTGAACTCTGCTGAAAAGTTGGTCCCTAGTTTGCTGTAAACATATGATTTGATTGATTCTTCTTTGCATATTATTTGGTTATGCTTGGCTTTCTTGAAGAAGTTTCATAACAGGCACTCCTAGTGATGAGGGAAATTTGGCCTCTAATCCATAAACCAACTCATATGGGCTGGTCCCAATTGATCTTTTGGTTTCTAGTCTATCTGCCCATAGGGCATTCACAAGCTTCTTATGCCAATTCTTTTTGTTCTCTTCTAGTACTTTCTTTATGATATTTACCAGACTTTTATTTGATGACTCAGCAAGGCCATTTCCTTGGGGATAGTATGCAGTGGAATGGCACAAAGTGATGTGAAATTTATGGCAGAAGTTCACCATTTTCTTGGATCTGAAAGCAGCAGCATTGTCTGTTATTATTTTGTCAGGGCAGCCAAATCTAGCCAATATGTTGTTCTCCAAGAACTGAATGATAGTGGAATCATTTGCTTGTCTGCATGGAACGACTTCAATCCACTTGGTGAAGTAGTCTGTGGCTGTCAAGATCCATCTATGTTCGCCTGAGGATGAGGGATGAATTTCCCCAATGAAGTCCAAGCCCCATTGTTGAAAAGGTCTTTATGTTGCAATAGGCCTCAAGGGAAGTGGCAGCAACTGTCTCTTTCCCTCAAACACTTGACATTTATGACATGAGGTGGTGAATTTCTTGACATCAGAGAACATGGTGGGCCAGTAGTACCCAGCCCTTAGTATTTTATCCACAGTGGAATTCCAGTACAAGTGTCCACCACAGTCACCTGCATGAAATTCCTTTATGATATTGTCAGTTTCATTCTCAATTAGGCAGTTTAGCAATATTCCTTCATGGTTTTTCCACAATAAATTTCCATCCATAACACAAAATTTAGAAGCTTTCATTTTTAAAAACCTACATTTAGTTCTGGACAATCCTAGGGGAGCACACAGGTTTTGCAATACATAACATATATCAGAGTACCAAGGGGATTGTTCAAAGGCTACATTGATCTTTGGAGTCGCCAGCTCCGGTTCACTGTCCAGCTGGTTAATGTCTAAGGCTTCGAAATTTGCTTCTGTCATTAATTTGGCCAAGCCTTTCCCTTTTATTAGTTTTGTAGGTTTTATCTCAATGTCAAATTCCAAGATGTTGGCAATCCACTTTCCTCTTCTGCCCTCTAAATTTTCTTGGGTAAGAATGTCTTTGACAATAGGACTTGGCACATATGCTATAACATGGGAATAAAGGATATAAATCCTAAAGTCTTTAATGGCTTTGACTAAAGCATAAGCTTGCTTTTCCATGATTTGATACTTTAAAGGTGCATCTCTAAGAGCTTTGCTAAAGAAAGCAATTGGCTTCTCATTTCCTTGGTCATCTTTTTGCAATAAAACAGCAGCAATAGTATGCTGGGAGGCAAAAGAGAAAATGATAAAGTCCCTGTCAAACTGAGGATTGGTCAACACCGGGGTTTGGGTAAGGGCCAGTTTTATACCTTCAAAGGCTTGATTGGCTTCAACAGTCCATTTGAATTTTGAATCTTTCTTTAGCATGTTGTTTAGTAATCTGATTAGTTCTGCTAAGTTTGGGATAAACCTTCTCAAGAAATTGATTTTTCCCAAGAATCCTTGCAACTCTTTGACATTTCTTGGGTGGGGCATTTGTAGGATAGCCTGTATCCTATCTGGGTCAATTCTAATGCCATATTTAGAAATGATGTGGCCCAACAGCTTACCTTCCTCTAAACCAAACAGGGATTTCTTGGGATTCAAGGAAATTCCATATTTTCTGCATTTTAGGAAGATCTGTCTCAAATGTTTTATATGTTCTTGGTCTGATTTTGAGAAAGGTGTAAGGTCATCTAGGTAAATGACTAAAAAGTCATGAATCTCTTTTGAAAAAGCAATATCCATTGCTCTTTGAAAAGTTCCCCCTGCATTTTTCAATCCAAAAGGCATCTTTACATATTTAAAAGTTCCCCATGGGGTAGTGAATGCTATTTTATCTTGATCATCAGGGTGCACCAGGATTTGATTGAATCATGAGAATCCATCCAGTAATGAGATCCTTGAGGCCCCTACCACTCTTTGGAGAATGTGATCCATCTTGGGTAAGGGATAGTTGTCTTTGAGGGATACTTGGTTTAGATTCCTTAAGTCCACACACAGCCTAATTTCACCAGTCTTCTTTCTTGTAGGGACTAAGTTGGAGATCCATTCAGAGAATCTGATTGGTGCTATGATGCCAGCCTTGAACATTTTCTGTACCTCTTGTTCCATTGCTGGGAGAAGCATAGGATTGATTCTCCTCAATTTTTGTTTAAAGGGCTTTTGATCAGGTTTGAGAGGGATTGTATGCTGGATAACAGAGGTGTCATAGGACTTTAGGTCCTCATAACTCCACGCAAAGACATCCTGGAACTCTTTAAAGAGGTCAATGTATTTAGGCTTTTGGTCAGGAGGTAGGGAAGCAGACAATTTGATTATTTTGGGTTTGTCAATTGTACCTATGTTACATTCTTCAATGGCTGCATTTAAGGAATGCATTTTTGGTTTTTTGGGGATATCATTTGAATCAAAGATGTCCTCTAGTGGAGTTAGGCCTATTGGTAGAAAATTGTCTTTCAGCTCTATGATTTCAGTTTCAGCATTGGCCACTTCCTCACAATTGATTGATTGAATTTACTGAATGTTTTCCTTACTGAAAATAGTTGGATTTAGCATTTGTTTGGTTGTTCTAGGTGATATTGGGTGAGTAATCTGTTGAAACTGTATTTGTGATGGACTTGCTCCGTCAAGTATTTGTGATTGACTTGTTGCCTCAAGTATTTGTGATTGACTTGCTGTATCAAGTATTTGTGATTGACTTGCTGTATCAGTGTCAATATTTAATCCTGCAAATTCTTGCTGTAGGGTTAAAAAATGGTTTATTTGCTTGTCATCCTCAAATACTTGCCAATCATTAACATTGTTTGGAATGGAGGGTCTGTGTTTTACCTTAGCTGTAAAACAATGATGGGGCTCAAAAGGCAGTTTGCAGGTACTTGCAAAGGTGGCTAAACTATGAGCATGCAGATTGTGGGTTCTAGGGATTTTAGTGATTTGGAATTCAGAGAAAAAGTTTAGTTCCTCAGCAACAGCAGACCTATAAGTCCTTAGTCTTTTGTCATTGGTGACAAAATTTCCCTTCACTTGTTGGATAACTAAATCTGAATCACCCATGATCGAAACCCCGACAGCTTGTAAGAACTTTACTAACTTGAGGCCTAGTAAAAGAGCTTCATATTCTGCCATGTTGTTATTACATCTGAAATTCAATCTATAGGCTCTGCCTTCTGCATGACTATTTTCTTTATTGTGTACCCAAACTCCAGCTCCTGCCCCTAATTTGTTGACTGAGCCATCAAATTCAAGGAACCATAGAATATCCTGTTGGGAAGGAGATTTAATGATCTGTTCATGGGCTGGCAATGTGAGTAGAAGTTGTGGTTTTTTCTTTAGCTTGTCTTCTAGGACAGTTTCATCATTTGATTGGGCATGCTTGATATTTTGAACAGCAGCAATATCTAGTGTTTGATTGACTGTTGTCTCATGGGTGATAATTCTTTCATTTGAGTCTTCCTCTTCTATGAGTATCTTGGTGTCAACCTCACCTTTTAAGGGAGTTGTGCTGTTATTGAAGAGAATATATGAGTCTATGTCTGAATGGACAGCATATATGGGAAAGTTCTGAGGCTTTTCTTCACTGCTGACCATGTATTTCATGAGTGTTTCTCTGTACAGTCTTTTTGGTTGCCCAAAAACAGAGATGGTGGCATATGACATGTCTAATTGCAGGGAACCTTGGAGTTTGGCTCCCCATGATCTTGATAACAACATCCCATACTTAGGTGGGATATCAGAAACTACCACATCCATTAGGATTGTTTTGTTTGGGTATTGAACCAGAGACACACATAAATCTTTTATGAGACCTAGACACTTGACTTGGCTGGAGTCAAAGGAAAACAGGTCCTTGTATGGTCTTGTTATGTCTAGATTTAATCTCTCCATGACTGCTTTTGGCATGAGATTGTGAGAGGCACCTGAGTCAAACATTGCATTATGTAATATTTTATCATGAATATGTAAACTGACATAGAAAGGTAATACCCCTGTGACTACTGTTTTTCCATCCACTTCTGGGCCAAACAGGAGTTCTGGGGTGTCATCCAGCACATTGACATCATCTTTGTTGCTAGTGAGTTGCAGGGACTTCTTAATTTGTAGTTTATAGATGTCATGCTTGGCTAGTTCTGAGAGAGGGATTGCTATCTTTAGTTTGCCAATTTCCGTCTCTAGGTCAAAGGGTTTTTCAGATTGGGTCTTGGGGTTATGGATAACAACCCTTTCTTTGTTTATTGAATCTTCTTCTTGATTTTTATCTTGACTTTGGGACTTATCCTTTTTACTCATCTCTTGAGGAGTAATAGTTGAATTGGGGTGAGAGGATGAAGTGGCCACAGGTTGTTGTTTTAAGGACAGTGGTTCAGTGACCTCTTCAATAATCACTTCTTCTGCAGGGGAATTTGTTTTATCTGTTATCACTAAAAATTATGTTACCAAAATTTTTCAGACTAGCTTAAGGACAAAGTGTTTCCGCAGCACATGAATCCTTTTTAGCAATTTCACAGCGCTACATGTTTAGGTGGTTTCGTAGCGTGCTACGAAATTGGGGATTTGTTCGAGTTTTCAGTAGAGGTCAAAATCCCAGCATGCCTATTGAACAGAGTTCTGTTACCCTCAAGCAATCAGCATCTAGTGAGAATCTCACAAGAAGCATACACATCAACTGGTCACCGGCAAGATAATGTTCATACAGGGAGCTCTTCCAAACAGTTGTTAGTTCAATGTGCAACTGAAATATCTAAAGGTAAAGAAGGAAATGATTTTAGTTGAGAGAGTACAGCAGTACATGGATATTTTTCCGAAAAAACTGGAGGGGCATTCCTGTGTTGATCCAAACTGGCCAATGGAAAGACTCATTGAGTTCAACCAAGTTATGTTAAGATATATGCCATTTTTTCCACCAGCCCTGCGAGCAGTGTCATTTACTATAAATGCATGTGAGCAGTTTGGAACAGCTGGAAGAACAGGTTTAGTGTCCTTAATGATATATTTCGCCTTACTCCAATCTCTGATGGGAAAATACTTATTGATAATGTGGATATATCAAATGTCTCTCTCAAAGAACTCCGCTCCAGACTGACTGTTGTCCTCCAAATTCCATTCTTGTTTGAAGGGTATTTATGGGAAAATTTAGACCCCTTTGGTAACATTAATCCAAATGGAAGATTTGTTGTTGTATGTGGTGATGGTGAATACATAATTTATACGGCACTAGCATGGAGGAATAGATCCTTTGGATCTGCACTCGAATTTGTTTGGGCCTCAGATGGAGAATATGCAGTTTGAGAAAGTACTTCCAAGATCAAGATTTTTAGCAAGACATTCCAGGAAAGGAAGAGCATTCGGCCAACATTTTCTGCTAAAAGTACCGGGGGAATATCGTTATGTGTAAGGAATGGAAATGAGCTGCCCTTCTGTATCACTCATGTTCCAAGGTGGCGGTAATGCAACATGTCATAATATGGGTGCTTGCAAAGAGACGGTTGACAGTTGTACAAGCAAAAGTTGCGGTGGTCATGAAGTGGACATAATGCATTTTTCAATAGGAACAGCAATTCCAGGTCGTTTGTATGGCACCAACATAAGTGATAATACAAATGGCGCTGGAGGAGATAGGGTTGTCCATTTGGTTGATCTATATGCATCCACATAGTCGGTATCTTGATGGATTGGATCCTCAAGGAAATGGAAATGGTGCTAATTTTAGTGCGCAGAATGATTGGCAGGGAGCGTAGTGGCATGTTTTGATTGACAATTCCTTCTGTCTTCTGGAGAATGCAAGCCCAGCCTTGTGGCAGAGTCTAAGGATGTTTTGATCAGAAGGCAAGTAATAAATATTGGATTGATGTGCAACTTCGGTGGGATGACTATGATTCTCATGACCGTGAACGGTATACGAGAGCCAAATTCTTAGACTATACAACAGATAATATGTCAATTTATACATCACCCACTGGTGTTATGATTGCAATCGATCTTGCTTACAATTTACATTCTGCATTTGGTAATTGGTTTCCTGGTTCAAAGCCTCTTTTGGCCCAAGCTATGAATAAAATAATGAAGTCAAATCCTGCCTTGTATGTGTTAGGGGAGCGCATAAAAAAGCGCCTGCAACTTTATTCTTCGGAGCCAACAGAATCGTATTTGTCATCTCAAAACTATGGAGAGATTTTCAGCAACCAAATTATATGGTTTGTGGATGATATAAATGTGTATCGTGTCACAATCCATGAAACTTTTGAAGGAAATATTACAACGAAGCCTATCAATAGAGCAATTTTCATATTCAACCCAAGGACAGGGTAACTATTTTTAAAGGTTATCCATACTAGTGCGTGGGCAGGACAGAAGCGTCTTGGTCGACTGGCTAAATGGAAGACAACTGAAGAAGTAGCTGCATTGGTACGTTCATTGCCTGTTGAGGAGCAGCCAAAACAGATAATTGTAACTCGTAGCCCAATTCTCCTCACTATGATGGAACAGACACTCAGATGAACATTCGCATGACAAAGCTTGATTTCTTCTGCAACAGATGTACTGTTGTTTCTTTGATTGACTTCGGCATGGAACTGAGTGAATTAATGGAAGTCATATCTGAGAAAGCATCTCCACAGCATGATATGGCAGGTATTACAGTGAGGATGGTCATTGGTGATAATATTAACACAGCTAAAGCAATTGCAGCGAAATGTGGCATTTTAACAGATGATGGTGTTGAAACAGAAGATCATAAACCTTCTGAGGCAGTTATCTCTTGTTCAGGGATAAAAAACCCTAGACAATGAACTTTGTTTTAGCCTCTTATGTCAGGCAGCTATTGAAACTCCAAGGATTCTTAATCTTTCAGGCAGTGAACACTTTAGTGGACCTTATGGGGAGGGTTTTGTTTTCATTGCCAATGATTGGCATACATTTCTTCTTCCTTGTTACTTGAAGACAGTCAGATTTTGGGTTGAAGCTGTGTTTTTGAAATTTCACAGCAGTTTCGTAGCGCGCTACGAAACTGCTGTAGCTGCATGTTACAGTTCAGTTGATCTATTATGATTAACAAAGCGGCAAATCTTTTTTGAAATGTTGTGTCATCACAAGGTACATGAAACGGTGGACAGCACATACAGGACGCTCTATTTTGGTTAATTAAAGGATAAAATCATACTCCTTTGGATTCGAATATGTTGAGGCAAATCAAGGACCGACAAACAGGAGCAGTTTCCTATATTTCAGGGTGTTGGAAAACATGTTACATTAAAGGCCAGCAAGCAACTACAGACACCTATCACAGCCAAACTAAAAGAATCCACTTGGCAGTGAACGAGTCTTGATTGTAATAAATGCTATTTCCAGCATGATGTAGAATTAGAGTTTTAATTGCTTTAGGATTCCAGCGCTGTCAATTAGTGGTCAGCTGTAATTATTAGGTAGTTAAAAGTTAGTAGGTGTCATCATAGGTAATTATTGAGCTCCCCTCACGCTGGAGGAGGGAGCTTGAATCAGGTAAAGTAAGCATTCTATATAGAGCTGAAAGATGAATGTAAAAGGGGTTGGATGTTCTGATAAAGAAGAAGACTATTTTGGTTTATGATAGCAGAGCTCAGTAATACAAAAAACTGTTATTTCTTCTCAGGATTCACAATAGATCTTATTGTTCAAATGTGTGATGGTTATTCTCTTTAGTGTTCCTTTACAGTCTTGTTATTGCATAATCACTCAGAACTCATGTTTCATGCTCTGACTTCCTGTATGCTTGGCAAACTGTGTTTCATATAGGTTATGTTTGAACATTAGATGTAAAGTGCCCTGATTTCTATGAAAGGATAGTGCCATTGTTTACTGAGATTTTAGTGACTCCATAAGCCCAATGGGAACTAATTTGATATTTGTCCAGCCAGCATATTTTCTTCATGTGTCTTATAAGAGTTAGCCATCTTTCCTCGTCATTAATCAATATTCATAATCTATGAGAGAGCCCTCTCAGACTAAGGAGGCTAAGCCTTAGTCCAAAGCTTGGTTTGAAATAGTTACAAATAATCTTGCTGATTGGCAGCCTTCAGTGCCTGATTTTGTGATAACATTTTGGTGCGTCTGCCGGGAGCCTGAAGATTATTCTTTCCCGAAATTATGAAGCTGAACTTCTGAAGGTAGCAGGAGCTCAGAAGGTTTTTGAGGCTGCAAATCTACCTTGGCGACTCCATTGTTGAAGAATTCGAAATTCATAGGTTCATGGTCATTCCACTGGAGTTATGCAGGACCCAGAAGCTACCATTCTTAGTTCAAGGTATGCATGCATAGATTTTTCAGGAATTCATGGTTTCCCAAATCATTTTCCCAAGGATGCATATTTTCTAAGGAATGGTCCCAAATTTAATGGAGAAGATTTGAGTTTAACTCTGAAGCATATCTCGAATTTCTGTCATTTTGCTGAGCTTCTTAGAGTTAAACATGAGGATGTTTGCATTATGTTATTTTATGATTCACTTCAAGGGAAATGCAAACAATGGATTGAAAGTTTTCCTATCAGATCCGTTAAGTCATTTCAAGACTTATGGCTTATGTTTTTGGAGGAATGGATAGATAGGTTAGAGGTGGTGGCAAACTCTCCTTCACTTGAGGGTTTCAAACAATGGAATGATGATCATATTAATGAAGAAATAGGTGAAAATTTTTCTTTGTCCTTGTCCTCGTATCTAAAGTCATTTGACTGTAAAGCAGAGAATAAGATGAGATTTTTGGATGAAGTAGCTGAGGACATTGAGAAAGAAATTGAAGGTTTAGAAGGTCAGATTCAGGCATACAGTTTTCATAATCATGATCATTATTTTCAGAAGCTTTCTATGACAGAACACAAGGAGAGAGTGCCACTTTCTTTCTCTTTCACGTTTAAGGAGCTGTATATTGTTGTTGAAGATCAGTTTGCACAACCTGAAAGTTACAAGAATCATCAAACTGATCATATATTCTGGGATCCTATAGCTGATTACATGGAAGAGCTTTACTCTTCAGTGTTTCAGTTTTCCTATAAAGATCAGAGACAATTTCAGTGGCAGCGGTCATCACACTATCAGATTGGCTCTGAACTCCAATGCAGTCAAAGAAATCAAATATCAGATAAAACAGAGGATTGGCTACATTGGAAATTTCATATTGATTGAGCAAAAAGAAGTTGAAATTGTTAGGGTAGGTAGGTAGAGGTAAATGCAAAATAAGCTCAAGGTCAACTGAGCATCTTTAAGTAGAAATAGCTTTCTTTCTCCTACAGTCATGCTGGTCAAGAAAATTTCTGTTTGTCAAATAAATTTTATAAGACACTGGAACTGTAGGTTCTTAGTGTACCACAAGGGCACACTATCCCAAGTGGAGCCACTGTTATCACTGAAAATTCTGTTACCAAAATTTTTCAGACTAGCTTAAGGACAAAGTGTTTCCGCAGCGCATGAATCCTTTTTAGCAATTTCGCAGCGCTACATGTTTAGGTGGTTTCGTAGCGTGCTACGAAATTGGGGATTTGTTCGAGTTTTCAGTAGAGGTCAAAATCCCAGCATGCCTATTGAACAGAGTTCTGTTACCCTCAAGAAATCAGCATCTAGTGAGAATCTCACAAGAAGCATACACATCAACTGGTCACCGGCAAGATAATGTTCATACAGGGAGCTCTTCCAAACAGCTGTTAGTTCAATGTGCAACTGAAATATCTGAAGGTAAAGAAGGAAATGATTTTAGTTGAGAGAGTACAGCAGTACATGGATATTTTTCCGAAAAAACTGGAGGGGCATTCCTGTGTTGATCCAAACTGGCCAATGGAAAGACTCATTGAGTTCAACCAAGTTATGTTGAGATATATGCCATTTTTTCCACCAGCCCTGCGAGCAGTGTCATTTACTATAAATGCATGTGAGCAGTTTGGAACAACTGGAAGAACAGGTTTAGTGTCCTTAATGATATATTTTGCCTTACTCCAATCTCTGATGGGAAAATACTTATTGATAATGTGGATATATCAAATGTCTCTCTCAAAGAACTCCGCTCCAGACTGACTGTTGTCCTCCAAATTCCGTTCTTGTTTGAAGGGTATTTATGGGAAAATTTAGACCCCTTTGGTAACATTAATCCAAATGGAAGATTTGTTGTTGTATGTGGCGATGGTGAATACATAATTTATACGGCACTGGCATGGAGGAATAGATCCTTTGGATCTGCACTCGAATTTGTTTTGGCCTCAGATGGAGAATATGCAGTTCGAGAAAGTACTTCCAAGATCAAGATTTTTAGCAAGACATTCTAGGAAAGGAAGAGCATTCGGCCAACATTTTCTGCTAAAAGTATCGGGGGAATATCGTTATGTGTAAGGAATGGAAATGAGCTGCCCTTCTGTATCACTCATGTTCCAAGGTGGCGGTAATGCAACATGTCATAATATGGGTGCTTGCAAAGAGACGGTTGACAGTTGTACAAGCAAAAGTTGCGGTGGTCATGAAGTGGACATAATGCATTTTTCAATAGGAACCACAATTCCAGGTCGTTTGTATGGCACCAACATAAGTGATAATACAAATGGCACTGGAGGAGATAGGGTTGCCCATTTGGTTGATCTATATGCATCCACATAGTCGGTATCTTGATGGATTGGATCCTCAAGGAAATGGAAATGGTGTTAATTTTAGTGCGCAGAATGATTGGTAGGGAGCGTAGTGGCATGTTTTGATTGACAATTCCTTCGGTCTTCTGGAGAATGCAAGCCCAGCCTTGTGGCAGAGTCTAAGGATTGATGTGCAACTTCGGTGGGAAGACTATGATTCTCATGACCGTGAACGGTATATGAGAGCCAAATTCTTAGACTATACAACAGATAATATGTCAATTTATACATCACCCACTAGTGTTATGATTGCAATCGATCTTGCTTACAATTTACATTCTGCATTTGGTAATTGGTTTCCTGGTTCAAAGCCTCTTTTGGCCCAAGCTATGAATAAAATAATGAAGTCAAATCCTGCCTTGTATGTGTTAGGGGAGCACATAAGAAAGGGCCTGCAACTTTATTCTTCGGAGCCAACAGAATCGTATTTGTCATCTCAAAACTATGGAGAGATTTTCAGCAACCAAATTATATGGTTTGTGGATGATATAAATGTGTATCGTGTCAGAATCCATGAAACTTTTGAAGGAAATCTTACAACGAAGCCTATCAATAGAGAAATTTTCATATTCAACCCGAGGACAGGGTAACTATTTTTAAAGGTTATCCATACTAGTGCGTGGGCAGGACAGAAGCGTCTTGGTCCACTGGCTAAATGGAAGACAGCTGAAGAAGTAGCTGCATTGGTACGTTCATTGCCTGTTGAGGAGCAGCCAAAACAGATAATTGTAACTCGTAGCCCAATTCTCCTCACTATGATGGAATAGACACTCAGATGAACATTCGCATGACAAAGCTTGATTTCTTCTGCAACAGATGTACTGTTGTTTCTTTGATTGACTTCGGCATGGAACTGAGTGAACTAATGGAAGTCATATCTGAGAAAGCATCTCCACAGCATGATATGGCAGGTATTACAGTGAGGATGGTCATTGGTGACAATATTAACACAGCTAAAGCAATTGCAGCGGAATGTGGCATTTTAACAGATGATGGTGTTGAAACAGAAGATCATAAACCTTCTGAGGCAGTTATCTCTTGTTCAGGGATAAAAACCCAAGACAATGAACTTTGTTTTAGCCTCTTATGTCAGGCAGCTATTGAAACTCCAAGGATTCTTAATCTTTCAGGCAGTGAACACTTTAGTGGACCTTATGGGGAGGGTTTTGTTTTCATTGCCAATGATTGGCATACATTTCTTCTTCCTTGTTACTTGAAGACAGTCAGATTTTGGGTTGAAGCTGTGTTTTTGAAATTTCACAGCAGTTTCGTAGCGCGCTACGAAACTGCTGTAGCTGCATGTTACAGTTCAGTTGATCTATTATGATTAACAAAGCGGCAAATCTTTTTTGAAATGTTGTGTCATCACAAGGTACATGAAACGGTGGACAGCACATACAGGACGCTCTATTTTGGTTAATTAAAGGATAAAAGCATACTCCTTTGGATTCGAATATGTTGAGGCAAACCAAGGACCGACAAACAGGAGCAGTTTCCTATATTTCAGGGTGTTGGAAAACATGTTACATTAAAGGCCAGCAAGCAACTACAGACACCTATCATAGCCAAACTAAAAGAATCCACTTGGCAGAGAACGAGTCTTGATTGTAATAAATGTTATTTCCAGCATGATGTAGAATTAGAGTTTTAATTGCTTTAGGATTCCAGCGCTGTCAATTAGTGGTCAGCTGTAATTATTAGGTAGTTAAAAGTTAGTAGGTGTCATCATAGGTAATTATTGAGCTCCCCTCACGCTGGAGGAGGGAGCTCGAATCAGGTAGAGTAAGCATTCTATATAGAGCTGAAAGATGAATGTAAAAGGGGTTGGATGTTTTGATAAAGAAGAAGACTATTTTGGTTTATGTATAGCAGAGCTCAGTAATACAAATAACTGTTATTTCTTCTCAGGATTCACAATAGATCTTATTGTTCAAATGTGTGATGGTTATTCTCTTTAGTGTTCTTTTACAGTCTTGTTATTGCATAATCACTCAGAACTCATGTTTCATGCTCTGACTTCCTGTATGCTTGGCAAACTGTGTTTCATATAGGTTATGTTTGAACATTAGATGTAAAGTGCCCTGATTTCTATGAAAGGATAGTGCCATTGTTTACTGAGATTTTAGTGACTCCATAAGCCCACTGGGAACTAATTTGATATTTGTCCAGCCAGCATATTTTCTTCATGTGTCTTATAAGAGTTAGCCATCTTTCCTTGTCATTAATCAATATTCATAATCTGTGAGAGAGCCCTCTCAGACTAAGGAGGCTAAGCCTTAGTCCAAAGCTTGGTTTGAAATAGTTACACATAATCTTGCTGATTGGCAGCCTTCAGTGCCTGATTTTGTGATAACATTATCATTAGGCTCTGTGACTATGACTCTTTCAGGCTGCTGATTATCCTTTATCTTTTCAAGCTGGTTTACATTCACAGTTCTGCTCCTTAGCTTGTATTGTTTGTGGACTTCATAGACAGCAGTATCATAGCCTTGTTTGAAGTCAAAGGATTCACCTGATTTAGTTTGAAACAGTTTGATTTCATCGTCCTCATGATCTTCTTGTGTTAAGAAAACCTGACTTTCACCATCTAGACCCATTAAATTAATCTCAGGATCTTCATTGGGCTCTATTGATGTGGAAGTTTCTGCATAATTTTCTTGGAAAGGGGGTCTTATGTCTTGGTCAGCACTGGTCTTGCCAGCATTTGGGTTTTGAGTTCTCCTAAAATTTGGATTCCTAGGAGGGTTGTTTTGTGGTGCTTCCCATGATGACTTTCTTTCAACCGATTCCACTCTATCACCCAATCTTTTCATTCCAGTGAGGATTGCATCTAGCTTTTGATCAAAGGCAGAGGGTTCCTCTTTGAAAGCAGTCCTCTTTTCCAACCTTGCCCTGTTCCTTTTGGCAATTAGGTTGGCTTCCACTGTAACAGCAACCCTTTGGGCCTCTGCAAGGGATTGAGGATCTCTTTCCTTCAACTGATAGGCCATGTCAGGGTCAAAACCATCAGGGAATTTGTACAAGGCTAAATCAGGAGGAGGCCTTAAATTTTGTGGAATCGCGTTATATACATTGTTAAATCTTGCACAATACTCCAAAACAGTCTCTTGGGGACCTCTCTTGATAGTGTCATATTCCCCAAGTATGTGCAAAGGATCTTTCTTCTTCTCCCATCTACTAGTAAAGGCTTGATACAGTTCATCAGGAGTTGTGATGGAGTTTGCATTCAGGGATCTAAACCAAGTTCTTACATCCCCAGTTAGGCTTTGAACAAACATCCTCATTCTGACACTGTCATCATCTATTTCATAGGTCTCAAAATGGTCTTGCATCCTCTTAGCATGCTGAACAGCTTTCAGAGGACCATTGGAGTCAAAATATGAGATTTTGGTTTGGTAATCTTGGGGTAGAGCTGCAGCATTAGCTGGTATCTGCAAGGGTGCATATCTGTTAGCCATATTTACAAGATTTAGACGATTAACAGGGGTAGCTGGGATAATAGGAACTGTGGGTATCACAGGGGTAACAAGTAAGGGTGAACTTAGAGTGTTGCTCAAGGGGATATGTGCAGTGGATGAAGATGTGAGAGGAGGACTTTGAGATGTGGGTGGGGAACTAGGGGAACTAGGGGTAGACCGAAAGAGGACCTTGCATGGGGTAGAGATAAGGCTAGGATGATCTGAATCTGAGGTTATATCAGCAGGCTGCTCCTGCCTTTGTTGCCTCCTAATGTTTCTAGGGATGGTATTTGGATTATCAACAATGATGGGTGGGTTAGGGTCAGGATTTGCCCTAGTATGCCGTGGATTTTTCTTAGGAGCCAGTTTCTAACTGTTTTTTAGGTTTTTACAGGAAGTTTTTATATCTGCAAGGACTGGATGAAGATTTTGGAATGTCTATATATATTTCAAAGCTAAGATGAAGATTCCCTAGAAAAGCTCCTCCCCAAAGCTGTCAATGTGATACAGAAACAGTTTAGGGGCCTCTTGACTGATTTCAGGCTTGATAGTAGCTATGGAAGATAGATAGTAATTGAAAAATCTCAAGCACTCCCCAGTGGAGTCGCCAATTATGTTAACACCCAGGTTGTTCCCTATGACTCCCAAGGGAATACGACCGGGGTAACCACTAACCAATCTTTGGATTACAGTTCCTAGCCAAACTGTAATCAGAGAGGGCTCTCTCTTTATAATTTGTCTCTGTTTTGAGGGTGTTTTAGGCTAGTTATTATGCTCAGGTTTTTGGTTTATATTTTGGTTGAAGGATATCTCTCTGTACTTGAAGTGTGCAATCTGCAAATAAGTTTATTTCATTGGGCAATGGAGTCTGTGGCTATAAGTGTTTAGAAACCTTGAGGTGATTTACTGAAATTACAGGGCCAATTGAATATTTCATATAACAAAGTTAGATTATGATGGTGATATGTAAACAACCAATGAAAAGCATTTAAGAATTTTCCACTAAAGCTGCGGTGTGGGGAAGAGATAGATGCCTCAGGAGCAAACTTGAATTCCTGAAATATTTATCAAAGTGAGAGATATAGCTTGAAAGTGCAGCAATTAAGAATTACACCTTATTTACTCTATCTGGAAGAAAACATTTATAACAGCTTAGATTGAGTCCAGGGTAATCTGCGATCAAATCCTGAGACTATTCTTTTACTTTGCCATTAAGTGTAAAACATAGAAACATGAAAGAACATGAAAGACTAGAAAACATATAACACAGAGGTTAAAAGAAGACTTATTGTGCTATGAAACATGCAAGAATCCAGTAACAATCAGCCAGCCACCACAGTGCATCAAGGAACACAGAGCTTTGGAAATTCCATCCACCTTTTGTATTATTTCTCTGAGAATTATACAGCAACCGAAGTATAGAAATGAGATCAACAACAACCCTTGCAAACTCATGCGAAGGGGACTTTATAGAAATGTTTATACAAAATATCTCAGGAATTGAGTCATCTGAGAGAGAAATATCCTCATTACTTCGTAGAGAAAGTAGAAAAGAAGTTATTACAGCTTTGAATGCAGCATAACTGCTCTTTAATTCTGTCAGAGGATATTTTGACCTTTGGAGGTCACTGAGTCGGTTGGAACGCTTTGCTTAAATGCTGGAAAATGTGCCTTTACGTTTGCTGCGCTGTATCTTCTCGGCTCTGCCACCTGTGGTTTCCTACTTTTGCTTCGTTGGCCGAAATTTCTGCTGAGTTGGCTCAGCTTTAATCTTTAATGCATGCTGATTTTGTTAAACTGTGCTTTGCATAACAATTCATATTTTCAAAAACAAAATTTGGTGAATGGCTCACTGTCTATAAAATTTTCTGTATTGCACTTGTCCACCAGTCTTGTGTAGGGAGTTGATGCCTGAGAATTGCATCCATAGTCTCCTCTACCTCTATATACTTGTAAAAATTAGGAGCCACCTCAAACAGGTGATTGATCTCATTCATTATAAAAAATAGACTTTCTACCTTGTTGTAGATAGTCTGTCCTGTAGCTGGCCCTGTTTCTTCTGAGCTGCTGGGCTTCTCATTGATTTCGTTTGTGGCAAATGCATTCACTCTTTTGGCATACTGCTCATGAATGAGTAGTCTCCCTGCGCTGTTCAGTAAGCTAGGGAGTCCTCTGTTTTGCAGCACCAGGAATTTATCCATGAATCTTTTTACCTCGGTCTGCATGTCCTGGGTTCTTCTTTCCAATGTCTGCACCAAATTTCTCAATGTGAGAACTCTTTTGATCAACTGAATGGTCTCAGTTCTATTGGGAATTCCCATGTTTTCCAGCTGAGTACTTGTTCTATTATTCAGCACAATGATCATCCTGGTGGCAACTTCAGGCATGTTGCCTAGAGCAGCCCTTGACTTGTGAATTTCAGCTTGTGCTTTTGGGATGAGCTCTAGCTGCTCATGGATTGTCTCTATATACTGCCATTGGTCAGTAATAGACTGGCCAATGTTGGCCCATAGCATTGCCTTAAGCCCAGCTATAACTTTATCTAATTTGAGCTCATTTTCTAGCTCTTTTATCCTGTCTTTGAGGGCTTTCACCTCCCTGCCCTTCTCTGCCACAACTTGCTTGGACTTATCATATCTGTCATTCACCTTGGCCAATTTATCCCTGGTCTCATTCAGCTCTTCCATTTGAGCTTCCAGGGCTTGAATCTCATTTTTTAGCTTTTGCATGTCCAAGCTAGGGGCCTGCTCTGTTGGTGGAGGTGCTGAAGTAGGTGGTGCAGCTTGATCAGTCTATTGAGGGGGAGGAACAGTAGTTGGGGCAGCTTCCTCAAGGTTTATGATTTGAGGAGGAGGCTGAGAGGTCTGCCCTTCTTCTCTCTGTTTCAGAGATGCTTGTAATGCTGCCTGTGTAGCCTCTAATTCTCCCAGTTGTTCTTGTGTTTGGATGAGCTGCTTGTAGAGAGATATGAGCAGATATGTGGCATCTTTATCATGCCTTTGTTGGGCCACTTCATCTGTCTGAGGGTGAATTGTGGCTGGGAGCTTAATCTTTCTCCTTAGAGCTGCCATATCTGCATCCCTCAGCTTCAATATCTCTTGTATGCCCTTGATATCTTTGGGATCATGCCCAATCTCTATGATTATATCTTCTAGGGCCCTGATCCTGTTGTCCTTTGCTTGAGAGGAGGCCCTCTCCAACTCAAGCTGAGAAGCTGTATTATTTAGGCTATTCTCTAGCCTGTAGTTGTCCAAGGTCTTGTCTGCCAAAGAAGCATAGACCATCTCACCTGTTTGTTTGTGTAGTTCAATCTTATCCATTGGGTGGATGTCCTTGGCCATGATTTCAAGATTAGTCCTCAAGTAATCTGAAGAAGACTGTGGCTGCAGAGTGGTTGGCGTGAAGTGGCTCATGATCATCTTGCCTTCACTTACATCAAAGGCAGACATTAGACGCTGCTGGTTGGAGGGGGCCATTTTCAATAAATGGTTGTACAGTTGTATCTTAATGGGGTCACTTCTCCTCTTTATGTCTATGAACTGCTGCTTAATGCTTAGTTCACCCTCTCTCTGCTGGCCGGAGGAGCTGACTTCCCCTCCCATTGTTCTCTCTTGTTCCTACTGGAAGGAACTTGCAGATGCCTCCATACTGGGCATGCCCATACCCAAAGATTGCCCTATAGGAATCTCTTCCTCAGAGAATGAATTTATTCTCTCTCTCTTCTCCCCATGGCTTGCTGATGTGGTCAAGGGAGTCTCTCTATCCCTTTTTCTGCTCACATCCTCCCTTCGTGGAGTTTGGAGGACTGAGGTTTCATTGGAAGCTTCTTGCCTAGGAGGCACTCTGCTTTGAGCCAGCTGGTCACTGAGATTTTGGGCCTCAACTGCCCCTTCTTGCTGGGTGGGCTGCTCCTTTTCCTGCTGCCCTTCTCTTTGCTGTGTACCCTGTTGCTATTGTTGTTCTGCCTGCTGCTGTTGTTGTACCTCCTCCTGAGGTGGCTGTTCTGTTTCCATTTCTTTCTCCTTTCCTTTGGCAGATGCTTGCTCAGTAGCTCTGACCACTTGCTGATTTGCGGTAGAGGAAGATGCAGCTGTTCCCACTTGGATGTTTGGAAGAGTGAACACCTGTGCAGAAAGCTCCAAGTCATCCATCTTTAGAAGATTTCTACGTGCTCTTTCATTCAGCTCTTCTTGTGTAATAGCTTCTTCTAGGGTGCCTCTCCTCCATTTAATTTGGTTTGCATGTTGTTCAATGTGAGGAATCTTGAGATGATCATAGCGAGATAGCTTATATTTAAGCCTCCTCAAAGAGATGAAGTGGTTGGGGCCATAAGGTTTCCAGAGGAAACTGGTCTTCAAACCAAGGTCTTGTAACATTCTATCTGCCTCTATCCAGCCTTCCTCCCTTATATTATAGACCAGGTGACCAAGTTGGTTCCTGACTTTCAACTGTGCCTTCTTGCCCTTTCCTGAAAAGTGAAGCACATCCACATTGCCAAACTGCCTGAAGTATTCTAGGGCAAAGAGCCTCATGGGCACATATCTGGGTAGTCTGTATGGGGGTAACTCACAGCCATAAATTCTAATGACTGTGTGATGTTGGTAAAAATACCAATCCCCGATGCTGTATGCTTTTGACAAGTGAAGGAGTCTTTGCATCTCATCGGTCAATCTTGGAGGAGGTGAGCCCAGCAACAGGGTCATGGCTGGATGGATGAAGAGATCTTGAACTCACAGTAGGTGTATGGAGAATAGAAACTGCAGTGGAAAGCAGAGGTCCAATACACTATTGATCTGAGGTTGCCCTGTGCATCCTCTCTTTTCATGGGAAAAGAGAATTTCTCATGTTGATAGTATAAGATTAAGTGGTAAATGTAGGAGGTATATTTGAACACCCTTTCCCTTGACAGGTTCATCAACTGCTCATGCATTTTCTCTGAAATGTAAGTGGCATAGTCATAGCAGACTGGATTTTTGCCAGGAGAGAACATGAGCATCAACAGCAGCACAGTTTCATCTATATACTCAATTGAGTCATACCCCAGAATGGGACTGATCATATCTACAAGGTCCCTGCCCAATTGGTTGAGATAGACATGACTAATGGGAGGGTATATCACAGTATCAGAATTAACGAACAACTGGTTGAGTTTGGTAATTTGGGCATCTGTCATTCTGGCTCCCTGCCTTATCAAATCAACCAGGGATAGAGGAACCCATTTCTTGTTTGTTTTGAATTGCAACATCTCTTTGATGGCCTCACGGGTAATGTAGAACAAAACTGTGCATGAAGGGTCAAGCAAAGCCCTCTGGGTGGCATCATACTTATCAGCACATAAGTGAATCAGGTCAGGAAATTGATTCACCTGAGGGAGCTTGAAAATTGGGAGGAAGGAATCCCAAATGCCCAAGATGTCTGTTCCAGTCTCATGTTTGATTTTTAATTCATTTAACAGATGAATATGGAACTTGCTCTGGCTTAGCATTTCTTCTGAGATTTTATAATCTAAGTCTGCTAATGCCTACCACTCTAATTGTCTGTGGGGAGCGTTCAAAGGGGCAACATTAAGGGCTATGGGAGCCACTGGTGGGTCCATGATTTCTTGTAGGATTTATGGATGGAGTTGCTATGCAGAGCAACCCAAAAAGTTTTCTTTGAGAAAGGAATGTGAATTGTATAGCACAGAGTGAGTGAGAGAGTTGCAGCAATTGAAATACTGCTTGAATTACGAATAAGACCAATGTCTGGTCTCACTCTGTCTTTTGTGGCAGGTTTTTAATGGATTGACCAACTGTCTCACGATTGCGCGAGCAGTTTACATTTTTTGATAAGAACTCGGGAAATCAAGGCTCAGCTGGTGGTTTTCGAGCTTGCAGTTGGAAATAGAGGCTTTGCAGAGGGAATTTTCCGGTAAAATGATGAGTTTTAGTGTCCTTCGAGCCTTCTGAGTAATTTACAGACAATTTAGGCGTATGGAGGATAAATGATGAGAAATACCTGGCAAACAGCGAGCAGTGGTCGTAAATGTGGGCAGAATTGGTGCTCTGGAGGTCTGCAGGTCGATTCCAGCGGGGTGGCGCAATTTTGGACGTAAAAGACCATGCAGCGGAAACAATAGCGAATGAGCAAAAGTATGAAAAAACGCAAAAATTGGCCTAAATATGGACTTTTGGCATTTTGGCGCGTTTTTTGGATGACGTCAGCATGACGTCATCAGGTGGGGTCAAGGTGGGATGACGTCAGCATGACGTCATCGGGTGAGGTGGCGAGCTGCAACTGGTCCACGGGGATGATGCGGTGGCAGACAGATCAGCATGGGGGCAGACGCAGGAGCTGACGCGAAGGCGGAGTGGCAGTGACGTGGGGATGACGTTGGATGAGTGGATTGAGCGAAACCGGAAGCGGTTAGCGGTTTTATATCGCACCGCTATAGTTACGGAGGCGGAATCTGTCAGGCGTACCTCCGATGCATTGTGGGGGAGGCGCGTGGCGGGCGCCTGACGTCACCTTCTGACAGATATCGGAAGGTATCTGTCGGACGTCGGGGCCCGTCCGATATGGATAAGGACCGTTGGATTTTAATCGCTTGATCGGACGACGATCGGGTTGATGAGATGATTGGTGGATACGGACGCGGGCAGAGGAATAAATAAATATTTCTTTTGGGACACGTGCTCGGCTTAAAACCTTAGGATAGGGTATTTTCCAATGTTTTTCAATATATTTCGAAAAATCAAATATCTGCGCCAACTTTGGTTAAGCGGCAAAAGTGGGTTTTTTGGGTTTTTTCATAATTTCAAAGGGGTTATGGGTAGGAAGGGGTTTTTATAGGGTTTTTCTTTGCAAATGAAGGTTTAATGAGTGGAATGACTTGAAATAAGGGAGAGAGGTGAGGTATAGGTTCATCAAAGTGACCAGATGTCATTTTGATTCCTTTTTAGAGAACATATGGCTATAATGCCAAGGGGAGGGATATTTATACAAAATTTGGGGTTTAGACACCATGGTGTTAATAATAGTAGGGGAAGGGTAACATAGGGGAATTACATAATAGAGTTAGAGTTAATATGGATGAAAGAGTGAATGAGGGGGAAATCACTAAGTTTATTTGAAACTTTCTTAGTTTAGGGAGTAGATCAAAATGAAAAGAACTTTAGACAAGAAATGTGGCTTCTTAAAAGATTAAGAACCACCATAAAACCATAATTCTCCCATGAATCTCAACTGATGAGGGGGAAGTTAGTAATGAAAATGGGAAAGGGGAAGAAGGGAGGTTAGACATGCTTCTTTGCTTGCTGCAACTTGATGAAGAATGACACCTTCTCAATTTATTGATTTTTCTTTGGTAAACAAAGTTAGCACACATGTAGCTTATAAGAAATGACCCTTCTGCAACCCCAACAGCCTACCCATCTCTTGCCTAGCATTTTTTATTTCTTCTTGGAGGGTGCACTTGGACTTGCAGACCCTTACTTGCCTTTTCTTTTCTTTGGCTTTTCTTTTGTTTTTCTATCTACTTCTACCCTTATTTCTTCCAAGGCCCCAGATTAAGCAGTTGGGAACCTTACTTCTCTACCTGCACTACTTGTTTGCCAAGATTAAACAGTTTGGACATACTTTGTTTCTCTATTCTACAACAGAAAATTCAATCATGGCATGATCCAGCTTAGACTGTTGGACCATCCATCAATTTTTGAGTCTATATCAAGCTATAAGCACAGATTGTATTCTTATGGAAATATGTGATCTTTGCATCATCAAAGCAGAGCATATTTGGACTTTTTCATAGCCAATCATGAAATATGAAACCTATTGGTATAGGTAGCTAACAGAGTGGTAAGAAATCCCCTCTTTCACATCTGAAGGTATTTGGTTGTGATGTATATGTATATGTTCTAAAGGAGAAAAGGAACAAGTTGGATAGCAAATATGAAATTTGTATCTTTATTAAGTATAAGGATGGTTTAAAGGTTATAAGCTTTGGAACCCATATACAAGGAAGGTTGTGTACAACTAAGATGTGGTGTTTAGAGAGGTGAAATATGTTATTAACCATAAAGTCCTACTGAAGGAACCTCAGAAGGTAGAGTTTGAGCTAAAAAAGGAAGAATCATACTCTACAACAGTACAAGAATCATAAGATCAAGAGCCACAAACTCCATTTACTTTATGTTCAAATTTTTCTTTATTTATTACTAATGATGATCTGAGAATTTTTAGGAAGGCAATAGATTCATAGGATGGAAAACTATGGAAAAAGACCACGGTTGATGAAATGGCATCTCTGGACAAAAATGAGGCTTGGGATCTGGTGGAGTTTTTGGCTAGAAGGAAACCCATTGGAAGAAAATGGGTGTTTAAGAAGAAGATGAATGCAAAAGGTAAGGTGGAGAAATACAATGCTTGGTTAGTAGAAAAGGTTATTCGCAGGTGTCGGGAATTGATTTTGGTGATATTTTTTCTCTTGTTGTCAAGGTAGCTTGTTTTAGATTACTTTTATCTGTTGATATTTCTTTTGATTTTGGGGTACAATAGATGGATGTGAAGACAAAATTTATTCACGGGGATCTGGAAGAAGAGATCTACCCGAAGAAACCTGGAGGATTTGCGGTGAAAGGAAAGAAAGAACTGGTATGCAAGTTAAAAAAGTCTATGTATGGGTTAAAATAGTTAGTGATGATGCAATATCAGAAGTTTGATACATGTATATGGAAACTTGGCTTCACTAGAAGCAAAGTGGATCACTGTGTGTATTTTAAATTAATGAGCGACTATGTTATTTTTCTGGTCTTGTATGTGGATGACATGTTTCTGATTGGAAATGACAAAGAAATTATCCAGGATTTGAAGACCCAATTGTCCTCCAAATTCGACATGAAGGATCTTTGTGCTGCAAACTATATTTTGGGAATGGAAACAAAATGACCTTAGGCAAAGAGGAATATTTGGTTAAACCATAGAAAGTATGTCGAGATAATACTACAGAGGTTTAATATGAAGGATAGTAAACCGGTGAAGTTTCTTATTCATGTAGGTGTAAAGTTATCTGCTGAAGAGTGTCCTTAGACACAAGAAGAGGAAGAGGACATGTTGTGTGTTCCATACACAAGTGCAGTCAGTAACCTAATGTATGCAATGGTTTGTACTAGACTAGACATTGCACATGCAGTAGGAGTTTTGAGGAGGTTTTTTTCAAAACCAAGGAATGAGCATTGGACAACAATGAAGCATGTTTTCAGGTATTTGCGTGCCATTAATGATTATGGTCTCTGCTACCAAGGAAGACTAGGATTGGACAAAATTTTGGACATTCATGGCTTTGTTGATGCAGACTGGGTTGCAGATATGGATCAAAGAAGATCTACAAGTGGGTATGTGTTTAACCTATTTGAAGGTGCAGTCAGTTGGATGAGCAAGACATAGTTTGTAGTGAGACTTTCAACTACAGAGGTAGAATACATGACAACCACTCATGCAAGCAAGGAAGCAGTTTGGTTGTAGATTTTGTGTTCAAGTATGCGATTAGTGCAACAAGCTATAAGGATAGACCGTGACATCTAAAGTGAAATTTTCCTAGCAAAGAACCGTACTTATCATTTAAAGAAAAAGAACATTGATGTTGAGTATCACTTTGAGAGATATGGTTGAGGACAAAAAGGTGTTGTTGGTAAAGGTGGACATTTTGAAGAATGTTGTAGATGCATTGACGAAGTCTGTGAGCATTGAGAAATTTTCTTGAAGTAGAGAAACAATGGGTGTTGTGCGGTTGGACTAATGACTAATCTCTTCTTTGACCTCCTATGTGGAAAAGAAAACAACAAGTTGGATAATGTAGGGTTTGTGTTATTTTCTTTCTGCGACTAGTCAATGAGAGAAAAATTGGACCCTATATTAGGTGGGTAGACCTACCCGTGATTTTGTGCATGGGTTTTGCACATGATTTTGGGCATGGTGGTTTTCTTCTCATGGTATTTTTTAGATGCGGTCAAGGGAACTACGATTATATTATAACCCATTGTTAATGGATTGGAGTTTATGAATGCTTTGACATGTATATATATATATATATATATATATATATATATATATATTGTAACATTGAAAGGAAAATAATGAAAAATCAACATGGTTGTCCCATTTTTGGGATTCAAGAGAAATATCTGTGTATTTGTTTTATATTCTCATCATTGTTTATTTTTTTTTTTAGAATTCATCTACATGTAATTTCTCTACAGAGTTAAAACCTACACTAACATAATTGGAACATGCATTCAATCTGTATCATTGTAGATTGACATTTGCAAATTTGGAAACAATATTGAGTACTTGACTAAGGCATAAAATTTCTTTGATACTTTAATATATTAAATATGCTATGCAATGCTTGATTCCAATGGTATTTTGTGTGGTTTTGAATAGGATTTAAGCTATCTAAACAGCATCATGTTAAAATTGTTTTGCATAGGGTTTAAGTTCTTTAGAGACCAATCTAAAGTGTCTTACCCTAATAGACGGACTCAAAATAAACACTAGTAGATCTACCCACGATATATATAAACCCTTATGAGACATCTATTACTAGAATAAACATTTCAATTCAATGTTTGGAGGTGAGATGAATGTTTTTGCACAAAATTCGAGCATTGACCTCGTTGTCTTTCTCCATCAACTCCTAGAAAATTGAATTTTGGGCATCCTTTTCAACCTAACGTTTTTATCTTCCTCAAGGAACTAGAAATAATTGTTGTATATTACTTTCGTCTACTTGGTTCTCCATGCGGTGGTACCCAATGATTTTTCCTACTTACGTCTTGAAATCTTAAAACCCACTTCCTTTTCATCTTTCCTCAAGGAACTACAAATAATTGTTGTATATTACTTTAGCCTACTTGGTTATCCATGCGGTGGTACCCAATGATTTTTCCTACGTACCTCTTGAAAGCTTCAAACCCACATCCTTCGGTGCTTCAGGCATATCTTGGTCCTTCTAATTGGTATCTTCTCTCCCCTATGAACTTAGCTATCATTGATGCCACTCTCGGTGCTAAACCCAATCTCTTCTCCTTAACACTCCTCCCTGCCATATCTAAAACCCTTGACATTGAAAATTATGGACATGGTCTGCTCCTCCCCGCCAATGAAAATTCCCAACCTTATACGATCCTCCCATCAACACTTTCTTTAGGGCCACTCGCTATGTCCCCTCATCCAATTTGCATGTATTGAGGAGGGGTTGTTCTTTTCGTTTCTTCTGTCTCAATTTTCTTCTTCGTACCATCCCGCGGCCCATTCTCATTGTAGTGTTAACCGTTTTGGCATCACGTGCTTCACTAGGCTTTAGACAATGCTTGTGGATAACAAATGGCATCCTTCCTACTCTTTATTGGAATAATCCACACTATTTCTCCACCACAGTGAAAATTCTCACCTCAGATGGCGTGGCCAAAAATAAGCGCATCATTGAAGGAGACACAAAACAAACGTAAAATATGTTGGGGATTTTTCTGTTAAAATCCCAAAAACAAAATAAACTGAACACAAAGACAATGCTCTGTTTCTGCCACGGGATCTTTAACAAAGGGAAGCTAAATTGTTTTCTGAGAAAAAAGTTTTTTCACACCCATAAAAACCTTTATATTCATTAATAAAATGCCTGATACATATTTCTTCCTCTCTCTCAGAGGGATTCACCAAGAACTTCCACAAAAAAAATTGCGCTGCCTCTTTTACAAATAATTTTACACTGTTGTGTAAAATCCTCATTCACTGCTATGTGAAAAACTTTTACATTCACTGTTGTAAAATAAATTTACATGGATTTACTATTGTAAAAGAAATCCTTCACATTCACCCCTGTGTGAAATTTTTCATTACATTCAAGCCGCTGGTCATTCACATTACATATTGAATTAAAAAAAATTACATTTGCGCTACTGCGCCACACCATACATTTCAATTCTATGCATTTAAATGTATATGCTCTACAAGAATTTTATTCGCACTGTTATGCATTGGTTTCCCTGTTGTTTTATTTGCTGCCGTGAGACCTCTTTTCATCCCCTATTACAATACTTGATAAAACACAAAAAAAAACATATACCAAAACAAAAGGATTTTTAAATGTTCGTTGACTTGCCCATACCTCCGAAGGAATAAAAAAACATTAAAATTAAAAGTTTTACCAATATCCTACAAACCAGAGTAAATAACTTTAATTACTTGACTGAAATAAATGGCGGTCAACCCAAAAACTTTTACGGCACGTCAAAATTTATTTGCTGAAGGTCTGAGATGTCCGTCAACCGTTGATTTGCCCTCAAAAAATCGAACGGTCGAGGTGAATATCGGAAGGCCTTTATCTGTTGAACGTTATGTCCCGATGGAAAGGTGGTTTTGAAAACGTACAGTTGACATGCGTCCAAAATTGATTGCATCGGATGAGTTTGTACGAATACCGCTTGCAAACCAAAAGCGGTCCGATAAGGTAGCGGTTTTCTGGAGTTGTTTTGGGCGCAGTTGAAATTACGTTCTCAACACTCCCCTTTAATTTCAAATGTTGGGCATTCAGTCATACCCAAACACTTCCTCAAAAATTCAAAGCTTTTCTGATCCAATGGCTTTGTCAAAATGTCTGCAACCTATTCCTGAGTCCTGCAATGTTGTAAAGTGATTTCTCCATTGCTCACCAATTCCCTGATGTAGTGAAACCTTGTGTCAATGTGTTTCGTTCTCTTATGAAACACTGAATTTTTTGATAATGCAATAGCTGAGCTATTGTCACAAAAAATCATTGTTGCTTTTGCCTGCTCTTGGCCTAAGCTCCTCAACATCCTTCTCATCCAAACTGCTTGACATGCTGCTGCTGTAGCTGCCACATATTCAGCCTCTGCTGTAGACAATGCCACAATAGGTTGTTTCTTAGAAGCCCATGAAATGGCTCCTGAACCCATGTGAAAAACATAACCGGAAGTGCTTTTCCGATCATCTACACTTCCAGCCCAATCACTATCAGTGTATCCAATTAAATCTGAATGTTCTGAGACAGTATATAAAATGCCAAACATTTTTGTACCTTTAACATACCTCAAAATTCTTTTTGCTGCCTGCCAATGTGCCTCTTTTGGCCTCTCCATGAATCTAGAAATTAAACTAACAGCAAACATTATATCCGGTCTAGTTGCAGTTAAATACATAAGGCTGCCAACTATGCTCTTGTACAAGCTAGGATCAAAATCCTTGCTGTTGTCCTCTTTGCTGAGTTTTAATCCCATTACTATGGGAGTGATTGCTGCCTTGCACTCTTGCATATTAAATTTTCCCAACACTTCATTTACATATTTAGCTTGTGAGATGAAAATTCCATTTTCATTTTGATCTACTTCTATTCCTAAGAAGTATCTCAGCAAGCCCATGTCAGTCATTTCAAATTCTTCCTTCATGACTGATTTGAAATTCTCAATGAGATAAACATCATTGCCTGTGAAAATAACATCATCAACATACAACACAACAATTAAAATTTTACCATCTTTTTCTTTGATGTAGAGGGTGGGTTCTCCCTCACACTTTTCAAATTCTTTTTCCAGTAGATAGGAATCTATCCTACTGTACCATGCTCTTGGCGCTTGCTTCAACCCATAAAGAGCTTTCTTCAATCTGCACACTTTGTGCTCTTGGCCTTTCTTTTCATAGCCTAGAGGTTGTTCAATGTAAACCTCTTCCATTAATACTCCATTTAGGAATGTTGACTTCACGTCCATTTGGTAAACTTTCTACTTGTTTTGTGTTGCTATGGATAGCACTGCTCTCACGGTTTCCTCATAGTCTCTCCCATACTGCTGCTTATATCCCTTGACAACTAGCCTTGCCTTGTGTCTTTCAATTTTGCCTTCAGCATTGCTCTTGGTCTTGTAGACCCATTTGACTCCAATAACTTCTTTACCTTTTGGTAGCTCAACCATGTCCCATGTCTTGTTTCTTTCTATGGCATTCATCTCCTCATTCATAGCTTCTATACATTTCTTATCTTTAATTGCATCTTCGAAATGAATAGAATCATCAACATGACAATACAAGGCAAATAAGGAATTCATTCCTTCATCATAAATGTCACTTAAATTTCTGAATTTCTTACCTCTTTCATTCGATGTGCAAGTGCTTGAAGATGCACTTGAATTTCCTCCTTGTGGTGTGCTTGGAGAAGCACTCTCATTTCTCCTCAAGGGTGTCTCTTGCTGTCCTTGTGTTGGCACTGCTGTTTGGGGATGTATTTCAGCCATTTCCTCATCATCTTCATCATAAGACAAACAATTTTTAACATTCACTATTTTCTCTATGCTTCCATCCCAAGCTTCTTCCTCAATGAACTGAACATCTCTACTCACAAAAAACTTCTTGATAGATGGGATATACAACCTGTAAGCCTTGGATTCCTCACTGTATCCAATGAAAATACATTTCTCCCCTTTGTTGTCCAACTTCCTTCTTAGCCGATCTGGAATGTGTGCATAAGCCACACATCCAAAAACCTTCATGTGGGTGACTCCTTGCTTTCTCCCACTCCATGCTTCTTCCGGCACTTTGTTCATCACAGCTTTTGTAGGGCACCTATTCAAAATATACACTTCACAATGTACAGCTTCAACCCAATAATAATTTGGCAAATGCTTTGCCTTTAGCATGCTCCTCGCCATATCCATGATGGTCCTGTTCTTCCTTTCAACAACTTCATTTTGCTACAGGGTTTACCTAGCTGTAAATTGCTTGTGTATTCCATTTTCTCTACAAAACCGTAGGAATTCCTTGGAGATATGCTCACCTCCTCTGTCAGTTCTCAAAACTTTGATGCGCAGCCCACTTTGATTTTCTACAAGTGCTTTGAAATTTCGAAATTTTTCAAACACTTCACTTTTGTTCTTAAGGAAATAGACCCAAGTTTTTCTTATAAAATCATCAATGAATGTTAGAAAATATTGGCTGCCTGCTAGTGATGGAGTTTGCATTGGTCCACATAAGTCTGACTGGACAATCTCTAAGGGTGCTTTTGCCCTTATGATTTTCCCTGATGGAAAACTTTCTCTATGTTGTTTCCCTAATATGCAACCTTCACAGAGGTTGTCTGGTTTCTCTATCAATGGTAATCCTCTTACCATTCCTTTTCTACTCAACAAATTAAGACCTCCAAAGTTGCGATGTCCAAATCTCAAGTGCCATAACCAATTATCATCCTTTGGTACGCTTTGGAAAGCCTCTTGGGTAACTGCTGCAATTACTTCTTTTTTTTTCAAATATGCCCTTATTCTAAGAGGGAACATCATGTTCCTTGTCATCTTTACTTCAGCAATACATCGTTTGCTGGGTGCTCTATCCATGATGGTGCATACATCATTCACAAAGAAAACATTGTACCGCTTTTGAACAAGCTGTCCAATTCTCAAGAGGTTACATCTCATTCCAGGAACATAGTAGACATCTGCTATGGTTTTCCTTTCTCATTTCTTTGTAAATATTTTAACTTCCCCTTTTTCCATAACATAAATTTTGCTATCAATTCCAAGTGTGACTTGTGACTTCACACTCTGATCTAAAGTAGAAAACAGGGCTATGTTTCCTGTCATATGATTACTACAAATGGAATCTAGAAACCATATATCATCACTATTTCTTTCAGCCATGTTACAAGCTAACAACACATTATCTTGGCGGATATTTTCTCTAGTGATATTTGCACTAGATCTATTATTCATATCATGTTGTTTCTTCCTACATTCACTGGAATAATGCTCATATTTTTTACAGTAATAACATTGGACATTGGATTTTTCATACCTTTGTCCTTGAGCATGATGTTTTCCACTTTGTTTCCTGCTGCCTTGGCCTTGGTTCTGATTTGGATTGCTGCCTCTTCCTTGAGCATTTGCTGGACTGTTCCTTCCACCTCTATTTTGGCTTCTGCCTCTTCCTCTCTTGCTTCCTCTGCCTTGACCTCTTCCTCTTCCAAAGGACATCTGGGTCTTGAAGGCTTGCTCTAGAGATGAATTTTCATTTCTACTCAACCTCTGCTCATGTGTTATCAGTGATGCATGAAGTTCATCAACTGAAAAGTTTGAGAGATCCTTTGTCTCTTCTATGGTGGTGACAATCACATGGAACCTTGAGGTTAGGACTCTCAATATTTTCTCCACAATCCGCCTTTCATCAAGAGTCTCTCCATGAGTCCTTATCTGTGCGACCAGACCAATTACATGTGTGAATAATGAGTCAATATTGTCTAACTCCTTCATGCACAGATTCTCAAAATCTTTCCTCAGCAATTGTAGTTTTGTTGTCTTCACTTTCTCCATGCCTTAATAGGTTGTCTTGAGGATTTTCCATGCTTCTTTGGATGTCTTAGCTGCTGCTATCCTTGGAAACACACTCTGGTCCACTGCTTGATACAAAAATACAAGGACTTTTGAATCCTTCTTCCTATTTCTCTTCAACAAATCTCTCCCTGCCTGAGTTAACCTATTAAACGCATTTTCATCTGTTGGTTCTTCAAAGCCATCTTCAACTAATTCCCATAAATCTTGAGAGACAAACAGGGCTCTCATGGTTATTGCCCAATAGTCATAGTTCTTCCCATTAAATTGTGGGAGCTGGGTGTTAAACATACCCATTCTAGTGCTTGTGCTGGCCATTCCTTGCATTCTTAGCTATGCTTCAAATATTGGACTGTGTAATTTTAAAAAATTCACTGTCTTCAACAGCTACACAAAAAAAACTTTGAGAAATACATGAATCCTTTTGCCTGAGACTTCACTTTGCTGGAGAAAATTTACTGCTGCAACAAAAAACTCCTCCCTTAAGCTTCTTTAACACCTTTAAAGAGCCTAAACCAGCTCTGATACCACTGTTGGGGATTTTTTTTTTTAAATCCCAAAAACAAAATAAACTGAACACAGAGACAATGCTCTATTTCTGCCACAGGATCTTTAACACAGGGAAGCTAAATTGTTTTCTGAGAACAAAGATTTTTCACACCCATAAAAACCTTTATATTCATTAATAAAATTCCTGATACATATTTCTTCCTCTCTCTTAGAGGGATTCACCAAGAACTTCCACAAAAAAAATTACTCTGCCTGTTTTACAAATAATTTTACACTGCTGTGTAAAATCCTCATTCACTGCTATGTGAAAAACTTTTACATTCACTGTTGTAAAATTGATTTACATGGATTTATTACTGTAAAATAAATCCTTCACATTCACCCCTGTGTGAAATTTTTCATTACATTCAAGCGGCTGGTCATTAACATTACATATTCAATTAAAAAAATTACATTTGCGCTACTGCGCCACACCATACATTTCAATTCTATGCATTTCAATGTATATGCTCCACAAGAATTTTATTCGCACTGCTGTGCATTGGTTTTCCTGTTGTTTTCTTTGCTGCCGCGAGCCCTCTTTTCATCCCCTGTTACAATACTCGATAAAACACAAAAACAAAAACTTATACCAAAACAAAAAGATTTTTAAATGTTCGTTGACTTGCCCATACCTCTGAAGGAATAAAGAAACATTAAGATTAAAAGTTTTACCAATATCCTATGAACCAGAGTAAATAACTTTAATTACTTGATTGAAATAAATGGCGGTCAACCCAAAAACTTTTATGGCACGTCAAAATTTATTTGCTGCAGGTCTGAGATGTAAGTCAACCGTTGATCTGCCTTCAAAAAATCGAACGGTCGAGGTGAATATCGGAAGGCCTATATCTGCTAAACGTTATGTCCCGATGGAGAGGTGGTTTTGAAAACGTACAGTTCACAAGCGTCCAAAATTGATTGCATCAGATGAGTTTGTATGAAAACCGCTTGCAAACCAAAAGCGGTCCGATAAGGTAGCTGTTTTCTGGAGCTGTTTTGGGGTAGTTGAAATTGCGTTCTCAACAAAATATTGTCCGCTTTGGAATGAACAAACACCCTCAGACTTAAAATACCCTCTGCCCTTGAACCACCAAAAAACTTGTGAAGGAACAATACAGCTAAAAGGTTTTGAACCTGCTTCCTCCAGTGCTTCAGCCATATGTGGTTCCTTCTAACTGGTTTCTACTCTCGCTTAAGCACTTAGCTATCACTGATGCTATTATCGATGTTGAACCCAATCTCTTCTCCCCGACACTATATAATGAGGAGTCGCTATGCTCCTCCCTGCCATACCTAAAACTCTCGACAATGAAATGTTCAGACAAGGGTTCTCCTCCCTGCCAATGGAAATTCCCAACCTTATACGCTCCTCCCACCGAAAATGAAAAGTACCTCATATCCAAAAAAATTTAAGACATTTAAGACTTTAGATGAAAATATGAGTTCACATCGAAAATGTTTGAAACGAAAGTATGAGTTTAAGACAACAACAAAAAAATGTCTTAAAAAAACATCTTAAAATCCCTCTCTGCCTATTGGAATTTTCTTCATTGCGGATGATATTCAAGCTCTACAAGAAAAGGAAATATTTCAGTTACAATGCTTGCGTGAAACTAGTTGTTGGCTTTCCTGCAATAATAAAGAAAGAATGTAGGACCTACAGGAAATTTAAAGGCAGAAGCACATATTTATAATACTGACTCTCTTATAATCAAAGCCAATTCATGAAATAGTGGAGTTTAAGTTTGTTAATGAATAAAATCAATCAACTTAAAATCCAATTCGAATCTAAGTTAAGTGACATTTCTCTAGCTTCTTGTAAATTATCAAACCTCCCATTAACTAAATCATTCCCCTTTTCAAAGTAGCAGCTACAACCAAATGCAAGAGGGAGGAATGAGGTTGTAACCATGCTCGGCAACATATAATATTTCGAGAAGTTATTTCATTTGAATTACATTTTTTTTAATAATTAACTAACACGAGCTGAACTAATGACAAACATTAATGCTGGGATAAACCTTCAACAATATGCAAGCCAAACATAAACCAAGAATAAGTGGATGACAATAACACTCACTTCATGACTTCATTGGGAAGTTTCAAGTTTATCATGGATACTCTTATTCCTATATTAAGGGTTCGATTTCTAGTTTTTATATTTAATTTTTATTCTTATTTTTAGTTCAGTTTTTAAGTATTATAAATTATTTATTTTAAAATAAATATTCAAATTATATTAGAAAATTAAGATAGTATATCATAGTATTTTACTATTTATGTTTATGTTTGTAGCTTAATTGGCAATTATTTTATTGGGAAATATTATGTAAATCATGAGATTCAAAGTTCAAATCCCCATGGGTCAAGGCAACAAAACAAAATCAAAGTCATTTCTTAAATATATTAAAAGGTTTTATGACTAAATAATTTTTAAATAAAATAATTTCACAAATAAATTATTTTATAAAGGAAAAACATTCTAAATTGTTTTATAAAAATTCAAAGCACATGTACTATGAAAGACTTTTAAGATATTATATTATAGAAATAATATCTCACTAAATATTTCAAAAGGTTTAATACCTTAATTAAGTTTTAATAAAATAAAAATTAAATTTTAAATATCGTCGAAATTACAAAAACAAACATCTATTTTGTAAGGGGCACATCTTTTAAATATTTTTTTTTGTAAATCCGACCAAAATTTTCTATTGATATTCAATATAAAAACAGATTACAACGGAAATTCCTGGAAACAGTTTGTGGACCTGATCCACCATATGAAAACCTGTTGACATCACAAGCCCAAAAAATGGCTACCAATTTGGCCAAAAGAGACAAACAGTTAAGTTTGAGTGAAAATAGTAGCCTCAATAACTGACTGTTGGAAATAATATTGGGGGGGGGGGGAAGGGTGAATCAGTATTTACAATTCAACAATATTTTTCATTTCCCAATCAGATTTATATATGCTACTTCAGTGAAGTGGACTTGTGTGTGCACAGAACCATCATTAAAGAAAGCAACACATACCTAGAGAACTTATGATTTAGTTAATTCATCATGTGTTCATCTTTAATCAGTGCATTAGTATTTTATTATACAGTAACTGTGTAGTAATAATATAAAAAACCATCACACATAAGAAACACACATGAACACCAAGATTTAAGGTGGAAACCCAATGCAGGAGAAAAACCACTTGTTGTTGTCGTCTACATCTTCTTTTTAGTATAAAGAAAATATGTTTACAATATTGTACTGATGCAGACTCATAGCATTACGCAAGAACCCACCTGCAGAATGCTACAACCTTCTCTCATTCTCCAGCTTCTACTAGAAGGGAGCTACAATCCCCTAGCTCTTGTACTAGCCAATATGTTTACTAGTACATAGGCACCGACCTACAGAAGGCTACGACCTTCTCTCTTCCTCAAGGGACCACGTTTCATAAATTTTTAGACTAGTACACAACAACACAATATGAAGACCTCATTTCATCAAATTTTCACACTGGACCCATCAGTAACTTTGAAGTTCAAACTCTATAATAATAAATGCATCAACCAACAATTAGTCAATCTGAACAGTCAGAACACTGTGTTGAACCCAGAATCATTCAGAACCAGTTGCAACCTCAAGAATCATACACCAGAATGCATACGCTACTTTAATGAACCAAACATGCGTGTATACACTAATTCCTTTAACCAAACCTGCATATACTTCCAAAACTACTGGAACATAAAACGTCTAAATCAAATATGTACCAACCAGTAATATTTTGAACATCTACTATCAAATTACAAAAATATAGATAGTCAACAACAAAAATCACCCTTCTCGCTTAATCAATCAATCAATCAGACTCAATCTCCTTATGCATTCAGTTCTACTTTCAGATCTAAGAAGACATCATTGACAGACAATAGTAAACCAGCAACATTGATCAGATAGAATAGTCATTTCTAAATAACATGCTTTTCTTTTGTATACGCTACTTGGAAGCTTCAAACCAGCGTGTATACGTGCCTTCACCAAGGCGAACCAGTGTGTGCATCTTCAAATAATAACTTACAACTTCATTTCTATTCCAGATTTTAGACATACCCAGATCATGACATTTAAAGAATAAAACATATGTAAGAAATCAGATCTAGCCCAACCAATATCAGATCATTCAATGATAAGTCATTTCAGGTCTAATGATCCTGATCCAACATTGAATTCAAGGTGAACACACTATTTCAGATTATATCACAATCATAGCCCCTGCAACCTAAAATGTACATCAGATAGAAGTATTTCTAAGAAACCCTTTAACTTGCACACTTAACCCTTTGATCTTCTCTTCCTTATATAGTCTTTGGCCTTTCTCAATACCTCAGACCACAACAACATTTAGAACATGTGGTATTCTTGGACGAGATCAAATAGTCGTTACTCCGCTCAATATTGTGGGCTAATACCATGGTATTGACCCTTGGTATTCGTTTAATCTTGAATTTCCTTTATTTTCCAACCCATACGTGCTTTTCCTCTTGTGAAAGTGTGTGCATACGTATACACTCCTTTTTTTCCCTTGGAAAAATCGTAATTTTCATTAAGTAAGGAAAATTACATGTTGTAAATGCATGATGCATATGCTATAAGAGAGGCGCTTCCTGTCCAAAAATAAATTTTAGGTGTGTATCTGTTCAAAAAAATTAATGCCTTATATCCACACAGGGAGGCAACAATGTCATGTAATATACCGTATGATAATTTACCAGATAAGTAGACCAGCACTTGAATAGTGCTGAGCATTTCAAGAGAAAATATGTATATTTACAGGTGGAATAAAGACTGACGACAAAAAAACATATGAAGTAGTCCTAGCTGCCATTGAGCCGGTGCTATACAGCTATGTCCATATATGGCTGATGGAAGTATTGATAATGAGCGCCTTCCCTCTATTCATAAATTAACCAAGTGCATGGAGGCTTGTCCGCAACCTCCTTGCATAGTCTATCAACAGTTGTGTTCCATTTCCCGAAGCATCCACAGTCCCGACGGCCGCCCTAGCCCTTGTGAGAGGAGGAGATGGTGGCTGAAGAAGTGGTCTACCTCACTTCTTCGGGGCTACTCGTGTGGGGATCTGCTTTTTAGTAGCCGGCTCCATTTGTACCTCTGAGTTGTTGACCTAGGTTGTCATTGATGTCAAATGGCAATATTCTGGATACTAAAGGATGACATGAAGCCAAGGGGATGCAAAGAAGATTCATGAAGAGACAGGAGCAAGGCCATCAGGATAGCCAAGCCAAAAGCAAAGAGGAGCTACCTAAGGAGGCATATGAAAGCACATAACAGGATATTGGAGCAAGAGAGGCATTCATATAAGCAAGGAGGTCTTTGGAAGACACTACCAAGCCAGAGGAGCAGATGGAGACAAGAGGAGCAGACAGAGCTACAAGAGGAGCCACACACATATATATAATATATATATATGCGAACAGAGTTAGAGGAGCTGCAAGAGGAGCTACAGGACGAGCCATATATATATATATATATATATATATATATATATATATATATATATATATATATATATATGCGGAAACAGAATTAGTGGAACTACAGGAGCAAACTAAGCGAGTAGAACAGAGCCAAAGAAGAGGAGCACACAGAGTTATCGAGGAGGAGACAGAGCCACCAAGAGGAGCAGACGGAGCCAAGAGGAGAAAACGGAGGAGCCATATATATATATATATATATATATATATATATATATATATATATATGCGCCAAATAGAGGAACAAACAGAGCCATGGGACGCAACAAACACAGCTGGCAGAGCCATAGAGGAAGCAAACACAGCTATCGGGAGTTATCAGGAGCCATATATCCACAGATAATACTATCGGGAGCTATCGGAGGAAAAACCCATATATATATAATATATATATACATGAACAGCTATTGGAGCAACATAAGTGGAGAAGCATAAAAACAAAGTTAAAACAACGGAGCATATAAACAAAGTTAATATGCGTGGACCCATGGGACCATTGCAATACGTTGCAATTTAATATCGCGTCCGTCGCATCGGGAGCATGTATCGGGAGCGGTAAAGGCCCTTCCTCTGATTGCGATAATATATGTGGACCCGATGGCATATCATAGCTTGATTGAATGTTATATCGCATCCATGGTAATCGCGATGTATAAGGAGCTGTCAACCACAAAAAGGCGATTGCGATATGTACGCGGACCCGATGCGGGATTGTGTTATGGTTGAATCTATTATCACATCCGCCCATTGAAATGCTACATGGAAGGTTGTTCGACCAGAAGCGCCGATTGCGATAGAGGTATGGACCCGACGGAGTTATTAAAACAATTTAAAATAATATCGCGTCTAGGTATCGGAGAATTGGCTATGTTATATGCAAATTTGCCGATTGCGATTGTAAGAGCAGACCCGATGCTATATTGCGATTTGGCTTAATGTCTTATCGCGTCCATCGGCCATCGGCCATTGGCGACTGCCGATATGTTGCGAGCACCGATTGCGATGAATGCTACGAACCCGATACAGTTTAAATGCGGGTGAATTAAAATTGAAGTCCGGCTCTTTAATAAGTTTCGACTGTTTCACTCATATTTCCTATGTATTTACATATTTTCCTTGCGCGTGGTTTGAAGGGCCAACGATGCCGGTGGTAATGTGACATGTGGGCTCACCCTGATGGTATAGTCTCTCCGAATGAAAGCCTCCGTAAACATTGTAAAGCCCTGTGTATGTCAAATAATTATGGATAAAAGGAGCGTTGTTACAGGTTTAACTTGTAATAAGTATTCTCTGTGTATGTGGCCTCTCTTCCTCTTGTATGTGTCCTGTGAATATTGGAACGCTTGGATAGACAGAGGAAACTGAAGTTCGGGAAGCCGAAGAAGCAAGCAAGCGAGGAGGTAACTGAGAGAATAAGCGAGCGTTGAGGAAGCCGAAGAGCCTATGGAGAAAGGAAGCCAAAGAGCTAGCGAGTAAGAGGAAATGAATGGACAGAGGCACAGGAATGCATAAAAGCAGCAAAAACAGAGGACTGTTGAGGCTGTTGGTATTGCGAAGAACCAGAGTGTGAGATAGCAGAAGCAGCAGCAGTGAATGTTGTTGAAGGCTGTTGAACGCTGTGGAAAATAAGCTAGAGGAGACAGAGGCAGCGAGAGGATGCAACAGAACAGAAAGAGGGCAGCAGGGCTAACAAGACAGCAGATAGTCGAAGGGGAGAAGCAGCTAGCTGAGATCATAAGCTTGAACAAGAATTTGTTCTTTATGCAGAGCTTAGTTCAGCTAACAGTGGACTGACTAAAGCTACGTGAAGACATTATTAGAAGTCATGAAGGGTACTGGACACTCTGTGTGGGCAGTATGAAGAATTGGGAAGACTACTTCAAGAGAAGACTGGTTGTCATTGATACTGTAGTTTGGAGACTACAATGAAGCTGTAAATAGACAGAACTCAGCAGAAAAGAGTTCTGAGAGAAGAAGTAAGCAGGATTGGAGTCCTTGGGGCTAGTGCCTCAAAAGCAAGAAGGATAGGAGTCCTTGGGGTTGGTGCCTCAGAAGTAAGCAGGATTGGAGTCCTTGGGGTCGGTGCCTCAGAAGCAAGAAGGATTGGAGTCCTTGGGGTTGAAGCCTCAGAACTGAACAGGATTGAAGTCCTTGGGAGTTGGTGCTCCTAAGTCCAAGATTGGTGTCTTGGAAAAACAGAGTTGGTGCTCTGGAGGTTGGAGCCTCACCAAAGTCCAAGTTGGAGCTTGGCAACTGTTTGTGACAATCTATATATTGTATCTATTTTACTGCATAGTTTATATTAATAAAAGCATTTATTCTTGTTGTTCATCTTGTGTTCTGAATATATATGTTTTAACTGAATAAACAATAGTGGGAAAACAAAATATTGATTCACCCCTCCTCTCAGTATTTCCAACATGAGTCTGTTCCAGGGGTTTGTTCTCCCATCTTTGGTGGTGACTTTGGTGGGATCACCCTTCCAGAACCCCTTGTGCATGCCTTTCCATTAAGAGGGAAATCCCGAAATAGGTGCCCTACCTTATGGCATCTTCTGCATCTAAAGGGAACTCCTTCATAATCCAATGTCTGCCACCGAGAGAAATTCCTCCATTGGATAGTGATGAACTCCTGTAATCCATCAGTGGTATCCAAATGTACCAGGACCCTGGCGTAGGCCATCTTCCCTGTAGTGAGGTAGGATTTGTCATGTTCTAAGTAAGTGCCAAGAGCATTCCCAATGCGTCTGAAGACGTCCTCAGACCAGAATTGTAATGGTAACCTGGGAAGACGGACCCAGAGGGGGCCAGCTTCAAGCCGCTCTTGTTCAAGATCAAACAGGGGAGTCCATCTGCGGAGGAGCACCGACACCTGTTCTATGTGCCAGACAGTTGAGAGCACCCAGTTTGTGTGTTTGACCCTGGAAAAACGTAGGGAAAACCATCCCTTGACAAAAGTTTGGACGAAAGGAGGTTCAGCCAGGTGATGACCCCATACCTCAGTTGCCCATTGCTTCAGTCTTGCCGCGGTATAGTTGCGTCCCCTGACACGACCCACCACAACCCTATCTGCTATGTCCATAGAATCGCACAATTGAGTGTCCTCGGTTAGCCTAAGGAAGACCTCACAGGCCTTAGGTTTCAAACACCTCCTTTTTTTATGGCCTGGTCCAATCATCAGGTGGGGGTTGCTGAGAGTCAGTCAAAGGGGGGCTAGTTCCAGGGATAGTAGAGTCTGGGTTAGGCGCCGAGGTGAAGACACCAGATAAGGGAGGAATTCCGGTGAGATTGCCAGACGGGGGGGGGGGTAGGAAGAGGTAGCGAGGGATGATGGGTGTCAGCTTGAGACACAGGATTGAGGGATTGAGAAATCGAGGAGGCCCGAGAGCCAGCCGAGGGAGGGAAAGAACTAGGTCCCGCTATTAGGGTTTCGCTGCTAGGGTTTGGAGGATGATCCACAAATTGGAGAGTAGAGGGTGACAGAGGCTGATCTGTGAGGTCAGGCAGGGTGGGGCTGATTTCTTGGAGGGTGATTACCGAGCTTTTGGACCCCGAGATAGATGGCAGTGCTTCAATAGCCTCGAAGAGTTCACAGTCAAAAGAGAAGATGCCTGCCGGGGATGAATGTGGATGTGTCCAAATAGAGATTCCCTCCAAAGGGTCCACTGAATAATCTACTATATCCTCCATAACTGTCACTAAAAACCCACGCCAGCTGCCTTCGAGGTGTTGGGGAGCCCATCGCTGAATGACCCAGAATAGTAACGAACAGGGAAGGGCACGGGAGGCTAAACGGCTGAGAGGATGTGTTAACCGCAATCGATTGTCGACAAACATAGAAAAGTAACAACATAGGCGTACGGGTGGGTAAGAGAGGTGAGGTTTTGTAATTTTAGCTGTAAATGTGCTTCAAGGACTTGCAAGAAACCCTAAACCACGACATAACCTGTACAGATATTTCCCGACTCCATCTTCTCGGTAGGGAAAGCCTCTCCATCCAATCAATAATTGAACTAAGAGCAATACAATTTTGCACAAGCTAATCACGTAAACGCTCTTTTTGTTCTATGAACTTGTGTGTATACTGTTGGGTGTGGAGCTTGATTATCTTCTGTATTCAAAGGTATCGTCACATTGGACCCCAGTTTGTAATGGGGCGGCAATGCCGCCCATAAAATATTCACTGCAGGGGGGGTCCGGGGGGGTGGTTGTGACCTTTGGGAGCCCCCCCCTAGCAGGGGGATCGGGGGCAGCGCCCTCGAAGCTAAGAATAGATGTAAAATTGCCTTATAAAATGTTGTAATTTCACAGTCAATCTGGGCCATTCATTAGGCGGAGATCTGACGGTAGAAGTCATGTTTAATTTAGGGTTTTTTGCCCTAGAAGGAAACCCTTCACTATATGAGGGAATTGTATTGTGTCTATGTACATCTGTAATATATAATTCTCTAACATATACATTGCTTTGACAAGGTGAACCTACGTATACATCTTAAACTATCTTAAAACATCATTTTCCTTCAACTTCTTAATTCTGATAGTAGAACTTTGTTCCAACTTCTTGTTCTTTTGTACCAATGCCCTGTTACCTCTGAATTGACCTGTTACAATGTGAGTTTCCCTTTATCAAATCTAAACATACCTGTGAGTGAGTTGCCATAAAGGACAACACTTATATCATAATTCCAACAATCTCCCCCTTTGGACTTGATGGCAACCATATTGGTGTTTATTACATCAAGTTGTAGAAATTGTTTGAGATATTAAGCAACATCAAAATAATCTCCCCCTTTGACATCAAGGGCAAAGGGTGGACCAAGATATGCTCCCCCTTTGAGATACACTATGCCGTCCATGCTCCCCCTGAGTACATGCAAATTCTGCAAAGATATTTTTTCAAAAGAATAACATGAATCTATAAGTCAACCATGTCAGTATGACCTTCCTATCACTAATGACTCATACATACATCAATCACCCAACCAAGTTGGGATACACCAAATTTGACTCATCCACCCAACCAAGTAGGGATATACCAATTGTTTATCCATGACTGAAATATAGCAATTATTACATTATCCATCCCATGCATAGTGGGGATACAAATTACATCATATGTCCACTAAGACTGATTCAAAAATAGACTATGATAGAAGGAGACATATTACACCCTAGACATATGCAACAATGAATATCTGAAACCATTTCCATAATGCCAACAATGCAGAATGTTTGTGAAGGCTAATGCTGCCCATGAACCTATGCTACCTGTGCATTGTCAACAAATCATTCATCAAGGCATCCTCATCAGTCAGATAAAAATCAATGAACAAAGCATATCAGCAGACAATAATCATCAATATTAGACTGAGCACCCATGTCACAATCTGACCCACTGTTTTTCTATCAGAAAAACATATACGCTCCTGTAGCCATAAAAACTCACATATATGCATGACTATCCTTCATGAAACCCACGTATAGGAAACTTCCTCTGAAAAATTGGATTTAATAGTAGGATGATGCAAAAACTACTCCCAGCGTTTATCTAAGATATTCAAATGTTTCTCTCAGAAGCGGTTTGGTAAATATATCAGCAACCTGTTCTTTGGAGGGAACATACTCCAATTTAACATTTTATTTCAAGCACCTGTTCTCGTAGGAAATGTTACTTAATGGGTATGTGCTTGGTCTTGGAGTGCATGAATGTATTTTTTGAAATACCGATGGCACTTTTATTATCACATAAAATGGAGATGGGTGGAGAACATGTGATTTGAATGTCTTGCAATGTTTGCATCATCTAGAGTAGTTGTGTGCAACAAGATGCAGCAACCACATATTATGATTTAGATGTAAATAAGACAATCAAACTTGTTTCTTGTTGAACTAAGATACTGACTATGATCCCATATAAAATTCACCTCCACTAGTGTTTTTTCGATCATCAACATTTCTTGCCAAATCTGCATCTGTATATGCATGAATTGTAAGATCTGTATCTTTAGGATACCATAGACCAGAGTCTTGAGTTCTTTGAAGAAATTTGAATATTATTTTTACAACCTGAAGATGTAATTCCTTTGGATTTGCTTGGAAGCTTCCAACAATTCCTACTGCATGCATGATATCAGGTATGATACCTGTTAGATAAAGTAGACTTCCAATCATAGATCTATATGCTAGTTGATTCACTGTAGATGATTCATCATTAGAAATGAGATTGCATCATGTTACCATTGGAGTACATATTGGTTTAGAATCTTCCATTCTGTACTTCTTCGGAATCTTTTTGAGATATTTAGTTTGTGAAAGAAAAATACCATCTTTTGTTTGTTGTACTTGTAGAATAAGAAATTAAGTAAGTTCACCAAGTAAGGACATTTCGAATTCCTGCTGCATAACCGAAGAAATGTTCTGACTCATAGATTCTTCATTGCTGCAAAGACGATATCATCAACATAAACAACAATAATTAGTATTTTATCATTCTCAATCTTGGTTTATAAGTTGATGTCTGCAGATTCTTTTATGAACCATTGTTGTTGTAATTATTTTTCAAGGCAATAATACCAAGCCCTTGGAGCTTGTTTCAGTCCATAAAGAGCCTTTTTGAGCTTGCATACAAGCTTTGCATCATTTCCTAGAACGAATCCTTCTAGTTGTTCAATATAAACTTCTTCTTCTAACTCTCCATTAAGAAATGTAGATTTTACATCCATTTGATACACTTTGAATTTCTGAAAACTTGACAGAGAAAGAAACATTCTTATGGATTCAAGTCTGGTAACAGTTGAAAATGTTTCTTCAAAGTCTATACCTTCTTGTTGAGAATACCATTTATAGACAAGTCTTGCTTTGTTTCTAATAACCTCTCCATTTTCATTAAATTTATTCTTGAATATCCATTTTTTTCCTATAACATTTTTATCAAGAGGTCTAGGAAGTAGTTCCCAAGTATCATTATTTTCAGTTCATTCAAGTTCTTCATTCATTGCCTTAACCAAACATTCATCTTTTCTAGATTCATTAACATTTTGTGGTTCTATAGAGGATAGTAATGTTAGATAACTAGAAGTTCCTGCAAGAGTTCTTCTTGTTTGTACTCCAAACCCTTTTTCTCCAAGAATTTGAGATTCTAGATTATTCTTTCGAACATAGCTGGATTGAGTCTTTTCCATGTCAGTTGTATCTTCTTTTGATGCTTCATTGGTTTCTTCCTCTATATCATTTTGATTTGATACGAGAAATAATTCACCATCTTCCTCATTGTCATCATCCTTTGTTGAATTTATTTGTTCCAGATTTCTGCATGCTTTATTAATTACTACATCAATGCATTCAACAGCTTTTCGAAGTCTCTTGTTATAACATTTGTATCCTTTACTTCTATATGAATAACCAAGAAGAATTCCTTCGTCTGCTCTCGGTTCAAACTTACCAAGTTTTCATCAATCTTTTTGATGAAACATTTTCTTCCAGAAACTATAAAGTGTTTTACAATAGGAGGCTTACCATACCAAAGTTCATATGGAGTTTGATAACTATTTACCCAAACATTAGCTTTGTTGAGAATAGTCACGGCAGTAAATGCAGCTTCACCCCAAAAGTTCGCAGCAATTCCAGATTCATCAAGCATAGCGTGAGCCATTTGTTGAACTGTTTTGTTCATTATTTCCACTATGCCATTTTGTTGAGGATTTTTGGCAATAGAGAACTACATTTTTATTCCATGTTGTTCACAAAAATAAAAAAATTCATCTGATATGAATTCTCCCTCTCGATCAGAACTAAGAAATTTGATTTTTCGATCTGATTCATTTTCAATTAAATCTTTGAAGGCTTCAAACTTTTCAAATGCTTCATCTTTATGCTTTAGTAGACCCGTCCAACACATTCTAGAAAAATCATCAATGAATAAAATAAAGTATTCTTCTCCACGAGGTGACTTTTTCCTTGTTGGTCCACACAAATCAGTATGGATGAGTTTAAGAGGCTTACTTACTGATCCTTCTTTTTCATTGAAATGAACTCTAGTTTGTTTACTGGCTTGACATGGTTTGCAAATGGTATTTTCTGGGATGATGATATCTAGAAGATCACGAACCGCCTTGAGCCTGCATGCTTTTCTTATTTGAGAAAAGCTTAGATGCCCCAATCTTCTGTGCCATAACCAGTCTTCATCTGTTTTTCCTAGATAACATTTTTTTGTCCTCCTTTTAGAATGTATAGATTGTTTGGAGTTATTGTACCTTTGATTATTGTCTTTCTTATATCAAGCTCACGAACCACAACTTCATTTCCTTGATCACACATTTGACTCACATTCAAAAAGTTATGTTTTAAACCATCAACATACATGACATTTCCAGCTTTAACCTTTTCTTTCAAATAAACAGAACCTTTACCTTTAATGACAGCTGGTGTGTCATTTCCAAAGGAGACATTTTTTTCTTTTTCTAAAGCATTATATGAATGAAGTTTCTCTTTATCACCTGTCATGTGTTTAGAGCATCCACTATCAATGTACCACTGATTTTCTTGTCCTTCTGCAAATAGAGCTATGCCACATCTTTCTGATTGAAATTTGTTCTTTCTCCATACCTTGGAATTTGATGATGTTTTCTCCTTTTGAAGTGTTGGCTGAAACTTGCTCCTACATTCAAATTCTTCATGACCAATGTTATTACAAAACAAACATTCAATTTCATCTTCAAGAGGAGAAAAGTTATTATAAGAAATTCTATTGATTCTTATTACACTCCTTTGATTTTGTGCTTCTCTAGTCATGATAGTTTTGTAAGAAAAACATTGAGCAACCTTATTCCCAAAGTTATGGCATGAAAAGCATTGTCCATTAAATAAGTTTCTGTGATCATATAATATTTTGGTATTGATTACCTTTTGGTTGATGCTTCCATTGATGTTCATCCTTAGAGTAAATTGAGCATGATTTACCTTATGAGTACTTTTAGGCTTTTGCTGACAATTGACATACTGTTCATTGGTCTTTGTTGCATCAAGATAGCTTCTGGTGGAGGCTGACGAATTTTCTGATTGGGATGATTCTTCAGTATATCTAAGACAGGTCTTTATAAGAGAAGAATGCTAAAACTTGGTGATTTCATTTAAAGTTTCTGATCCTTTAGAAAATCTAAGATTAAGATATTTTGTCTTCTCAAATTCTTTTCTTAGACCCACAATTTCACATTCTAGTTTTTCATTGTGCTTTTCTCTTTCAGTGAGTTGATGTGTCAATGTGTCTATGATCATATTCTTTTCTTCCAAACAGATTTTGAGTTTAGTGATTTCTTCAAGAAAGTCTTCCTCTTCTAAGGCATCCAAAAAATCATCATTGTCATAAGCCATGAGTAGTTTATAATCTTGTTCAGTTTCATCTTCATCACTAGTAGATGATCCATCACTATCTTCATGAGTATAGTAACTTCTTCTATTAACAACCTATTTTCTATTGCCTTTTGCAAATTCCTTTCCTTTTTCATGATTATCGTTATGAGGACATTTTGCAGCATAATGGCCAACTCTATCAAAAGAAAAGCATTTGAATGGTAACTTACCTCTGAATCTTCTGGAACCCTATTGAAGTTTCTTAACAAAGTTTACTTCATCTTCTTCTTCTGAAATATATCCTGATTCATTGTGCTCTTCATTTTCTTGTCCCTTTTCTAAAGCTTTGAAAGCGACTTCCCTCATATTTGATGGACCTCCTTTCCTAATTTCAAAGGCAGTTAGAATTCCATGAAGTTGAACAACAGTAATAGATTGAAAATCCTTCTTTTCTTCTATGGCAGATACTTTTGACTCAAATTTAGAAGACAAAAATCTCAAAATTTTCTCTACTAAGGTAGCCTCGTTTATCTCTTCACCCAGATTCTTCATACCGTTAATAATCTAATGTACACGTACAAAGTAACTAGCAATACCTTCATCACTATGCATCTTAAGAGTTTCATACTGAATTATGAGAGTTTGGAGCTTAGCACATCTTACCTAGGAGTCTCCTTCGTATCTCTGAATGATTTTTTTCCATATCTCTTTGGCTGTCTTAAGATGCATGACTTTGATGGATTTTGATTTTGATAGACTTCCCAATAAAGTATTGACTACTTTGGCATTGGTTTCGTATATCTTCTTACCTGTTGTATCTGTAGGTATTGCTGCAGGAAATTGGTATCCTCTTTCCACAATTTCCCAAACATCAGCTCCAAGCGACTAAAGATAGGGTTTGATTCTTATTTTTCAATATACCAATTTGTTCCCATTGAAGATTGGTGGTCTCATAGATCGCATGCCTTCATGATTGTTCATCTTGAAAGATCTCCCTTCAAGCGATCAAGTTCTTCTAGAGGACTTGCTCTGATACCAATTGTTGGAAATAATATTGAGAGGGGGGGTGAATTAGTATTTACAATTCAACGATATTTTTCATTTCCCAATTAGATTTATATACGCTACTTCAGTGAAGTGGAATTGCGTGTGCATGCAACTGTGATTAAATAAACCATTGTATGCCTAGAGAAATTATGATTTAGTTAATTCATCATGTGTTGATCTTTAATGAGTGCATCATTATTTTATTGCACAACAACTATGTGCAGTAATAATATAATAAACCATCACACATAAGCCACACATGTGAACACAAATATTTAAGGTGGAAACCTAATGCGGGAGAAAAACCACATGTTGTTGTTGTCTTTGTCTTCTTTTAATATAAAGAAAATCTGTTTACAATCTTGTACTGGTGCAGACTCATACTTGTATGCAGGCACCCACCTGTAGAAGGCTACAACCTTCTCTCGTTGTCGAGCTTCTACTAGAAGGGAGCTACAACGCTCATATCTATTTTACTAGTCGATATGTTTACTGGTACGTAGGCGCTGATCTATAGAAGGCTACGATCTTCTCTCTTCCTCCAAGGACCACGTTTCATAAATTTTAAGATTCGGTTCTCCTGGTACACAACAACACAATATGAAGGCCTCGTTTCATCAAATTTTCATACTGGACCCATCAGTAACTTTGAAGCTCAAACTCTATAATAATAACTACATCAACCAACAATCAGTTAATCTGAAGAGTCAAATCATTGTCACCAAAACACTGTGTTGAACCCATAAACCTGCATCATCATTCAATACCAGCTCCAACCTCAAGAATCATACATCAAAATGCATACGCTACTTTAATGAACCAAACCTTCATGTATATGCCACTTCCTTTAACCAAACTTGCGTATACCTTGAAAAATACTGAAACATAAAACTTCTCAATCCAATTTGTACCAACCAGTAATATTATGAACATCTACTATCAAATTACATAGATCTAGACAGTCAACAACAAATATCACTAGTATCGCTTATTCAATCAATCAATCAGACTCAATCTGCTTACGCATTTAGTTTTACTTTCAGATCTAAGAAGACATCATTGAAAGACAACAGTAAACCAACAACACTAAATAGATAGAATAATCATTTCTGAATAACAGGCTTTTCTTTTGTATACGCTACTTGGAAGTTTTGAACCAATGTGTATATGTGCCTTCACCAAGGCGAACCAACGTATATATCTACAAATACTAACTTACAACTTCGCTGCTATTCCAGATTTCAGACATACCCAAATCATGACATTTAAAGAATAAAACATGTGTAAGAAATCAAATCTAGCCCAACCAATATCAGGTCATTCAATGATAAGTCATTTGAGGTCTCATGATCCTGATCCAACATTGAATTCAAGGTGCACACAATATTTTATATTATATCATAATTGTAGCCCCTACAACATAAAATGTACTTCAGATAGAAGTATTCCTGAGAAGCCATTTCACTTGCACACCTCACCCTTTGATCTTCTCCTCCTTACGTAGTTTTTGTCCTTTCTCAATACCTCAGACCAAAACAACATTTAGAACCTGTGGTATTCTTGGACGTGATGAAATAGTCGTTACTCCGCTCAATATTGTGGGCTAATACCATGGTATTGACCCTTGGTATTCTTTAATATTGAATTTCCTTGATTTTCCAACCAATACACGATTTTCCTCTTGTGAAAGTACCTGCATACATATACACACTTTTTGTTCTATTAACCTGCGTGTATACATCGATTTGACAACATGAACCTGCGTATACAACTTAAATTGTATTAAAACATCCTTTTCCTTCAAATTTTTGATTCTGATCAGTAGACCTTTGTTCCAACTTCCTGTTCTTTTGTACCACTGCCTTGATAACTCTTAATTGGCCTGTTACAATGTGAGTTTCCCTTTGTCAAATCTTAACAAACCTTTGAGTGAGTTTCCATCATGGACAACACCTGTATGATAATGCCAACACTGACCATCTTACAAAAACCATTTTCTAAACAATTGTATATCCACTACGCATATGATCACTATGGAAATAAAGACAAAAATAAAGATATATAACACACAAACAGATAAGCCCAAAGCGATAAATTAGTTGGTAGAGTTCCTATTTCTAACTACCTCTCCTATCAAGAGGTCACAGGGTCAAATCCCCTCATCACCCTTTGGGTTATGCCTTGCTAGTTTAGATGATGGCTAGATCCTTTCGGGTTGATCTACCTAGATTTTTCCATGGATATAGTTGCCACTCAGTGTTCGTGAACAACCCTTAAAACACACACACACGAACACATAAGAAACAAGAAAACGTGAATAAAATCCAGATAGCAGAATGTCAAATAGATATTCATTGATATAGAATGATCAATGGTTGTTCTCAAGAAGAATTTGCATTAACCATGTTAATGGGAGTAGCATTGATAACCTCTTCTTCATTCTCTAGTGCAGTGGAGTCTGTATCCGAATATGTAGAGATCTAGCGCTCTATGTTATTCAAGCACACTTCCATTTCATCCATGTCATATCGGATATCCTTCATAATCCTTTTCATTTCGTCTTGACCATCAAAGATCTTATAGTTTTCCTCTTGTTTATCCTATAATACCATATGCAATAGAGTATCCGTCTGTCTATGTTGAAATATCAGGTGAAAGAAGTATAACCTATGCTTCCTCCATTTTCTTGGGTCGGGTACCCAGTTGTTTTTTCCTACATAGAATTTTGAGTTAGAGTGATACCTTTTGTCACCAAATGCTTTTGCTTCTAGTGCGTGAATCTCTTGTCGAACCTCCAAAGGCACAACATTATAAACATTGGTCAGCAACTTCCAACCAAAAAGAAGACATTGTCTAAAGGAGGAAGCCCTTATAAAACCTCCTTTGTAGCTAGTTAAGTGTTGCCTTGATGCCATACAAAACAAAATCCCGCAAATAAAACTCAAGCAATATTTTTGGACCATCCCCCAGAAAGTTGCTGAATGGACCACTCGATAGGGATGACCCAGAAGTACCCAAATAACCGTGAATAGAAAGAAAAGAAATTGAGAGTGCCGTGGTGTCATCACAATATTCATTTCATCCAGGAAGCAACAACAAGAGGCTTGAAAATGAGAATGGACACAATACCAAATGATTTGCACTAGCGAAGACTAGCTTGCCCCCTGAGTTGTCCAATTTAACCTATGTATGGAATGAGAGAGAGCATGACTAAAACCAAATGGAGAATGTGCAACTGTACCAACTGCCCATGACCAAGATTGGACAATTGAAAGATATGCTAGAAGCTTCGAGAGATTATAAATCAACAGAAGGGAGTACGCCAACCAATTTAAAGGATGGTCCCAACGAAGTGTTGTGTAGAAAATAGACAAAAAACATTTTTATCATTCTTTTGATACCGTAACCCTTCCTATAACAAGTGTTATAATGAAACTACAAAGGAGACACAACCAATGGGAGTGAATTTTTCTGTTAATGAATGCGAGACACGAAACTTGCTATCGAACTGGTGGCCAAGAAGTCAAGACATTGAAACCCCCTATAATGACAATTAACCATGACTGATAACCGAAACTTCCCTTAGACAAATGACCATATTTCAACCACATACGAAACCAACATTGATAATTAAAAAACATAGACCAAAGATGCAACTTAAAAGGACGCAAACTTTTGAATTAAAGGCAAACAAATTCCAGAGGGACTAATGTTATATAGAACTTGGAAATTACTTGAAAGTTAAAAATATGAAGGGAAATTTGTTAATCCTGAGAAAACCCAGAAATAATTGTGGTTGGAACGCACCAGCTAGGATCCGCTTCAACTGGTCTCCACCCTTGCTCTTCATGCAAGGTGATATATAACTTTGTATACAACCCTAAAGAATTCTCAAACCTAGAGGAAGGTCAAAGTTAGACAACCACTAGGTGCCAAGTGGAGAACCTCCCTGTGAATTCCTTTTTCCTAAGAACTCACATGATATGGCGATCATAATTGTCACTTGATTGCTTGTCAGACGAAATTAAGCCTACGACCATTCTCCCACATGCCTACTACTTCATGCTTGTGTCGAATACATCAATAAGAATGTGTAGATGTTTAAACCATCCCTTCTTCCTTGATTCCCACCTCTGTGATGGCCTACCCCATGACCTAAATCCTAACCACATGTTTACATGAATATTCCAGGTGGAGGTCTTGGTGCTCCGCCTAATGGCTGCCTCCAACTTGGCCACCATTATTTTAAAATTTAACATTGTTTAATATTTTAAAAAGTTATTTTCATACATTAAAAATATTTACTTAAAAAAATTAATTAAAAAGAAAAGAAATAAATTTAATATTTTTCATGTTAATTTTTTTTTTATAAAAAATATAATTAAGAAATTTATATAAACTAAATGGTTGGTAAATGTCCATAAACATCAAAACACTTACCTCATAATACATTTCGAATTGCGAAAATTATTGAAAAGACATAAAATTTAACTAAATTATAGCTTTATTATTATTATTATTAAACAAGCATAGATTCATCTTAGCTCTGAAGATCTGCACCTCTAGAGATTTGATTCATGTCATTGTTTAGTACACCCTTAGCGTAGATGGATCTATGTTGGTTCTTAATAATACCAAAATAGATCCATCTTAATCACCCATCTACCAAAAGAGTGGATCTACCAAAAGGCGAAAGAGATCAGATCTCTTAATATGAAAACTTGTTTTAAGAGTGCAACGGATGAAAAAATTATCACTCTCTCTTAATCAGGGATCTACCAAAATCCAAAAGAGATCAGATCTCTTGATATGAAAATTTCTTTAAAGAGTGCAAAACTTGAAAAAAAAAGTCTCTCTCTCTCACATTGTTTAAATTGCATTTTCACAAATTAAATTTGCAATTCCACCAAATATTTGCTAAATTTTAAACAAAATTAACAAAAAATTATATTTGGGCCAAAATGTAAAATAATATGACTACTAAAAAGTTTTAAAATATTTTAGAGATGACAACATTATATATATATGTGTGTGTGTGTGTGTGTGTGTGTATTTCATTCGTAAATCACATTGTCCATATTAAAATATTATTCTTTTATTAATATATTTTTAAATACATGAGAATATCATTTAACCTTGTGAAATATTTTATTTATGACATGCTTTGAATACTTTTATTATTAATAAAATCTTTTGAATCCCATGAATCAATATTATATTAAAAAATAAAGAAATTACACATCTCCTCTTATTAGGAAAGAAATTGATTTTTTTTACCTTTAAGTATTTTTTCTAGCCATTTAAATATTTTACTATTTTTAAGTTTTATTTAAATTCTCTATTGAAATATAAGGTTTTTTTTTTTAACTTTATTTTAGAGTTGTTCTAAATATAAATATCAAAATATTAAAAATGAATAGTACTAGCACATTATGAGTGGGTTTATTGTTGTTTTATAATGCTTTTAATTAAATCTAACCAAATATGTATATTCACTTATGTTGTTTTTAGTATAGTTGATATTGTTTTCTTATTTACATTGTTCAAAGAAAGAGAAAAAAGAAAAAAAAATGTCAATTCTACATTTAATGGAATAACACATTTCCCTCATGCTAGACCATATAATGCACTTCTAATCACAATTATTTATATTATATAAATTTCACGTCTCTCTATATAAAAATATTCTCATTTTAAATTTTGTTAAAACCTTAATTCATTTATGAATAAACAATGAACTCAAAACTCAGTTTCAAATACTATGCTAAATTTGAATAAACAAACTTTAAACATTCAGAAATGACACAAAATTGTGAGGAAGATTAAAAAATTTAAAGAAAGGTATTTGGAATTTAGAGTTTAAACCTTGCAAAATATTAATTAAGAAAACAAATGGAATGTTATTGTTTCTTTTTTTTTTTTGTCGTTCAAAAGTGCTTTCATTATATTTTCAAAATAGCATAGCTTACAAAAAATATCTCAACATTGCCCGCTCTCTTGGGATAGAAAAACATTGTGATATTGAGGAGTGGAGCATACCAATGAGGACATATTACATACATTATTTCTGACAAGTGTTGAGGACTTAGCCTACTAACATGGACAAAAAAAGAAGCCTGAGTTGACAACAACATGTGAGGGAGGGGGTGGGGAGGCATTATAGAGGGAGCCGTGAAATATCCAATACGGTCATGAATGTGGAAGCCTATCTTCTCCACTCAAGTTTCCAAGTTGCGAAGATGGTTATTGGTACGTCATTGACTACCAGAGGTTGTCCAATTGCTCTAGGATTTCATTTTGATTGTACTGGATATATATAAGATATGCCACAATCTCATTGCAATCCTCATACCTGTGGTCCCTGAGGATATTGATATCAAGATGAAGGTGGCACAATTGCTTTGTTATAGTGTCCAATGAGGCTAAGGCTACAAGGTTGCTTGGAGAATTGGCTAGAGAAATAGCCTCATCATCCTCGATTTCTCGACTAACCGAATTGGCAGAAGATGAAGAGTGTCGAGGCTCAGGACGGCTAGCTTGAGCTGGATGACCCCTCCCTTAGCGAGGATGGCCCCATTGGTGGGGAATGTTAAAATCAATAGTAGATGACAACAAACAATAGGAGGAAGTTGCAGAGGATTTTGTATCCCACCTAGAAAAGACGCATCCAAACCCAAAACCACAGGGCCACTGCCCTAGTACAATATAAACTTCGAAAATGCCACCAGAACCCAAAGAAGTAAACAAATCTAGGACCTCCTAGACTGGAGCACAAGGGAGAGAAGCCTTCGTAGGAAACTTCAAGGCATACCATTGGCACCGAGTGCAACCCTGATTAGGGAGAGGAGAGTGAAACTTCGTGAATGAAAGGGAGTCATGTCAAAACCATGAAGCTAAATTGCTGAAATTAAAACACCATTCACACACTTGAGAGAATCCAGAGGAGCCTGCACGAATGAGGGAGGAGCCAACAATGGCCACCGATGCTATAGAATCCTTTGAAGGCAAACCAGGACTCTCTAGGTTCTAGGGTCCCAAGGCAGACCAAGAGGGTGTATACAACCCACGCTCGGAGGAAGACCACATCTTCCTCGCTCCTCAGCTAAGACCAATTCCCCAATAGGACACCATGACTATAGACCTAAGCACCTTGACAAACCTTCAAACCCAAATTCATCTCCCGAATTTACGAACTGAGACACGACTGCCTACCGATGAATTTAAAGACTAGTTGCGAGGAGGGACTTATTGTGCTGCGACAATGCAATTGTGGAGTGTCGAGGCTCTATTAATTCTTGCGTGGAGGAGGAGTTTGCCCTAGAGACCTTGCACGAGAAAGATGGGCGTTGGGAAGAGCACCACTATGGGATATATATATATATATATGTGTGTGTGTGTGTGTGTGTGTATTGTAACGTATGTGAGAACATATCCTTCATGTAAAACATTCATGTACTGGGTTGTAGAGTGCCTCTACACTCAAATATATGTATATATATGTATATATATGTATATACATATATATACATATATATATCTATATCTATATATATATATATACATATATATATATATATATACATATATATATATATATACATATATATATATATATACATATATATATATATATATATATATATATATATACATATACATATATATATATATATATATATATATATATATATACATATATATATATATATATATATATATATATATATATATATACATATATATACATACATACATACATACATACATACATATATATATACATACATACATACATACATACATACATACATACATACATACATATATATATATATATATATATATATATATATTTGAGTGTAGAGGCACTCTACAACCCAGTACATGAAGGATATGTTCTCACATAACGTTACATTAATATATGTGTGTGTGTGTGTGTGTCAGCTAATATATGTGTATGCAAGAGATGTTGGGTGTAACTTTACTTTAAAAAAAATTAATAATGCTACTTTAAAAATCAATGTAAGCTAAAATAAAATACTTCAATTCTCACCTTTATTTTACATCAGACTTTATATAGTGAGACAAAGTGATTGAAATTAATATATATATATATATATAATATCTGTGTGTGTGTGTGTGTGTGTGTGTGTGTGTATGGTTTTTAGTATGAGGGATATATGTAAATGCTTCATTGATGTAACATTTAATTCCTATAGTATGCTAGAAATGTGTAACATATGTAATGTAATGTAAACATTTTAACTTAGTGAAATGAAAAAAAAAACAACAAAATAAAAATAAACCTATAAAAATGAAACAATAAAAAATGTAAAATGACCCATGGTTGTAAGAATCAATGGTATTGACCCATAATATTCATGTGGAATATAACCTACTTAATATTTATGTGGAATATATTCATGTGGAATATAATATTCGTGCTGGAATATAACCTATTTAAAGGGGAAATTAAACTAGCCTAGATCCATCATAGTTTGATTTTATATTTAGATATATGATTAGTTGTTGAAGCCATGTAGCTTGTAAAGGGAAAACATTTTTTATGGATATGTTCGCGATGGGTGTTTGTCTAGATATGATTGGAGGTAGGGGAAATATTAGGAAAAGGCTTATTATTACATTGTATCTAAAATTTGAGCCTACCTCCATCCACTTTGTACTAGGTTATATTGGGTAAAATATAAGACAAGAATATTTATCTTACTCAATATTTCCCCTCAACTAGTCCACTTCTTATCTTTATTTTTCTTTATATTTGAAGTTTAACTATGAAATTAGCAGGGGTGAGGGGAATACTGAGTAAAATGTAATATTTAGGCGGGCATGAAGGGAAATATTAGGTAAAATGTAATAATATTACATTTTAATTAGTATTTCCCCTCACACTTGGCTACTTTTTATTGGGTGGAGGTGGTTAATAAATATTGAATAACATATAATATTGTAATATGATTCACTTTTTATTAAGAAAATTATTTATATTTGAGGTTCATAAGTAAACTTTGTTGGAAAATGGATCACCACTAAGAGGGGTGGTTGGGTGGGTGGGAATGAATCAGTAGTGAAGGAACTTATAAATCTTTCTCCAAATTATTATTCTTTCAAACCATGCATAAATTGAAACACATAAGAAAATATAAGAGCATCAAACACAAATAAAACCATGCAATAATTCAACACATGAGACAAATATTTCTGGTGGAAAACCTTCCTCCTAGGTCAAAACCAACCCTTGTTGTTGCTGCTATGCACAATATATTTTATTAATCTGTTGAAAAAATTATATAGGGATTAGCTTACAGTCATAAGTAGTAGGACATGGATTCCTTCACATTATGTTTGCACCTATCAGTTAGGAAATTTGTTTCTCTCAAGGATCTATGGACTACCATCTGCTGAAGGCCACCACAATCAACGATCCTCACCCAACTCCAATTGGACTATCCAACTCTTATTGGATGTAGAAATATATTCCTTCTATTGAATCTACTAAATCATTATCTACTTTAAATCCTCCACACCTTCTCTTCCTCCATCCGAACCACGCTTCATATATTTTTAGACTGGGATCCCAATATGCTCAACATGAACATCACAACAACAATCTCTTCAAAGCACAAAATAAAAACCCAAAACAACATCACAATATCACCAAACACTACATAAAATAATATGTAAAATAGATAAACAAAACCCTCTTTGCAATCACCAATCTTCTCACAAACAATTGTTGCATACAACTAACTAACACAAGATGCTACCAATATCCAATAAAACTGCAAACAAGCATTAGTTCGCCTCCTTGCTTTCTGCATAATATACTGGTTGAAACATACTCTCGTTATCTGCTACAACACTTCCAAACTGCTTCAAAATGCATCACACAACTCTCATAGTTTTCGCATTATCCTCCAATCTCACACTCACTCAACACATCTAAAGAATCAAGCATACTATCATTGAGCTTCCTCCAATATATGGATAAACTAAGGTGCTCAACTCAATAATTACCAAGAACTACTAATCTTCGCAAAGTCTGTTCATATGCTTGATTTGATCTAGATTCAACTCATTGTCTTGATCAAGCACTCACTCCACTTCATAAAAGATATTTTCAATTTTAATCACTTTCTAGAAGCTCCTTGAACTTTTTCAACTTTTACATGAAAGGTTGCAAATAAGGCATGCTAGATAAACCATACATTAACTATGTAAGAGGAATGTAGATAAAAACACTTCCAGGATATATATGTGACCCTTGTGAATGAAACCTACGTATATCCATTAAAAGTAAGGCTTTACATATGTTTAAGCCACCACTTGTAGTTGATATCCAAGAGTAAGCCGGGGACATCATGACACACCTCCACACATACTTTGACAACATGACAATATGCATAAGGCTCATAATAGGGCATCATACTCATAACTACGTGACATACATCAAGTGATCTCCATCTAGTATCTCAGCTCTTTCAGAGCTTGTTTAGCATCTCCAACACCTATAGAAATGTATCCAATGCATGCAACAACATATCAACACATGTAGCAACAATGGCAATGCTTCCAACACATGTAGAAACATATCCAATAGTTGTAGCCGCAATTCCAACACATGCAGTAGTAACATCAAATAATCCAAGTACCTCCAACATCTATAGAGGCACCTCCAACATATGTGGCTAAAATATATGTGGCAACGTCATCAACCTATGAAAAACCATCATACCATACCCTGTAACTATCTATACTCAGCCTCCAAATCACCTCCACTAAGTCATTCCACAACCAAGTTGACATCAATGTTGACCAACAAAACCAACTATTTGAACATTGCAACAACCAAACACTCATCACACATCTAGAGGATGACTAACATCATTATATATGCATAAGGCATATGATGAACAACACCAAGACCCTGTTGACAACAATGCCAACATTACAATGCAAACAAACTTAACTCCTATGTAAACATTCTATCTCAGTATGTCAGAGATGTTGTAATATTTAACATTTTAACTTATAAAAAATTAAAAATAATACTTATATTTATAATTATAATTATCACAAATAATAATTAATAATTAAAAAATCCTAGATCCATATTAACTCCAAATCTACCAAGCATAGAGAGGGATCAAATTTCTTGAGACCCCAATCTCTTTTAAAGTGAAAAGAGATTTGATCATAGATCCAGAGTTAAGATGGATCTACGATGGTTTAATTATTTTGTATAAGGTTTAATATTTATTAAGTTATTAATTTAAATTTTATGGGAAAAATTAAGGGTGAGAATTATTTGCAGGAAATAAAAAAATTTCTTTAGAACACCAAAACTCTATCGAGCCTGGAAAAATCCTAGTGAGAGCATATTAACATAACAACATCCCACCAGTAAATAGATTACTTTTCCATTCAACCTTAAAACTAACTTCAACCTAAATTCAAATTTTTATCTCTCTCTCTCTCTCTCTCTCTCTCTCTCTCTCTATCTATCTCTCTCTCTCTCTCTCTCTCTATATATATATATATATATAATATACTAAACAAAAAAAATTAACAAGTGTTTTTTTCTACATTAAAAAAGGACCTAATGATCCACAAAAGAGAAAATAATGTGTAGATAAGAAATAGTTTAAAACATACATACTATATTTCACACACAGGTTTGCATGAATAAACGCACACACTTTAAAATATGTAATTTATTTATTATATAGAGTCTTTAGTTTGTTATTAGATGCATCTTATTCCTAATTTAGCACGAGAGGTTGAGATAATATCTCAACCATCTCCAACAACTCACAAACCAATGTTCACTTATATAATGCAAATATTAATTATAACACCCCCTCTTAATGCTTACAGTACAAAAAAGACTTGCTGAAATCACTCATAGAAAGAAAAATACATATAATCAAATATTCATTAAATGGTTTTAAGTTTCAAGGCTAGCGTGAGCTCCATCAAGTTGTCTCATAACCTTCATAAAGGTGTACTTCGAAGTTGAATTCGCGAGCTCCATTCTTGAACTCCTGAATCACAGATCTCCCAAATTAAATTACTAAACAACATCCAAAAGATGTCACATAACCTCACTAGCAGACCACTTGTATGTCTTACACAACTAATAAGGAATCCTTCCCTATATCCACAACTTCTGAGCTAAGTAAACAACCCTCCATATTGAGACTTTTAATTGAAATGTTCTTGTTCTAAAAGAGTTTGAGAGGTTCCATTCATTCATCGAAATCAAATTTATTATCATAATTCAATGAAAATTCATCAATGGTTACATTGGCTAAATTATTTTAACTTCCATTTTAAGAGATCACTAGCCACTTCTCAATTCCCCTTCTCAATGCCCCTTCTCAATACATCATTCTAATAAAATAATTCCTATTTTAGTAGATTAAAATAAAAATGTGTTTACATAATAATGCATATATCATGTGTGCCAAAATAACCCCCATTGTACATATGAATTATAACGAATTATGGGGCATGCATGCCCGTCAAAAAACCCCATAGGGAAACACTAGATATAGCCCCAATGATTGAAATATGTAACTAGGTTCAGTCTTCATAAAGACATATGCAATCATGCTTTTATGTATTTGATGTAATATAAGGATTAATTTATTGTTGTTCTTGAGGAATGGAAATTTATTTTTTAGGTCACTCTCCCATTGTGAGATCCTAGGGCTTGTCAATGAGTTTGCAAGTCATTGTCATGTATGAAAGACCCAATTAGGGCATGTTACATATTGTAAAGAAATTTTATGTGAGTCAAAGTATATTCAAAAGACCCTCCAAGACCTCATAAAGTGCTAACAAGAAATTCAACCTACAAATAAGTAAGTTAGCCTATCGTGAAGGTGAAGTTGACCTATTTGAGGGCTCAAAAAGGTCTATATAAAGGAGGACTTGGCCTCATTCAAGGATCACTCAATCAAAGATAAAGAAGAGTTCGATAAATATAGATAAAGAAGCCTAATACCTATAAAACAAAGGACAAGGAAGAGAGAAGCACTTTAGATATGTTTTTGGGCTATATTATTCCACACGTGCGAGAATTGGAGCATCATCTTGTAGTAGAAGATATCAATTTGCAGTCACTCCAAGAGAGTCAAAGTTTTGGGTCAAAGAAGGTCTTCCTTACAAGCTGAATTGATAAGAAGAAGATTTCATCTAAAGCGAAGAAGAAAGAAGTCAAACTCGTCCATATTCTAGCCACATGTGTGCCAACCTAGGGTTGCTACAACAAGATTGACTTGCAATCCATAAGTTTCAAGTCTGAAAAAGAGGTCAAATGAGAAGAATATGCTACTAAAAAAGCAAATTGACTTTGCAAAAGACAGGCACATCAAGGGGAGGCATTGATTTCGTCTTGGAGGGATCTTTGTCAAGGGTATAGGTCTTGGAATTTGTCAATTCAAGATTCTATAAGAAGAAGAATTCTTGTGGGTTTTCCTCTCATATTTGGAGAGGTTTTGGCCCTAGTTGATCACCTATATATTTTGTCCTTTATCTTATTGTTCTTTATGATTTGGTAGATGTTTGATGAGTATAACACTAACAATAATCAAGAAGAAGAAGCAAATAATTTAACAAAGTAAAAATATATCAAAAACAATGATCAAAGTAGAGAAACCACCTACACTTGTTTCCCCTAGATTTCTCAACATGGTATTAGAGCTAAGGTGAAAAGTCAACGAAGGGAAACTTAAAGAAGGACACTCAAGGGACGAAGCACTAGAATATCATTCAGAGCATCAATCATCAAGAAGGATTAGTCATCTTAAAGGAATTACAAGGACAAGGATTACATCATCATCTTGAAGAAGAAAACCTCAAAACCCTAGTTCTTTTAAAAGAAGTATTCTAAACTAGAAGAATTGTTGGGAACCTTGCACAAGATTCACCTCAGAGAAGGAGACCTAAAAATACCTTATGCCTACTCAAATAAATAAGAACTACAAATTGGAGAATCTTGAAGCCTCTACATCAAAGAAAAATAAGATTGCATTTTCCTAATCATCAGGAAACCATCTCCCTCTCTTTGAAGGATCAGCATCAAGAGGACATATTATATCATCATCATCATCAAGAAGGAAGGAAGTTGAAGATATATTCCTCAAGTAGTATCTTGACAAGTAAGTATCTTTATGTCCACATCTAATTCTATCAAAATCACTTAATTTTTCATGGAAAGCAACAAATTGGCTGGGTCATCAAACTTTCTTGCATGGAAGAAGAGGACAGATTTGATCCTCATAGAAAATGAGGTCATTGACCATGTTAAGGGTTCAATCACTAAACCTCCAAAGGGATAAGCTCAAGCTCTTGAAATGTATATTAAAGAGGATGCAAGGGTTCAAAGGATCCTTATAGAATCCATCAAAGATCCCCTCATACCCTATGTATCGAAGCTAGATACATTAAAATAAATATACGTGAAGCTAGTAGAATTATTCTCCATAAGTACTGCTGGAGAAGTGATTTCATTAAGACAAGAACTCTACAAGATGAAGATATCAAAATAAGATATAATAACCTCATACTTTATGAGGTTGTTAGAAATAAGAGACCAACTACAAGAGTTGGGAGAAATAATGTCTGAAAAGGAAATGACCACCATAGTGCTCAATGCACTACCAGAGGAATGGGGCAACTTCACATTAAGCATCTATGGAAAGAAGGAAGCTAACCCATTTAATGAACTTTGGTAATTGTGTAAAACTGAATAAGCCATACTCAAGGCTAAGAGTTTTGTAGGACCAAATGAAAAAGAACAATAAATTTTTTGCCATGGCTGGGAAGAAAGGGAAATTTGGAAGGTTTAGTCATAAAAAAATGAACAAGGAGGATATATAGAAAATCCAATGTTATGGTTGTCATGAATATGGGAATTACAAGAGAAATTTTCCTAAACTTAAGAAGGAAAACAACAAAAGAGGAAGGGAAGAAGCCCATGTCCTTGAAAAAGTAGAAGAAGATAAAAAGAAGAAATCAAAGAAGGAGGAAGTAAAATATCTATACTATGATTGAGATAATATTCTCCACCTAGTTATTTTCAGCTTTTGTAAACTATATCTATCATGGTTGGAAACATTAGAAGCATGATAGGATGAATCATTTAGAAAATGTCATCATAAGAACATATGGTTGAAGCAAGATCACATGACATCATCATAAGAAGCTTGAAATATAGTTGAAGTAGAATTCTATGGTAGTCATCATTAGAAGGAAGTAGCTCTTTGTAACCTCATTGAAAGCATAAGTAGTACTTATGGGTAGAAGAAAGTCATCTAGTGTAGATATTATCATACATCTTTACGAAGGAGAATTTGGAGGATGTGGATAATCAAGACCCTCCATTTGAATATTCATTAGAAGGTTCACCTCTTGGAAGAAACAAGTGTGTCATTGAGAATACCACCTTGTATGGGATTCACAATTTGGAAGAATGATGGTATGACGACAAAGGAATACAACGTGTCAAGATTTTTGAAGTACTCTCAATAAAGGAAAGGAAGCTGCTTAAGGAAGCCAGGATGACCAAAGATGAAAATAGGTGTATGCATATGTTTAATGACTCAAGTCGTGTAATAATATATATAGTTTCATATAACATGGGGATACTCTACCTCATGAGTATGGTCAAAAGGAAAAGGATATATTTCATTGGAAAATGTGCATGAAGACATGGCTTACATATTGACTAGATGAAATCAAGATAATATTTCCTCATATGGAATATGAGGTGGTTGAACGAGATGAAGGAACAATGGATAGAAGTTCTTGGGGATAAATATGTAAAGAAAGAAAGAAGAGATTTTGAAAAATGCAACTATAGTCACATAGAAAAAGAAATCAACATCCAATGAATAGAAAAATTGACCATGACATCTCCATCGAAAAAGTATGAAGACTCTAATGAAGTATGGAAAGGAAGGAGGCCCTTGAATTGAATATCTTGGAGATGTGTCAATATGTATGTGTGTTGTTGATGTTGCAACAAGCAAATTTCATGATGAAAGGTCATCACAAAATGTATTTCTGTTTTGGTGTTCATTTTATTGAAAAATATCTAGATGGGATGATATAGGACTACCGAAAGAGATTTGTGGATGTCACCTACAACTAGTACTCATATAGTGGGATGGAAGATCCTAAAGGAAACATGATGTGGAAAAGGTAGTTGCATGAAGAAAAGCCAGATATGGACTAATAGATCACTTTTTGATGAAAGGAAGGATGACATGACAAACATGGTTTGTGAAGGAAAGTGATGGATGGATGATTCCTTGTGAGGAAGTCCAGAAATATGAAGGTTCCATAAGTTTGAAGATGAATTTCATGACATTGAAAGAAGGAGATCTTCGAGTAGTTGAAGGTACCATGATGTCCACCAAAGAGAATTTTTTGGAAATCAAGTCCTTGGTTAAGAGGGAGATTGGATAAGTCCCTAGATGAGAGGGAGATTGGGTACATTCCTTTTATAGGAATGGGTACATTCCTTCATGAGAATTGGTATATCCTCCCTAGTTGAGAGGGAGAGATAGACACATCATTCTTGCCTTCACTTTGGAAGAAAGAATGGAGTATTGGGTAAGCATATTGAATCTAATACTCTTTGAGGATGAAGTAGGACATCTAGGATAAGAGTAGTCGTAGAGATCTGATATTCTTTAAGGATTGGAAATCCAAGATAAGAATAGACCTAGAAGGATATACCCTGTGAACGCCCTCGTGGGTTATGTGTCTTGACATACAATGATGAGGGTGTCTATAAGTCATTGGTCTCACTAGGATTGTGCTCTAATCTTATGAAGAGATATAGTTGTTAGTCAAGGCCTTGCTATGTGACAATGCTGGTTGATTTGACACTAAACAAATGGGTTACCAATCTGACTCTTCTTATCAGAATTATTCAGATTGAGAATGTTCAAGTACCTTTTGTGTATTATGAATACCTCCCTAGTTGAGAGGGAGTGTTGAAATATGTAACTAGGTATGTTCTTCATAATTACATATGTAATCATGATTTCATGTATTTGTTGTAATAAGAAAAATAAATTTATTGTTGTTCTTGAGGCATCGAAATGTATTTTTTAGGTCAAGCTCCCATTGTGAGCTCCTAGGCCTTTTCATTGAGTATACAAGTCATTTTCATGTGTGAAATACCCAAATTAGTGCATGTTACATATTGTTACATTTTATGTGAGTCAAATTATAGTCCAAAGACCCTCCAAGGCCTCATGAAGTGTTAACAAGTAAGTTAGCTTCCAAAGAAGTAAGTCAACCTACAAATAAGTAAGTCAACCTATCTAGAAGGTGACATCAACCTATTTGAGGGCTCAAGAAAGTCTATATAAATGAGGACTTGACCCAATTCAAGGATCAATCACTCAAGCAGCAAGAAGAGTTCGATCAAGATATAGAAAGAAGCCTAATATCAAGAGAAGAAAAGAGAATGAATAGAGAAATAGTTTCGATTTGCTTTTGGGCTATATTCTTCCACGTGTGTGAGATTCAAAGCATTATCTGGTAGCAAAAGATAATGGATTGCAATCACTACAAGAGAGATGAAGCTTTAGGTAAAAGAAGGTCATCAATAGAAGCCAAATTGATAAGAATAAGATTCAATCTCAAGTGAATAAGAAATAATTCAAACTCATCCATATTCTAGCCATGCATGTGGCCTAGGGTTTCAACAGTAAGGCCAAATTGCAATCCAAAAGTTGTAGGTCCGCAAAAGAGGTCAAAGGAGAAGTTGTTGTTACTGAAAAATAGAGCTGACCTTGCAAAAGATAAGTTAATTAATGGCATGCATTGATTTTGTCTTGGAGGAGTCTTGGTCAAGGGTCGAGGTCTTGGAATTCATCAATTGAATATTCTATAAGAAGAAGAATTCTTATGGGTTTTCCTCTCAGAGTTGAAGATGTTTTGGCCCTAGATGATTGCCTATATCTTGTCTCCTTTGTCTTATTGTTCTTTATGATTTGGTAGTTGTTTGATGAAGAAGACACTAGTAATAATCAAGAAGATGAAGAGGCTAATTTAAAAAAGTAAAAATATATCACAAACAATTATCAAGGCAGATAAATCACCTACACTTGTTGCCCCTATATTTCTCAACATTAAAAATGGGTAAGCACTCATCAATTGAGAAAAATAGAAAAGAAAGACTGCATATAGGAACCCTTAGAAAAGGGTTCATCTGTCAAATTCCCAAACAATGGGAAACCACTTATCAATATAGAAATCTAAGCACATAGGCCTACATAAATCAACCCTTAGAAAAGGGTGCATCTCTAAAATGTCAAAATTTCCGCAACAAAAATAAACTTCCCTATTTTTAGAACAATATATTTTTTGCAAAAAATATAAACCTACTCAATCTTCTATAGTTTCAGTTATTTGAGTAAGCATGCTCAAATTTTCCTAACCCGTTATTGATCTTGTGTCTCTCTTATCCCTTTCATGAATTCCTTTGTCAGATTCTAGGGTTTTCCTCGTCCTTTTTGAAAACTCTATCTTTACTTTATTTACAGGTTTCTTATTGCGTTTCAAAGATTCTACATCTTCCTCTTCATCAATAACTATTAGTCCTTTCAGTCTACGGTTTAATTTAGATTTGAAGTCTAGTCTCAACTTATTTGTAGGTCTACTATAAGGTTTTCTAAAGTAATGAACCCTAGATTTTGTTTCTTTGTTGGTATCCCCTGCTTTCTTTCTTGGAAGATTTCCCTTTTTGTCTTCTATTGTTATCTGCTCTCATTTCTCACCTTCTTGTACTTGTTCTTGTCGATTTTTTCTTTATTTCTTAAACTATACTTTTTGGTTCACTCGTAGGGAGTTTCGTAGTCTCCTGAATAGGAATTTGATGACAATATTTAGACTCTACTTTTTGAGCTAGGTTTTCGATAAGGGTTTTAGCTTTAGTCTTCTTTTGATTTCTAGGTGCAGGGTTTCTCCATGTCCTTCGTCTCAATTGTTCTACATGCTTACTCAATTCATAGGTGTATAACATTTTAATCAATCCATGATGGCATATATCATGATAAAACAACTCAGTTCTAGTTCTGGCCTTAGTAGTCATTTTGAGAAAACTTTGGTGTAAAAAATAAGGTAGACTCATCTTACTAAAACCAGCTAAGTGACATAAAAATATCATGTGATATAAATAAACCTTTGAGTACTTGACTTAACACATAAAGAGCATTTGCATAGTCTTTAGAACATTGGTCCATTTAGGCTTCACCATACTTTGAGGGATTATAATGCTCCAATTAGGGTTTTGAGCATTTTCCTTCAAGAAGAAATTCAAATCTACATTATGTACCATTTTATTTTTGAACCACTTTTCTCCTTCAATAGATAACCCTGTGGCTTTTGCAATAGACTCCTTAGTGACTGAAAACTCTAAATACCTTACCTTTGGTGTGCTTCCATCAAAGGAATTAATGAAGTTATGGCACCAACTTAGATTGTATCCATTAAAATGATGGAAAATTAGCTCCCATCTAGTGTTGGTGAAAACTGGTATGAGTTCCTAATAAGGTTGGAACCAATCTGTGTCATCTAGTTCATATCGCTTTATATAGCCAAAGTTTCCCATTTCTCAACTAGAATTATACCCAAACCTTGGTCAAACACCATAAAAAATCTCTTGTGTGACTACAAATTGGTTACCTAGAAATGTTGGAAATGATCTTTTTACAAATAACTGCATTTTTTAGGTTTTAGCTTTCAAACCCCCCTCTAATGCTTGGAAACTGCTGCAGATGTCATCAAGTAGTAACATGGGTTAAATTACTTCAATGAACATTTAATAAATTAAAATAAACAACATGGCGATTAGAAAACTTTTATTTTTTCAAATTCTTGTAGGCACTACAAAAATATTTCGTAGTGTGGCTTTTAGCCATTGCGAAATATTTTTGTAGTTCTAGCAGTAGGTGCTAGAAAAATATTTCATAGTGCCACCTGTCTTCATTTGATTGGCTCCGATTTTACTACAAAACTTAGGATAAACTGATGTATAACATAAATAAACCCTTTTGAAATGTTTCTAAGCTTTATGCTACCCTTTCATACAATTTTTTTTTCATAGCCCAATACTTAACCCTTCACTCTTTCTAAATGAAGTTGTCAACTAATTCTCAAAACATTTGGACCCTTTTGAAGGTACAAACCTAGTGCTAATAGGATGAACTGATGAGGGTAACATGTAAGCATGTATAATGACACCCGTTAGAATGAGTTGAATCAGCTAGAGTGGACATGGAAGGATAACACATGCTTTAGGTAAGAAAAAAGGAGCACAAATGACTATTGAGATGGGTTGGGCCAAACTATCATTTGGAAAAAGTTTTTAATATGAAACATTGACCCATTCAAAATATAAGGATGAAATCTTCTTCAATTTGGAACGATTACTTGTAAATGTGAAAAGAGAGTTAGCTAAGGAAACAAACATTTGACCAAGTACTATTTGGATTATAAGTGCTCATGTGAGATGAAGAGTTGGTGAATCAGTTGGAGGGGAAATGCAAAAGTTTATATCGGTTTGGATAGTGTGCAATCACCCAACGTCTAGAATTATTGGGTGGGTCATTACACGAGGCATGACACAATTTTCTTACATGTAAAAGTGTAGGGAGATAAGTTATTGTTAGTTAGAGGCAAGGATAAGTATGCAAACACAAGACAAATAAATACAAAAAGCTTATGGTTTAATAGAAAATTTCTATTCATTAATTATTTTCTCATATACATCCACCAAGCTACAACTATTCTCTCTTCTTACTTCACATTACAATGGCCCAACCACTGGTATATAAACACCAAAATTTTTAAATATGGAATCATGCAAACTCTAACTTTCCATTTCTCATGCAAACTAAGACTTCATGCTTTAACTAAACATTTCTAACTTTCCTTTAACTTAACTCAACATTTTTATTTTTCATGACTCATGTTTTCTAGTCAAAGCATTAACCTTCTAACGTTAGCTCACTTGACATCCAATATTAGACTCAAATTGCTTTCATTAACTTTACTCTACTCTTCATGCATTGCATGCCTACGAGTAATTCCTATTTCCAAAAATCCTCCTTAATTACGACCATATGACTCAACCTTAACTCAATTGTGACTCAACTATTCTTTCTACGCTTGCAATAAAAAATTGACTCAAAAAACTTTTTACAAGGCAGTTTTTTCTTTTTCGTTTCTTCTATATTCTATACATCCTTGAAATTGCTTCATTTTCAATTGAGCTTTCTTAATGTAATCTCCATATTTATTCACTTGTTGCTACTGCAATTTTTCTTTGACTTCTTTTATATTTGTTCTAAAAAACAATTTAGGCTTTCAGAGCCTATCTTGTACTATAACCTCCTCTTGAAAGAATCATTCACTAATGGCCTACTACCACAACTCTTCATCCTCAAGCTATGAACTTTTCTATGCTTCTTTCACTTCATATTACTGATCTTCTTTCTGCCATATTTCTTGATAGTAGAATTTGATCTCTTCTTGACTCCATTGTTGAAAGTTTGTTTCAATGCTTTCTTCTTCGTCTTTAGAAACGTCCATTCCCTTTCCTACATAATTTTATTCATCTTCTTTGTCATCTATAACTATAATTGGATTGTTGTCCTATCTACTTGCACACTCAAAATCAATGTTAAAAACATCTTCATTATGCTTTGCAGTGAGAGATTTCTCTACTTCTTCTTTCTTCTCTACCTCTTCAATTGCATTGAGGGTATCTTCCACTATTATGATGTCAATGGATAATATCATCAAAAACTCATGAATCACTTTATCCTCTTCTTAATCATCAGTTCCTTCTAGACCACACACTGCTTCATGAGAAATTCTAACTATTGCTTCATAACTTGTTGCTACGTTGGTAGATTCAACCTTCAATTCTTCATCAAACATGGAACTTTCCATATTTCCTCAATGAGTCCTTGTCTAAAAAAGGGACCACAAATTTCATAAACATAATTTTCATCCACTTTGTTGTGAGATATTTGAGCATGCATGTGCTCATTAACAATTTCAACTTCACCAAATTCATCATTTTTTGTTCGATTCATGAGAGATGCGCTTTCAACTCTAGAAACCATTACTTCATATGAAAAATTGTATTTGTTATTCTCAAACCTAAATGCCTCAAACTATGATGCAAAGAGATTAGCATAAAATATAATCATACCAACTAGATCACACATGTTATTCACTTATTTATGGGAAGCTTCACCATCATCAACAAGGTTTATTGTTGAATTCACCAATTCAAAACTCACTTTAAGGTCACTATCCACATGTGCCTTTTCACGTTGGGATTCACCATCCATGTTACATTGGGGTTCTCGAGCATATATATGTTATTTCTCTACTTCACATGTAGAGGCATCAACTTCTCACTCTATAATATTTTATTTGTATTCTTCATCCATATGCATGTTTTCATGATGTGTTTCACTTTTATAATCTTTATGACCATCATCCACATTTGAGTGGGATTCTCCAAGCTCTGTTTTCCTCCTAGAGTCATGATCATTTACTCTCAAACCTAAAATTGACTTTCTATTGATTCTTCAACATACTCTAACATAATTTTCTACTTTATGTCACTTTCATTTATACCAAATTATACTTTGAGGGTTTTCCATGCTTCTTTGGAAGATGTAGTTTTTTCTACCTTGAACAAGGACTTCTACTCTAATGCATGCTTTATAAGATCCTATACTAGTTCATTACATGTTTCATCATATGGGTTATTAGATCGATACTCAATCAACTATTTACATTGAAGAAAAGTTCTCATTTTCATAGTTCCCAAAAATCAAAATTTTTACCAATAAATTTTGGAAGTGTTACTAGATCTATCCTAATCCATTCATCCTTGAAATGTTCTACTTCATATACTTGTCTTTTAGATTCCTCAAATTTGGTGAGAAGCTCTATGATCTCTTCGAAATACTTTGGCTCTTCCTTTCGATTTTTTTCTCAGCTTTCTTCAGTCTTGCTTTGTGACTCATGACTGTCGTCTTTCTTTTGTCTTTTGTCTTATTTCATTATTGTGTCAACCTTCTAGATATGAACATCACATACACTTGATTATTTTTAAAATTAAACATTTTAACATTCACATTAATAGTGGCTCCCAACAACTACTAGAAACTTTGTTAATCTCTTCTACGCAGATTTTTATGGTGGCCAATGGCTACAAATTACTGTGGAGACTCCTTCTTTGGTCAGTGGTGGTGTCTCTTTCCTCTTGATATGGTGGTGGATCTATAGGATACTCACCCTAAACTTTTAGTAGTTGGGTTCAGAAACTCTCAACAAGCCCTAGTCTCTACTTATGGACCAATTGATGCAAACGTTGATTTTTGGGCTAATCACATAATCAAGGTGTTGTCTCGTGGGGGCCTGACCCAGGTTTAGCATTAGTTAGCCAAACAAATCCCTACAGTACTGGCCTTTTCGGCATTAGACCGTAGAGCATGGACCGAAGTCTCACCCGAAGCAGTATGGGGGGATGTTGGAACCAATTTTCTACACCCCGAGATGGTTGTGAATGTTGTTTTATTCCTTATATTCCTGCTTTCGTGCAGGTCACCTAGTTCTAGGGCTCGCCAGAATAGCCCTCTATTCCACCCTTCAGTACCTCTGTGAAAGGGTACTGCTAGCCTTTATGCAACCTTGACCTTAGATTCAGATACTTTCGCATTTCTAAGGCAGCGTATTCCACAGATTTTCAAGTTACCTTACAAATCTTACTTATCTTATTAGCTAATTACAGTTAGCACAGTGTAAATAGATGTTCTTATTTGCGTTCAGTTACCCAGCGTAGTTGCATTTATTCGTGCATCATGTAAGCATTATAAAGGAAATTCATAGATAAAATGACAAGATACATTAAACAGAACGAAGGCACAGAAATTGCAGAATACTTCTCTTTATTGATATTCTCAAGCGATTACAGACTCTATCCACCTTTGCGCACATAGTTGCAGGGGTCCACACGCTCAGCTACAGACTTCCACCCTAGGCCTCTGCGCACTCAGCTGTAGAGCCTCTACCTATGCTACGACCTGAAACTTAGACTTCTTACTTCAGAGCTATGATTATCTTCTTCGTTACATGACATGACTCTAAAACTACTTAGAGCTTAGCTCTATTTATACAATCCCATGGTCCGCGGACCATGGGTAAATCTTTTACAGCAGACTTTACTTTACAAAACTAAGGGCAGAAAACCCTTTATGACACATGACACCTTCGCACTCTGCGACCACAAAATTTGAAGTCTTTACAAGTTTACTACAAAATTTGACACAAAACAGGGGCTTTTAGCCCCAAAACTATCCTTGGGAGATCTTGTTCCAAACACAAGGCTCTTAGTGGAAGCATATCATGACCTTCTTAACTCCTTTGGTTCTTTGAAAACTTGCTAAACCTTTCTATAATACCACTTGTTATTTAAAGGAAGAGATAAACATGCAAACACAAGACAAATAAGTACACAAGCTTTTTCTTGAATAAATAAATTATATTCATTAATTATTCTCTCATATACATCCACCGATTTGTTGTTATTCTCTCTTCTTACTTCACATTACAATGACCCAAACATGAGTATATAATCACTAAACTTTCTAAATATGGAATCATGCAAACTCTAACTTTCTTTTCCTCATCCAAACTATGGCTTGACACTTTAACTAAACTTTTCTAGCTTCACTTTAACATAAATCGATATTTTTATTTTCCTTAAGTTAACTTTTCTTGACAAGGCATTAGATTTTTAACTCTGTCTCCCTTGATCTAATATTAGTCTTAACTTTCTTTCCTTCACTTAACTTAACTCTTCATACATTGCATCCATACAAGAGTACTTACTATTTTAATCAAGTGAAACGATTTTGATCTATGACAAAGTTGCGATCGATGCTAGTAAATCAAATAGGAAAGTTGGGGATAGGTTTGTATGAATTGTGTGCGCTTATAATTTTTAAATTTCTATACGATACTAGAGTTCACTTGGTTGTAATACATTTGAATATTTGACAATTGTTAGGCCATTTGGGTTGATGAGTCTAAAAGATTACTTTCATTTGAATATAATTTTCATATTGGTTATGTTAAGGCATAATTGTATGGAATGATTATCTACACACTTTAATAAGTGTTAAACTTGTGATTTTTAGTAATCGTGAAATCTAAAAAGTGATGTGTAGTATATAATCTTGTAGTTTGATATTTAGAAAATCAATGAGATGAAATGAGTCACGATGCACCACAAACCTATAGTGATGGGCCATCTGGGTGCACTAAGTTAGCCTCTGATGTGAGTGACTATAGGGTCATGAAAATGGATTTTTAGGTTAAATTAAAGTTTATGCTAGAGGTACTCTTTCAACCTCCTTCATAATTTATTTATATATATCTCTATTAAGTGAGGAAGATAAATCACATAGTAGTTATTCCCTAGTTTGAAATGATATCAATTACTAATATTACTTGGTTTCTTAATAATCCATTCATGGTTTTCTAATTAATAGATGAAAATATTTACCAAAATCTTAACACCTAACAATATATTAATTTTAACAAATACTAAATTGAATTTTGTATATTTTTTTTTACAATATTGGTTGAAAGTTTTTTACAATAAGAAAAAATTTAAATACTAAAATATTATCTAAAAAATAATTAAATTATTTTTATTTATCTCTTTGATATATTTGTTCAATAGTGAAGAGAAAATTGAGATGTGAGTATAAGACATATGCAAGAATAAAAAATTTGACTTTTCATTTAGAAAGAAAAAATGAAGGTTTAAAATGCATATGTAGATGAATTTGTATTTTAATTATTTTAGATTTCTTTATGTGAAATATATATATATATATATATATATATATATATATATAAATTGAGAAAATAATTCATTTTGTTATCATTATATTGTATCTAATTTTTTGCAAATTTATGTCAAAGTTTTAGTTGAAGTGATTTAAAATTTTTCACATGTTTAAAAAAAAAAAAAAATAGCTCATGGAGTGTAACTAAAATGACAATTACCTTGTTATGAAGTATTATGTAAAAGAATGAGATTCAAAGTTGAAATCCCAATGCATAAGGGCGCCACAGAATAGGCGTTTTTGCATATGGACTATCAGTTTTACTTAGCGCGCTGGAATTTAGCTCCGAAGGATAGCAACAAGGTTTTTTCTCATTAATGGAAATGTTTCGCCTCATCCGTTGATGATAATGTTTTCCCATCCTCATTATTAAATCAGATTTTTGTTCTGGTCTTTCTTGCACATTTTCTCTGTGAATTACCTCTGAATTTCCCTCTGTTTGGTATTTGTGTTCTTCTGCTTTGTCGAAATACATGTTCAATTAGCCTACTAGCATGCACAACTACAATTTAGAAGGACGGGCTTGCTTTATGGAAGTGCGACTTCCCTGAGGATAGTATTCATCACCAAGTAACTTTCTGGTTGCTTTTCCAGTCATACATTGATTGTAGGTCTTATATTAGGTGTTAATATTCTTCATAGTTTCCTTTAGCGCAGAATTCTGCCTATTTACAGTATGGCTCTTATTACAATTTGGGTTTCTTTTTATGAATGAACAGGGATTTCCCTATAGGTTATTCTTGCTTTTTTTTTGCTTACAGCGTTGTACTCAGATTTCTTCATGTCTGCCTATGCTCCTTATTTCCCTCTTTTTTGTATACAGGGGGGTGCGAGAGATAGTTCTCCTTCGTCCAATGATCACATCTGATGATGGTCAATGCCAGGTTCTTTCAATGTTCTAAAGTATGCATCTTCGATGGGTTTAGGTAGTCATGACCCCGCTCTGAGTACTTGGGTAGCACTCTTGTCCGTGAATTTATCCTAGCGGAAACCTTGTATTTCCTTAATTCACATGGCATTTAATTTTTGTCTCCTTACAGTGAGTACAAGTGCTCACAATTTCACTCTTGTTTGTAAGGTACTCCATTGGAAAGATATAAGCACAAATGCACGCACTCTGCACTTTTGAATGTCTTCCATACACAGTTAAGGGTTTAACTACTTCCTGGTAATTTTTTTCTATTTATTTTCCTTTCCAACTAGGGCACAATTTCTGTTCTGTAAGGTTTTGGATTTTGATGCATAATGTTAATGTTCTTCCTCCCCTGTTGTGCAGGTGCTTGTTTCCTTTCACAATAATCTTCCTTGAGCACGATCAATATGATACCATCAAGGTTGATATGCTATCCGTATGTATTCCAGGTTGGTTTACCTCCCTTCTCAGGGTTCAGGTTTATTGTCAAAGTGCTAGGGAAATTCCCTACGTGATGGTGATAAAGTGTGCCTCTAATGCATAGTATGAATGTTAAGAGTTAAATGGATTATTTTAACTCATTTTTATCCCTTAGTTCTTAATTTTCAGATTACTAGTAGTTATTAATTTCCATGATAATTCTTTCCTTTTGCGGCATCCCCCTTTTGTGGTCCTTAAAGTCCACTTGCCCAGGCTTTTCCTTAAAATCATGTCTTTTTCTTCCACGATGCTTTGAACCTTCTCCAGGATTAGAATTTTTCACAAGGTAAGCCATTTAATGGACTTTATCTCCTATCCATTAAAACTTATCTAGAATATTATGTGGAATATTTATCATGAAATTTTTTTCCCAATCTCATTTGCCAATGATATTTTTTTTCCTCTTTATTGGCAAGAATATCATATTCAAGTGTATCATTCCCAAGTATTTAAATTCCATTTATTTTTTTATTAATAAAAATATTTATCTACATAAAAATTTCAAGGTACTTCATGGATTTTCCACCATTCTTACTAACATAATTCAAACTAAATAAAAACAACATTACAATAGCAGAGGGATATCACATTCTTCTCCTCATTTTATTCACATTGTCCTCAGTGTTTATTTTGCAATTGCTTTCTTCTAAAATGGTGTTGGATGATTTTTCTGCATTTCAACTTCCCGCTCCGATGTAGCCTCTTCGGGAGTAAAATTATTCCATTACACTTTAACCCAAATGACAGCTCGATTCCAAAGCTAGAAGTCTTTCTGGTCTAGGATATATAGAGGTTTTGCAAGAAAGTATACTTCGTTTTCCACCTGTAGCATTTTCCAATCAATAATGTGATAACTATCATGTACATATTTCTTAGGTAAAGACACATGAAAAACATTATGAACTTTATGTTGATTTGTGTAGCTTGGGAGGCACTCCAAGCCCTAAGGTTCAGGGTTTGGAGGGAAAAGCACCACAAGGGAAGCTTGTGGGCTTGGAACCCAAGTATGGGGTTTTGTACCCATCGATGTTTGGGTAAAATATATGATGAATTTTATCTTGGGAAAATTTGAGGTAATAGAGCTTGGTGAGCCGATTCCAACACTATGAAGATCACTCAAATCCTATCTCTAGAAAAGAAACTATGAATTTTTTAAGTTGACTAGTAATTATTGGTTTTCAAGTAGTGTAGGCTTGAAGTAAAATTCATCCAATAGATGGGTCTCTTCATGAATTCATGGAGCCCTCATTTTGTGTATAAATATGAGGTGTATTGGAGTAATTTAGGCATCCATCTTGTGAAACATTCGTCCAAGATATCTCTAAAATTTGGATGCCCTAGCCGCAACAAGAAGGGTCAAGGGACAGCGTGAGGATAAGTTTGAATTGAAGGCCGAGGAGCAGTGTGGGAGAATTCGGTTTGGAGGCTGAGTTCTGGGCATGATTGCAGCCCTTCTAAGGGTTGTTTAAGGGCTAAAAGGACATTTTTTCTAGGGCTGAGATGTTGGGCTTCGCAACTGAGGAGCAGAGGAAGTTATGCAACTATGTTAAGGGAAGTGTTGGGTTGATTTGACGGAGGCTGAGAGCCACAACTTCTTGTTGTGTTAGGCTGCATGCCATAGCCAACAACTAAGGTTGTTTCAAGGGTAGAATTGGGTTTAAAAATACTCCTTGAGGTAGAGTGGGGGTGGAAGAGCCTATCCTTGGAGAACCGCAACCCTTGAAGGATTTTGTTGTTGATTTCATGAAGGGTTAAGGGCTAAAGTTTGTTCTCTAACTATAGTTGCAGGAAGAACAAAACATAATGGAGGACAACAGTGTTTTTTGGAGGAATGTTTGGTCAAGAAATGACCAGCTTGGATCAGATTTACTTGAAGACTATGTGAGCCAATTTGAAGACAAGATTGGGTGATCATGTGTCTTCGTCGGAGCATATCTTGCAATGACGTGATTGGGTACCATTGATTTGATTGGAGGGAAGTGTGTTAGCTACCCAAAGTAGCCCTAGAGTAGCAAATGAGAAGGACGTTGTTGGTGTGTGATTGGGTGAAGTATTGCAATGCTATGTGTAGCTCTTTGATGGACGAAAGAGGCTACTAGAAGGTAGATTAGAACTCAAGTATTGACCAGCCTAGAGAGAAGTTTGATGAGCCCATGTACACATAGCAAAAGTGACTTGCACCATTGTTAGGAGGCAACCCTCTTGGAGTCTTGATGTGTAGTGGCCTTATTGGACTAAGGCACTATTAGTGAGAAGTACAGGAGTGAAGGACTGACATGACAAGATATGACATCAAAGTTGTGCAACAAATATTTTTATTGTATATTGTATACCATAGAATTTTGTATTATTCAAATTTTGTTTAATATGACAAAGATTCGGATTATAAAATTTTGTTAAAAACAGTGTATATTTATGCATATGTGATTTACTGCTTTATATTTCTACTGTGTAAAGTAGTTTATGGTTAAGATTATTGGTTTGGTATTGTCAGTGATTTTAAGACTCTAACCTAGACCCAAGGTCGTGGAAATTCAACATGATATCAAAGTGTGTATAAGCTATTTTTGAAGTAAATAAATTAAAGTTTTGTGCAACGAAGTACAACGTGAGAGGGAGTTGGCCAAATTGTGAGTGAAGGGTTCACTACAATGTCGTAGTTGCAGGCAGGTCTCCGATATGAGGACAAGTTGGAGGGGTTTTCCAACTATAGTCCTTGGAAGGAAAGGATCAATTTGGTCTTACAGGTCAATAAGCTCTAGGACTTTGCCAAGAAAGAGATTAAGAAGCCAACCGACCCTAAGGAGCTGGAAATATATGAAGATTTGGATGTGAGGATGAGATTGATCATCCTAGATGGTGTGAAGGATGCCCTGATATCTCATTTGTGTTGGAAGAATAATGCACATGAGATATGCGTGGCTCTTCAGAATTTGTTCCAGAATAAGAATAAAATCTGGGTATTGGTATTGAAGGATAAGTTAGTATACCAAGATGATAAAGGGTGAAAGCATGACCTTGTACCTGACGAGATTGCCTCAAGTTAAAGATGATCTTGCTGCCATTGGTGTGTCTACCGTAGATGAGATATGGTAAGGATTTCCTTGAAAGGGTTCTGTTAAACACACATGGACAACAAAGACAATGTGAAAGATAAATCATGCAATACAATTTTATTAACAAGAGATTTACATTTATAGTACATTATGTGACTCTTGGGTTTCAGATCCCAAGGTCTCTTGGACTGCTTTTGTCCATTTAACTTCTACACTAACCCATTTAGGATTAGGTGTCCAACATTCCCCCCTTAATCCGAAGGGTTATGTATGAGTCCAAGAAGAGAGTTGTAATACAAAATGTGCAAAAAATGCATGGCAGCACTAGGCTGAATGTGCTCTATGAAATGTTGGTATAAAAAGGGCGGTGGTTTAAGGATGACCACCAACACTGGAACGCTTAGTGCAGTTCCCGGAACTCTTCCAAAACTGGCAAGAAACTGAAGTTTTCTGCTAGAGGAAGTGATCCTATTGTTTTAAAGAGGGAAACCTTCAACCATAAAAGGGAGGTCTCACCCCACATAAAAGGTAAAACTTCAACCTGGAAAGGGAAGTCTCAACCTGTGATGGTTTAAGGATGACCAACAACTCTGGAATGCTTAATGCAATTCCTTGAACTCTTCCAAAGCTGGCAAGAAGCTGGTGTCTTCTACTAGAGGAAGTGTTCTCAATTTTGTTCCTGGAACTCTTCCAAAACTGGCAAGAAGTTGAAGTCTTCTGCTAGAGGAAGTGTCCCAGATTGCCAACTGAAGGCATGTTCACGGGCATCTTTGTCGCTGGCTACAACTCTGAAATTGGTGTGGTAGGTTGTGGCTCAGGCTCGCTTGATGTGACTTTGAAGCTTGTAGATGACCATCATTTCCCCCCCCGTCAGATACAAGGTGAGATGATGGAGAAAACTCAACTGCAAGACTGTTCAATACTCTAGAACAAGTTCTAACATGCGTTTGGAATACCTTCTTGGCTGTTGATGCCCATTGCCAAGAAGTGATTCATCCAAGATGAATCTTTGTTCTTGCAGGACGTTTGTTTCTGAAGCATCTGTGTGAAGAATGGCTGGTTTTATGACAGTGCTTACATGGATGAAGATCAAAACAGTGATCTTTCAGATGGCCAACTCGGTCACAGTGTTGGCATTTCGCAATCTGTTGTTGTTGTTGTTGTGGAAGAGGGGCAGAGTCTGGAACAGCTGAAGCTGAACTGTCATGAGGAGCAGTTGAACTGTCATGAATGAATCCAACACTCTGAAACTGAATGGGCTTGGCATAGTCTGGAATATGAAAGGACAAGTCCTTGTCATATCCAAGACCAGTTCTGTGCTTGTTGTGGACAAGCTGTTCCCAAGGTCTGATGATGGGCTTGGGAAGTGCAGACTGAGTTTCTGCATTTGCATGTACAGCTGCTGCTTTATTGGATTTTGGATCTGATTCAACCTCAATCTTACTAATTTCACCACTTGCTGGTTTAACCTTGAACAACATATTGTTTTGAGCAGAAAACAATTTGGAATGACAAATCTGTTGAAGCTCATCTTGCTGGAACTGAGATTCTAGTTGCGAAAAATCAATCTTTTCTTGTGCATCATGTAGGCAGGTCTGAATGTCACAAAGAGTGTCTTTGCTAACATTTACCTTCCCACCAATAGTGGAGTGTATTAGTGTATTCAGTAACTCTAATACATCATCAAATCTAGCCATTGTCTCAACAAAGAAATGAACACTCAACAATCCTAGCAAGTCTAGACAAACCCCAGTTATTGAAGATTTCAAAAGTTAAGAATATCAGTTTGAAAAATACATTGTCCAATACCAGACTTTCAGAGATTCTGTTCTTTAAATTCTGTAGAAATTTTTAAGTTACGTAGATGATTCCTTCAAACTTTATAGAACTTGCCTCTATATCCCTTCTGGAAGCTTAGGAATGCAAAAAGAATAAAAAATCCGCGAATACCAGCAATGTAGACATGGCTCAAACTCCACGAATATACATAAGGGTAGCTCGACCTCTTCCTTCAATAATAAACCCAAGAATCTCAACCTCTTCCTTCAAGAATGAGAGGCTCAAAGTCTTTCCAACACAGATACAATAGATATGTTTCACCCTTAAAATGCTCAGGTATACCAAGATACGCTTTGTATGGATGCACAGCTAAATGACTTCTTCCTTCTTTGAAATTCGAACTTCAACTACAGGAATGGATTACATATACCTCTGATATATCAACTCAAATAATAGTAGAGATCTGAAGTAGAATATACCAGCAAATGTTAGGAAGAACAGTGGCTGTAGATAAGTGTTATAACATCAAAGAAGCTCCATCATTACAGAGAAAACACCACAGTGATAATAGTATAGACAGGCTTATCCAGCAGAAGAGATGGGCCTCTGGGCTGCTTGAAATATTTGTAAGTAAATTTTGCCCATTCCTGGGCATTCACAGAAAAATTCTGGTACGCCAGAGGATGATGTATGTTTATTTCAACCTATGGGGAATCTGGTCAGTGGTGACGTTCTGCTATGCAGTCTTGCCAGCTTTCTGTCTGTTAAGTGGCAAACCATTCTTACCTGCGGTAAGTTTTTTGGATGCTATCAAGTCACTAAATATCATAAACAGAATACAACAATACATAAACACCATTAATACACCATTAACACCATTAATACATGACTTCATGTGTTACCAATTTATATGAGCCTGACGCCATGAAGTATTGATCATCCTGTAGATTTCGAAGCCTCCCTTTGCAATTGCTAGTGCATTGTTCGTTTCCAGCTATGGAGTGTTGATGCGCAAATCAAGCTACAGCGCAAGCTGGATGTCTTTGACGCTTGGTTTCTCTCCCAGCAATTATGAATCCCAGCAAATGCTCGACTCCAGTGCGTAATCCAATGGGGTCTTTGCCTTTCTTTTCTGACGTTTTAATCACTCTTAGATTGGAAAATAATGCAATGGTAATGTCGATTCAATTGCTGTTGCAGTGGTCTGAGCATGCCTTCAGTTGTATTTCCCTCTCAGAAACGTGATAATGAAATATTGTTGTTCACGGTGCAATCACGCAGTGAATTGCTTGACACGTTTTGCTTTTCGAATCCGATCCCGTTTGGAGAAATGAGGAGCAATGCGGAGATTCGAATTAACGACTTACAAAAAAGGAAAATTTTCTTGTGATTCGAACCGACGACGTATGGGCTCACGTCTGCGTTCAGGAAAAGTGAAATTTCACGGTGATATCTTGCAGAAACGAACCGACGACGTATGGGCTTTATATCTTGCAGAAACCGACGACGTATGGGCTTCAGTACTCAATGCATCCTTCAGCTGAGAAAATTGTCTCGGAACCACATTTGTATTGTATGTGAGAAGCTTGGACCAAGCTTATTCGATTTTCTACGCAAAAACAAATATCGCCCATTTCCTGTTGATCTAGTCCGGGAGTTTGGTCGGCAACTTTTGAAATCTGTAGCATATATGCATGAATTACGTCTGATACACACAGATCTGAAGCCAGAGAATATACTTCTTGTTTCTTCGGACTATTTAAAGGTTCCAGATTACAAGAAACATCCCTAGGGAGCAATTAATATAGCCGATCCGGCTGAGTTAGTGAGATTTTCCTTAGACAACAGGGAAAACAGACACTCTACAATATTTATTTTTTACTGCGACCATTCCACCGACAGAGCGCCTAAAATGATGCGATTATTTCTGGAAGCTGACGCGCAAAGGAATTTTCCAAGATATCCGAACAGAGATTACCCTCATGTGTTTCTCCTGGGCGATGGATACAAACCCTTTTACAAACAAAATCCGGAGCTGTGTGAACCTCAAGGATATATCAAAATGTTTGATGGAAAATATACGGCCGAGTATTCAAAGAAATGCAAAGAATAACGCACACAATGGTATCAAAAAACCGAAGAGAATAGGCGTTACTACACAGTGGCGCAGAAGCGTTTTCTAGAATGACATTCAACTGAACCGCAGTTATTTATGACAACCGTTATTTATAACAACCGTGCGAGGAGATTCCAAAAAAGCTCCAATGGAGGCAATCACAACTGCTATTGTGACTCAGATTCACACGTCAAATAGCTACTGGACCAGCACACATGCTCTCTCTCTGACCCAACGAATCAAATTCGAACCTTGATTGTGACCTCCAACGTACTTCACAAAAGAATGCGCAATTCGAGTGGAGATTTCAGGTGATGCAACTCAGAATCTAAGAAATAACCGTTGCTCTGCTCACTAACAGGTTATAATGAGGTGCAGAGATGATAGATACGAATATGAGGGAGAACACTCATGGTAAATCGCAGCACTGTTATACCAGTGCGCAGACTGTGATAGGCCGCAGGTAGGAATACAATGCCTAGTTGCAGATCTGATGCGCTCAGCTAAAATAAATGGTCAGGTAATGAAGACTAGGCCAGCATTATTCAAGGCAGCTTAGACCAGTTGCTAAACCGTGAGAAAACTACACAGGCCACACATCATGGCTCTGATACCATGTTAAACACACATGGACAACAAAGACAATGTGAAAGATAAATCATGCAATACAAGAGATTTACATTTATAGTACATTATGTGACTCTTGGGTTTCAGATCCCAAGGTCTCTTGGACTGCTTTTGTCCATTTAACTTCCACACTAACCCATTTAGGATTAGGTGTCCAACAGGTTCATTGAGGATTGGCAGCTCTTCATTAAAGGGATCGTTGCTAGAGAGAAGCTTCCAGACTAGGATAGGTTGTGGGATGAATTCATTCAGGGAGAGTTACAAGACAAGGATCTTCATCCAAAGAAGAAGGCTTTAGATGATGACTTGGAACTTTCATCACAAATGAAGGGTAAGAAAAATGAGGACTTGAGTAAATTCAAGTGTTTCAATTGTGGCGAGATGGGTCATTTTTCATCGACATGTCCGATGAAGAAGAAGGGAAATGATGAGAAAAGGAAAGGGAAGTAGGCCGTCGGTGTTGCCACTGCAGCTGAGATAGATGATCCCTCAAAGAGATTAGAAGAGGATGACTTTGCTATGATTTCTCATTTCTCGCAGGGTATTATCATTGAGGATGGATGGTACATGGACAATTTTGTGGCGAAGCATATGATAGGGTCACAGGAGATTTTTGAGACTCTAGCTAAATGGGACTCAAATTTGCACATGGTGTTGGGTGACAAGAGTCAATTGGAGATCCGAGGATTGGGTGTTGTGTCGTTCAAGATGGAGACATGACATGTGATGTGGGTTGATGTGGGTAGAGGATGTAGTGTTTGTACCAGGACTTGGGTATAGCGTGATTTCGGACTTGATGATCAAGAGCAAGCGGTTGGAGGTCTTGTTCCAAGATGGGAAGGTAAAAATAGAGGCTAGAGACTCTTGCTCTAATGGGATTATGCTTGGAGTTTGAGAGAATGGTTTCTATAGGTTGACAGGCATGCACCTGGATCATGGAAAGAAGAAGGTGGAGCAGGTGCAAGTTCCTGAGAAGGAGAAGGTAAAGGTGTAGGTGTAGGTTTTCGAGGAGTAGGTACACATTCCTGAGAAGAAGGTACACCTTCCAGAGAAGGTTTAGGTTCTAGAGACTTAGAAGGAGTCTAGTTCGAGAGGGAACTTGCAGATTCAGATGGAGACTCTGTAGCCCAAGAAGAGCACAAGGTCAGTGGGGAGAAAGGGTGCTTCTACAACTAGAAAGAGGGAATCATGGAGAGAGTGGAAGAAATTATAGGATAAGAAGAAGAAGCAGGGTGCTTCCAATAGTGACATTAACACTTCTGAGAAGGGTGTAGTTCACATTATAGGGATTGCTGCGATCGTGAGCAGCATGAGTTGGGCAAGTGTTGTGAGCAGTGATGATGATGATGAGAGATTTCCTAGTCATGGAAGTACCTCCCTCGCTAGGTGATCATGTGTCTTCGTCAGAGGATATCTTGTAGTGATGTGATTGGGTACCATTGATCTGATTGGAGGGAAGTGTGTTAGCTACCCAAAGTAGCCCTAGAGTAGCAAACAAGAAGGACGTTGTTGGTGCGTGATTAGGTGAAGTATTACAATGCTATGTGTAGTTCTTTGATGGACTAAAGAGGCTACTAGAAGGTAGATTAGAACTCAAGTATTGGCTAGCCTAGGGACAAGTTTGATGAGCCCATGTACATGTAACAAAAGTGACTTGCACCATTGTTAGGAGGTAACCCTCTTGGAGTCTCGATGTGTAATGGCCTTATTGGACTAAGGCACTACTAGTGAGAAGTACAGAAGTGAAGGACCAACACAATAAGATATGAAATCAAAGTTGAGCAACAAACATTTTTATTGTATATTGTATACCATAGACTTTTGTATTATTCAGATTTGATTTAATATAACAAAGATTGGGATTGTACAATTTTGTTAAAAACAATGTATATTTATGCATATGTGATTTACTACTTTATATTTCTGTTGTGCAAAGTAGTTTATGGTTGAGATTATTGGTTTGGTAGTGTCAATGATTTTAATACTCTAACCTAGACCCAAGGTCGTGGAAATTCAACATGATATCAAAGCGTGTCTAAGCTATTTTTGAAGTAAGTAAATTAAAGTTTTGCGCAACGAAGTATAACATGAGAGGGAGTTGGCCACATTGTGAGTGAAGGGTTCACTGCAATGTCGTAGTTTCAGTTAGGTCTCTGGTATGAGTACAGGTTGGAGGGGTTGTCCAACTATAATCCTTTGAAGGAAAGGATCAATTTGGTCTTACAGGTCAATAAGCTCTAGACTTTGTCAAGAAAGAGATTAAGAATCAAACCGACCCTAAGGAGCTGGAAGTATATGAAGATTTGAATTTGAGGATGAGATTGATCATCCTAGATAGTGCGAAGGATGCCCTGATATCACATTTGTGTTCGAAGAATAATGCACATGAGATATGGGTGGGTCTTCAGAATTTTTCCATAATAAGAGTGAAAATTGGGTATTGGTATTGAAGGATAAGTTAAAGTATATCAAGATGATAAAGGGTGAATGCATGACCTGGTACCTGACGAGATTTCCTCAAGTCAAAGATGATCTTGCTGCCATTGGTGTGTCTACCTCAGATGGAGATATGGTAAGGATTTCCTTGAAAGGATTCGTTGAGGATTGGAAGCCCTTCATTAAAGGGATCATTGCTAGAGAGAAGCTTCCAAACTGGGATAGGTTGTGGCAAGATGGGTCATTTTTCATCGACATGTCCGATGAAGGAGGAGGGAAATGCTGAGAAAAGGAAAGGGAAGTAGACCGTTGGTGTTGCCACTGTAGCTGAGGTAGATGATCTCTCCAAGAGATTGGAAGAGGAGGAATTTGCTATGATTTCTAATTTCTTGTAGGGTATTATCATTGAGGATGGATGGTACATGGACAGTTTTGTGATGAAGCATACGATAGGGTCACAGGGGGTTTTTGAGACTCTAGCTGAATGGGACTCGAATTTTAACATGAGGTTGGGTGACAAGAGTCAGTTGGAGATCTAAGGATAGAGTGTTGTGCCATTCAAGATGGAGACAAGATGTGATGTGCGTCGAGGATGTAGTGTTTGTACCAGGACTCAAATATAGTGTCATTTCTGACTTGATGATCGAGAGGAAGTGGTTTGAGGTCTTGTTCAAGGATGGGAAGGCAAGAATCGAGGCTAGAGGCTCTAGCTTTAATCAAATTGTGCTTGGAGTTGGAGATAATGGTCTCTATAGGTTGACAGGCAAGCAAGTGGATTATGGAAAGAAGAAGGTGGAGTAGGTGTAGGTTCCAGAGAAGGAGGAGAAGGTGCAGGTATAGGTGCAGGCTTCAGAGGAGTAGGTACACGTTCCTAAGAAGAAGGTACACCTTCCTGATAAGGTTCGGGTTCTAGAGACTTAGAAGGAGTCTAGTTCGAGAGGGAACTTGCAAATTCAGAGGGAGACTCTGTAGCCCAAGAAGAGTACATGGTCAGTGGGGAGAAAGTGTGATTCTACAACTGGAAAGACAGAATCATGGACAGAGTGGAAGAAATTATAGGATAAGAAGAAGATGTAGGGTGCTTCCAACAGTGTTATTGACACTTCCGAGAAGGGCGTAGTTCACCTTACAGGGATTGTTGCGATTGTGAGCGCCACAAGTTGGGCAAGTGTTGCGAGCAGTGATGATGATGATGAGAGACTTCCTAGTCTTGGAAGTACCTCCCTCGCTAGGAGGGAGTGTTAATTTTTGTAGCTTGGGGGGTACTACAAGCCTTATTGTTCAAGGTTTGGAGGGAAAAGCACTACAAGGGAAGCTTGTGGGTTTAGAGCCCAATTATGGGGTTTTGCACCCATCGATGTTTTGGTAAAAAATTTGATGTATTTGAGCTTGGAAAATTTTTTGGTGATCGATCTTAGTGAGTTAATTCTAACTCTCAAAACATCTCTCAAATCAGAGCTCTAGAAACAAAGTTATGAATTTTTAAAATTGACTAGTAATTATTAGTTTTCAAGTCATTTGGCTTGATGTAAAAATTTTCCAATAGATGGGTCTCTTCATGAATTTGTTGAACCCTAATTTTGTGTATAAATATGAGGTGTATTGGATTCATTTAGGCATCCATATTGTGCAACATTCATCCAAGATAGCTTTGAAATTTATATGCCCTAGCCGCGACAAGAAAGGGTCAAGGAACAACATGAGTATAAGTTTGAATTGGAGGCCGAGGAGTAGCATGGGAGAGGTTCGTTTGGAGGCCTAGTTTTTGGAATGATTGTGGAACTTTTAAAGGTTGTTTAAGGGATAAAACAACAATTTTTCTAGGGCTAAGATGTTGAGTTTCTAAGCCGAGGAGTAGAGGAGATTACATAATTGTGGTAAGGGCATCATTAGGTTGATTTGAGGGAGGCCAAGATACACAGCTTCCTATTGTGCTAGGACACAGGCCATAGCCAAAAACTAAGTTTGTTTCAAGGGCAGTGTTGGGTTAACAAAGCCTCCTTGAGGTAGCGTGGGGGTGGAGGAGCGTATCCTTGGAAAACTTCAACCCTTGAAGGATTTTGTTGCTGATTGTGTGGAGGGTTAAGGGATGAAGTTTGTGCCTTAACTAGACATGCAGGAATAAGAAAAAACAATGGAGGATAACATTGTTTTCTGGAGTAACGTTGGCTCAAGAAGTGACCGGTTTGGATTAGATTGAGTTGAAGCTTGTGGGAGCCAATTTGAAGATGAGATTGGGTGATCGTGTGTCTTCATCGGAGTAGATCTTGAAGTGACATGATTGGGTACCATTGATATGATTAGAGAGTGGTGTGTTGGCTACTTAAAGTATCCCTAGAGTAAGAGACAAGAAGCATGTTGTTGGTGCGTGATTTGGTGAAGTAGTGCAGCACTTTTTGTAGCTCTTTGATGGATGAAATAGGCTATTAGAAGGAAGATCGAAGCTCAGGTATTGACTAGCCTAGAAAGATGTTTGATGAGCTCGTGTATATGTAGCAGAATTAACTTTGAGCACTGTTAGGAGGCATCCCTTTTGTAGCATCGATGTGTAGTGGCCTTGATTGACAAAGGCACTATTAGTGAGCAATATGGGAGCGAAGGACCAGCAGGACAAGATATGACATCGAAGTTGTGCAATGAAGTTTGTCATTACATCTTGTATAACATAGACTATTGTATTATTTAGATTTGGTGTAATATAACGAAGATTGGGATTGTACAATATTGTATAATTTTGTTAAAAACCATGTATATTTATGCATATGTGATTTACTTATTTATATTTCCATTATGCAAAGTAGTTTATGCTTGAGATTCTTGGTTTGGTAGCATCAATGATTTTAAGATTCTAACCTAGACCTAAGGTCATGGAAATTCTACACTTTAATGTGTCTGGGTAATGTAAATTGATAATCTACAAGTCCAATTCTGTCCAGAAGTTCAAATGGTCCACAAAACCTTGGTGCCAATTTTGGATAGGTTCTTGTTCTTAACGTAATTTTCCTTGGTTTCACCCTCAAATAGACATGATCTCCAATTTTTAACTCCTTGTGCATTCTCGTCTTGTCTGCATAGATTTTTTGTCTGTCCTTTAGGGTTTTAATTTTCCGTTGAATCTTCCAAACTATTTTCTCCATTTCCTGCAAGGCATCCATCCTGAGTATCAATCTATCCTTTGGCTCACTCCAACTGAGCGGTGTATGGAATTTTTTGCCGTATATGGATTCAAAATGGCTAGTTTTTATATATGTTTGATAAATCTTGTTGTAGGAAAACTTTGCTAAATATAGAAAATCCTCCCATTTTGTACGTTTGTCCATGACAGACATTCTCAGCATCTCCTCCAAAATATGGTTGGTTCTCTTTGTTTTTCCAACCGTTTGAGGATGATATGTTGCTTTGAAATTTAGTTGAGTGCCCATGCCACTAAAAAATACCTTCCAAAAGTTTGAGGTGAATTTGGCATCCCTATTTGGCACTATCATCTTCGGTACTCCATGACCCAAAAAATATCTGTTATGAGATATTAGCAATTTGTGCCATGTGATAAGTAGATTGTACCGATATGAAATGGGTTTCGTTACTTAAGGTATCCACCACCACTATGCTGGAGTCATGTTTCCTATTTGTCCTTGGTAGTCTTGTGATGAAATCTAAAGAAATTATTTCCCACTTCTAAGCAATTTCATAAAAAACCAGCCACCTCTTTCTTCATACCTGGACAAAAGAAATTCTTACTTAATGTTGTGATCATATTTTGGCAGCCAAGATGTCCTACACAGTTTCTTATGATCTTCATCAAGTATCATTTGTTTCAAGAAATTTACATTGGGAACATACAATCTTTTCCTGTAAATCAACAACTTTTCAGAATTTTCTGCATAACCAAAAATGTTAATCTGCTGTAATTTTTGTTGAATTTCCAAGTATTTTGGGTCACTAGTTATGGAATTCCTAATTTTCTCTATCAAATTTGTATTAGTATTGATAAAATAAAATTACATTAAAGTGTAAGCATGTCTACTCAAAGCATCTACTGTGTTGTTTTCTTTCCCGTTTATGTATCTAATGTCAAAGTCAAATTCACTAAGAAACATCATCCACCTATCTTTGCTAGTATTGAGATCAGATTAACTGAGGAGATATTTTAGACTGATATGATTGGTTACCAAAGTGAATTTATTTCCTAAGAAACAATGCCTCCACATCTTTAAGGCATGTATGATAGCAGCTAGCTCTAAATCGTATACAACATCATTCTTTTCATGTATTTTCAACTTTCTGAACTCGTAAGATATCATAGAATTATCTTGCATTAAAACTCCCTCTAATGCCTCGATAAAAGCATTGGTATAAAATGTAAATTATTTATTTGCATATGCAAGTTGTAGGATAGGATGTACTGTGAGTATATATTTCAACTTATCAAAACACTCCCGACATTCGGTAGTCCATTCAAATTTTTCTCCCTTTTTTTGTAAGCAGGTGATAGGATAAGATAGCTTTGAGATTCCCTCTATAAATCTTCGGTAGTATACCGTGATTCCCATAAATGAACGGAAAATAGATATATCATTTGGTATGGGCCAATTTACCATAGCCTTAACCTTCTCAAGATCTAGTTCTAGTCCTTCCCTATAGATGATGTGGCCCAAGTATTGTATTTTGTTTTTGTAGAACTCATATTTACTAAACTTTGCATATAGATGATGTTCTCTTAAATTTTTCAGAACCAAATTTAAGTGTTCCTTATGTTCCTCTTCAACTTTGGAATATATCAGTATATCATCGATAAATACCAACACAAATTTGGCCAAATATTAGATAAATATACTATTCATCAAGTACATAAAATTTGTTGGGGAATTAGTAAGGTCGAATGGTAACACCACAAACTCACAGTGTCCATATATGGCCCTAAATGTTTTCTTATGAATATTTTCATTTGTAATTATCTATTGATGATATATTGTCCTTAAGTGATTTTTTGAAAAAATGGTTCCCCCCCTCACTTGATCAAATAGATCATCAATACAGGGCAATGGATACTTATTTTTAATGGTTAGTTTGTTTAGTTGTCGGCAATTGATGTACATTCTAAATGTTCCATCCTTACTTTTGACAAACAACATAGGAGTCCCCCATGGTGATACACTAGGCCTAATATAGCCTTTGTCCAACATTTCTTGTAGTTGTATTTTCAACTCCAGTAATTCAAGTGGACTCATTCGATAAGGGGCTCTAGGTACTGGAGTTTCGTCGGGTACGAGGTCAATGGAAAAATATATGTGTCTATGAGGGGGTAAACCTGGACTGTCCTTTGGAAAGACATCACAAAACTCCTTAATAACCGTCAATGTATCTAATTTTGATTCTTCTCCTTCTTAGTTACTTACTTCTACATGAACCATAAATAATTGACACCCCTTCCATGCATTATTTTTCATTTGTAAATTTGATATTTGTCTAAGTGATATAGGTTTTAGTATGCCCTGGATTGTTTGAGTTTGTCCTTGCTTATTCACAAAAGTCACCTTTTTTCCTAAACAATTTATAATGGCCCCTTGCTTTTCCAACCGGTCCATACCTATTAGTATACCATATGATCTTAGGGGAATTACATTTAAGTTTACAATTGTATAATAGCCATTTAAATCAATAGAGAAATGTTTTACTTGCCTGGTTACTCTTCTTTTGGTGCCAGTTTCTAACTGTACCATCTAGGCAATTTTATATTTTTTTTCTTTTAGTTTACATTTTTATACCACTTGTGGTCGAATCTATCTTAAACTAGCTCCTAGATTAATTAAAACAGAAACAAGTTGGTTGGAAATAGTACCCTCAATCTCAATCATTGTTGATTGAAGTTCTACTTATATATGCTCCAAGGTTGTGCTTATTCTGGGAATATTTATGGAAATATCATTCACTTTGGTGGCTTCATGGACAACGTGGATATTCTGAATAGATATAGGATTTTGCGGACAATCCCTTTATAAATCAGGTTCATCATACCCCAAATGCTTCAGTGGTTCTTTTTCTTTACCGCCACTAATTGTTTTGATGTTCAGATGCATAGGTTTTGATCCAACTTGAGATTGGGCCGATTGGTTCACATTCCACTTCCGGAACTTTTTCCATTGATGGTCCTTTCCAAAGTTCTTGAGATAACTAAGTTTCTATCATTTTTCTCCAATTGCATGTTTAGCTTTGTCCTTATTCTACCAAAACTTGGGGCCTTCACCCTTACTCCTAAATTTTTGGTAACACATCCTCACCTTCCTAACCACTTCGTCCATGGTCATTGGATTATTGAAATCAATTTGTTCCTTGTAGATAGTGGGTAAAAAGTTCATAAACCATTGAACCTTGTTTTTTCTTCTTTAATATAAGGCACATACTATAGTAAGTTGGTAAACTTTGCCACAAATTCATCCATAGTTAACTATCCCAATCTCAAGTCATGGAACTCTCTTGCTTGGTTATCATAATAGCGTTCACCTAAGTATGAGTTCTTAAACTGCTTCCAAAACTCTTACCCAGACACTATCTTCTCCTCTTAACAGATGCACACTTTTACCTTCTTCCCACGAAAGGGAAACTTTGCCTTGCAACTGATAAATGGCCAATCTAGCCTTTAAGTTTATCTCATACTCATAGACTTGAAAATACTTATTCATGTTAAGTAGCCATGCTTTTTCATCCTCCTCTTTTTTTCCATCAAAAGTAGGGTGCTTGATTTTCCTAAATCCCCCTTCTAACTCCATTTGTCTCTTTTTCTTTGATATTCTTGGATATGTTCTATGAGATTCCCTCCCACTTTCATATTTCTCTGATTTTGTGCCCCTTTTGTTTCTTTTCAGTATTTAAGGTTCCACTGTTGTATGGCTAGACCTTTTAGTTAGCCCCCTAATCATCATTTTCAATTACTCACTCGCATTTAACAGGCGCTCGTTGTTGTTCCTCAGGTAGGTCAATTCTTGCTGAAGATTTCTAATGACATCCATGAATTGAGTAGTTGATGGAGTGGCCCTGTTTCCCAATTTAGCATACAAGTCTTCATCTCCAGTGATGGTTGGAGCCTCGTTTTCCATCTCTATTGTAGCTAGGTCACCTTTTTAGCTTACAATTCAAACAAACTTATCATTATCTCTCCTGGTTATTAGGTTTTGTAGTGGTTTCTTAAGTCCTAAGTGGTGAACTTGGGCTTTGACACCATCTATCACAACTCCCTAACCACAAAAAAATAAAACTTTCTTTGTTTACTAATAAACATTCAACATACCCATAGTTATTCAAACTAACTTCCTTTTCTTATTTAAATACTTTGGATAAGCTAGTCGTTGTGTGTTTCTTTATTTATTCCGTCTTTATGACCTACAACATGTATGTATATACTCTATAGTAACAATGCATCATTTTTCAATTATTCCTCTCATGCTTCCTTATCACCTTGTTCGAGGTGACTCTAAATATGGTGTTATTTACTATACCCACATGGTGTGAACCTTTAATATTATAAAATATCTACTATATAACCTAACCCCCCCCCCCCTTAGTTGTAATATTGATCCTCATAGAGGTATTTTAATAGTAATAGGATGATGGTTTTATTAAGGTTTGTCACCCATCATACTAGAATTAACCCTAACGTGTGTCGTGCTTATGCCTTGTGAAAATAATGTGGAATGTGCTCTAGTCATGCACGCTCTTCCCATGTGATATTGACATGATATGTTAGGCACCTTCACGTGGACGGTCGGATGAGCATTAGGGAAATCTAGCGATGAATGGCTCTCCTTCGAACCTTAAACATGTTCTCTCACCAAGGTCTCTATTCCATTTGGATTTTTCTCATGTCGACTATCAATTATGCTTAGCATGCTAGAATTTCGCTCTTAAGGACAACAACAACGTTTGTTCTCAGTCGTGGCAATGTTTCCCCTCATCCATTGAAGGTAATGGTTTCCCCTCCTCAGTATTGAATCAGATTTGTATTCTGGGCTTTCTTTCACATTTCCTCTGTGAATTACCTCTGACTTTCCCTCTGTTTGTTATTTGTGTTCTTTTGCTTTGTCAAAATGCCCATTCAACCAGCCTATCGGTGTGCGTGACTACAAGTTAGAAAGATGGTCTTGCTTTCTCGAAGTGTAGCTTCCCTGTGGACAATATTCATCACCAGGTAACTCTTTGGTCATTTTTCCATTCATACATGTAGGTTTTAACCCCATACAGAAATTACCTGCATATGAATTCTAATACACATAATATAAACAATGCGAGAGCATAACACATAAAACACATACAAAAGTATTTTCCCCTGGATCCCAAAACCGGGACTACCAGCTTGATTTTTCATTATGTTCCTTTCAATGTTATAATACATATGTATACATGCTAAAGCATCCAATACCATGGACCAAACACCATCGCGTCCAAAAACATGTGCGAAAATCATACACAAAACCATAGGTGGGTTTGCCCAACCTAACATAGGGTCCAAAACCAAAATTTTCTGGGGCACTGCCCCGGACCCCATAAAGTGGGGTTACGAGTATGCCTCAAACCCCCTATGACCCCCCCCCCCCTGCCCCCAGCTACACAATTGGCACAATGAAGGGGGGCTCTGCCACCCCCTCTAAACCCCCGATTAGTTACGTGGGCTAGTTGTGGAAAGAATATAACACAACCCAACATTCTCCCACTTGTTGTTTTCTTTAAACAGGGGGTGACAAGAGAGCTTAGTCATTTTTATAGCCCTGAAATGCCCATTGTCTCTCTACACCAAGAGAACTTCTCAAAGCTCACAGATTTTGTCAATTCATATGCAGTATTTTTTAAAGTGTCCACCTTTACCAGCAACACCTTTTTTTCTTTTATCATATCCCTCACAAAGTGATACTAAACATCAATGTGCCTTGTCTTTGAATGGTATGCAGGGTTCTTTGCCAAGAAAATTGCACTTTGGTTGTCACAGTCTATCCTTATTGCTTCCTGTACTAACCCCATACTTGAACATAATCTTTGCAACCAAACTGCTTCCTTGCTTGCATAAGTGGCTTCCATGTATTCTGTCTCTGTAGTTGATAGTGCCATGACATATTGTTTCTTACTCATCCAACTGATTGCACCTCCAAATATGTTAAACACATACCCACTTGTAGATCTTCTCTGATCCAGATCTACAGCCCAGTCTGCATCAACAAAGACATGAATACCCAACACTCTATCCAATCTTGGTCTTCCTTGGTAGCACAAACCATAATCACTAGTGCCATGCAAATACTTGAAAACCACTTCACTGCTGTCCAGTGCTCCTTCCCTGGTTTTGATATAAACCTACTTAATACTCCCACTACATGTGCAATGTCTGGTCTAGTATAGACCATTGCATACACCAGACTGCCAACTGCACTTGCATATGGAACACAGGACATATTCTCTTCCTCTTCTTGTGTCTTGGGACATTGTTCAGCAGATAACTTTACACCTACAGGAATAGGAACTGTTAGCTCTGCTACATGTTTGAGCATTTTTTAGAGTCAAGGACAGCTTGGCCCTGGTGTTTTCTGAAAAAGAGGGGCTAACAGTAGTTTATTTGATTCCTTCCCCTTCATTTGCATTATTCCTTTATAGCTCCCGCCACCTCTATTTCCTCCATTCCTCATAAATCTCCCTTATTTCCCTTTAAACTCCTTTTATCCCTGTTTTCGTCTCAAAATCCCTCATAAACCCTTTTTTGGGCTCCTGGGCTTCTTTTGTTTAAAACCTTTTAAACCCCATATTAACCTTTTAAAACCCCATTAACCCATTTAAATCCTGTTTAAACCTATTTCTGTTTATTCTCGAGTGCAAAGATTAACTATAAGACTATGATCATTTCACACCTCGCACATACAAAGAAATTTAATATTGTTGGGCCCTTACCTGTCACATCACCCTGAGACATGTGCGTTAAATCCTGTCCGCTTGATCCTCTGCCTATTGATCCAACGCCATACGCTTTCCCCTCTCCCATAACCTGCACGGCCGATAACCTGCAGGTAAGTGGTTTCCCACCTGCCACATGTCGCAATTTAACCGGATCGCACCCGCCTATACTCAAACTGCCATTCCCGAAGAGCGGTGCGGGGAAACCGCTTACCACCCTTCCGGTACGGTTCCCCACTCGTTAACTCGTGTTCAACTCCGCTGCCCATCAGCCGTCGGATCTCCCCGATCACGATCCGACGGTCCTCGATCCTCCATTCGCATTTCTTCCCGATGGCTTGCATAATTCAATCTCTGTCGTCGATCTCTCTGATCCGACGGTCAGCATTCATCCATTCCTCTTTGCTTCCGATAGCCCTCATCTCGTGATCTCCGCCGTTGGTTTGTATAATCCAACGGCTGAGATTCATTCCTCCGATTCAAGTCTGCTTCCACCATCCTGTTCTCACCCGCAGCCTGTTCTGTGTTTTCAAAAGAAGAAGGCGGCCATTGTTTCAGCTACCCTGTACCTGCACAGTAATATCTCAGCGACTGCATTTAAGGAGCAGCATGGCCGAGGACAAACAGGACGACCTCGAGCAGTGAAGAGCATTTATCAGGCATGGAATTTAATCCATAATTCACTCCAGCTGCCAGAGAAGGACATCAGACTATCAGAAAGAGCCATTTTGTTCATTGAAAACAATCAAACTGTTATCAGAGACCCATATCTAACTGTAAATGTGGTTGGTGGTCCATTATGACCCCTCCACGCTTAGCAGCAGAGCAATTTTTGTAAACAGATTCTATATATACTCAGAAAAACAATGTAATGAGTTTGATGAGTGTTATTCTGTTGTAAGCTTCAACTTCTGGAGATTGCAACTATTGTGAGACCTGCAGCTTCTAGTCTTCATTTTCAGCCAATGCAAGCTTCTTTTGTTGTCAATTGTTCACTTTCCACTTCTTTTTCTTATTCCAAGCTGTGCCTGCTATGTATTTATTCATGTGCTATTGATGTTTAGCGTTAGAGGGGCTGTCATCCCACTTCTGTGTGTGAATTTAGCATTTATCATTGAATTTATATGCAGGTTTCTGTTGTTTTAATTCTAGAGCGATGTCATCCTATCTATGCATTAGAGAATATATTTACAGACCTCTTAACTAGTTGCAGCTGGCCATCACAGGGTCCTGTGCATCTGCTGGTGTGATTAGCAGTCTCCATCATCGCATTTTCTTTAAAGCTATGAGTAATTGGTGGTTAAAAGCCTTGTAGTATGGGGGTGTTCACCCATGTTTGGGGTTAAGCATAGTAGAAGTGGTTATTTGGCTTGAATATGCAGCATTTGTTTCATTCATCCAGCATTTATCCAACATTTTTGTTGAGTTTGTAATGTTCCCGAGCATCTCTGATATACAACCTAGGAGAGTTTTTTGGGGTGAAAACAGGAACCTTCCTACATATTAAACCTCTGCAGTATTTTCTCAACATACTTCCTCTGGTTTAACCAGAGCTTCCTCTTTGCCCGATCTCTTTTAATTTCCCTGCCCAAAATATAGTTTGTAACACCAAGATCTTTCATGTCGAATTTGGAGGAAAATTGGGTCTTCAAATCCTGGATAATTTCTTTGTCATTTTCAACCAGCAACATATCATCCACATACAAGACCAGATAAATAACATGGTCACCAATTAATTTAAAATACACAATGATCTGCTTTGCTTCTGGTGAAGCCCAGTCCCCATATAAATGTATCAAATTTCTGATACCACATCCTTGGTGACTATTTTAACCCATACAAAGATTTCTTTAACTTTCATACCAGTGTTTTCATACCTTTCATCGCAAAGCCTTTAGGGTACTTCATGTAGATCTCCTCTTCCAGATCCTCGTGAAGAAATGTTGTCTTCACATCCATTTGTTCTACCTCAAAATTGAAAGCAACAACAATAGATAAAAGTAATCTAATAGAATTTACCTTGGTAACAGGAGAAAAAATATCACAAAAATAAATTCCTGGCACCTGGGAATAACCTTTTGCTACCAACCGAGCTTTGTATTTCTCCACCTTTCCTTCTACATTTTTCTTCTTCTTGAACACCCTTTTGCTGCCAATGGGCTTCCTTCCAGTCGGCAACTCCACCAGATCCCAAGCCTCATTTTTGTGCAAAGATGCCATTTCATCAACCATGGCCTCTTTCCAGAGTTTTCCATCCTCTAAATCTACTGCTTCCTTCACAGTTCTGAGATCATCATCAGTAATAGATAAAGCAAAATTTGAACAGAAAGCAGATGGAATATACCTTTTTGGTTGCCTTCTTTCTCGAACTGATCTTCTCACACTTGGAGTTTGTGGCTCTTCATCTTCTGATTCCTCTTTTACTGTAGAGTCTGAATCTTCCTCCTTTAGCTCAAATTTTATCTTCTCAAGTTCCTTTTGTTGGACTTCATGTTTAATAACATCTTTCACCTCTCTGAACACCACATCTCAGCTGTACACAACCTTCTTTGTTACTTGGTTTCAAAGCTTATAACCCTTTAAACCATCCTTATACCCAATAAAGATGCATTTTTCAAATTTGCTATCCAACTTGGTTCGTTTCTCCTTTGGAACATGTACATATGCATCACATCCAAATACCCTCAGATGTAAAAGAGAGGGTTTCTTACCAGTCCATACCTCTTATGGAGTCTTATCCTCTAACGCTGATAAAGGTGACCTGTTGACCAGGTAATATGCAGTATCCATCGTTTCTGCCTAGAATTCCTATTCTAACCTAACACCACTGAGCATGCTTGTTGCCCTTTCCATCAACGTCTTATTCATTCTTTCTACAACTCCATTTTGATGAGGTGTATATGGAGTAATCTTTTGTCATGCTATACCACACTTCTTACAGAATTCTTCAAATTCCTTATTGCAAAACTCTCCACCATTATTTGTCCTCAGCACCTTTATCTTTTTCTCTGTCTAATTTTCCACTAGAGCCTTAAATTTCTTAAACCTGTCAAAGACTTTAGATTCCTTCTTAAGGAAATATATCCATGTATTCCTTGAGAAGTCATCTATAAATGATACATAGTACACAAACTTACCCAGTGATGGAACCTTCATAGGTCCAAACACATCACTGTGCACAAGCTCTAATATTTGTTTCACCTTCTTACTAGCAGAGGGGAAACTCACCCGATTCTGCTTTCCATATACACAATTTTTACAGAAATCAAAATCCAGAGAGCTATTACTCATACCTTCTACCATACCTTTACCATGAAGTATTCAAAGGCCCTTCTCTGCAATATGTCCAAGCCTTTGATGCCACAACATGGTCTTCTCTCTAGAGACCACTAGATTTTCTTCTAGACTTTTAGGAACCACAAAACTGTTGCACCCATCAACAACAATGCTACTTTGCAGCTTGTACAGAGTTCCAATTCAAACTCCCTGCATCAATACCAGTGCTTCCTGAACCATTTTGTAGGTATCTTTCTCGAACACTTTTTTTATACTTGCATCATCCAACTTGCTTACAAAAATCAGATTTCCGGCTAATGCAGGAATCTGTAGAACACCTGGAAGCATTCTAACCCTTCCACCTTGCAACTTCAACTTTACTTTTCGGCGACCAATGATTCTAGCCTTCCTATCATCCCCTAAGAAGACATCACCACCATCGTATTCCTGATACTCGCAAAACCGCTCTCTATGGGAGTGAAGTGAAAGGATGCACCTGAGTCAAACAACCATGCCTCATGATCTACATGTGTACATGAAGAAGCCAAGTACAGATCCCCACCTTCATCTGAGGTGGTTTTCGCTTTTACAGAAGGAGTATCATCGGATCCCTTTCCTTTATCAGGAGCTTTAGTTTTACAGTGCCTTTTGTAGTGCCCTTCCTTTCCGCATTTCTAATTCACCACATTTACAGGCTTTCGTGGAGATTTAGATCTCCCACTTGATGACTTATTTTTGTTTCTGTTCTGGGACCGTCCTCGTACAAACAAGGCATCACCATTCCGGTTCTCCATATTTTTCCGTCTCATCTCCTCCGTCAGCAAGGATGAGACTATTTCATCAAACTAAAAGGCAGTTGCATTGCTACCTATTGCAATAATCAGACTATCCCACGAATCTGGTAGAGAACACAACAAACTGATGCACTTATCTTCATTTGAAATTGTAATATCAACAGATGATAATTGACTTACCACAGTATTAAATGCGTCCAGTGCTCTGTCACCGAGTCTCCATCTTTCATATTCAGTTTATATAGCTTTTTCTGTAGGAACAATTTATTCACCAGAGACTTAGATTGGTACAAAGTCTCTAACTTGTCCCACAAAGCCTTTTCCGTAGCTTCCCCTGATACATTTAGCAATACTAAACCTGAGACACACAATCATATTGTGCTCTTTGCCTTCCAATCCAACTTCTTCTATTCTTCATCGGACACTCCCGTTGGTTTAGTACCCGGATCTACCACGATTCACTGATCTTTATCCACCAGCAGATCCTCCATCTTGAGTTTCCACAACTCAAAACTTTGATCATTAAATTTCTCGATCTCTATCTTTTCACTGCTCGTCATTTTCTTTTACCACCAGAATCGATCTCGCAGATCTCCCACTGAACAGGGTCTACCATAGGCCTGAGCGAAACCCCTCAACAACAATGGTGTCCCCTTGAAGCCAAATCTACTCTGATACCAAATGTAGGTTTTAACTCCGTACATAAATTGCCTGCATACGAATTCTAAAAACACAGAAAAATAAACAATGCAAGAGCATAACACATTGAACACATATACACAAAGATTTTCCCCTGGATCCCAAAATTGGGACTACCAGCTTGATTTTCATTATGTTCTTTTCAATGTTATAATACATATTTATACATGCCGAAGCATCCCATGGACCAAAAACAATCACGTCAAAAAACATGTGCAAAAATCATGCACAAAACCATAGGTGGGTCCACCTAAGCTAACATAGGGTCCAAAACCAAAATTTTCCAGGGCGCTACCCTGGACCCCATATAGTGGGGTTACGGGTACGCCTCAAACCCCTTGTGACCCCTCCCCCCCCCCCCCCCCCCCCCCTACATAATTTTTGCAACGAAGGGGGGCTCCGCCCCCCCTCTAACCCCCCGGTTAGCTACTTGGGCTAGTCGTGGAAAGAATATAACACAACCCAACAATACATTGACTATACGGTTTATATTAAGCATTAATATTCTTCCAAGTTTCCTTTAGCGGCGAATTCCACCTAATTACAGTATGGATCCTTCTACAATTTGGTTTTTTCCTAATGAATCAACAGAGATTTCCCTATAACTTTTTTTTTTTTTTTCTTCCGTCTAATTACAGTATGGATCCTTCTACAATTTGTTTTTTTCCAATGAATCAACAGAGATTTCCCTATAACTTTTTTTTTTTTTTTTTTTTAGGCATTGTATTCACATTTACTCGTCCTTGCCTATACTCCTATTTTCCCTCATTTTTGTATACAGGGGGTGCCAAAGATAATTCTACTTCATCCAATGGTTAATGCCTGGTACTTTCAATGTTCGAAACAATGTGTCTTCGATGGGTTTGGGTAGTCATGACCCCTCTCTAAGTACATGGTTAGCATTAATGTCCTTGAATTTATCCTCGCAGAAACCTTATATTTCCTTTTACTTTTCAGTGAATTAAGAATTCACTCGCCCTCTAATTTTTGTCTCCTTAAAGTGAGTACGAGTGTTGACTTTTTCGCTCTTGTTTGTAAGCTACTTCATTGGAAAGGTTTAAGCACAAAGGTTCACACTTTGCACTCTGGCATGTCTTCCATACACATGTAATGCTTTTAACTACTTCCTGGTTTTTTTTCTTTTTTCCTTTCTAGTTAGGGCACATTTTCTGTTCTGTAAGGTTTTGGATTCTGATGCATAACGTTAATGTTCTTCCTCTCCTGGACAAAAGAAATTCTTACTTAATGTTGTGATCATATTTTGGCAGCCAAGATGTCCTACACAGTTTCTTATGATCTTCATCAAGTATCATTTGTTTCAAGAAATTTACATTGGGAACATACAATCTTTTCCTGTAAATCAACAACTTTTCAGAATTTTCTGCATAACCAGAAATGTTAATCTGCTGTAATTTTTGTTGAATTTCCAAGTATTTTGGGTCACTAGTTATGAAATTCCTAATTTTCTCTATCAAATTTGTATTAGTATTGATAACATAAAATTACATTAAAGTGTAAGCATGTCTACTCAAAGCATCTACTGTGTTGTTTTCTTTCTCGTTTATGTATCTAATGTCAAAGTCAAATTCACTAAGAAACATCATCCACCTATCTTTGCTAGTATTGAGATCGGATTAACTGAGGAGATATTTTAGACTGATATGATTGGTTACCAAAGTGAATTTATTTCCTAAGAAACAATGCCTCCACATCTTTAAGGCATGTATGATAGCAGCTAGCTCTAAATCATATACAACATCATTCTTTTCATGTATTTTCAACTTTCTGAACTCGTAAGATATCATAGAATTATCTTGCATTAAAACTCCCTCTAATGCCTCGATAAAAGCATCGGTATAAAATGTAAATTATTTATTTTCATATGCAAGTTGTAGGATAGGATGTACTGTGAGTATATATTTCAACTTATCAAAACACTCCCGACATTCGGTAGTCCATTCAAATTTTTCTCCCTTTTTTTGTAAGCAGGTGATAGGATAAGATAGCTTTGAGATTCCCTCTATAAATCTTCGGTAGTATACCGTGATTCCCATAAATGAACGGAAAATAGATATATCCTTTGGTATGGGCCAATTTACCATAGCCTTAACCTTCTCAAGATCTAGTTCTAGTCCTTCCCTATAGATGATGTGGCCCAAGTATTGTATTTTGTTTTTGTAGAACTCATATTTACTAAACTTTGCATATAGATGATGTTCTCTTAAATTTTTCAGAACCAAATTTAAGTGTTCCTTATGTTCCTCTTCAACTTTGGAATATATCAGTGTATCATCGATAAATACCAACACAAATTTGGCCAAATATTAGATAAATATACTATTCATCAAGTACATAAAATTTGTTGGGGAATTAGTAAGGTCGAATGGTAACACCACAAACTCACAGTGTCCATATATGGCCCTAAATGTTTTCTTATGAATATTTTCATTTGTAATTATCTATTGATGATATATTTTCCTTAAGTGATTTTTTGAAAAAATGGTTTCCCCCCTCACTTGATCAAATAGATCATCAATACAGGGCAATGGATACTTATTTTTAATGGTTAGTTTGTTTAGTTGTCGGCAATTGATGTACATTCTAAATGTTCCATCCTTACTTTTGACAAACAACATAGGAGTCCCCCATGGTGATACACTAGGCCTAATATAGCCTTTGTCCAACATTTCTTGTAGTTGTATTTTCAACTCCAGTAATTCAAGTGGACTCATTCGATAAGGGGCTCTAGGTACTGGAGTTTCGTCGGGTACGAGGTCAATGGAAAAATATATGTGTCTATGAGGGGGTAAACCTGGACTGTCCTTTGGAAAGACATCACGAAACTCCTTAATAACCGTCAATGTATCTAATTTTGATTCTTCTCCTTCTTAGTTACTTACTTATACATGAACCATAAATAATTGACACCCCTTCCATGCATTATTTTTCTTTTGTAAATTTGATATTTCTCTAAGTGATATAGGTTTTAGTATGCCCTGGATTGTTTGAGTTTGTCCTTGCTTATTCACAAAAGTCACCTTTTTTCCTAAACAATTTATAATGGCCCCTTGCTTTTCCAACCGGTCCATACCTATTAGTATACCATATGATCTTAGGGGAATTACATTTAAGTTTACCATTGTACAATAGCCATTTAAATCAATAGAGAAATGTTTTACTTGCCTGGTTACTCTTCTTTTGGTGCCAGTTTCTAACTGTACCATCTAGGCAATTTTATATTTTTTTTCTTTTAGTTTACATTTTTATACCACTTGTGGTCGAATCTATCTTAAACTAGCTCCTAGATTAATTAAAACAGAAACAAGTTGGTTGGAAATAGTACCCTCAATCTCAATCATTGTTGATTGAAGTTCTACTTATATATGCTCCAAGGTTGTGCTTATTCTGGGAATATTTATGGAAATATCATTCACTTTGGTGGCTTCATGGACAACGTGGATATTCTGAATAGATATAGGATTTTGCGGACAATCCCTCTATAAATCAGGTTCATCATACCCCAAATGCTTCAGTGGTTCTTTTTCTTTACCGCCACTAATTGTTTTGATGTTCAGATGCATAGGTTTTGATCCAACTTGAGATTGGGCCGATTGGTTCACATTCCACTTCCTGAACTTTTTCCATTGATGGTCCTTTCCAAAGTTCTTGAGATAACTAAGTTTCTATCATTTTTCTCCAATTGCATGTTTAGCTTTGTCCTTATTCTACCAAAACTTGGGGCCTTCACCCTTACTCCTAAATTTTTGGTAACACATCCTCACCTTCCTAACCACTTCGTCCATGGTCGTTGGATTATTGAAATCAATTTGTTCCTTGTAGATAATGGGTAAAAAGTTCATAAACCATTGAACCTTGTTTTTTCTTCTTTAATATAAGGCACATATTATAGTAAGTTGGTAAACTTTGCCACAAATTCATCCATAGTTAACTATCCCAATCTCAAGTCATGGAACTCTCTTGCTTGGTTATCATAATAGCGTTCACCTAAGTATGAGTTCTTAAAAAGCTTCCAAAACTCTTACCCAGACACTGTCTTCTCCTCTTAACAGATGCACACTTTTACCTTCTTCCCACGAAAGGGAAACTTTGCCTTGCAACTGATAAATGGCCAATCTAGCCTTTAAGTTTATCTCATACTCATAGAATTGAAAATACTTATTCATGTTAAGTAGCCATGCTTTTTCATCCTCCTCTTTTTTTCCATCAAAAGTAGGGTGCTTGATTTTCCTAAATCCCCCTTCTAACTCCATTTGTCTCTTTTTCTTTGATATTCTTGGATATGTTCTATGAGATTCCCTCCCACTTTCATATTTCTCTGATTTTGTGCCCCTTTTGTTTCTTTTCAGTATTTAAGGTTCCACTGTTGTATGGCTAGACCTTTTAGTTAGCCCCCTAATAATCATTTTCAATTACTCACTCGCATTTAACAGGCGCTCGTTGTTGTTCCTCAGGTAGGTCAATTCTTGCTGAAGATTTCTAATGACATCCATGAATTGAGTAGTTGATGGAGTGGCCCTGTTTCCCAATTTAGCATACAAGTCTTCATCTCCAGTGACGGTTGGAGCCTCGTTTTCCATCTCTATTGTAGCTAGGTCACCTTTTTAGCTTACAATTCAAACAAACTTATCATTATCTCTCCTGGTTATTAGGTTTTGTAGTGGTTTCTTAAGTCCTAAGTGGTGAACTTGGGCTTTGACACCATCTATCACAACTCCCTAACCACAAAAAAATAAAACTTTCTTTGTTTACTAATAAACATTCAACATACCCATAGTTATTCAAACTAACTTCCTTTTCTTATTTAAATACTTTGGATAAGCTAGTCGTTGTGTGTTTCTTTATTTATTCCGTCTTTATGACCTACAACATGTATGTATATACTCTATAGTAACAATGCATCATTTTTCAATTATTCCTCTCATGCTTCCTTATCACCTTGTTCGAGGTGACTCTAAATATGGTGTTATTTACTATACCCACATGGTGTGAACCTTTAATATTATAAAATATCTACTATATAACCTAACCCCCCCCTTAGTTGTAATATTAATCCTCATAGAGGTATTTTAATAGTAATAGGATGATGGTTTTATTAAGGTTTGTCACCCATCATACTAGAATTAACCCTAACGTGTGTCGTGCTTATGCCTTGTGAAAATAATGTTGAATGTGCTCTAGCCATGCACGCTCTTCCCATGTGATATTGACATGATATGTTAGGCACCTTCACGTGGACGGTCGGATGAGCATTAGGGAAATCTAGCGATGAATGGCTCTCCTTCGAACCTTAAACATGTTCTCTCACCAAGGTCTCTATTCCATTTGGATTTTTCTCATGTCGACTATCAATTATGCTTAGCATGCTAGAATTTCGCTCTTAAGGACAACAACAACGTTTGTTCTCAGTCGTGGCAATGTTTCCCCTCATCCATTGAAGGTAATGGTTTCCCCTCCTCAGTATTGAATCGGATTTGTATTCTAGGCTTTCTTTCACATTTCATCTGTGAATTACCTCTGACTTTCCCTCTGTTTGTTATTTGTGTTCTTTTGCTTTGTCAAAATGCCCATTCAACCAGCCTATCGGTGTGCGTGACTACAAGTTAGAAAGATGGTCTTGCTTTCTCGAAGTGTAGCTTCCCTGTGGACAATATTCATCACCAGGTAACTCTTTGGTCATTTTTCCATTCATACATGTAGGTTTTAACCCCATACAGAAATTACCTGCATATGAATTCTAATACACATAATATAAACAATGCGAGAGCATAACACATAAAACACATACAAAAGTATTTTCCCCTGGATCCCAAAACCGGGACTACCAGCTTGATTTTTCATTATGTTCCTTTCAATGTTATAATACATATGTATACATGATAAAGCATCCAATACCATGGACCAAACACCATCGCGTCCAAAAACATGTGCGAAAATCATGCACAAAACCATAGGTGGGTTTGCCCAACCTAACATAGGGTCCAAAACCAAAATTTTCTAGGGCACTGCCCCGAACCCCATAAAGTGGGGTTACGAGTATGCCTCAAACCCCCTATGACCCCCCCCCCGCCCCTAGCTACACAATTGGCACAATGAAGGGGGGCTCTGCCACCCCCTCTAAACCCCCGATTAGTTACGTGGGCTAGTTGTGGAAAGAATATAACACAACCCAACATTCTCCCACTTGTTGTTTTCTTTCAACAGGGGGTGACAAGAGAGCTTAGTCATTTTTATAGCCCTGAAATGCCCATTGTCTCTCTACACCAAGAGAACTTCTCAAAGCTCACAGATTTTGTCAATTCATATGCAGTATTTTTTAAAGTGTCCACCTTTACCAGCAACACCTTTTTTTCTTTTATCATATCCCTCACAAAGTGATACTAAACATCAATGTGCCTTGTCTTTGAATGGTATGCAGGGTTCTTTGCCAAGAAAATTGCACTTTGGTTGTCACAGTCTATCCTTATAGCTTCCTGTACTAACCCCATACTTGAACATAATCTTTGCAACCAAACTGCTTCCTTGCTTGCATAAGTGGCTGCCATGTATTCTGTCTCTGTAGTTGATAGTGCCATGAAAGATTGTTTCTTACTCATCCAACTGATTGCACCTCCAAATATGTTAAACACATACCCACTTGTAGATCTTCTCTGATCCAGATCTACAGCCCAGTCTGCATCAACAAAGACATGAATATCCAACACTCTATCCAATCTTGGTCTTCCTTGGTAGCACAAACCATAATCACTAGTGCCATGCAAATACTTGAAAACCACTTCACTGCTGTCCAGTGCTCCTTCCCTGGTTTTGATATAAACCTACTTAATACTCCCACTACATGTGCAATGTCTGGTCTAGTATAGACCATTGCATACACCAGACTGCCAACTGCACTTGCATATGGAACACAGGACATATTCTCTTCCTCTTCTTGTGTCTTGGGACATTGTTCAGCAGATAACTTTACACCTACAGGAATAGGAACTGTTAGCTCTGCTACATGTTTGAGCATTTTTTAGAGTCAAGGACAGCTTGGCCCTGGTGTTTTCTGAAAAAGAGGGGCTAACAGTAGTTTATTTGATTCCTTCCCCTTCATTTGCATTATTCCTTTATAGCTCCCGCCACCTCTATTTCCTCCATTCCTCATAAATCTCCCTTATTTCCCTTTAAACTCCTTTTATCCCTGTTTTCGTCTCAAAATCCCTCATAAACCCTTTTTTGGGCTCCTGGGCTTCTTTTGTTTAAAACCTTTAAAACCCCATATTAACCTTTTAAAACCCCATTAACCCATTTAAATCCTGTTTAAACCTATTTCTGTTTATTCTCGAGCGCAAAGATTAACTATAAGACTATGATCATTTCACACCTCGCACATACAAAGAAATTTAATATTGTTGGGCCCTTACCTGTCACATCACCCTGAGACATGTGCGTTAAATCCTGTCCGCTTGATCCTCTGCCTATTGATCCAACTCCATACGCTTTCCCCTCTCCCATAACCTGCACGGCCGATAACCTGCGGGTAAGTGGTTTCCCACCTGCCACATGTCGCAATTTAACCGGATCGCACCCACCTATACGTAAACTGCCATTCCCGAAGAGCGGTGCGGGGAAACCGCTTACCACCCTTCCGGTACGGTTCCCCACTCGTTAACTCGTGTTCAACTCCGCTGCCCATCAGCCGTCGGATCTCCCCGATCACGATCCAACGGTCCTCGATCCTCCATTCGCATTTCTTCCCGATGGCTTGCATAATTCAATCTCTGTCGTCGATCTCTCTGATCCGACGGTCAGCATTCATTCGTTCCTCTTTGCTTCCGATAGCCCTCATCTCGTGATCTCCGTCGTTGGTTTGTATAATCCGACAGCTGAGATTCATTCCTCCGATTCAAGTCTGCTTCCACCATCCTGTTCTCACCCGCAGCCTGTTCTGTGTTTTCAAAAGAAGAAGGCGGCCATTGTTTCAGCTACCCTGTACCTGCACAGTAATATCTCAGCGACTGCATTTAAGGAGCAGCATGGCCGAGGACAAACATGACAACCTCGAGCAGTGAAGAGCATTTATCAGGCATGGAATTAAATCCATAATTTACTCCAGCTTCCAGAGAAGGACATCAGGTTATCAGAAAGAGCCATTTTGTTCATTGAAAACAATCAAACTGTTATCAGAGACCCATATCTAACTGTAAATTTGGTTGGTGGTCCATTATGACCCCTCCACACTTAGCAGCAGAGATTTTTTGTAAACAGATTCTATATATACTCAGCTTCAACTTCTGGAGATTGCAACTACTGTGAGACCTGCAGCTTCTAGTCTTCATTTTCAGCCAATGCAAGCTTCTTTTGTTGTCAATTGTTCACTTTCCACTTCTTTTTCTTATTCCAAGCTGTGCCTGCTATGTATTTATTCATGTGCTATTGATGTTTAGCATTAGAGGGGCTGTCATCCCACTTCTGTGTGTGAATTTAGCATTTATCATTGAATTTATATGCAGGTTTCTGTTGTTTTAATTCCAGAGCGCTGTCATCCTATCTATGCATTAGAGAATATATTTACAGACCTCTTAACTAGTTGCAGCTGGCCATCACAGGGTCCTGTGCATCTGCTGGTGTGATTAGCAGTCTCCATCATCGCATTTTCTTTAAAGCTATGAGTAATTGGTGGTTAAAAGCCTTGTAGTATGGGGGTGTTCACCCATGTTTGGGGTTAAGCATAGTAGAAGTGGTTATTTGGCTTGAATATGCAGCATTTGTTTCATTCATCCACCATTTATCCAACATTTTTGTTGAGTTTGTAATGTTCCCGAGCATCTCTGATATACAACCTAGGAGAGTTTTTTGGGGTGAAAACAGGAACCTTCCTACATATTAAACCTCTGCAGTATTTTCTCAACATACTTCCTCTGGTTTAACCAGAGCTTCCTCTTTGCCCGATCTCTTTTAATTTCCCTGCCCAAAATATAGTTTGTAACACCAAGATCTTTCATGTCGAATTTGGAGGAAAATTGGGTCTTCAAATCCTGGATAATTTCTTTGTCATTTTCAACCAGCAACATATCATCCACATACAAGACCAGATAAATAACATGGTCACCAATTAATTTAAAATACACAACGATCTGCTTTGCTTCTGGTGAAGCCCAGTCCCCATATAAATGTATCAAATTTCTGATACCACATCCTTGGTGACTGTTTTAACCCATACAAAGATTTCTTTAACTTTCATACCAGTGTTTTCATACCTTTCATCGCAAAGCCTTTAGGGTGCTTCATGTAGATCTCCTCTTCCAGATCCCCATGAAGAAATGTTGTCTTCACATCCATTTGTTCTACCTCAAAATTGAAAGCAACAACAATAGATAAAAGTAATCTAATAGAATTTACCTTGGTAACAGGAGAAAAAATATCACAAAAATAAATTCCTGGCACCTGGGAATAACCTTTTGCTACCAACCGAGCTTTGTATTTCTCCACCTTTCCTTCTACATTTTTCTTCTTCTTGAACACCCTTTTGCTGCCAATGGGCTTCCTTCCAGCCGGCAACTCCACCAGATCCCAAGCCTCATTTTTGTGCAAAGATGCCATTTCATCAACCATGGCCTCTTTCCAGAGTTTTCCATCCTCTAAATCTACTGCTTCCTTCACAGTTCTGAGATCATCATCAGTAATAGATAAAGCAAAATTTGAACAGAAAGCAGATGGAATATACCTTTTTGGTTGCCTTCTTTCTCGAACTGATCTTCTCACACTTGGAGTTTGTGGCTCTTCATCTTCTGATTCCTCTTTTACTGTAGAGTCTGAATCTTCCTCCTTTAGCTCAAATTTTATCTTCTCAAGTTCCTTTTGTTGGACTTCATGTTTAATAACATCTTTCACCTCTCTGAACACCACATCTCAGCTGTACACAACCTTCTTTGTTACTTGGTTTCAAAGCTTATAACCCTTTAAACCATCCTTATACCCAATAAAGATGCATTTTTCAAATTTGCTATCCAACTTGGTTCGTTTCTCCTTTGGAACATGTACATATGCATCACATCCAAATACCCTCAGATGTAAAAGAGAGGGTTTCTTACCAGTCCATACCTCTTATGGAGTCTTATCCTCTAACGCTGATAAAGGTGACCTGTTGACCAGGTAATATGCAGTATCCATCGTTTCTGCCTAGAATTCCTATTCTAACCTAACACCACTGAGCATGCTTGTTGCCCTTTCCATCAACGTCTTATTCATTCTTTCTACAACTCCATTTTGATGAGGTGTATATGGAGTAATCTTTTGTCATGCTATACCACACTTCTTACAGAATTCTTCAAATTCCTTATTGCAAAACTCTCCACCATTATTTGTCCTCAGCACCTTTATCTTTTTCTCTGTCTAATTTTCCACGAGAGCCTTAAATTTCTTAAACCTGTCAAAGACTTTAGATTCCTTCTTAAGGAAATATATCCATGTATTCCTTGAGAAGTCATCTATAAATGATACATAGTACACAAACTTACCCAGTGATGGAACCTTCAGAGGTCCAAACACATCACTGTGCACAAGCTCTAATATGTGTTTCACCTTCTTACTAGCAGAGGGGAAACTCACCCGATTCTGCTTTCCATATACACAATTTTCACAGAAATCAAAATCCAGAGAGCTATTACTCATACCTTCTACCATACCTTTACCATGAAGTATTCAAAGGCCCTTCTCTGCAATATGTCCAAGCCTTTGATGCCACAACATGGTCTTCTCTCTAGAGACCACTAGATTTTCTTCTAGACTTTTAGGAACCACAAAACTGTTGCACCCATCAACAACAATGCTACTTTGCAGCTTGTACAGAGTTCCAATTCAAACTCCCTGCATCAATACCAGTGCTTCCTGAACCATTTTGTAGGTATCTTTCTCGAACACTTTTTTTATACTTGCATCATCCAACTTGCTTACAAAAATCAGATTTCCGGCTAATGCAGGAATCTGTAGAACACCTGGAAGCGTTCTAACCCTTCCACCTTGCAACTTCAACTTTACGTTTCGGCGACCAATGATTCTAGCCTTCCTATCATCCCCTAAGAAGACATCACCACCATCGTATTCTTGATACTCGCAAAACCACTCTCTATGGGAGTGAAGTGAAAGGATGCACCTGAGTCAAACAACCATGCCTCATGATCTACATGTGTACATGAAGAAGCCAAGTACAGATCCCCACCTTCATCTGAGGTGGTTTTCGCTTTTGCAGAAGGAGTATCATCGGATCCCTTTCCTTTATCAGGAGCTTTAGTTTTACAGTGCCTTTTGTAGTGCCCTTCCTTTCCGCATTTCTAATTCACCACATTTACAGGCTTTCGTGGAGATTTAGATCTCCCACTTGATGAATTATTTTTGTTTCTGTTCTGGGACTGTCCTCGTACAAACAAGGCATCACCATTCCGGTTCTCCATATTTTTCTGTCTCATCTCCTCCGTCAGCAAGGATGAGACTATTTCATCAAACTAAAAGGCAGTTGCATTGCTACCTATTGCAATAATCAGACTATCCCACGAATCTGGTAGAGAACACAACAAACTGATGCACTTATCTTCATTTGAAATTGTAATATCAACAGATGCTAATTGACTTACCACAGTATTAAATGCGTTCAGTGCTCTGTCACCGAGTCTCCATCTTTCATATTCAGTTTATATAGCTTTTTCTGTAGGAACAATTTATTCACCAGAGACTTAGATTGGTACAAAGTCTCTAACTTGTCCCACAAAGCCTTTGCCGTAGCTTCCCCTGATACATTTAGCAATACTAAACCTGAGACACACAATCATATTGTGCTCTTTGCCTTCCAATCCAACTTCTTCTATTCTTCATCGGACACTCCCGTTGGTTTAGTACCCGGATCTACCACGATTCACTGATCTTTATCCACCAGCAGATCCTCCATCTTGAGTTTCCACAACTCAAAACTTTGATCATTAAATTTCTCGATCTCTATCTTTTCACTGCTCGTCATTTTCTTTTACCACCAGAATCGATCTCGCAGATCTCCCACTGAACAGGGTCTACCATAGGCCTGAGCGAAACCCCTCAACAACAATGGTGTCCCCTTGAAGCCAAATCTACTCTGATACCAAATGTAGGTTTTAACTCCGTACATAAATTGCCTGCATACGAATTCTAAAAACACAGAAAAATAAACAATGCGAGAGCATAACACATCGAACACATATACACAAAGATTTTCCCCTGGATCCCAAAATTGGGACTACCAGCTTGATTTTCATTATGTTCTTTTCAATGTTATAATACATATTTATACATGCCGAAGCATCCCATGGACCAAAAACAATCACGTCAAACAACATGTGCAAAAATCATGCACAAAACCATAGGTGGGTCCACCTAAGCTAACATAGGGTCCAAAACCAAAATTTTCCAGGGCGCTACCCTGGACCCCATATAGTGGGGTTACGGGTACGCCTCAAACCCCTTGTGACCCCTCCCCCCCCCCTACATAATTTTTGCAACGAAGGGGGCTTCGCCCCCCCTCTAACCCCCCGGTTAGCTACTTGGGCTAGTCGTGGAAAGAATATAACACAACCCAACAATACATTGACTATACGGTTTATATTAAGCATTAATATTCTTCCAAGTTTCCTTTAGCGGCGAATTCCACCTAATTACAGTATGGATCCTTCTACAATTTGGTTTTTTCCTAATGAATCAACAGAGATTTCCCTATAACTTTTTTTTTTTTTTTTCTTCCGTCTAATTACAGTATGGATCCTTCTACAATTTGTTTTTTTCCTAATGAATCAACAGAGATTTCCCTATAACTTTTTTTTTTTTTTTTTTTTAGGCATTGTATTCACATTTACTCGTCCTTGCCTATACTCCTATTTTCCCTCATTTTTGTATACAGGGGGTGCCAAAGATAATTCTACTTCATCCAATGGTTAATGCCTGGTACTTTCAATGTTCGAAACAATGTGTCTTCGATGGGTTTGGGTAGTCATGACCCCTCTCTAAGTACATGGTTAGCATTAATGTCCTTGAATTTATCCTCGCAGAAACCTTATATTTCCTTTTACTTTTCAGTGAATTAAGAATTCACTCGCCCTCTAATTTTTGTCTCCTTAAAGTGAGTACGAGTGTTGACTTTTTCGCTCTTGTTTGTAAGCTACTTCATTGGAAAGGTCTAAGCACAAAGGTTCACACTTTGCACTCTGGCATGTCTTCCATACACATGTAATGCTTTTAACTACTTCCTGGTTTTTTTTCTTTTTTCCTTTCTAGTTAGGGCACATTTTCTGTTCTGTAAGGTTTTGGATTCTGATGCATAACGTTAATGTTCTTCCTCTCCTATTGTATAGGTGCTTGTTGCCTTTTGTAACAATATTCCTTGATCACGATCGGTATGATGCCGTCAAGGTTGATATGCTATCCATATGGATTTCACTTTGGTTCACCTCCCTTCTCAAGGTTCATGTTTATTGTCAAAGTTCCAGTACAATTCCCTATGCAATGGTGATAAAGTGTGCCTCTCTGATGCACAATATGAATGTTAAGAGTTGAATGGATTTTTTTAACTCATTTTTTCCCCTTAGCTCTTAGTTATCGGATCAGTAATAGTTATACAGTGTGCCTATTCTAATTTTTTTCCAAGCTCATTATAAGGGCACTCCTTCATGATGTGGATGCAAACCTTGTATTATCGTGTTTTCCAACATGATTTATCATAATCATAATAAATTTTTATGTAGCCTTGTAATAGGGATTGTTGGTTTCCCACAATGTGTTACCTGTTGATGGTATCGTACTATGGCTAGCTCGATGTTTTCTTTACAAATGTATCTCATTATGACCTTCTCAGGTAGTCTTCCATGTAACAATGATGTAATTTATAGTCAAAGGTTTCCATTATATATATATATATATATATATATATATATATATATATATATATATATATATATATATATATATATATATATATATATATATATATATATATATAGATATATATATATAATTCTCAAGTTCTGGGTTACAATGGTTAAATTATTGGATCCATAATCTGTTTTTATTATCAGTCACAATAGTTAATATATGTCATTGTTGCCAAGTGAATGAAAAAGGAATTAATTTTCTTTCATATTCATTCTTCCTTTCTTTTTGCTATTTGAGTTTGTATAATTATATAAAAGAAGTAGATCCCTTCATTTCTTCTTGGTATCCTTGCATCTCGTATAATTACTAGTCTCTCTTTACAACCCATGCATGTTTCATCTGACAGCAAGTAACCAATGCTACTTTGAATAGTTTAGAGGTTAGTTTGATGATACTGTCGATGCTATAGATAATAACTCATTCAAGATTTTAGCTATCTACATACAAAGTTTTTTTTGTTTTTTGTTTTTGTTCTCTTGAAGGTTTTCGTTACTAACACATCACGTGCATGTTAGTACTTTACACCTTAACAAATCAGTAATACTAAGATGAAATTTTCGAGGCTTTAAACATGTTCCTTTATGTGTGCTTGTCAATATCTTATCACTGATACAAGGAATTGTTATCTCTAAAGCATATCTTTTGTAAAAGGTGGAAACCTAATCATGTAGTTGTTGAAATCGGTGCACTCGATCTATATTCGTACCTCTCAATTACGAAGTTGGTGTACTTGTGTAAACAAGTCTAATCTATAGTTTATTTATTTTCCTTGTGTACAAATAAAATATCTAATAATAAATTACAGTAAATTACACGTCATAGTAATAGAATTTAGTTTCATGCCACTAAATCTAGTATAACAGAATATATGTGCTTCAACAATGTAGTAAAATCAGTCTCCACGCTGAATCTCAATTCCAACTACAAGTTTATAATTCAATTTGTTAAACACCTACATCTTTACAATACATTCAATTATATGAAACTAAATTTATACACTACGAACAACTCAAAAATACAACATCCACTTATGACTATTCTCAACAAAGCATCAGTGTCTGGTTGTTCTAAATAAAAGAATGGGAAGATAAATTAACAGATAATTCAAATAGCATCATTAGGGATACTTGGGAACTCCACACATTTTTCCACCCAACCTAGAATTGTAATTCCTCCAGTTCACCCCCGAGCTGAGATGAACTTACAAGGGCATCAATGCATAATTTCCTCTAGATTCACAAGCTCATGCAATGTACTAAAGCACAGGACAAGAATCTACTTCTACTTTCAACCAGAGAAATCCAATAGATCAATGACGATAATAGGAACAAGTATAATATAAATCAATGGCACATAACACAAGATGTATCTAAGGAAATCCACTACTCAAAACCTCTCTATCTATATCGCATATATCAGAAATATGAGCGAACATATAAAGCTTTTTCTCACTAGAACAATTCCACACAAGTATGCTCGAATCTCTTAGCTCACAAGCTAGCTCAAGCCAAATCCTTATCATATTCAGCAGTTCTCCAAGCCCCTAATCTCTTGCATAATTCCTAGGATGAATAGCCCATATTTAAAGGAATTCACACCACCAAAATTGCGCAATCCAAACAAAAGTTCTTCTCTAATTGCATGCATGATATTTACGACTCCGTAAATCACACAACTGATAGTACATTCTCCATGCACTCTAGTCTCAACTAGGTCTTTCTCATAATTGACATGCATGAGTTTCCGATGAGGGAAACTTCAGTGAAATAGGGTGACACTTGCAGATGCACTAGTGCACCAACTGACTATTACCTCTCTATTAGTTCCACAAATAGTTTGGAACTAATTTTACTCAACATAACTCAGTACACTGAGTGATCTAATTGCAACTCACAATTAAACTCATCCTGGACCCCTAAAAATTAGGGAGAACATATATATGACTTCAGAAAGACTTCCAAATCCAAATTCCTAAGCTAATTACGTTAATTAAACTTAACTAACTATTTACAAGTTTCTATGAGAATAGAATTCGATTTTAATTCTTAGTTTAATTCAAGGGCAAATTAAATTGGTATTTGGTGCTGCCATTTCTCAACACTCCCTCTCAACAAGAAAGGGATTATCATCTACCCAAGTCCTTTCTCTATGAACCTCGAATTTACATCTTGATAATGCCTTTGTCAAAATGTATGCGTATTTCTCCTCTATGGGAATATACTTTAACAACATAATCTGCCTCAATACACAATCTTTGAGATGATGATATCGGATATCAATATGCTTGGACCGATCATGAAAAACTCAATTTTCAGAGAGTTTGATACAATTCTGATTATCGTAGTAAATCAAAGTTGGATCCATTTGCTGACCAACAAACCAAACATGACCTTTCTCATCCAGATGGCCTCACACATTTCCTGAATCAAAACCATGTACTATGCCTCTGCTGAACTGAGTGCAACTGATATTTTTTTCCTAATGTATCAAGAAATTGTCATTGAACGAATGTTGAAGTTCCCTCCTGATGTGGCATTTCGGTCGGATGGAATCCCTACCCAATCTTCATCAGTGAAGCCTTGAAGCTTCACTCCCTCTGACCATCTATACTATAATCCATATTGAGAAGTGCCCCCGAGGTATCTCAACTGGTATTTGGTGTTGCCATTTCTCAACACTCCCTCTCAACAAGAAAGGGATTATCATCTACCCAAGTCCTTTCTCTGTGAACCTAGAATTTACATCTTGATAATGCCTTTGTCAAAATGTATGCGTATTTCTCCTCTATGGGAATATACTTTAACAACATAATCTGCCTCAATACACAATCTTTGAGATGATGATATCGGATATCAATATGCTTGGACCGATCATGAAAAACTCAATTTTCAGAGAGTTTGATACAACTCTGATTATCGTAGTAAATCAAAGTTGGATCCATTTTCTGACCAACAAACTAAACATGACCTTTCTCATCCAGATGGCCTCACACATTTCCTTAATCAAAACCATGTACTATGCCTCTGCTGAACTAAGTGCAACCGATCTTTTTTTCCTAATGTATCAAGAAATTGTCATTTAGCGAATGTTGAAGTTCCCTCCTGATGTGGTATTTCGGTCGGATGGAATCCCTACCCAATATTCATCAGTGAAGCCTTGAAGCTTCACTCCCTCTGACCATCTATACTATAATCCATACTGAGAAGTTCCCCCGAGGTATCTCAACACATGCTTTGTTGTCTTCCAATGCAACTTGGTAGGCCTAACCATTGCTTAAGTAAGTAAACTGCATATCACATATCCGGTTGTGTGTTCACCAAGTACATGAGTGAATACGCAAGCTTCTTGTAAACAATATATTCCACCACTTCCCTGAAGTAGCATCCTCCTTCCTTCAATTACCTACCAGGGAGTCTCCCTGGTTTTGCTCCTTTCCATGAGGAATCTCTTGAGTATCTTGTTGGCATACTTTCCATGAGACACAAAAAATTCCCCATCTCCCTACCATACCTCCATGCCAAGAAAGTAATGAATGAGACCCATGTCCTTCATCTCAAACTCTCTTGCAAGGTCCTCCTTACAAGATTTGATCAGTTTATCATCACTTGTCAGTATGAGGTTATCAACATAAAGTACAATGATCAATAGTTTACCTTCCACCACTATGTGGTACAGGTTCACATCCGCTTCACTCATAATGAAGCCCAACCCGTTGAAGTAGATATCTATCCCGGTGTAACAAGCACGGGGTGCTTGCTTCATCCCATACAACACTCTCTTGAGTCGGCAGACATGCAACTCACGATCAAAGGTTTTAAAACATTCAGGTTGCTCTATGTACACCTCTTCCTCAATCGTTCCATTAAGAAAGGTTGTCTTTACATCTATCCGATGTATCTTCCAACCCATCTGTCCTTATAGTGCCAATATAGATTTTATTGACGAGTACCTTACAATAGAAGCAAAGTTCTCATCATATTCAATCCCCTCTACCTCTCAAAATCCATAGGCCATAAATATAGCCTTATGATTCTCCACACTACCATCTGCAACATGTTTTACCTTGTAAAGCCAACAGGAGCACACCACTAACGTTTCCTACGGCCTTGAGACCACATCCCAAACATTGTTATGAAATATGGAGTCATACTCCTCCACCATGGTCTCAACCCAAACCAGCTGTTGCACTACCTCCTTAAAGGAAGATGGCTTTGTCACAACACATTTGCCCATAAGATCCATGTATCTAGTGTACCTCTTAGGTGACCCCTTCTGCCTATGCTGGGAAGTGGGTGCTCCCACATTCTCCCGTGCATCATCCAACAATCTCTTAGCCTCTCTGGTGCACTTTCTTCCCTCTTTGGAAGACTCTACCTGAGTGGATGTCTCCACTTTCGGATCCTTTACATGTGGCTGCTCCACATCAATTTGAGGCTCGTCAACCTTAGGAGCTAAAAGCTCCTCATCCACATGTAGCTCAATCTCCCTCTCAAGGGAAAGTCGCATGGCCTTCTCTTCATCGAATCTAACATTCCTTTGAACCACTGTCATCTTCCTGGTCGGCAAGTAGACTTGATAGTTGTGAGGTGTATCAGTGTACCCGAAAAATATACCCAACTATTTATTGTAGGCTCAATATTCTTCCGTGCATCTTTCGTCACATTGCAATATACATATGACCCAAAAATATCGAAGTGACCAACATTTGGCCTCTTACCAGAGTACGCCTCCTCTAGTGTCTTGATCTCAAGTATCTGATGTGGGCTACGGTTCTCAACATACACTGCTATGTTGTGTGCCTCAGCCTACAAGTGTAGTGGTAGGCCCTAATCACGTAACATCGCCCTCGCTACCCCTACTATGCTTGTTTTCTTCCTCTCGGCCACCCCATTCTGCTAAGGATTATGGGGTGTCGCAAACTCTCGTTTAATCCCTTCCACTACACACAAGTTCTTAAAATTGTTTGAGACATACTCACCTTCGTTATCACTCCGTAGAGCTTTAACCTTCTTTCCCAACTCTTTCTCCACCAATTCTTTAAGCTCACAAAACTTTGTGAAGGTTTGATCCTTTTTTTGCATGAAAAATATCTTGCATTTACGAGAAAGTCATCAAAAAATATAACATAATACCTGTGTTTGGTCATGGATGCTGTCGAGAATGGTCCACACGCATCTGAATGGGCTCGCTCTAGAATAAATTCTGCACGCTTTTCTCTGACGTGAAAGGAAGACTTCACGTATTTTCCCAAATTACACCCCTTGCATGTATCAACTTGATCAAGCATACCTTTGGGAAGACCGATAGAGATCTGGTGCAATATCTTCAAATCCCCATGATGCAAGTGGCCCAATCGCATGTGCCACAACTCGCCAATGTCTCGGATCTACACCCTTTCGTATTTTGAGCTCAAACTAGCACACTCCTCTACCTCTAGCTTATAGATATTCTTCACGTGAATCCCTATCTTATTTACTTGACCCGTGGTTATGTTTCGAAGGAACGCCTTTCCTTTTGAGAATATAATATCATAGGCTTTATCTTCAAGCATGACAATGGATACCAAGTTCTTCTTCATCCTGGGCACATACATAACATTATTCAAGGTGGGTGGAGTCCCATGCTCACTCTGAAAAGTAATCATGCCCAATCCAGCAACATTATACTTCCCATCGCAACCCATCTCGATATGCATCTAGAGATCTTTCTCCTCCAGGTCACTAAATAGCTCGTTGTTGCCAGTCATGTGAAATGAAGCTCCACTATCCAAGTACCATACACTTCCCATCATTGATGACACCATGCATGCAATGAGGTAAAAGTCCAATTCGAATTGAGAGGCCGAATCCACACCTGCCATTCCTCTTGAGGACTTCTTCTTGGAATTATTGAGTGGACAATTTTTAGAAAAGTGGCCTAGCTCATGACAATGAAAGCACTTAACTTTCATCATGTATTTCTTCTTACCTCCATGATAAGAATATGATTCGGAATGGGAAGATTTCCCTTTCTCCTTCTTCGCCTTAATTGCTAAGGCACGGTTCTCTTCATCATCAATCTTTGATGAAGATCCATCCCTAATGTTCCTCATGATCTCCTCCTGCATCAAATCTGACCACAATCGTTCCCAATTTGGCAGCTTCTCCTGACCATTGACAGAGTCCTGATAGCTATTCCAACTCTTTGGGAGTCCTAGAAGAGAAACACTCACCATATCACCCTTGGCAACATTAATTCCAACACTTCCAAGTTCATCATGACACTGAGTGAACTTGGTCAAGTATTTTGGAATTGTCTCGCATTTCTCCATTTTGATTTTTTGAAGTTTTTCATTCAATGCCAATTTCCTTTAGTCACTGCTACCCTGATACAAGTTCGTCAATGGTTTCCACATAGCATATGGTGTTTCCTTACCATGGAGACTCAAGACAATGTGGTCTCGAACTCCCTCAATGATTATCTGCCTCGCCTTCGGCACACACTTCTTCCATTTGGCCAAATTCTATGCATCCAATGACGTTGGCTTAGGAATTTCTTGATCAACAAATTCCTTCGAGCCATTATCCTCTAGCACAACCTCTATTTTGACCCTCCAAGCTATAAAATTTGTGCTGCCTTCCAAGGCATACTTGAGCTGCAAACCATAGAATGCCATCTGTCAATCCTGAAGTATGTATTGCAAATTCAAATTTCACCTCTAACCTAGAACTCAAAACTTCGAAATATCCTTGAGTATACTATTCTCAGCTCTGATACCATGTAGAAAATGATGTAGATTCACAAGCTCATACAATGTACTAAAGCACAGGAGAAGAATCTACTTCTACCTTCAACCAGTGGAAGCCAATAGATTAATGAAGACAATAAGAAAAAGAAGAAGATAAATCAATGGCACATAACACAAGATGTATCTATGGAAAACCACTGCTCAAAACCCCACTATCTCTATTGCATATATCATAATGCAAAGTTTTTTCTCACTAGAAACATTTTGCATAAGTAGGCCAAATTCTATGCATACAATGATGCTGGCTTAGGAATTTCTTGATCAACAAATTCCTTCGAGCCATTATCCTCTAGCACAACCTCTATTTTGACCCTCCAAGCTATAAAATTTGCGCTGCCTTCCAAGGCATACTCGAGCTGCAAACCATAGAATGCCATCTATCAATCCTGAAGTATGTATTGCAAATTCAAATTTCACCTCTAACCCAGAACTCAAAACTTCGAAATATCCTTGAGTATACTATTCTCAGCTCTGATACCATGTAGAAAATGATGTAGATTCACAAGCTCATACAATGTACTAAAGCACAGGAGAAGAATCTACTACTTTCAACCAGTGGAAGCCAATAGATTAATGAAGACGGTAAGAAAATGAAGAAGATAAATCAATGACACATAACACAAGATGTATCCATGGAAAGCAACTGCTCAAAACCCCGCTATCTCTATTGCATATATCATAATGCAAAGTTTTTTCTCACTAGAAAAATTCTGCATAAGTATGCCCAAACCTCTTAGCTCACAAGCTAGCTCAAGCCAAATCCTTGACCTATTTAGTAGCTCTCCAAGCCCCTAATTTATTGCGTAATTCCTAGGATGAATAACCCATATTTAAAGGGAATTCATGCTTCCAAATCCGCGCAATCCAAACATAGGTTTTTCTTTGATTGCCTGCATGATATTTACAACTTGGTAAATCATACAAATGATGATACATTGTCCCTGCACTCTAGTATCAACTAGGTATTTCTCAGAATCGACATGGATGAGCCTCTGATGAGGGAATATTTAGTTAACTAGAGTGACACATGTGGATGCACTAGTGCACCAATTGACTTTTAACTCTCTATTAGTTCCACAAACAATTTGAAACTAATTTAAATGAACATAAAGCAGTAAACTGAGTGATATAATTACAACTCACAATTAAACTCATATTGGACCCCTAAAACTTAGAGAGAACATATATATGACTTCAGAAAGACTTCCAACTCGAAATTTCTAACCTAATTAAGTTAATTAAACTTAATTAACTATTTACAAGTTGTTATCAGAATACAATTCAATTTTAATTCTCAGTTGAATTCAAGGACAAATTAAACTGGAATTTCTTGTTTGTGTTTCTCAACAATCAACAACCTCTATTGATCCCTTCAATAGGTATTTTATACCTTCCTTCCATGATAATTCTTTCCTTTTGCGGCATCCCGCTTTTTTGGTCTTTAATGCCCACTTGCCTAGGGTCTTCCTTGAAAGCACTCCTTTCTCTTTTGTGATGCTTTTAGGCTTATCCAGGCTTAGGATCTTTCCCCAACTAAGCAATTTAGTGGATTTTCTCTCCTATCCATTAAAACTTATCTAAAATCTTTGTCATCAAACAATTATCCCAATCTTATTTGCCAATGAGATTTGTTTCTTTCTTTGGCAAGAATCTCATATTCAGGTGTTTCTTTTTCCCAAGTACTTAAATTCCATTTATTTATTTATTAATAAAAATATTTATTTACATAAATATTTCAATGTACTTCATGACTTTTTCGCCATTCTTACTAACATAATTCAGTCTAAATAAAAACAACATTACAGCAGCGGAGGGATATCACAGATAATGTTGTCTTAAATTGATATGATTTTTACGTCAATTGTTCACTGTCTTAAATGGGTTTTGTCTTAATTGAAATTGTCTTAAGTGGTCATTGTCTTAAATATTGAGTTTTTTCTTAAAATATTTTTGTCTCAAACTATTTTTGTCTTAAATATAAAGTTGTGTCTTAAAATATTTTTGCCTCAAACTGTTTTTGTCTTAAAAATAAAGTTTTGTCTTAAAATGTTGTTGTCTCAAACTGTTTTTGTCCTAAATTATATTTTTAAGACAATTTAGTTGATATTAAAGTTTAATGGAAAATAACTAAAATAAAAAGTGACTTTTTAAGACAAAAAATTTATTGTCTTAAAAGTGCCCTTCATGTAGTAGTGTGACAAATAATATATTTTATATGATTATGATGGTGTTATTAAATGTAATCATTTATTAGAAAATTTAATGAACATGAGAATCACTTTCATTGACCTCTAAACCTATAGAAACTGAAGAAATAACATGAAATACATCAATTCGATCAAGGTTGGCTATTTGAATAAAAGAGAATCTAATAAACTTGTCCTTGCACTATATAATATCTCCATCAACTACACATGGAATCAATCTTTTGGAATCTATCTCCATAATATCTCATCATTCATTTTCATCTTCAAAAGTAGAAGAGTTTTCCCACCTCCCACTAGATTGTATAAGTTACCCTCTGATAGCAAATCGCATTGATAAAGGCTACACTCTCTTATTGTTCCATTCAAAGTTGTCATATGAGCTAGATTGCAATCATTGATTGTGCACTATTATTAAAAACAATTCTCCATTTCACATTTATCATACAATATATAAGATAGTAAAGGGAAATTATTCTTCAACCTAGGAATAAACAAAATATTACTGAGCTCAAAAATATCACTTGAAGGCATCGAAAAAAAGGAAATAAATAGTCATATATAGTTTCATAAGATAGGAAATCATGGCTGCTACTAAAACTTGTTTAATAAAGACCTATGATACATCAGATGTGTGGAATTTTCATTTATAAAATATGACCCAATACTACACTCAATGATATAGAGAAGATGCCAAAGTTTCCATCTTTGAAAATATACAATGTACAATATCAAGAAGAAAATAACCCTTGTGAGCAGCAAGTTTCTTCTCCCAAGTAACCTACGTTATCATAGCGAACAAATTCAAACGATGTCAAGCACCATTCCAGGTTAATTCTTAGTTGAAATATGGATTCCCTGTTACCTCTATACAAATTTCCTGTTACGTCTAGAGTGATATTAGCCATAAGAGTAACCTCTTACACCATGATTGGATTGCATAGTATAATACAATACCTAAATTTCACCTTTAAGTTCTAGGATCTTAGTCATATGGATTTTTTTTTTATTATAGTGGAATCGACAACAGGGCAATCTCGTGACTCGCATTACACGGGGTCGATTCTGACCCCTACCTCTATAACCACTCGGAGCTGCGCCCGCCCCTCTATACAGCTCTAGGATAAGTCCGGGGGATTTTAACTCTTGACCTTTAGTACGGAGCCCACCTTTCTAACGAATTTCACCGCATTGTGATTACCAGCTCGCCTACCCCCTGGGGGCTAGTCATATGGATTTTCATCCTGAAGGATTTTATAAAATATAAACAAGAAAATAGAAGCAATGGATAATATTTGAATCCTTAACAAGTTTGTTGACAAGCTTTATGTGTTTCAATAAGTTTCAACCTCGACATCTTACAAGGGATATAATAGAACTGAAAAAACTTGTTAGTTGTAAAGACAATAGTAACAAAAATTAGAAAGATTTTTAGTATGGGAAATTACAAACAATAAAAAATGTACATGGGTGAAAATAAAATTTGTAATTACACAATTATTAAAGGGTTAGAAATTTCAGTAATATTTATAATTAGCTCAACCCGATTAGTAAATATGGTTGATAGAGGTGATTGTTTGTTATTTTCATATGTTGACTATGATAGATTATGATTAACTATAGCTGACCATGGTTTTTCATGTTTGATCATGGTAGACCATGGTTGACCATGGTTGACCATAGTTTTCTGTCATAGATTATGGTGGACCATATTCATAATGGATGGTCGTAGTTGACCATTTTCGACCATAGTGAGCATAATTGAGTATGTTTTACCATTCTAACCATTGTGTTGACCATGGTTTCCATGTTGAGCACAGTTGACCTTCTTTTTTTAAGTTTGAGTATGGTAAACCAAAAATGGCCATGGTTGGTTATGGTTGATTATCATTGATCATTATTGATTATGGCTGATGAAGGCTAACTAAACTTGACCATTATTGATTATGGATTATGATAGGTAACTAAAGATGACCATGCTGACGAATAACCAACTAAGAAATTTAACCAAATACACAAAGCATATGTGTCTATTTAGACTTCAAATAAAGGAAGGTCAATATTAACATGTACCTTGAGAGGTGTAACACCTCTAAGATGATTTCTTGTTGAAGGTTTCTCTACCACTATTGGTAGCCCTCTGAACTTATTCATTATCTCTTTATGTCACGCAAAGGGCTTTCGTGAGTAGCAACTTGATAGAATCTATTAAACCACTAATTATTTTTTCTTACATCATCAAATGCCACTTTGCATGAGGAGAGTAATATTCCCCAAGTTTAATTAACTAAAGAACCCAATTTGTATACCCTACCTTGTTTGTGACATGGGCAAAGAAATGAGAAACAAAAGGTTGCTATAATAATACTAATCTAAATTGTTTAGAGAATGAACTAAAGAAATAAATATAAATAGAAAAGTTATAGATATTGTATAAAGCAAAATAATACATTGAAACCCAAATTTTATTTAAAAATAAAACAATTACAAGGAAATATATCCCAGCTAGAATGAGCATAACTTATCTAATGAAATGTGATCCTATATTATATTAACAAGAAAAAATTACAAAATTAAAACATTTTTCTAACATAAAATATGATTTCCTATATTATAAAATCATAAAAATCCAAAACCCTAACCTTATTAATTGATATAAAAAAAAAGTGCACCTAAAAGACTCATTAATTTGTCAACTTCATTTAGCCACAACTTTTACATACACATTCTTTTTACAATGCTTATTAAAGTGTTACAAAACATAATCCACACTTTAGGATTTTGCTAAGCCGTAGTATCAAAAATTTCAAAATTAACACACAAAAAAACATAAAAGATACTGAACATTTTTCAATTTAATAATATGAATATATAAAAACAATTTAACAATTTACTATATATAAAATTATTTTAAACTAGTAAAATAAATAAATAGTCATCTAAATCTTCAAATTCAATAAATTCCATATACATCTTTATATTTATAAATATTTATTTTTATTTTAAATATTTATTTTTATTTTAAAAATTAAATATATATTTAGAAACATTATTCTTACATTAAACTATTTAATAAAATATTAATTAGGATGACCATAATAATAATTTATGAACATTTTCCACATAACTATGTAACAAGGGGAATGATCTCGTATATTTAGAAACATTATTCTTACATTAAACTATTTAATAAAATATTAATTATAATGACCATAATAATAATTTATGAACATTTTTTCCCGGATGCGGGTGCCTCGAAGGTTGACGGCATGGTGCCACATGACAAGCACTCGATGCCACGTGAAGAGGACGGGGGTATTAAATACTCAAGCCGGCGGATTTCTGGTTCAAGCGAGCCGCCCCAGAGCATCCTTAATGGAGCAGCTGAGGACGATGGCAGGCCTGCGTAAGGCATTCAATGTGGTTATCTTATCAAGAAATGGGCAAGAGAATAAATATGAATGCTGGCCGGCAAAGGAATTGCATTGTGGTTCAGGGAATGTTTATTGTTCATGTTTCATTAGAGTGGCGAAGTGCAGGGGTGAAAACAGGTCCCCCCCTGAGCACCTTTGCCTGTGTCTACGCTCTCCGGAGCTCTGTCTGGCTGTATCGAGGAAGTGGCAAGAGACGGAGGGTGTTCGCCTACTGTTTAGGGGAGCCGGAGTCACGATGGTTCGGGAAAGAATGCCGTGCAGGAGGGGAAGTGGGAATGGCCAATTCCCCCGCCCACCCACAGCAAACTTACACCATCACTGCTGTTGTGTTTATTGCCATCGCCGGGGGGGTGCCAACCCAATTCCTGCAAGGCAAATTCTGGAAGTTGGTAATTCTGTTGAGATGGCACCCAGTCTTCCAGCTTTTGGTTCGGTTGTGTTTTCACTGGGCAGCTCTGAGGGCTCTGCAGGGGTCAACGCACACATCTCTGTGCTTTTCACCAAATCTCCTGAGGTGGATGATGATGGGTCTTCGCTGGTTCTTATGGGGGAAGTCGCAGGGCAAGAGAAGGGGAAACTCCCCCTGGGGGAGTCGTCAACGATGGGAGCCCCCTCTGAGAAGGGTAAAGGAAAAGCTGTGTTGGGGGAGTCATCCACTGCTGTGGGCACTTCTGGAGGTGCATATCTGCCGCCTCACCCCCAATCTCCATATCACATTCTGTCATCCCCTTCGCAAAGCACACCAGCCACGGGAGATAGCGAGGCTGAAGGAGACGGAGGTAGCAGAAGTATGGAGGAAGAGACCGAGGATTAAATCACACCATCGCTCTCCTGTTCTTGTCTTCTTTGCTCAGGTCGAGTCCTTTCATGCTGGGTTCGGGTGTCAGGTTAATTTTCAATCTCATGTTTCTGTTATGTTAATCTTGTGTCTAGGAGCCAAGTCCTGCGGGCGGTTTCCACTAACGCAGCAGGCGCGTGGTAATGTTTCGAGTCTTTGTCAATTTCTGTCACAGTGTGTCTCGAGCTATAAATATGGTGTTAGATGCCCCTGGGCAGGCCATCAAAGTGTTTTTAGAATAGCTCTCAGGGTCAAGTATTTTGTTTCTTTTGTTAACATTGCCCTGCGCGGCAATTCCATGAAACGGTCAATGTCACCCATGGTTACGCCTGTGGCCATGGGCAGCCAACATATCAAGATGTAAATTATTTTGCTGTACATATTAATATATAAGTAGCTAGTTTTACCGATAAAAAAAAAAATTATGAACATTTTTCACATAACTATGTAACAAGGGGAATGATCTCGTAACTATGTAACGAGGAGAATGATCTCGTTCATCGAAATATTGATAAACGTGAGATTATTTTATTTACATGTCATTAAGTTTTTAATCGCTAATTGAAATATGTAAAAAAAAATATTTAACAAGGTATAAAAGAAAAAAAGTAAAGTTAAAATTTAAAGTAAGTAGCTATTAAAATTAAATTTAGAAAGTAATCGCAGAAAATAATAAAATAAAATAATAATAATAATAATAAAATTATTAGAAAACAATAAATCAATTAGTTTAAGTAATAAGAAAATTAAAGACTAAAAATATTCTAAATCATGAATGAGAAAAAACCTTATAATTATAATTATGTAAATAATAAAAACTAACAAATATAAAATAAATAAATTAAAGATAAAGTAAATAATTAAATATTAAAACTAAATAATTAAGTAATATAATTACATAAATAATAAATCAATAATTATATAACACAAATTAGAGGTCAAAGATACAGGCAAAAAATTAAAATAGTAATAATAAAAGAAAGATTTTATTCTAAATAAAATAAAATTATAAGGAATTATAAGGTAAATAAAATATAGAATAAATAAAAATTATATACATAGGGATCAATAATCATACTAATTTAGAATCGAATTAGAAATTAAATACATATATAATTATCCAAAAATTCTTCATAGTTTTTTATTTTATTTTATTGGAATAAATTTCTTATATTATTATTATTATTTATTTTTAATTAATTATTTATATTTTGGTTTTTAATCTATTTATTTTATATTTTTGACTTTTATCGTTTATAATTATAAGCTTTTATTTATTTTATATTTTATATTTTTATCATTTATAATTATAAGCTTTTATTTATTCTAAATCATCATAATGATAAACCACAAAAGCATGCACAATTTATTAGTCCCTGCCTGGGACTAATAGCGATCGATCGATCGTTGAATTACCATTATCGGATACTTTGAATGGTTTTTTTTCGGTGTTTTCGCATTTTAACCTAAGTTTGATGCTCCCAATTTTATTTAACAAAATTTTACCCAAAGTTTTTGGTTCCGCAAACAATTGAGGTCTTATTGCAGCCTTCACGTTGCCCGATGCAAAAATATTGAGGCAATCTTATGTTATCCAAAGTACGTTGTGGTAGGTTGTGGAAGCAAAGGTTCCACGTTAAGCCAGCACCTAATTTGCATGTTGGCCACCTGTCAGAGCCCGTGTTTACCACCCAAGCTTACCCAGCGTATGGAACTCTGTCAAAGCTTATATCACAAGCAGAGAAAACCCTGCGAGGAGCCTTTCACCTCTGTGTACTCGTCTCTCGTGAGTTCTTTTAATCTACACCGAGGCACCCGCACCACAAAAAACAAGGTTCTATAGTTCATGTTTCAAGTGTTTTGGCATCACAATGGTTTCTTTTATGTTTTATGTAATATGACCGCATCGTGCACAGTTATTAATATTGAGGCTTACAATGAGAACACCAGCCCAGAGGGCCAAATTGGATAGCTCAGGTCAGGTAAATTGGATAGCTCAGGTCAGGTAATTCTGTTTTCTGTAACAAGGGTTAATATTGCGTATGTTTGTTTGGGAATTAATCCCTCTTTCTGGTCACAGAGTGATAATTTAATGATTTTTTCTTTGTAATGGCTCTTGATGTAGGTAAAGTTGTAACAAGGGTTAATATTGCGTATGTTTGTTTGGGAATTAATCCCTCTTTCTGGTCACAGAGTGATAATTTAATGACTTTTTCTTTGTAATGGCTCTTGATGTAGGTAAAGTTTATCCAAGGTTCGATACGTACCAAGCGGTCTCTGGCTATCCGATTTTGCAAGCTAAGGATTTTGGGGCTGCCTACTGTTTTACAATTTCATGTTGTTCCTAATTTTCCTATCTTCCTACTGCGAATTCCACGACAATAATTTGACTTCGCTTGATTTCAATAACCTTTAAAGGTATAATCTGACCTTACGGTTGTCTCTTATAACCTGTGATTCACTTTATGACTATTATGTTTTCGATTGACCACTAACTCTGAGCTATGCAGTGATGTTCAACATTGGTTAGTGTTCTTTGGGAAGGAATAACTTCTACAAAATCTGTCATCGAGGGTTTTTTTTCTATCTCATGACTTTTATTCGTCGAATTCCAGATTCTCAATAGACTATTTTTTTTTCTTTTTGAGGGTTTTGTAACCATGACCAAAACCCAGTTCATGGGTTGTCGAATTGTTAGGGTTTCATACTATTAAAAGTTTGTTTCTTTCTGTTTTTTCCCATTGTTCTGTCGAAAATAATTTTAAATAAAGTGTTGTTATATAACTTTTAACTTTGATCCTGTGGCCATTAAAGCGAAGGGTTTCGTTTAACAGTATATGTGATTTTGTTCATACTGTGTAACATGACTTTGTATATTGTTTATTAATTGTGAACATACATTGAATTCTTGTTTTATTTTTGAAGAAAAAGAGTTATTTCTGCTACAGATTCTCATGACATTCTACAGTTTTTACCGCGACTGATATTTTAATTTGATTGAATAGAGTATTGTTTAACCCTCAACTATATTATATGTTTGCGTGCTGCAATATTGAAGTGAGAATTTTGTTCTTTCCCCATTAACAACTTACTATATATGTTATCTTGTTTCCTACATATCATTCCTAACGTGTCCTTTACGTACTAAAGTAAGCTAATCGACTCTGGCCAAGATTTGTTTATAAAGGGAGAAATTGCTTTTATCCATCCGCGGATCATGGTATCGAATCGTAACTTTTTAGTTACTGGACCTGATTCTTACAGTAATATCAGACATAACTGCTCTTTAATAAGATATTACAAAGAATATGCGCTGAAATTTATAACCGGTCTTTAGTAAGATATCACAAAGAATATGAATTGAAATTTATTTGCGTGATCAGTAAGCCTTGTCATGATTAAGTCAAAATTACTGATTTCACTAAGCGCCAGAGGCTAAACATAGGGATTAAAAGATTTGGTAGCTTTGTTGACTGAAATTAGCGGAGATGAGCACGTATAGGTTTCCTAACTTACCATTTCCGTATTAAATAACGCTAGTTGACATTGACATATACAAGACATTGACACATACTTGTATAGGAAAATTTATCTGATAGAAAATTTATATGATATAATGACAAAAATCTACAATTTTTAAAAAAAAATTCATAAATTTTGTTTGGAAAATCCTCACATTCGAAAATCCGCAATCTCTGAACAATTTTCAGATATTAAGTAGTAAAAATCCACAATCTCAGAGCCACAATGTCCGGAAAAAAGGAGAAAAGAAAATTATTATACCTGGTCTTTCTCGAGATGTTTCTTGAGGGGCAGAAGCTATCCGACCTGTTCTTTATGGGGAAGACTCGGTCCGAGGTCAAAATATTCTTCAACTTTACCATCGTACTTCTCTTCACTTGCTGAACTGTCTCAACAACGTTTCATCACTGCGATCATCTTCCGACAGACCGGTCTCCCACTTCCTCCACTATTTTTTTAATCGGACAAACTCTGCACAATCAAAACCCTAATCGAGGATAAAGATGCAGCCTCCACGGGGTGATCACCATTTTTTTTTGGGGGAATAGAGCAGTAGCAATATTTTCATGTTGTAACTCTGCTGATAGAACGGCCAAATCAGGGATTATCTCATACCGTAGGTGCTCTTCCCTGCCTCTTTTATTTTTGGCTGAAATAAAACAGAGCTCAGTGCATGCACAAAATTGGGTCAACGTGGCTTTTCCCCTAGAAGTGGATTAAACTAATCTCACATCAGCCGAATGATTTTGTTTCACAACAAAAACGAAGATTCTCGGCACTCCCTTCCAAGTGGACTCATATTCCACTTATGAATTTTCTTGGCTTCCCTTGCAAGTGTAATCCATGTGTAATCCATGAAGACTCGTGGGTTTTGTTCGCTTTTGTGTAATGCTATGGTTAATGCACTAAATTGAATGGCATTATTGTTTTCTCGGCTAAATATTTTTTACGGCCACACAACATAATTTAATATAAATTTTGATCCAAGGAAAAAGCGGTCCCACAAAAAGCTTTAAATTAATTTAAATGTGTGGAGTTAATAAACCCATATTTAGCGAACTTTACATTTTTTTAGTGTAACAATTTAAATTTAATCTTGAACAAATAAATTTAAACTTGGAAAAATTTGTGCATCGTGACATAAATGTTTTCTCTGCTAAATAACAACATAATTTACTGAATTAAACTTGGTAAAAATTTGTAAATCGTGACATAAATGTTTTCTGTGCTAAATAACGACATAATTTACTAAAAATTTTAATTTGGATTTCAGCAAGGAAAAATGCAGCGCCACAAAAAGATTTAGATTAATTTAAATGTGGTCCTCTTAGTGCAACAATTTAAATTTAATCTTGAACAACTAAATTTAAACTTGGTAAAATTTTGTGAATCGTGACATAAATGTTTTCTCTGCTAAATAACAACATAATTTACTAAATTAAACTTGGTAAAAATTTGTGAATGGTGACATAAATGTTTTCTCTGCTAAATAACAACATAATTTACTAAAAAAATTAATCTGGATTTCAGCAAGGAAAAATGCGGCCCCACAAAAAAATTTAGATTAATTTAAATGTGTGGAGTTGGTGACAGTTGGAAATTGAGCTTATTTAAAGCCCTTCCCAAAAGCAAACAAGCACTGCAGCGATTTCATCTCAGCTTCTTTAACATTGTGGTTTTGGCTTGGCTTGGCTTGTTTGACGTTCTTCATTAGTAATGTAACGCAGAGAGGAGTTGAGGAATCAACCTACGAATGCTCCTCTCTAAACGAATTTGAAATTAAAACTCACTATGATACAACACCCACATGAATTGATGTCAGCGAGCTTTTTGGCAAAAGCACCAGAAATGATGCACAAATGCAAAAAAAAAACATTCTCTTAAGGCACGGACTACCGTCTGCATGCAGCACTTGTTCAATTATGTAATAGATTCAAAATACTTCTTTTTAAATATTGCTACTCACAAAAATCTTTATTCATATATAATTCACTTAAATATATATATATATATATATATATATATATATATATTAAATTTAATAATTTATATTAGATATAATATTCTTAAATGGAAAGGAAATTAAATTATATTCATTTTCCCAAACAAAGGTTTTTTCAAATTCGTGTTTTGCCACATCGAATCTAGTTGGAAAAAGGCAGAGAGAAAAGCAATCTATATACCGTTTCTTATAAAGGATCAACGTATCACTTTACCTTTGGACAAATAGAAAAGTAAACCAACCATACTCCCAAGGAATCAAATTAAAACCCCAAACACCATTTACCCATTGACAAAATATAGAATAACATTTACATCATTTACCCATTGACAAAATATAGAAGAGCATTTACACACCATTTACCCATTGACAAAATATAGAATAGCATTTACATAAGTTAGATGGGAAGACGTAAGATGAATACGTGTTCTATAATGATTGTGTAACCAGAAAGATTCAAAGGGAAAATGTTGTTGACTACGCCCTAAGCTACTCGGGTAGCCATTTGCAATAGAGAGCAATCACCATTTCTTGGCAACGCATGGGTGGTCGCCATTTGTTGACATTTTCCTTGTAATATTATAAGATAGATAGCACACTAAACTATTCTGGCGAAACATATAAAGGAACCTCCCTAAACTATTCCGGTAAATGAATGACCACAGGAAGACGTATTCAAACCAAAATGCTTACACGTGTTTTTGGTGGACTCCTTTCGCGGTTAAACTTGGTTGGGTGGGAAGATAATTGGAGCTTTCCTCGTGGGAATCATAAGCCAGGAACCTCATGGGTATGTTCCAGAGATTTTGTGGGAGGGCTGTGCGATATCCATTATATTAAAATGCCAACTTTTGACCATTGATATGGTTGCCTTTGGAAGGAAGACTTTAAGCCGGCTACCAAACGCGTCGGGAGTGCTATATATCCAATCTTCCCATTCAATAAGTTGATGAAGCGTTTAGTTCATCGAAAGAGCTATCTGGGAACCAGCAGCGGCTGCACCATCAAAATCGCTTCGACAATTCTTTGCAATATATCGTATGGTCTTTGATCTTTCTTCAATGATATTGCCATGGTCTCTTGTTTACATATGCCCATCTGTATTGTTGCATAACCTGTTACTTTTGATGGTAGAACGCAGTGACCTTCTGATGTATCTTCTTAGAAATTCTCGTGTATGGCTTTTTAATTTGTTTGTTCGCATTGCGGATATTGGCAGTAATTTTAGCGGGAGATATGGAGCAGCAGAGACTGTGGATTGTAGTTGTGATGGCAATGGCGATGATGGTTTTGCCATTTAATTGTTTGGCTACTGACTACACCGTCGGCGACAGTGCACAGTGGAATCTCGGCGTCAACTATAAGACCTGGGCTTCTGGCAAAACATTTGTTGTAGGCGACAAACTCGGTATGTAAAATCACAAATTATAGCAAGACCCAAAATAAATATTTGATGATACTGTTGCAACTGAAGATATATATTAACGAGTGATGGTTGAATATATTGCAGTGTTCAAATACACGCCCGGCACGCACACTGTGCTGGTGGTGAACAAGGCGGGGTACGATTCCTGCACCACTAGTAATCCGTTGGCAACACACACCAGTGGAAACGATAGCATTACATTGGACAGCACGGGTGCCAAGTATTACATCTGCGGAATCACAGGTCACTGCTCTGCCGGCATGAAGGTCACTATCACCGTTGGTGCCGCCTCCGCTTCAAAGAACGGAACAGCGCCATCCCCCTCGCCCGCCCGTTCTCCATCATCATCCGCCCCTCCCACTACAACAACTGTTCAATCGCCGTCCCCATCATCAGCCGCTCCCACCGCACCAACTGTTGGATCGCCTTCCCCGTCATCAACCGCTCCCACAACGCCAACTGTTGGAACGCCTTCCCCATCATCCTCAGCTACGCCGACTGCAGTGCAAATACCATCGTCGTCGACAAACGGGACGAGCACAGCCTCCCCTTCATACCGCATGGGTGCTGTCCTCCTTGGAGGATCTCTTTTATTCGCCATGGCCTCGCTGTAGGCATACACAGATACCTTCTCACTTCAATATTGAGCGAGTGCCATCGTCACGATTCGTTAGTGCTTTCAGATTGTTTTCTTCTCATCACTTATTTTTTGGATCACCACTGATCATTGGATGTATTGGATTCATGTCCCTTACGCTAATAAGTAAACCAATATCATGTTAGTGTTTCTTCCCATTTGTAGGAATATTAGTTATTTGTAACCTGTTATCATTCATAACGCAAAATCTGCATGTAAACTATCATCAAATTTTAACCACTTAGTATCGTTGTTAATTCGAATATACAGTTGTTTTTATCTACCCAGTGCCAATTATTTACTGCAGCAGAGTACTGCGCTCTCTCTATTCTCTTGGACTCCAACGTAAATGTAAGAACTAATTTAGTATCAACCAATTAGAGATAGATATTCTCAATGTCCAAATTCAATGTTCAAACACCTTTAATTAATAATGTTGTGTAGAATTTATAGACTTCATAAACAATTTATTTTAATTGGTTATGATGGTGTTACTGTATGGAATGATATAACAGAAAACTTAATGAACATAAGTATCCCTTTCATTTAGCTCAAAACCTATAACAACCTAAGAAGTAACATGAAATATGTCAATGGTTACTATTTAAGTCCAAGAGAATTTAATAAACTTGTCCTTGCACACTATAATATTTCCATCAGGTACACCTAGAATCAATCACTAAAATCAAAATAGTTTTGGAGATCATCTCCATGATGTCTCATCATTCATTTTCATCTTCGAAGTTACAAGACTTTTCCAACCTCCCACTAGAATGTATACGTGCCTTTTAATAGCAAATCACATTGATAAAGGCAACCCCTATCCTGTTGTTCAAGTCAACATTGTCATACAAGTTAGATTAGAATCATTGATAGTGCACTATTATTCTACAATCAATCATTGAGGGTTGAAGATTATTGTTTAACCTAGGAATCAACAAATTATTAGTCGGTTCAAAAATACCACGGCAAATAAAAATCAATGGAAATAAATAGTTTCATAGAATAGGCCACATCATCACCAGATGGACACTCATGCCTTGCTCCTAAAACTGGTTCAATAAAGTCATAGGATATCTTAGATATGTGGAATCTTCATTTTTCAAATATGATCCAATACTAGACCCATTGATATAAGAGAGGAGACCACAGTTTCCATCTTTGAAAATATAAAATGTACAATATAAAGAAGAAAATAACCCTCGTGAGCATCACGTTTCTTCTCTCGATAAACTAAGGTATCATAGCGAACGAATTCAAACGATATCAAACACCGTTCCAATGTAATTCTTACTTGAAATATAAATTTCATGTTACATCTCGAGTGATATTAGCCATAAGAGAAACGTTGAGCTAATACCATGAGTTCATTGTATAACACAATACATAAATTTCACCTTTAAGTTGTAAGATTTTAAGTTTAAGGATCTTAACCATATGAATTTTCATCTCTCAAGGTTCTATAAAATATAAATAAGAAAATAGAAAGATATAATAGAATTAAAAATACTTGTTAGTTGAAAAGACAATAATAATATAAATTAGCTAGAGATTTATTAGTGGAAATTACAAACAATGGAGAATGTAGATGGATCAAAATAAAATTTGTAATTATACAAGTATTAGAGAGTTAGAAATTTCGGTAATATGTATAACTAGCACAACCATATTACTATATATGGTTGATAAATATAGATTTATGTCATTTTTATACGCTAATTAGCATATCAAAGGTGAAAGTAAAGTATAATGGCAATGTCAAAGTCCTATGCACTATGGCCACGACATTGTTGACTACCATCTTCACGAGGAGTTACTCTAAATGATGGATAAGTTATGTGTTCCTAAAGGTGAGTGAGTATGGTTGATTAGAAGTCTCACACCTCCAAAGTTGTAGGGCACTTTAGTGTAGGGAAGATACAAAGGTATGTGTATTGGCTCAAGATGTAAGAAGATGCAGCTAAGTTTATAAGACGATGCATGTTTTGATGTACCAACAAGCCTAAGAACAAGAAATATGGTTTATATCATCCCTTACCTATATTCACTCATCTTTTGAAAAACATCTCATCTTTTGAAAAACATTTCCCTGTAATTTATGGGAGAGTTTCCAACAACAAGGAAGGGATATGACTAGCTATTTGTGGTAGTTGATAGGTTCAATAAAATGTGTGTTTGGTGCCTTGTGAAAATACCATTAGTGGGCAAGAAGAGGTAAATTTTTTCTTTGGATAGATCTTCGTGCATTTTGAGATACCAAGAAGAATTGTTGTAGACATGGACACAAGATTTCTCAATGTATTTTAGACTACCTTGTGGGAAAAATGGACACTAAGTTGAAAGGTCTGGGTAGACAAAAGTAGTGATGTAATGACTCAGAATTAAACATAAAGAGTTTACATCAATCTATGTTATAAAAATATCAACACATAAATAGTCATCTAACTAGCACATAATTTAAGAGATAATTAAATGAAAAGACTTACTTGTAAGTGATAATATTTCTTATTGGATAATTTAGAATGGTTGTACTATCCCATTTCGACTGACCGCAACAATGTTTTTAGGATGACTCTCCACAAAATATTTTTGTAGTTGGTCATCCTCAAACCCTTAATCAACTACTACTCCCAATGAATCCTTTGTCTCTCAGCATTCTGTTCTAAAAAGAATGAATGCTTCTCCTCTCTACTTTCATATATTAAGTAGAACCAATTGTTCCAAAACCCAAAAAAAATTGAAAAATGATTGTTGAATTGAGACTTCTGTGATCCATAACAGTTATAAGAAGAACTTCGGCATAAATCAAATATAGAAAGACCTTTGTCGACGCGTTTCGAACCAACAAGTGTGGTTCATCGTCAGGACAAGTTGAAGAAACAGATCCAGCTTAGCATGTTAAATAGTATGAGCAGAGACTCCAACGGCTAAATCGAACAACGGCTACTTTTGACCTTAGGACCCAGGTCAAATTATTATTCATTAATTTAATATTATTATTATGTTTAATATTAATACAAAAAAATATTTTTACTGGTTAGTTTTTAAAAAAAATTAATTAATAATTTTATATATCTATATATATATATATATATATATATATATATATATATATATATATATATAAAAGTTATAAAATTAGGTTAAAAAATAAAAAAAAATAAAAATAATAAATAAATAAATAAAATACTTTTAGAGGTTAGTTTAAGAAGATAATTTACTTATTTATTTAAATTATTATATAATAATATGTTGTTAAGGAAGAGAATAATTTCAAGTAATATATATATATATATATAAAGTTAGGGTTAAATAATTTAAATGGTTAGTTAGAAAGGTAATTTATTTAAGTAATTAAATTATTTATTACTATATATTAATAATATAGTCTTAATATAGGTAATTTTTTTTAATTAAATTATTTATTAAGTATAATTAATATTATATTGGTAATATAGTCTTGATATTAATATATTAATAATATTAATAGTCAAATTATTATTTATTAGTTTAATATTATTATTATTATTCTTATTTATGGAAATAAGTTAAATTAGGTAGAAATATATAGGTAAATAAAATAATTTTAGTGGTTAGTTTTAAAAACTTTAATTTAGTTTATTTATTTAAATTATTTACTAATATATATATATATATATATTAAAGAAATAATATTAGGTTATTAAGATAAAAGTTAGGTGGGAATTAGTTAAATTGAGGACCTAACTTTTTTACAAACAAGGTAAATGAAAGAGGTTAGTTAAATCAAATAAATAATAATAATATATCTTCGTTAATAGGAAAAAAAAAATTAAAAAATAAATAAATAAATAAATAAAATAAAATAAATAAAAATAAATAAATAATAATAATAATAATAATAAGTAAAAGAAATTATTATTTATGATAATAAATACCAATATCAATCAGGGAAAACGGAGCGACACAAAATACACAGGAGAAGGATTGAAAAGAGTCCAGAGCAAGAAGGATGAACCATAGGAGGTAGGAAGGCTCCAGGGGAACGACGAAAGCGAAAAAGATGAAAGAGGGGGGGGGAGACTAAGATGAAAGGGCAGGGATCCAACATCTACTGATCTTCCAGCCGTCATCTCTATTGAGATTGTTAGGCCTTCTTTCGATCTCAATAGCTTCCCTGAGTTTATGATGATGGAACATGGCAACTTTGGCAACAACCTTAGCATCCTCAATACTAACGTGATGCTTGGTCTTATCCACATGCTCTGCTAGTGCTGAAGACTTGGTTCGCCCATGTCTTAGGTCAGCTGCATGTTCGCTAATCCTCTGATGGATGGAGCGCCCTGTTTCCCCAATGTAGGGGGTCCCACACGAACAAGGGATCAAGTAGACACCCTTCATGTCCTTGGGGTTAACAGGGTCTTTAACCGATCAGAGGGAATTGTGAATAGTTTTGAGGGGTCTAAATGAAGAGGGAATATCATACCTCTTAAGGATCCGGGCAATCTTGTCCGTGGTTCCTTGGACATATGGAAGGTGGACACCTAGTCGGCGCTCTTTAGGCTCCTTCTTAATAACTGCATTTCTAGATGCTTTAAGGAAAGCCTTCTGACCTAGCCGCCTACTATATCCATTTTCCAAAAAGACATCAAGGAGATGGGATTTCTCCTTATCAAAGCTCTCATTATCAGAAATCTTAAGGGCACGAGTAGTGAGGGTGTTAAGGACACCCATCTTCTGAGCAGGGAAATGATGGGAATCAACATGAAGATACTGTTCAGTATGTGTTTTCTTCCAGAACACAGAGTGGGAGAGATAGCCGTCCTTATTCCTATAAATAAGAATATCTAGGAAAGGGAGGCAACCATTGACCTCTTTCTCCATGGTGAACTTAATGGCAGTGGACTGACTGTTGAGGTGATTGAAGAAGTGATCCAACTCCTCTTGGCCATGGTACCAGATGACGTTAGTGTCATCCACATACCTTTTCCAAAGCTTCGGAAGGAGACAAGCCGAGGCTAAAGCTTTGGCTTCGAAATCTTCCATAAAAAGATTCGCAACAATTGGGGAAAGGGGGGAGCCCATGGCAACACCACAAGTCTGTTCAAAGAATTCACCCTTGAAACAGAAGAAAGTGGAAGTGAGACAGATCTCAACCAGATGCGCGGTATCGGGATCTGTTAGGCGATAGATCACTTCCAAGGCCTCCTTTATAGGGATGCAAGTATAAAGAGAGACCACATCAAAGCTGACAAGAATGTCCTCGGGGTCCAGCCTAATATCCTTAAGCTCCTTAATGAAGGAAGTAGAGTCTTTAACGAAGGACTCATTGCAGCCGACAAGGGGTTTAAGTTTGAGAGCAAGGAACTTAGCAAGAAGGTAGGTTGGGCCACCAATGGTGTTGACGATAGGCCTCAGAGGGGCCCCTTCCTTGTGTATCTTAGGTAACCCATAGATCCTAGGAGCAATGGGACTGCTCTCAATGAGTTTGTGGCAAAGGGAACTCACCGAGCTACTAGACTTGATGGCGAGAGCCACTGTCCTAGAAATCTTCTTCAGAGGGTTCTTGGGCAGTTTTTTATAACTGCCACTATTGTGAAGATGATCTAACATCTTCTTACGGTAATCATCCTTGTTAAGGATAACCGTAGCCCCTCCTTTATCAGCCTTTAGAACGACAATATCTTCGTTCTGATTTAAGGATTTCAGGGCAGAGAATTCCTCATTGCTGAGGTTCTTCCGAGGGGGCTTAGCCTTTCTAAGGACGACAGCACAATCCTGCCTAATAGTGTCCTTGATATTATCCGGAAGATCCCTAATCCCGTATTCTACGTCGCAAATAATGTCATCCACCGGGATGCTTCTAGGGGCAAGGGCAAAATTTAAACCCTTGCTTAAAAGGCTAAAAACAGAAGGGGAGAAAGAAAAACTAGAAAGGTTAACAACCTTATTATTCCGAGAAGAAGGGGGAGGAATAACCGAGACCTTATCCTTGATATTGTTAAGAAAATCTTTATCATCATGGAATAAAATATTATTATTAGAATCACTAAAACTGTTATCCGAACCAATATTATTCATACTACTAATAGAACAAATATTATTCATACTATTATTATTCTCATGTATAACATTACAACTATTATAATTCCTACTATTATTATTCTTATTGTTATTATCCTTATATGAATAATTAATAATATTTTTATTGGTATTATCCTTATATGAATAATTAATAATATTCTTATTGATATTATCCTTATATGAATAATTAATAACATTTTTATTGTTATTAACCTTATATGAATAATTAATAACATTTTTATTGTTATTGTTAATAAGATCCACCTTAATATCCTCATGAATGATATTACAATTACCATTAATAATGTTATTATATTCATTAATGTTATGATTCAATACCTCATTATTATCATTATATAAATGTTTCATATTATTGTTAACGCTATAATTATATGGGTCATTATTCTTAACCCCTATACTAATGTTAATATTCCTATCATCCATGCTCATAGAATAATTCATATTTACGCTACCACGATTCGATAAACCGTTATTATTCATACTACCATATCTATTTATGCTACCACTATTCGATAATTCGTTATTATTCATACTACCATATCTATTTATGCTACCACTATTCGATAAATCGTTATTATTCATACTACCATATCTATTTACGCTACCATTGTTCGATAAATCGTTATTATTCATACTACCAAATCTGTTATCGTTAGTATCAAATAGGTTATAACTATTATCCGTAGGAATATTACAGTCACTGGAAGGATTAACCCTTCCGATCGACTGCTTCTTGCATGCGGAAAAATGCGCACGACCAGGCAAGATCGAAGGTGAACCATCATTACGGTTGGCAACGCCGCAGCACCAGTCAATGGAGCTCTTGTTGACAGACGGCCACTTGCAGGCGTCACTGCACTTGTTACCCGAGCAATGAGGTGGATCATACTCACTCGAAGGCGAGACAGAACCATCCCTCTGGTCAGCCACGCCACCATTCTGGGTAATCGAGCAATGAGGCAGATCCAATGAAGGCACAACCGACAAATCACTTCGGTCAGCAGCGATAATCCTCCGAGCAATCGGAGAGCAGCGGGCTAAGCTCAACAAACCCTGATTTTGAGAGGGAAAACCTTCTCGGTCTGCAGCACCACCCTTGCGTTCATGAAGAACTGGAGAACCTGAGGGAGCCATGCACACAGGAACCAAAGTGCCAACCAACTCGCTTGCCGCCATGGAAACCTGAACCGTCGAACGAACAGTCTCAGACGAGCCAGATTTCTGGATGACAGGTTGATCCAGAGAAACAGGTGGATAAGCCACACGAGAAACGCAAGAAGGATCCGCTTCGCAAACTGAAGAAGGGGCAGGCCCAACACTGCCAACCGAAGGAGAGCGATACGAAACGGAATGAGCAGGCTGCCTAGGAAGAGGCGAAGGAATTGCAGAGCGCTCCCCAGAGGTCCCTTGACCTGCTACGGGAGAGGAGAAAGACACCCAAGAACGGAGGGCTGATTTTTGACCAGCAGAAATGCGGCTCAAGGAAAAATCATTCGCTGATTCACCACTAGCAGATTTCCGAGCTAAACTCTGAAACTTTGCAGCTTGTTTTTGTCCCCTGATCTCCTCCAAACGCACCGATTTTAATGCAGAACAGGCGTCTATTCTGGCCCACAGGGAGGGGGAGATCAAGTTCGAAAGCTCCAAGTGCAAACCCAGAAGATCATGAGAGAAACGATTGAGGTCTCTCCTGACCCTGTTAATTTCAGACCTCAAAAGCGCAAGGATGGCTTTTACGAACACCCCATGGTTAGAAGGAGTGTGAAGGCGATGGTTGATCTGCGCGAAGAACGGGATAACTACTGAATCTCTGCACCTCTTTAGAAAAGCTAGATCTGTTTTCAACTTTGAGACCTGCAAGCGTGCCCGTTCAAAATGATGAACCTTAGATGTAATGGCGTTACCATGCAGGGAGTCAATTGTTGAATTGAGACTTCTGTGATCCATAACAGTTATAAGAAGAGCTTCAGCGTAAATCAAATATAGAAAGACCTTTGTCAACGCATTTCGAAAGACCTATATATAGAAAGACCTATATATTTCTACCTAATTGAACTTATTTCCATAAATAAGAATACTAATAATAATATTAAACTAATAAATAATAATTTGACTATTAATATTATTAATATATTAATATCAAGACTATATTACCAATATAATATTAATTATACTTAATAAATAATTTAATTAAAAAAATTACCTATATTAAGACTATATTATTAATATATAATAATAAATAATTTAATTAATTAAATAAATTACCTTCCTAACTAACCATTTAAATTATTTAACCCTAACTTTATATATATATATATATATATATATATATATATATAAATTACTTGAAATTATTCTCTTCCTTAACAACATATTAGTATATAATAATTTAAATAAATAAGTAAATTATCTTCTTAAACTAACCTCTAAAAGTATTTTCTTTATTTATTTATTATTTATATATATATTTTTTTAACCTAATTTTATAACTTTTATATATATATATATATATATATATATATATATATATATTAATTTAAAAAAAAAACTAACCATTAAAAATATTTTTTGTATTAATATTAAAAATAATAATAATATTAAATTAATGAATAATAATTTGACCTGGGTCCTAAGGTCAAAAGTAGCCATTGTTCGATTTAGGCGTTGGAGTCTCTGCTCAGACTATTTAACATGCTAAGCTGGATCTGTTTCTTCAACTTGTCCTGATGATGAACCACACTTGTTGGTTCGAAACGCATCGACAAAGGTCTTTCTATATGTGATTTACGCCAAAGCTCTTCTTATAACTGAAAAATGATTCTTTATCATTTATTGTTTTATTTATTTATATATTATTATTATTAGTTAACAAAAGCTAACTATCTTAAAAAAGTTATTAAATCATAATCAACTATTAATAATATATTCCATAAAATAATAATAATAATAATAATATAAAGGCTCTCTAGAGCCTTGTATGTAATGTCGTGTAAATATTCAGGTAAATGAATGGCTAGAGGAAGACGTATTCAAACTAACTAGTTATACGTGTTTTTGGTGGACGTCGTTCGCCCTTAAACTTGATTGGGTGGTAAGAAAATTGGAGCTTCCCTCGTGGGAAAGGGAACCTCATGGGTATGTTCCAGAGATTTTGTGGGTCGCCTGTGCTATATCCATTATATTAAAATGCCAACTTTTGACCATCGATATGGTTTCCTTTGGAAGACTTTAAGCCGATACCAAACGCGTCGGGAGTGGTATATATCCAATCTTTTTGAAACAAGAATACTTCGCTCAGTTCATAAAAAGAGCTATCTCGGAACCAACAGCGGCTGCATCATCAAAATCGCTTCGATAATTCTTTGCAATATATCGTATGGTCTTTGATCTTTCTTCAATGATATTTCCATGGTCTCTTGTTTAGATGCCCATCTGTATTGTTGTATAACCATTTACTTTTGATGGTAGAAAGCAGTGACCTTCTGATGTATCTTCTTAGAAATTTTCATTTGTGGCTTTTTAATTTGTTTGTTCGCATAGTGGATATTGGCAGTAATTTTAGCGGGAGATATGGAGCAGCAGAGACTGTGGATTGTAATTGTGATGGCAATGGTGATGACGATTTTTCCATTCAATTGTTTGGCTACTGACTACACCGTCAGCGACAGCGCACAGTGGAATATGGGCGTCAACTATAAGACCTTGGCTTCTCGCAAAACATTTGTTGTGGGTGAAAAACTCGGTATGTAAAATCACAAATGATACTGTTGCAACTGAAGATATATATTAACGAGTGATAATTGAATATAATGCAGTGTTCAAATACACGCCCGGAACGTAAACTATGCTGGTTGTGAACAAGGCAGTGTACGATTCGTGCACCACTAGTAATCCGTTGGCAATACACACCAGTGGAAACAATAACATTACATTGCACAGCACGGTTCCCAAGTATTACATCTGCAGAATCATAGGTCACTTCTCTGCCGGCGCTGCATCTGCTTCAAAGAAGAACAGAATAGCGCCATCCCTATCACGCCCCCAGGCCTACGGTAGTCTTCCAACCGTGTCCGGCGAGGTGCGACACCACCGTACACTTTCTTTTTAACAATACTTGTGCAATGGACTACACCTTTCCACGTTAACATACTTAGTTTATTTTTCTCAACCAAGTAAAATGCATTAACCTTTATACTTAATGAAGCCCATACTCATTCATTATCCAATATGCAATTAAACCGAAACAACAACAATTTCACACAAGTATAAAGGGAGGGGCAACTCCCAAACAAGTCTGCTCGATAACAATATAATATGATAATCTTCAATTTTACATCAACAAGTGTACTTGGCAGAATCCAAACCAACACTTCGCAATATTTACAACAAGGCATAAGGCAGCCTTCTACATACACATTTGTGCACCTTTTCCCAAGAGTGGGTATCCACACGGGTCACCAAGACGCTCATACAATCTTACACAAACACCGTGTACAAAACCTCCTCAACCGAGCCAACACTTCACATAACCCAAGCTTCAAACATGCGAGAACCTCTTAAACCTTATGCGCATGAGGAATGCACATCTCCTTAAGACTTCGCACTTTTTCTTGTCCTTATGTGAAGGAACTCAAGTCAAGTTCGATGGAGAAATGAAGCTCCATCCTCCATAATATATACGCTCTCCTCATGTGATTTAAGGGGGGGGTGCACCACTCATGGCCGACCCCATCATTACACATGTAAGCCCACGTATATGTATTATTTTATTCTTATTATTTTAATTAACCACATGTATGCGTACAAGCCTCCATATATATGTTTATGTGCTCATTTGGAGAGGGGTGTCCAGCCTTAAGGCCGACCCCCATATCCCCCGCTCAACGCCCATAACCACATATTAACTCGTCGGCTTCACCCATATGTAAGTCCTCAACGCGTGGGTATAACCTTCGTTCACCCTTCGCATTACTTCACACTTGGTTTATTTTTGTGTCGCATTGTCGGGTCGCCCGCCCATCGTGCACGGGTCGCCCGCCGGGGCGTCCGCCCATCGTTCACGGGTCGCCCGCCCGGGGCGCCCGCCCATCGTTCACGGGTCGTCCGCCGGGGCGCCCGCCCATTGTTCCTCCGTTATATCCACGCTTGTCCGCGCTCCCCAGCTCGTCGCGCCGTCGGGTGACTCGCCCGCACATCGCAGACCCGCGCCCATCAGCTCGTCGCACCGTCGGGTGACTCGCCCGTGCAGACCCGCACTCATCGGCTCGTCGCACCGCCGGGTGACTCGCCCATGTAGACCCGCGCCTGTCAGCTCGTCGCACCGTCGGGTGACTCGCTCGTGCAGACCCGCGCTCATCAACTCGTCACGCCGCCGGGTGACTCGCCCGTTTGTTAGCTCGTCGGGTGACCCGCCCGTGTAGACCCGCGCCCATCGTGCACGGGGCGCCCGCCCATCATGCAAGGGCGCCCGCCCACCGTCGTGTGTGCCTACCCGGGTCGCGCCCACCGTTCAACCACCGTGTGAAGGGGTGTTTTCCCGTCGCACTCCTGCCCGGATTGCGAGGTCCTTACATCCTCCTCCACCCGAAATCGTTGTCGACCTCGACAACATACCATCTTGGTAGCTCTCCTCCAAGATCATCATCAACAGGAAGTCATCTCAATCCATGATGATCAATCATCATGTGTCGTCCTCATGTGAACTGTTGCCATGATACTCCAACATAATGTCAACATACCTCTGTACACTTCGCGAACCCATGTCTGAACTAGTTGGGTAGCTAATCCAACCATCACGCTCAATCCATGAGAGTGAACATCCCCATGTCATCATCAGTTGTTCCTCAAAGCATTCTGTCACATCCCGAACTCGATCAAGAATCCATCCATATAAGTAAACCATGCTCAGGTCCATGGAACTCCATCCACCTCATCTGCAACATGTTGTCCATGATGTTTGGTGTCAATGTGCTACAAGTGACCAGCCACACATTTATCCCAACATCATCATGTGTGTAAAGTAGTTGAGTCTCGGCTCAACCCATGCCCAAGTGTTGCCACCAAGGCATCATCATCATCATCGTGACCCCCATCACCTCAAAGTGTCTCATCGGTCCTCCACATCAAGTCACTCTTCCAAGCCATGCCCATACATGTACTTTGGAAGTATGCATCCCATACTGCATCAAAGTCTCCTAACCTCAGCTCCTCAATGCATCAGATCTCTAAGTCCACCATGTATGATGTCCCCAAAGTCACAACAATCTCATGTCATTATCATCACGAGTCCCTTCCATCATAGCTCCTCCACCAAAGTGTCCACCAAGACTATCCCTTGGTTTCGGCCATGAGAAGTCCACCTAAGGGTGTGCCCTTCAATCTGTCTATGAGTCATGCCGGGCACTTATCCATGTGGCTAAAGCATGACCCAATCACCCACAACGATCATCAAGTTCCCCCCTTGTCAAGGGCCTCTGCACCTTCAACCATAAGGTCACAAGTAGCCCCAACAAGTCCTGCAATAGTTGACAATCCTCGCTTCTCCATACAAGGTTCCATCATAGACATCCATGGCAAGATCCTCCATAGCATAGGCAAACTGGCTTTGCCCTTCACTGCACAAGGTCCATCTACCAAATGCCCAAATGAAACACAAGTACCAATACTTACTTCATCATCATGAGGCTCCTCCATGTGAGTGACCTCATCCATACATGTTGACAAACTGCACGATCCTGGTCCAACTTGATCAGCCTCAAGTTCATCCTCCGTCATAGTCAAGCCTGCAACATCTTCATCACAGAAGGGGACAACAATAACCTTGTTTCCCTTCAAGAAATCTCGTTCAAGTATCATATCGAAGTCATTCATCTCCATCGTTATGAAGTCCAACTGACCTCTCCATTTTTCTATCTGCACAGGTACATCGTGTACAAATCCTGCCACCTTAGCTCTAGAGTCCACTGCTTTGACCTCCATAGTAGATATCAGCCCAGCCTCTTTTGCTAACGGTGTAGTCATAATGTTATGTGTAACTTTCGTGTCTACCAGAGCTTGAATGGTTTTACCATAAACCATCAAGTCTATGTAATCCAAACTGTTCTCCATAACCTTTGTCACGAGCAACCCTGCTCAAACCGAGTCTTGAAACTACCTTCAAATGCTTCAACACCTGAACCTTGTTCAAGTCTCAACACCTGTCATCAACTTCAAATCTTTACGAGCAACCTTGCTCTGATACCACCTGTCACGCCCCCAGGCCTATGGTAGTCTTCCAACCGTGTCCGGCGAGGTGCAGCACCACCATACACTTTCTTTTTAACAATACTCGTGCAATGGACTACGCCTTTCCACGTTAACATACTTAGTTTATTTTTCTCAACCAAGTAAAATGAATTAACCTTTATACTTAATGAAGCCCATACTCATTCATTAGCCAATATGCAATTAAACTGAAACAACAACAATTGCACACAAGTATAAAGGGAGGGGCAACTCCCGAACAAGTCTGCCCGATAACAATATAATATGATAATCTTCAATTTTACATCAACAAGTGTACTTGGCAAAATCCAAGGCAACACTTAGCAATATTTACAACAAGGCATAAGGTAGCCTTCTACATACACATTTGTGCACCTTTGCCCAAGAGCGGGTATCCACACGAGTCACCAAGACGCTCATACAATCTTACACAAACACCGTGTACAAAACCTCCTCAACCAAGACAACACTTCACATAACCCAAGCTTCAAACATGCGAGAACCTCTTAAACCTTATGTGCATGAGGAATTCGCATCTCCTTAAGAATTCCCACTTTTTCTTGTCCTTATGCGAAGGAACTCAAGTCAAGTTCGATGGAGAAATGAAGCTCCATCCTCCATAATATATACGCTCTCCTCATGTGATTTAAGGGGGGGGTGCACCACTCATGGCCGACCCCACCATTATGCATACATGCCCACGTATATATATTATTTTATTCTTATTATTTTAATTAACCACACATATTTATATATGTGTACAAGCCTCCATATATATGCTTATGTGCTCATTTGGAGAGGGGTGTCCAGCCTTAAGGCCGACCCCCATATCCTCCGCTCAACGCCCATAACCACATATTAATCCGTCGGCTTCGCCTCTTATGCTAGTCCTCAACGCGTGGGTATAATCTTCTTTCACCCTTCGCATTATTTCACACTTGGTTTATTTTTGTGTCGCATTGTCAGGTCGCCCACCCATCGTGCACGGGTCGCCCGCCGGGGCGCCCGCCCATCGTTCACGGGTCGCCCGCCGGGGCGTCCGCCCATCGTTCACGGGTCGCCCGCCCATCGTTCACGGGTCGTCCGCCGGGGCGCCCGCCCATTGTTCCTCCGTTATATCCACGCTTGTCCGTGCTCCCCAGCTCGTCGCGCCGTCGGGTGACTCGCCCGCACATCGCAGACCCGCGCCCATCAGCTCGTCGCACCGCCGGGTGACTCGCCCGTGCAGACCCGCGCTCATCGGCTCGTCGCACCGCCGGGTGACTCGCCCGTGTAGACCCGCGCCTGTCAGCTCGTCGCACCGCCGGGTGACTCGCCCGTGCAGACCCGCGCTCATCAACTCGTCACGCCGCCGGGTGACTCGCCCGTTTGTTAGCTCGTCGGGTGACCCGCCCGTGTAGACCCGCGCCCATCGTGCACGGGGCGCCCGCCCATCGTGCAAGGGCGCCCGCCCACCGTCGTGTGTGCCTACCCGGGTCGCGCCCACCGTTCAACCACCGTGTGAAGGGGTGTTTGCCCGTCGCACTCCTGCCCGGATTGCGAGGTCCTCACAATCCCCCTGGCACGCCCATTCTCCATCATCATCGGCCTCTCTGACACCATCCCACTCGCCGGCCCGTTGTCCATCATCATCGGCCCCTCCCACTACACCAACTGTTCAATCGTCGTCCCCATCATCGGTGGCTCCCACCGCACAAACTGTTGGATTGCCTTCCTCGTCATCGACTGCTCCCACAACGCAACTGTTGGAACGCCTTCCCCATCGTCCGCAGCTACGCTGACTGCAGTGCAAACACCATCGTCGTCGACAAACGGAGCGAGCACAGCCTCCCATTCATACCGCATGGGTGCTGCCCTCCTTGGAGGATCTCTTTTATTCGCCATGGCCTCGCTGTAGGCATACACAGATACCTTCTCACTTCAATATTGAGTGAGCGCCATCGTCAGGATTCGTTGGTGCTTTCAGATTGTTTTCTTCTCATCATTTATTTTTTGGATCGCCACCGATCATTGGATGTATTGGATTCATGTCCGTTACGCTAATAAGTAAACCACTTAGTATCGTTGCTAATTTCAGATTGTTTTCTTCTCATCATTTATTTTTTGGATCACCAATGATCATTGGATGTATTGGATTCATGTCTGTTGCGCTAATAAGTAAACCACTTATTATGGCTATTAATTCAAATAAATAGTTGTTTTTATCTAGCCAATGCAAATTATTTACTGCAGCGTGCTCTCTCTATTCTCTTGGACTCCAACGTAAACGTAAGAACTAATTTATGCTCAACTAATTAAAGATAGATCTTCTCAATGTCCAAATTCAATGTTCAAACACCTTTAATTAATAATGTTGTGTAGAATTTATCGACTTCATAAACAATTTATTCTATTTGGTTATGATGGTGTTACCGTATGGAATGATATAATAGAAAACTTAACGAACATAAGAATCCCTTTCATTTGGAGTTGTCTATAATGCGACTTTTTGAGATTCCGGTGACGGAATCCGGCGGAAGAAATTGAGATGAAATCATGATTTGTTGCAGTTAAAATGGTTTTTTAACTGCATATTCGGATTCAGCACCCTGAAAAACCCCTGGGACGCTTTCATTGTGCAGAAACTAGTTATCAAACTTGGATTTCAATAAATCACTGCCGGATTTTCACCGGAAAAAATCGCCGGAAAGGCTTTCAAAAAGTCGCGTTAAAGACTACGGCCTTTCATTTACCTCAAAACCTATAACAACCTAAGAAATAACATGAAATAGGTCAATTTTATAATGATTACTATTTCAGTCCAAGAGAATCTATTAAACTTGTGCTTGCACTCTATAATATTTCCAATAGCTACACCTAGAATCAATAACTAAAATCAAAATAGTTTTGGAGATTATATCCACGATGTCTCATCATTCATTTTCATCTTACAAGACTTTTCCAGCCTCCTACTAGAATGTAGAATTTTAAGTTGTAGGTTTTTAAGTTTTAGAATCCTATCCATATGAATTTTCATCTTTGACGATTTTATAAAATATAAAGAGCAAAATAAAAGGATATAATAGAATTAAAAATAATGGTTAGTTGAAAAGAAATAATAATCATAAGAAAAGGCTTGCTCTTATACCATGAGTCGATTGCATTATATAATACAAAACATAAATTTTAAGTTGTAGGATCCTAACCATATGAATTTTCATTTTTGACGATTTGTTAAAATATAAACACGAAAATAGAAAGATATAATAGAATTAAAAATAATGTCATTTGAAAAGAGAATAATAATGGAGATTAACGAGAGATTTAGAATTGGAAATTATAAATAATGGAGAATGTAGGTGGATGAAAGTGAAAATTTTAATCATACAAGTATTAATTAGTTAGAAATTTCAGTAATATGCATAGCCAGTACAACTACATTGCTAAACATGGTTGATATAGGTAGATTTGTGTCATTTTTATATACTAATTGGCATATCAAATGTGAAAGTAAAGTCTATTGGCGAAGTCAAAGTCATGTGCTCTATAGCCATGACATTGTTGACTACTCTGTCCACAATGAGTTCCTCTAAATGATGGATAAGCTATGTGTTCCTAAAGGTGACTGATTATGGTTGATTAGAGGGATCACACGTCCAAAGTTGCAAGGCACTTTAATGTAGGGGAGACATAGAGGTATGTGCATTGGCCCAAGATGTAAGAAGATGTGGCTAAGTTCATAAGAAGACACATGTTTTGATGTACCAACAACCCTAGTAACAGGAAATAGGGTCTATATCATCCCTTACATGTACCCACTCGTCTTTGGAAAAACATTTCCATGTAATTTGTGGGATAGATCTTAGCGAGTTCATTCCAACTCTCAAAACATCACTCAAATCAGAGCTCTAGAAACAAAGTTATGAATTTTTTAAATTGACTAGTAATTATTGGTTTTCAAGTCATTTGGCTTGATGTAAAATTTTTCTAATAGATGGGTTTCTTCATGAATTTGTGGAACCCTAATTTTGTGTATAAATATGAGGTGTATTGGATTCATTTAGGCATCCATATTGTGCAACATTCATCCAAGATAGCTTTGAAATTTATATGCCCTCGCCGCAACAAGAAAGGGTCAAGGAACAACATGAGTATAAGTTTGAATTGGAGGCCGAGGAGCAGCATGGGAGAGGTCTGTTTGGAGGCCTAGTTTTTGGAATGATTGCGGAACTTCTAAAGATTGTTTAAGGGATAAAACAACAAATTTTCTAGGGCTAAGATGTTGAGTTTCTAAGCCGAGGAGTAGAGGAGATTACACAATTGTGGTAAGGGCATCATTAGGTTGATTTGAGGGAGGCCGAGAGACACAACTTCCTATTGTGCTAGGACACAGGCCATAGCCAAAAACTAAGTTTGTTTCAAGGGCAGTGTTGGGTTAACAAAGCCTCCTTGAGGCAGAGTGGGGGTGGAGGAGTGTATCCTTGGAAAACTGTAACTCTTGAAGGATTTTTTTGTTGATTGCGTGGAGGGTTAAGAGATGAAGTTTGTGCCTTAACTAGACTTGCAGTAATAACAAAAAACAATGGAGGATAACATTGTTTTTTGGAGTAACATTGGGTCAAGAAGTGACCGGTTTGGATCATATTGACTTGAAGCTTGTGGGAGCCAATTTGAAGACGAGATTGGGTGATCGTGTGTCTTCATTGGAGTAGATCTTGAAGTGACATGATTGGGTACCATTGATATGATTAGAGAGTGGTGTGTTGGCTACCTAAAGTATCCCTAGAGTAGAAGACAAGAAGCACGTTGTTGGTGTGTGATTTGGTGAAGTAGTGCAACACTTTGTGTAGCTCTTTAATGGACGAATAGGCTATTAGAAGGAAGATCAGAGCTCAGGTATTGACTAGCCTAGAGAGATGTTTGATGAGCTCGTGTACATGGAACAAAATTAACTTTGAGCACTGTTAGGAGGCATCCCTTTTGGAGCATCGATGTGTAGTGGCCTTGATTGAAAAAGGCACTATTAGTGAGCAATATGGGAGCGAAGGACCAGCAGGACAAGATATGACATCGAAGTTGTGCAACGAAGTTTGTCATTACATCTTGTATACCATAGACTATTGTATTATTTAGATTTGGTGTAATATAACAAAGACCGGGATTGTACAATATTGTATAATTTTGTTAAAAACCATGTATATTTATGCATATGTGATACACTGCTTTATATTTCCACTGTGCAAAGTAGTTTATGCTTGAGATTCTTGGTTTGGTAGCATCAGTGATTTTAAGATTCTAACCTAGACTTAAGGTCATGGAAATTATACACTTTAATGTGACTGGGTAATGCTAATTGATAATCTACAAGTCCAATTCTGTCCATAATTTCAAATGGTCCACAAAGCCTTGGTGCCAATTTTGGACAGGTTCTTAATGTAATTTTCCTTGGTTTCACCCTCAAATAGACATGATCTCCAATTTTGAGCTCCCTGTGCATTCTCGTCTTGTTTGCATAGAATTATTTGTCTGTCCTTTAGGGTTTTAATGTTCTGTTGAATCATCCAAACTATTTTCTCCATTTCCTGCAAGGCATCCAACCTGAGTATCAATTTATCCTCTGGCTCACTCTAACTGAGTGGTGTATGGCATTTTCTTCCTTATATGGATTCAAAATGGCTAATTTTTATAGATGTTTGATAACTCTTGTTGTAGGAAAACTTTGCTAAATATAGAAAATCCTCCCATTTTGTGCATTTGTCCATGACAGGCATTCTCAGCATGTCCTCCAAAATATGGTTGGTTCTCTCTGTTTTTCCAACTGTTTGAGGATGATATGTTGTACTGAAATTTAGTTGAGTGCCCATGCCACTAAAAAATTGCTTCCAAAAGTTTGAGGTGAATTTGGCATCCCTATTTGGCACTATCATCTTGGGTATTCCTTGACTCAAAAAATATCTCTTATGAAGATATTAGCAATTTGTGCCATGTGATAAGTAGATTGTACCGATATGAAATGGGTTTCCTTACTTAAGGTATCCACCACCACTATGTTGGAGTCACGTTTCCTCTTTGTCCTTGGTAGTTTTGTGATGAAATCTAAAGAAATTATCTCACACTTCCATTCAGGGATAAATATTATTTCCCACTTCTAAGAAATTTCATAAAAAATCAGCCACCTCTTTCCTCATACTTGGACAAAAGAAATTCTTAATTAATGTTGTGATCATATTTTGGTAGCCAGGATGCCCTACACACAGTCTCTTATGATCTTCATCAAGTATCATTTTTTTCAAGGAATTTGCATTGGGAACATACAATCTTTTCCTGTAAATCAACAACTTTTCAAAGTTTTCTGCATAACCAGAAATGTTAATCTGTTGCAATTTTTGTTGAATTTCCAATTATTTTGGCTCACTGGTTATGGAATTCCTAATTTTCTCTATCAAATTTATTTTAGTATTGATAACAAAAAATTCCATTAAAGTGTAAGCATGTCTACTCAGAGCATCTGCTGTCTTATTTTCTTTCCCTTTTATGTATCTAATGTCAAAGTCAAATTCACTAAGAAACATCATCTACCTATCTTTGCTGGTATTGAGATCGGATTAACTGAAGGGATATTTTAGACTGATATGATTGTTTACCAAATTGAATTTATTTCCTAACAAATAATGCCTCCACATCTTTAAGGCATGCATGATAGTAGCTAGCTCTAAATCGCATACAACACAATTCTTTTCATTTATTTTCAACTTTCTGAACTCGTAAGATATCATAGAATTATCTTGCATTAAAACTCCCTCTAACGCCTCGATAAAAGCATCAGTATAGAATGTAAATTCTTCATTTGGCTATGCAAGTTGTAGGATAGGATCTACTATCAGTATATATTTCAACTTATCAAAATGCTCCCGACATTCAGTAGTCCATTCAAATTTTTCTCCCTTTTCTTGTAAGGAGGTGAAAGGATAAGATAGCTTTGAGATTCCCTCTATAAATCTTCGGTAGTATCCCATGATTCCCATAAATGAACAGACAATAGATACATCCTTTGGTATGGGCCAATTTACCATAGCCTTAAACTTCTCAAGATCCAATTCTAGTCCTTCCCTATAGATGATGTGGCCCAAGTATAGTATTTTGTTTTTGTAGAACTCATATTTAATAAACTTTGCAAATAGATGATGTTCCCTTAAAGTTTTCAGAACCAAATTTAAGTGTTCCTTCTGTTCCTTTTTAGCTTTGGAATATATTAGTATATCATCGATAAATACCAGCACAAATTTGTCCAAATATTAGATAAATATATTGTTCATCAAGTACATAAAATTTATCGGGGAATTAGTAAGGTCGAATAGTAACACCACAAACTCACAGTGTCCATATATGGCCCTAAATGTTTTCTTATGAATATCTTCATTTTTAATTCTCTATTGATGATATCTTGTCCTTAAGTCATTATTTGAAAAAATGGTTTCCCCCCACTTGATCAAATAGATCATCAATACAGGGCAATGGATACTTATTTTTAATGGTTAGGTTGTTTAGTTGTCGATAATTGATGTACATTCTAAATGTTCCATCCTTATTTTTGACAAACAACATAGAGGTCCCCCATGGTGATAAACTAGGCCTAATATAGCCTTTGTCCAACATTTCTTGTAGTTGTATTTTCAACTCCAGTAATTCAGGTGGACTCATTCGGTAAGGGGCTCTAGGTACTGGAATTTCGTTGGGTACGAGGTCAATGGAAAAATTTGTGTGTCTATGAGGGGGTAAACCTAGACTTTCCTTTGCAAAGACATCATGAAACTCCTTAATAATCGTCAATGTATCTAATTTTGATTCTTCTCCTTCTTAGTTACTTGTACATGAACCATAAATAATTGACACCCCTTTCATGCATTATTTTCATTTGTAAATTTGGTATTTGTCTAAGTGATATAGGTTTTCGTATGCCCTGGATTGTTTGAGTTTGTCCTTCCTTATTCACACAAGTCACCTTTTTTCCTAAACAATTTATAATGGCCCCTTGCTTTTCCAACTAGTCCATACCTATTACTATACCATATGATCTTAGGGGAAGTACATTTAAGTTTACCATTGTAGAATAGCAATTTAAATCAATATAACAATGTTTTACTTGCTTGGTTACTCTTCTTTTGGTGCCAGTTTCTAACTATACCAGCTAGGCAATTTTATATATTTTTATCCTTTAGTTTACATTTTTATACCACTTATGGTCGAATCTAGCTTAAACTAGCTCCTAGATTAATTAAAACAAAAACATTTTGGTTGGAAATAGTACCCTCAATCTCAATCATTGTTGATTGATGTTCTACTTATATATGCTCCAAGGTTGCACTTATTCTAGGAATATTTTGGAAATATCATTCACTTTGGTGGCTTCATGGACAACGTGGATATTCTAAATTTTTTAGACAATCCCTTTATAAATGAGGTTCATCATACTGCAAATGCTTCAGTGGTTCTTTTTCTTTACCCCCATTAATTGTTTTGATGTTCAAATGCATAGGTTTTGATCCAACTTGAGAATGCGCCGACTGGTTCACGTCCCACTTCCTGAACTTTTTCCATTGATGGTCCTTTCCAAAGTTCTTGAGATAACCAAGTTTCTGTCATTTTTCTCCAATTGCATGTTTAGCTTTGTCCTTAGTTTTCCAAAACTTGGGGCCTTCACCCTTACTCCTAAACTTTTGGTAACACATCCTCACCTTCCTAACCACTTCGTCCATGGTCGTTGGATTATTGAAATCAATTTGTTCCTTGTAGATAGTGGGTAAATAGTTCATAAACCATTGAACCTTGTCTTTTTCTTCTTTAATATAAGGCACATACTATAGTAAGTTGGTAAACTTTGCCACAAATTCATCCATAGTTAACTATCCCAAACTCAACTCATGGAACTCTCTTGCCCGGTCATCATAATAACGTTCACTTAAGTATGAGTTCTTAAACTACTTCCAAAACTCTTACCCAGACACTGTATTTTCCTCTTAACAGATGCACACTTTTACCTTTTTCCCACCAAAGGGAAACTTTGCCTTGCAACTGATAAATGGCCAATCTAGCCTTTAAGTTTATCTTGTACTCATAGACTTGAAAATACTTATTCATGTTAAGTAGCCATGCTTTTGCATCCTCCTCTTTTTTCCCATCAAAAGCAAGGTGCTTGATTTTCCTAAATCCCCCTTGTAACATCATTTGTTTCTTTTTCTTCGATATTCTTGGGCATGTTCTATGAGATTCCCTCCCACTTTCATATTTCTCTGATTTTGTGCTCTTTTTGTTTCTTTTTAGTATTTAAGGTTCCATTGTTTTATGGCTAGACTTTTTAGTTATCCCCCTAATCATCCTTTTCAATTACTCACTCGCATTTAACGGGTGCTCATTATTGTTCCTTAGGTAGGTCAATTCTTGCTGAAGATTTCTAATGACATCCATGAATTGAGTAGTTGATGGAGTGGCCTTGTTTCCCAATTTAGCATACAAGTCTTCACCTTCAGTGATGGTTGGAGCCTTGTTTTCCATCTTTATTGTAGCTAGATCACTTTCTTAGCTTACAATTCAAACCAACTTATCATTATCTCTCCTGATTATTAGTTTTTGTAGTGGTTCCTTAAGTCCTAATTGGTGAACTTGGGCTTTGACACCATCTATCACAACTCCCTAACCACAAAAAATCAAAACTTCCTTTGTTTACTAATAAGCATTCAACATACCCATAGTTATTCAAACTAACTTCCTTTGCTTATTTAAATACTTTGGATAAGCTAGTCGTTGTGTGTTTCTTTATTTATTCCGTATTTATGACCTACAACATGTATGTATATACTCTATAGTAACAATGCATTATTTTTCAATTATTCCTCTCATGCTTCCTTCTTACCTTGCTCGAGGTGACTCTAAATATGTTGTTATTTACTATACCCACATGGTGTGAACCTTTAATATTATAAAATATCTACTATATAACCTAAGCTTCCACCCTTAGTTGCGATATTAATCCTCACAGAGGTCTTTTAATAGTAATAGGATGGAGGTTTTATTAAGGTTTGTCACCCATCGTACTAGAATTAACCCTAACATGTGTCGTGCTTATGCCTTGGGAAAATAATGTTGAATGTGCTCTAGCCATGCACACTCTTCCCATGTGATATTGACATGATATGTCAGGCACCTTCACGTGGACTGTCGGATGAGCATTAGGGAAATATAGCGATGAATGACTCTCCTTCAAACCCTAAACATGTTCTCTCACCAAGGTTTCTATTCTATTTGGCCTTTTCTCATGTCGACTATCAATTCTGCTTAGCATGCTAGAATTTGGCTCTTAAGGACAACAATAGCGTTTGTTCTCAGTTGTGGCAATGTTTCCCCTCATCCATTGAAGGTAATGGTTTCCCATCCTCAGTATTGAATCAGATTTGTATTATGTGCTTTCTTTCACATTTCCTTTGTGAATTACCTCTGACTTACCCTTTGTTTGTTATTTGTGTTCTTCTGCTTTGTCGAAATACCCGTTCAACCAGCCTATCGGTGCGCGTGACTACAAGTTAGAAGGACAGTCTTGCTTTCTCGCAGTGTAGCTTCCCTGTGGACAATTTTCATCAGCAGGTAACTTTTTGGTCATTTTTCCATTCATACATGTAGGTTTTAACCTCATACAGAAATTACCTGCATATGAATTCTAAAACAGAGAAAATAAACAATGTGAGAGCATAAAACATAAAACACATATACACAAAGATTTTCCCCTGGATCCTAAAACCGGGACTACCAGCTTGATTTTTCATTATGTTCTTTTCAATGTTATAATACATATTTATACATGCCAAAGCATCCAATACCATGGATCTCTCATGTCGAATATGGAGGACAATTGGGTTTTCAAATCCAGGATAATTTCTTTGTCATTTCCAACCAGCAACATATCATCCACATACAAGACCAGATAAATAACACGGTCACCAATTAATTTAAAATACACACAGTGATCTGCTTTGCTTCTGGTGAAGCCAAGTCCCCGTATAAATGTATCAAATTTTTGATACCACATCCTTGGTGACTGTTTTAACCCATACAAAGACTTCTTTAACTTTCATACTAGTTCTTTCTTACCCTTCACTGCAAACCCTTCAGGTTGCTTCATGTAGATCTCCTCTTCTAGATCCCCATGAAGAAATGTTGTCTTCAGATCTATCTGTTCTACCTCAAAATTGAAAGCAGCAGAAACAGATAAAAGTAATCTAATAGAAGTTACCTTGGCAATAGGAGAAAAAATATCACCAAAATCAATTCCTGGCACCTGGGAATAACCTTTTGCTACCAACCGAGCTTTGTATTTATCCACCTTTCCTTCTACATTTGTCTTCTTCTTGGACACCCATTTACTACCAATGGGCTTCCTTCTAGCTGGAAACTCCACCAGATCCCAAGCCTCATTTTTGTGCAAAGATGCCATTTCATCAACCATGGCCTCTTTCGAGAGTTTTCCATCCTCTAAATCTACTGCTTCTTTCACAGTTCTGGGATCATCATCAGTAATAGATAAAGCAAAATTTGAACAAAAAGTAGATGGACTATACCTTACTGGTTGCCTTCCTTCTCGAACTGATCTCCTCACACCTGGAGTTTGTGGCTCTTCATCTTCTAATTCCTCCTCTGCTGTAGAGTTTGATTCTTCCTCCTTTAGCTCAAATGCTATCTTCTCAAGTTCCTTTTGTTGGATTTCATGTTTAATAACATCTTTCACCTCTCTGAACACCACATCTCGGTTGTACACAACCTTCCTTGTTATTTGGTTCCAAAGCTTATAACCCTTTAAACCATTCTTATACCCAATAAGGATGCATTTTTCAGATTTGCTATCCAACTTGGTTCATTTCTCCTTTGGAACATGTACATATGCATCACATCCAAATACACCCTTAGATGTGAAAGAGCGGGTTTCTTATCAGTCCATAATTCTTGTGGAGATTTATCCTCCAACACTGATGAAGGTGACTTGTTGACGAGGTAACATGCAGTATCCATCGCCTCTGCCCAGAATTCTCGTCCTAACCCGGCACCACTAAGCATGATTCTTGCCCTTTCCATCAACGTCTTACTCATTTTTTCTGCAACTCCATTTTGCTGAGGTGGATGTGGAGTAGTCTTTTGTCGTGCTATACCACACTTCTTATATAATTCTTCAAATTCCTTGTTGCAAAACTCTCCACCATTATTTGTCCTCAACACCTTTATCTTTTTCTCTGTCTAATTTCCCACGAGAGCCTTAAATTCTTTAAACCTGTCAAAGACTTCAGATCTCTTTTTAAGGAAATATATCCATGTATTCCTTGAGAAATCATCTATAAATGATACACAGACTTACCGAGTGATAGAACCTTCACAAGTCCAAACACATCACTCTACACAAGCTCTAATATTTGTTTCACCCTCTTACTACCAGAGGGAAAACTCACCTGATTCTGCTTCCCATATACACAATTTTCACGGAAATCAAAATCCAGAGAGCCATTACTCATACCTTCGACCATACCTTTACCATGAAGTATTTGAAATCCCTTCTTTGCAATATGTCCAAGCGTTTGATGCCACAACATTGTTTTCTCTCCAGAGACCACTAGATTTTCTTCTCAACTTTCAGGAACCACAAAACTGTTGCAACCATCAACAACAATTCTACATTGCATCTTGTACAGAGTTCCAATTCAAACTCCCCGCATCAATACCATTGCTCCCTGAACCATTTTGTAGGCATCCTTCTCGAACACTTTTTTTTACACCTGCATCATCCAACTTGCTTATAGAAATCCTATTTCTCGCTAATGCAGGAATATGTAGAACACCTAGAGGTGTTCTAACCCTTCCACCTTGCAACTTCAACTTTACTTTTCTGCGACCAATGATTCTAGCCTTCCTATCATCCCCTAAGAAGACAACACCACCATCGTATTTCTCATACTCGCAGAACCACTCTCTATGGGGAGTGAAGTGAAAGGATGCACCTGAGTCAAACAACCATGCCTCATGATCTACATGTGTACTTGAAGAAGCCAAGTACACATCCCCACCTTCATCTAAGGTGGTTTTTTCCTCTGCAGAAGGAGCATCATCAGATCCCTTTCCTTTATCAGGAGCTTTAGATTTACAGTCCCTTTTATAGTACCTTTCCTTTCCGCATTTCTAGCACACCACCTTTACAAGTTTTCCTGGAGATTTAGATCTCCCTCTAGATTTAGATCTCCCACTCGATGACTTATTTTTGTTTCTGTTCTGGGACTGTCCTCGTACAAAAAAGGAATCACCATTCTGGTTCTCCATATTGTTCTGTCTCATCTCCTCCGTTGGCAAGGATGAGACTATTTCATTAAACTTCAAAGTAGTTGCATTGTTACCTATTGCAATAACCAGACTATCCCATGAATCTGGTAGAGAACACAACAAACTGATGCACTTATCTTCATCTGAAATTGTAATATCAACAGATGCTAACTGACTTACCACAATATTAAATGCGTTCAGATGCTCTGTCACCGAGTCTCCATCTTTCATCCTTGGGTTATACAGCTTTTTCCACAGGAACAATTTATTCACCAGACTTAGATTGGTACAAAGTCACCAACTTGTACAACAAGGCCTTTGCTATAGCTTCCCCTGATACATTTAGCAATACTGAATCTGAAACACACAATCATATTGTGCTCTTCGCCTTCTGATCCAACTTCTTCTATTCTTCATCGAACACTCCCGCTGGTTTAGTACCCGGATTTACCACGATACACTGATATTTATTCACCAATAGATCTTCCATCTTGAGTTTCCACAACTCAAAACTTCGCCCATTAAATTTCTCAATCTCTATCTTTCCACTGCTCGCCATCTTCTTTTACCACCAGAATTAATTTCGTAGATCTCCAACTGAACAAGGTCTACCACAGGCCCGAGCGAAACCCCTCAGCAACAAAGGCATCCCTTTGAATCCAAATCTACTTTGATACCAAATGTAGGTTTTAACCCAATACAAAAATTACTTGCATACGAAGTCTAAAACACATAAAATAAACAATGCGAGAGCATAACACACCAAACACATATACACAAAGATTTTCCCCTGGATTCCAAAACCGGGACTACCAACTTGATTTTCATTATGTTCTTTTCAATGTTATAATACATATTTATACATGCCGAAGCATCCAAAACCATCGCGTCCAAAAACATGTGCGAAAATCATGCACAAAACCATAGGTGGGTCCGCCCAAGCTAACAAAGGGTCCAAAACCAAAATTTTCTGCGGCGTTGCCCCAGACCCCATAAAGTGGGGTACGGGTATGCCTCAAACCCCCGGTGACCCCCCCCCCCCCTCGCTACACAATTGGCGCAACGAAGGGGGGCTCCGCCCCCCCTCTAACCCCTCGATTAGCTACTTGGGCTAGTTGTGGAAAGAATATAACACAACCCAACAATACATTGACTATACGGTTTATATTAAGCATTAATTTTCTTCCAAGTTTCCTTTAGCGGCAAATTTTACCTATTTATAGTATGGATCCTTCTACAATTTGGTTTTTCCTTTATGAATCAACAAGCATTTCCCTATAACTTATTTTTGTTTTTTTTTCTTAAGGCATTGTACTCAGATTTCTTCATCTTTGCCTATACTCCTATTTTCCCACATTTTTGTATACAAGGGGTACCAAAGATAATTCTCCTTCATCCAATGGTCAATGCCTGGTACTTTCAATGTTTGAAACGGTGTGTCTTCAATGGGCTTGGGTAGTCATGACCCCTCTCTAAGTACTTGGTTAGCATTATTGTCCTTGAATTTCTCCTCACAAAAACCTTATATTTCCTTTTATTTTTCAGTGAATTAAGAATTCACCCGCCCTCAGTGAATTAAAGTGAGTACGAGTGTTGAATTTTTCGCTCTTTGTTTGTAAGTTACTACATTGGAAAGGTCTAAGCATAAAGGTTCACACTTTGCACTTTGGCACGTCTTCCATACACATGTAATGCTTTAACTACTTCCTGGCTTTTTTTTCTTTTTTTCTCTTTTCCTTTCTAATTAGGGCACATTTTCTATTCTGTAAGGTTTTGGATTCTGATGCATAACGTTAATGTTCTTCCTCTCCTATCGTATAGGTTCTTGTTGCCTTTCATAACAATATTCCTTGATCACGATCGGTATGATGCCGTCAAGGTTGATATGCTATCCATATGGATTTCACGTTGGTTCACCTCCCTTCTCAAGGTTCATGTTTATTGTCAAAGTTCCAGTACAATTCCCTATGCGATGGTGATAAAGTGTGCCTCTCTGATGCACAATATGAATGTTAAGAGTTGAATGGATTCTTTTAACTCATTTTTTCCCCTTAGCTCTTAGTTGTTGGATCAGTAATAGTTATACAATGTGCCTATTCTAATTTTTTTCCAAGCTCATTATAAGGGCACTCCTTCATGATGTGGGCGCAAACCCTGTATTATCGTGTTTTCCAACATGATTTATCATAATCATAATAGATTTTTATGTAGCCTTGTAATAGGGATTGTTGGTTTCCCACAATGTGTTGCCTGTTGACGGTATCGTACTATGGCTAGCTCGATGCTTTCTTTACAAATGTATCTCATTATGATCTGCTCAGGTAGTCTTCCATGCAACAATGATGTAATTTATAGTCGAAGGTTTCCATATTATATATATATATATATATAATTCTCAAGTTCTAGGTTACAATGGTTAAATTATTGGATCCACAATCTGTTTTTATTATCAGTCACAATAGTTAATATATATGTCATTGTTGCCAAGTGAATGGAAAAGGAATTAATTTTCTTTCATATTCATTTTTCCTTTCTTTTTGCTATTTGAGTTTGTATAATTATATAAAAGAAGTAGATCCATTCACTTCTTCTTGGTATCCTTGCATCTCGTATGATTACTAGTCTCTCTTTACATTCCATGCACATTTCATTTGATAGCAAGTAACCAATGCTACTTTGAATATTTTAGAGGTTAGTTTGATGATATTGTCGATTCTATAGATAATAACTCATTCAAGATATTAGCTATCTACATACAATTAATTTTTTTTTGGTTTTTTGGAAGGTTTTCGTTCCTAACACGTCATGTGCATGTCAGTACTTTACACCTTAACAAATCAATGATACTAAGATGAAATTTTCGAGGCTTCAAACATGTTCCTTTATGTGCGCTTATCAATATCTTATCACTGATACAAGGAATTGTTATCTCTGAAGCATATCTTTTGTAAAAAGAGGAAACCTAATCATGTAGTTGCTGAAATCGGTGCACTCTCAATTACGAAGTTGGCGTACTTGTGTAAACAAGTCTAACCTATAGTTTATTTATTTTCTTTGTGTACAAATAAAATCTCTAACAATAAATTACAGTAAATTACACATCTCACAGTAATAGAATTTAGTTTCACGCCACTAAATCTAGTATAACAGAATATATGTGCTTCAACAATGTAATAAAATCAGTCTCCGCGCTAAATCTCAATTCCAACTACAAGTTTATAATTCAATTCGTTAAACACCTACATCTCTACAATACATTCAATTCTATGATACTAAATTTATACACTACGAACAACTCAAAAATACAACATCCACTTATGACTATTCCTAACAAAGCATCAACGTCTCGTTGTTCTAAATAAAAGAACAAGAAGATAAATTAACAGATAATTCAAATAGCATCATTAGGGATACTTGGGAACTCCACACATTTTTCCACCCAACCTAGAATTGTAATTCTTCCAGTTCACCCCTGAGCTGAGATGAACTTACGAGGGTATCAAGGCAAAATTTCCTCTAGATTCACAAGCTCATGCAATGTACTAAAGTACAGGACAAGAATCTACTTCTACTTTCAACCAGAGAAATCCAATAAATCAATGATGATAATAAGAACAAGCAGAAGATAAATCAATGGCACATAATGCAAGATGTATCTAGGGAATATCCACTACTCAAAACCTTGCTATATGTATCGCATATATCATAAATATGAGCGAAGATACAAAGCTTTTTCTCGCTAGAACAATTCCGCACAAGTATGATCAACTCTCTTAGCTCACAAGCTATCTCAAGCTAAATCCTTTTCATATTCAGTAGTTCTGCCCCTAATCTCTTGCATAATTCCTAGGATGAATAGCCCATATTTAAAGGGAATTCACACTACCAAAACTACACAATCCAAACAAAAGTTCTTCTCTGATTGCATGCATGATATTTACAACTGATAGTACATTCTCCATGCACTCCAGTCTCAACTGGGTCTTTCTCAGAATCGACATGCATGAGTTTCTGATGAGGGAAACTCCAGTTAAATAGAGTGACACTTGCAGATGCACTAGTGCACCAAATGAATGTTAACTCTCTATTAGTTCCACAAACAATTTGGAAGTAATTTAACTCAACATAACTCAGTCAACTGAGTGATCTAATTACAACTCAAAATTAAACTCATCCTGGACCCCTAAAAATTAGGGAGACCATATACATGACTTCAAAAAGACTTCCAAATCCAAATTCCTAAGTTAATTACGTTAATTAAACTTAACTAACTATTTACAAGTTTCTATGAGAATAGAATTCGATTTTAATTCTTAGTTTAATTCAAGGGAAAATTAAACTAGTATTTGGTGTTGCCATTTCTCAACACTCCCTCTCAACAAGAAAGGGATTATCATCTACCCAAGTCCTTTCTCTTTGAAATTCGAATTTACATATTGATAATGCCTTTATCAAAATGTATGCATATTTCTCCTCTATGGTAATATAATCTAACAACATAATCTGCCTCAATACATGATCTCTGAGATGATGATATCGGATATCAATATGCTTGGACTGATCATGAAAAACTCGATTTTCAGAGAGTTTGATACAACTCTGATTATTGTAGTAAATCAAAGTTGGATCCATTTACTGACCAACAAACCAAACAGGACCTTCCTCATCCAGATGGCCTCACACATTTCCTAAATCACAACCATGTACTATGCCTATGATGCACTGAGTGCAACCAATCTTTTTCTCCTAATGTATCAAGAAATTTTCACTGAACGAATGTTGAAGTTCTCTCCTGATGTGATCTTTCGGTTGGATGGAATCCCTGCCCAATATTCATTAGTGAAGCCTTGAAGCTTCACTCCCTCTGTCCATCTATATTATAATCCATACTGAGAAGTGCCCTCGAGGTATCTTAACACATGCTTTGTTGTCTTCCAATGCAACTTGGTAGGCCTAACCATTGCTTAAGTAAGTTTGTTAACTGCATATTACATATCCGGTCGTGTGTTCACCAAGTACATGAGTGAACCCGCAAGCTTCTTGTAAACAAAATAGTCCACCACTTTCGTGAAGTAGCATCCTCCTTCCTTCAATTACCTACCAGAGGAGTCTCCATGGGTTTGCTCCTCTCCATGAGGAATCTCTTGAGTATTTTGTTGGCATACTTTCCATGAGACACAAAAAACTCCCCATCATCCTGCCATACCTCCATGCCAAGAAAGTAATGCATGAGCCCCATGTCCTTCATCTCAAACTCTCTTGCAAGGTCCTCCTTACAAGATTTGATTAGTTTATCATCACCTGTCAGTATGAGGTTATCAACATATACAATGATCAACAGTTTACCTTCCACCACTATGTGGTATAGGTTGACATCCGCCTCACTCTTAATGAAGCCCAACCTATTGAAGTAGCTATCTATCCCGATTTACCAAGCACAGGGTGCTTGCTTCATCCCATACAACACTCTCTTGAGTCGGCACACATGCAACTCATGGTCAAAGAGGTTGCTCTATGTACACCTCTTCCTCAATCGTTCCATTAAGAAAGGTTGTCTTTACATCCATCTGATGTATCTTCTAACCCATCTGTCCTTATAGTGCCAATATAGATTTGATTGACGAGTACCTTACAACAGAAGCAAAGTTCTCATCATAGTCAATCCCCTCTACCTCTAAAAATCCATAGGCCATAAATCTAGCCTTATGATTCTCCACACTACCATCTGCAACATGTTTTACCTTGTAAAGCCAACGGGAGCACACCACTAACTTTTCCTACGGTCTCAAGACCACATCCCAAACACTGTTACGAACTATGGAGTCATACTCCTCCACCATGGCATCAACCCAAACCGGCTGTTGCACTACCTCCTTAAAGGAAGATGCCTCTGTCACAACACATTCGCCCATAAGATCCATGTATCCAGTGTACCTCTCAAGTGACCTCCTCTGCCTATGTTGGGAAGTGGGTGCTCCCACATTCTCCCGTGCATCATCCAACAATCTCTTAGCCTCTCTGGTGCGCTTTCTTCCCTCTTTGGAAGACTTTACCTGAGTGGATGTCTCCACTCTCGTATCCTCTACATGTGGCTGCTCCACATCAATTTGAGGCTCCTTAATCTTAGGAGTCAAAAGCTCCTCATCCACATGTAGCTCAATCTCCCTCTCAAGGGAAACTCACATGGCCTTCTCCTCATCGAATCTAACATTCCTTTGAACCACCGTCATCTTCCTAGTCGGCAAGTAGACCCGATAGTTGTGAGGTGTATCAGTGTACCCCACAAATATACCCAACTATTTTTGGTAGGCTCAATCTTCTTCCGTGCATCTTTGGTCACATTGTAATATACATATGACCCAAAAATCTTGAAGTGACCAACATCTGGCCTCTTACTAGAATACGCCTCCTCTAGTGTCTTGATCTCAAGTATCTGATGTGGGCTACGGTTCTGAACATAAAGCGCTATGTTGCATGCCTTAGCCTACAAGTGTAGTGGTAGGCCCTAATCATTCAACATCGCCCTTGCTACCACTACTATGCTTATGTTCTTCCTCTCGGCCACCCTATTATGCTGAGGGTTATGGGGTGTCGTAAACTCTAGTTTAATCCCTTCCACTACACAAAAGTTATTAAAATTGTTTGAGACATACCACCGTTATCACTCCGTAGAGCTTTAACTTTCTTTCCCAACTCTTTCTCCACCAATTGTTTAAACTCATAAAACTTTGAAAGTTTGATCCCTTTTTTGCATGAAAAATATCTTGCATTTACGAGAATAGTCATCAACAAATATAACATAATACCTGTGTTTGGTCATGGATTCTATCGAGAATGGTCCACATGCATCTGAATGGACTCGCTCTAGAATAAACTCTGCATGCTTTTCTCTGACGTGAAAGGAAAACTTTGTGTATTTTCCCAAAGTACACCCCTTACATGTATCAACTTGATCAAGCATACTTTTGGGAAGACCGATAGAGATTTGGTGTAATACTTCAAAGCCCCATGATGCAAGTGGCCCAATCGCATGTGCCACAATTCCCCAATGTCTCGGATCTACACCCTTTCTTATTTTGAGGTCAAAGCAACACACTCCTCTACCTCCAGCTTATAGATATTCTTCACGTGAATCCCTATCTTATTTACTTGACCCGTGGTTATGTGTCGAAGGAACGCCTTTCCTTTTGAGAATATAATATCATAGCCTCTATCTTCAAGCATGGCAATGGATACCAAGTTCTTCTTCATCCCGGGAACATACATAACATTATTCAAGGTGGGTGGAGTCCCATGCTCCCTCTCAAAAGTAATCATGCCCAATCCAGTAACATTATACTTCCCATCACCACCCATCTCAATATGCATCTGGAGATCTTTCTCCTCCAAATCACTAAATAACTCTTTGTCGCCAGTCATGTGAAATGAAGCTCCACTATCTAAGTACCATACACTTCCCATCGTTGATGACACCATGCATGTAATGAGGTAAAAGTCCAATTCGAATTGAGAGGCCAAATCCACACCTGCGACTCCTCCTGAGGACTTCTTCTTGGAACTATTGAGTGGACAATTTTTAGAAAAGTGGCCTAGCTCATGAAATTGAAAGCACTTAACTTTCGTCGTGTATTTCTTCTTACCTCCACGATAAGAATCTGATTTGGAATGGGAAGATTTCCCTTTCTCCTTCATCACCTTAATCGCTAAGGCACAGTTCTCTTCATCATCAGTGTTTGATGAAGATCCATCCCTAATGTTCCTCCTGATTTCCTCCTACATCAAATTTGACCACAATCGTTCCCAATCTGGTAGCTTCTCCTAACCATTGACAAAGTCGTGATAACTATTCCAACTCTTTGGGAGTCCTAGAAAAGAAAGACTCACTATATCATCCTTGGCAACATTAATTCCAACACTTCCAAGTTCATCATGACACTGAGTGAACTTGGTCAAGTATTTTGGAATCGTCTCGCATTTCCCCATTTTGATTTTTTGAAGTTTTTCATTCAACGCCAATTTCCTTTGGTCACTGCTATCCTAATACAAGTTTGTCAATGTTTTCCACATAGCATATGGTGTTTCCTTACCATGGAGACTCAAGACAATGAGGTCTCAAACTCCCTCAATGATTATCTGCCTCGCCTTCGCCACACGTTTCTTCCATTTGGCCGAATTCTATGCATCCAATGATGCTGGCTTAGGAATTTCTTGATCAACAAATTCCTTTGAGCCATTATCCTCTAGCAAAGTCTTTTCTCACTAGAAAAAAGTTGCATAAGTATGTCCAAACCTCTTAGCTCACAAGCTAGCTCAAGCCATATCCTTGACCTATTTAGCAGCTCTCCAAGCCCATAATCTATTGCATAATTCCTAGGATGAATAACCCATATTTAAAGGGAATTCATGCTTCCAAAACTGTGCAATCCAAACATAGGTTTTTCTCTGATTGCCTGCATGATATTTACAACTTGGTAAATCACACAAATGATAATACATTGTCCCTGCACTCTAGTATCAACTGGGTCTTTCTCAGAATTGACATGGATGAGTTTTTGAAGAGGGAATATTTAGTTAACTAGAGTGACACATGTGGATGCACTAGTGCACCAATTCACTGTTAACTCTCTATTAGTTCCACAAACAATTTGAAACTAATTTAAATGAACATAAATTAGTAAACTGAGTGATCTAATTACAACTCACAATTAAACTCATCCTGGACTCCTAAAACTTAAAGATAACATATATATGACTTCAGAAAGACTTCCAACTCGAAATTTCTAATCTAATTAGGTTAATTAAACTTAATTAACTATTTACAAGCTGTTGTGAGAATAGAATTCAATTTTAATTCTCAGTTTAATTCAAGGACAAATTAAACTGGAATTTATTGTTTCTCTTTCTCAACAATCAAAAACCTCTATTGATCCCTTCAATATGTATTTTATACCTTTCTTCCATGATAATTCTTTCCTTTTGCGGCATCTCGCTTTTTAGGTCTTTAATGCCCACTTGCCTAGGATTTTCCTTAAAATCACTCCTTTCTCTTTCGTGATGCTTTTAGGCTTATCTAGGCTTAGGATCTTTCCCCAACTAAGCGATTTAGTGGTTTTTCTCTCCTATCCATTAAAACTTATCTAGAATCTTATCTAAAATCTTTGTCATCAAACAATTATCCAAATCCGATTTGCCAATGAGATTTTTTTCTATTATTCTTTCTTTGGCAAGAATCTCATATTCAAGTGTTTCTTACCCAAGTACTTAAATTCCAATTATTTATTTATTAATAAAAATATTTATTTACATAAATATTTCAATGTACTTCATGACTCTTCTGCCATTCTTACTAACATAATTCAGTCTAAATAAAAACAACATTACAGCAGCGGAGGGATATCACAGATAATGTTGTCTTAAATTGATATGATATTTGCCTCAATTGGTCATTGTCTTAAATGGGTTTTGTCTTAATTGAAATTGTCTTAAGTGGTCATTGTCTTAAATGTTAAGTTTTTCTTAAAATATTTTTGTATCAAATTGTTTTTGTCTTAAATATAAAGTTGTATTAAAATATTTTTGCCTGTTTTTGTCTTAAAAAAACGTTTTGTCTTAAAATGTTTTTGTCTCAAACTATTTTTATCCTAAATTATATTTTTAAGACAATTCAATTGATATTAAAGTTTATTGGAAAATAACTAAAATAAAAAGTGACTTTTTAAGACAAAAAGATTATTGTCTTAAAAGTTCCCTTCATGTAGTAGTGTGACAAATAATATATTTTATATAGTTATGATGGTGTTACTAAATGTAATCATTTATTTGAAAATTTAATGAACGTGAGAATCACTTTCATTGACCTCTAAACCTATAGAAATTGAGGAAATAACATGAAATACATCAATTTGATCAAGGTTGGCTATTTGAATAAAAGAGAATCTAATAAACTTGTCCTTGCACTATATAATATTTCCATCAACTACACACGGAATCAATCTTTTGGAACCTATCTCAATAATATCTCATCATTCATTTTCATCTTCAAAGGTAAAAGAGTTTTCCCACCTCCCACTAGATTGTATAAGTTCCCCTTTGATAGCAAATCACATTGATAAAGGCTACGCTCTCTTATTGTTCTGGTCAAAGTTGTGATATGAGCTAGATTGCAATCATCAATTACGCACTTTATTAAAAACAATTCTCCATTTCACATTTATCATACAATATATAAGATAATAAAGGAAAATTATTCTTCAACCTAAGAATAAACTAAATATTACTGAGCTCAAAAATATGACTTGAAGGCATCTAAAAAAATTGAAATAAATAGTCATATATAGTCTCATAAGATAGTAAATCATGGCTGCTACTAAAACTTGTTTAATAAAGACTTATGATACATCAAATGTGTGGAATTTTCATTTATCAAATACGATCCAATACTACACCCAATGATATAGAGAAGATGCCAAAGTTTCCATCTTTGAAAATATACAATGTACAATATCAAGAAGAAAATAACCCTTGTGAGCAACAAGTTTCTTCTCCCAAGTAACCTAGGGTATCATGGAAAACAAATTCAAACAATGTCAAGCACCATTCCAAGTTAATTCTTAGTTGAAATACGGATTCCCTGTTACCTCTATACAAATTTCTTGTTATGTCTAGAGTGATATTAGCCATAAGAGTAACCTCTTACACCATGATTGGATTGCATGGTATAATACAATACCTAAATTTCACCTTTAAGTTCTAGGATCTTAGTCATATGGATTTTTTTTTTTTTTTTTTTTTGTTATAATATGTTTTTGTAGTTTTTGGTAATTAAAGTGGAATCAGCAATAGGGGCAGCCTCGCAACTCGTGTTACATGGGGTTGATTCTGACCGCTACCTCTATAACCATTGGGAGCTGCACCTGCCGCTCTATACAGCTCCAGGATAAGTCTGGGGGATTTGAACTCGTGACCTTCAGTACAGAGCCCGCCTTTCTAACGAACTTCACCGCATTGTGATTACCAACTCGCCTACCCCCTAGGGGCTAGTCATATGGATTTTCATCCTGAAGGATTTTATAAAATATAAACAAGAAAATAGAAGCAATGGATAATATTTGAATCCTTAACAAGTTTATTGACAAGTTTTATGTGTTTCAATAAGTTTCAACCTCGACATCTTAGAAGGGATATAATAGAACTGAAAAAACTTGTTAGTTGTAAAGACAAGAGTAACAGAAATTAGAAAGATTTTTAGTATGGGAAATTACAAACAATAAAAAATGTACATGGGTGAAAATAAAATTTGTAATTACACAATTATTAAAGGTTTAGAAGTTTCAGTGATATTTATAATTAGCTTAACCAGATTAGTAAATATGGTTGTTAGAGGTAATTGCTTGTTATTTTCACATGTTGACTATGATAGATTATGATTAACTATAGCTGACCATGGTTTTTCATGTTTGATCATGGTAGACCATGGTTAACCATAGTTTTCTATCATAGATTATGGTGGTCCATATCCACAATGGACAGTCGTAGTTGACCATTTTCGACCATAGTGACCATAATTGAGTATGTTTTACTATTCTAACCATTTTTTACCATGGTTTCCATGTTGAGCATGGGTTGACCATCCTTTTTTAAGTTTGAGTATGGTCAACCAAAGATGGCCATGATTGGTTATGGTTGATCATCATTGACCATTATTGATTATGGCTTATGAAGGCTAACTAAACTTGACCATTATTGATTATGGCTTATGATAGGTAACTAAAGATGACCATGCTGACGAATAACCAACTAAGAAATTTAACCGAATACACAAAGCATATGTGTCTATTTAGACTTCAAATAAAGGAAGGTCAATATTAACATGCACCTTGAGGGGTGTAACACCTCTAAGATGATTTCTTGTTGAAGGTTTCTCTACCACTATTGGTAGCCATCTGAACTTATTCATTATCTCTTTATGTCACGCAAAGGCCTTTCCTGAGTAGCAACTTGATAGAATCTATTGAACCACTAATTATTTTTTCTTACATCATCAAATGAAACTTGGCGTGAGGAGAGTAATATTACCTAAGTTTAATTAACTAAAGAACCCACTTTGTATACCCTACCTTGTTTGTGACATGGGCAAAGAAATGAGAAACAGAAGGTTGCTATAATAATACTAATCTAAATTGTTTAGAGAATGAACTTAAGAAAGAAATATAAATAGAAAAATAAATAGATATTGTATAAAGCAAAATAATACATTGAAACCCAAATTTTATTGAATAATAATTTTTTTAAAAATAAAACAATTACAAGGAAATATATCCTAACTAGAATGAGCATAACTTATTTAATGAAATGTGATCCTATATTATATTAACAAGAAAAGGTTAAAACTTCTTTCTAACCTAAAATATGTTGTCGTATATTGTAAAATTACAGAGATCCAAAACCCTAACCTTATTAATTGATATAATAAAAAAATGTGCACCTAAAAGACTAATTGATTTGTCAACTTCATTTAGCCACAACTTTTACATACACATTCTTTTTAAAATACTTTATAGTATTACAAAACATAATCCACGCGGGGCTATCAAAAATTTCAAAATTAACACCAAAAAAAGGCATAAAAGATAATGAACATTTTTCAATTTAATAATATGAATATATAAAAACAATTTAACAATTTACTATATATAAAATTATTTTAAACTAGTAAAATATATAAATAGTGATCTAAATCTACAAATTCAATACATTCCATATACATCTTTATATTTGTAAATATTTATTTTTATTTAAAAAATTAAAATATATATTTAGAAACATTATTCTTACATTAAACTAATTAATAAAATATTAATTATGATGACCATAATAATAATTTATGAACATTTTCCACATAAGTATGCAATGAGGGGAATGATCTCGTTCATTCAAATATTAATAAAAGTGAAAAGTGATATGGGTGAATTATTTGGATTATTTTATTTACATGTCATGAGTTTTTAATCTATAATTGAGATATGTAAAAAAAATAGTTAATAAGGTATAAAAAGGGGGAAAAGTAAAAAAAAGAAGGAAAAAATAAAGTAAGCAGTTATTAAAATTAAACTTAGAAACTAATTACAAGAAAATGATAATAATAATAAAATTATTAAAAAACAATAAATCAATTAGTTTAAGTAATAAGAGAATTAAAAACTAAAAATATTCTGAATCATGAATGAAAAAAAAGAACGTATAATTATAATTATGTAAATAATAAAAACTAACAAATATAAAATAAATAAATTAAGGATAATGTAAATAATTAAATATTAACTAATTAAGTAATATAATTATATAAATAATAAATAAATAATTATATAACACAAATTAGAGGTCAAAGATATAGACAAAAAAATTAAAATAATAATAATAAAAAAAGAAGTTATTCTAAATAAAATAAAATTATAAGGTAAATAAAATATAGAATAAATAAAAATTATATATATAACATCAATAATCATACTAATTTAGAATCGAATTATAAATTAAATACATATATAATTATCCAAAAATTCCTCATATTTTTTTATTTTATTTTATTTAGAATAAATTTCTTATATTATTATTATTTATGTTATATACATATTTATTTATTATTTATATAATTATATTAGTTAATTATTTATTTTTAATTAATTATTTATATTTTGGTTTTTAATCTATTTATTTTATATTTTTGACTTTTATCATTTATAATTATAAGCTTTTATTTATTCTAAATCATTATAATGATGAACCACAAAAGCATGCACAAATTATTCAATTATGTAATAGATTCAAAATACTTCTTTTTAAATATTGCTACTCACAAGATTCTTTATTCACATATAATTCACTGAAATATATATATATATATATATTAATTTAAGTCTTTATTCACATATAATTCACTGAAATATATATATATATATATATATATATAATTTAATATATATATATTAAACCATTATACTGGATATAATTTTCTTAAACCATTAAATTTTGATGGAAAGGAAATTAAATTATATTCATTTTCCCAAACAAAAGTTTTTGCAAATTCGTGTTTTGCCACATCGAATCTAGTTGGAAAAAGGTAGAGAGAAAAGCAATCTATATACCGTTTCTTATAAAGGATCAACGTATCACTTTACCTTTGGACAAATTGAGTCCAAATAGAAAAGTAAACCAACCATACTCCCAAGGAATCAAATTAAAACCCCAAACACCATTCACCCATTGACAAAATATAGAAGAACATTTACACCATTTACCCATTGACCAAATATAGGAGAGCATTTACACACCATTTATCCATTGACAAAATTTAGAATAGCATTTACATAAGTTACATGGGAAGACGTAAGATGAATACGTGTTCTATAATGATTGTGTAACCAGAAAGATTCAAAGGGAAAATGTTGTTGACTACGCCCTAATCTACTCGGGTAGCCATTTGCAATAGAGAGCAATCACCATTTCTTGGCAACGCATGGGTGGTGGCCATTTGTTGACATTTTCCTTGTAATATTATAAGATAGATAGCACACTAAACTATTCTGGCGAAACATATAAAGGAACCTCCATAAACTATTCCACCAAATCAATAACCACAGAAAGACGTATTCAAACCAAAATGCTTACATGTGTTTTTGGTGGACTCCTTTCGCGGTTAAACTTGATTGGGTGGGAAGAAAATTGGAGCTTTCCTCGTGGGAATCATAAGCCAGGAACCTCATGGGTATGTTCCAGAGATTTTGTGGGTGGGCTGTGCGATATCCATTATATTAAAATGCCAACTTTTGACCATTGATATGGTTGCATTAGGAAGGAAGACTTTAAGCCGGCTACCAAACGCGTCGGGATTGCTATATATCCCATCTTTTTGATCTGGCTCATATATGTCCAATCTTCGCATTCAATAAGTTGATGAAGCGAAAATAGTTCGTTTAGTTCATCGAAAGAGCTATCTGGGAACCAGCAGCGGCTGCACCATCAAAATCGCTTCGATAATTCTTTGCAATATATCGTATGGTCTTTGATCTTTCTTCAATGATATTGCCATGGTCTCTTGTTTAGATATGCCCATCTGTATCGTTGTATAACCTGTTACTTTTGATGGTAGAACGCAGTGACCTTCTGATGTATCTTCTTGGAAATTCTCATGTATGGCTTTTTAATTTGTTTGTTCGCATTGCGGATATTGGCAGTAATTTTAGCGGGAGATATGGAGCAGCAAAGACTGTGGATTGTAGTTGTGATGGCAATGGCGATGATGGTTTTGCCATTTAATTGTTTGGCTACTGACTACACCGTCGGCGACAGTGCACAGTGGAATCTCGGCGTCAACTATAAGACCTGGGCTTCTGGCAAAACATTTGTCTTAGGCGACAAACTCGGTATGTAAAGTCACAAATTATAGCAAGACCCAAAATAAATATTTGATGATACTGTTGCAACTGAATATATATATTAACGAGTGATGGTTGAATATATTGCAGTGTTCAAATACACGCCCGGCACGCACACTGTGCTGGTGGTGAACAAGGCGGGGTACGATTCGTGCACCACTAGTAATCCGTTGGCAACACACACCAGTGGAAACGATAGCATTACATTGGACAGCACGGGTGCCAAGTATTACATCTGCGGAATCACAGGTCACTGCTCCGCCGGCATGAAGGTCACTATCACCGTTGGCGCCGCCTCCGCTTCAAAGAACGGAACAGCGCCATCCCCCTCGCCCGCCCGTTCTCCATCATCATCCGCCCCTCCCACTACAACAACTGTTCAATCGCCGTCCCCATCATCAGCCGCTCCCACCGCACCAACTGTTGGATCGCCTTCCCCATCATCGACCGCTCCCACAACGCCAACTGTTGGAACGCCTTCCCCATCATCCTCAGCTACGCCGATGTTGGGTATTTTTACATGGAGAAAATACCAAAAACCAAATGGCTCTGTTTTACCTCCACAGGATCTTTTTTAAAAAAAATTTCACAGAGAAACAGAGTATTTCACCACCATAAAAACATTCTATTCATTAAAAGCTGATGCAAAGATTTACCACTGTAAAATCCTTTTTATATTCACTGCTGTGAAAAACAACTTACTGCTGTAATAAAAATTTACATATGTTTACTGCTGTAAAAGAAATTTACTCAGGCTTACAAAAATCGCTCCACCATTTCCTATGTGCAAAACCACATATGGTTTTTGCTATTTCTCTGTTTTACAATGCCTCACAAAACATTACCAAATACATTTGTGCACTGCTGTGCATACATCCTCGTTCTCTCTCGCTGCTGCGAACACCTTACATTCACCTCCCGTGTGCAATACATTATATAAAAAGTCAACACACTCGAAAAACAAATATACGAGCTCCTATTTTTTTGTATTACATTACATTAAAAGACGACCATACCTATCTTTAAATGCTACATACCTTTTACCTAAAGAAACCTACCTGCTATATAAACAAATATATATATATAAGACATATATAATACGTGTGCCCATACCCATATTAAAAGGGCCTCACCAAAACTTCATAAATGCATTAAAGGTCACAGCGTATCCTCCACGGCGGTCAAACTGAAACCTTACACTCCACGTAACTTGAATTGACGCAGGCCCGTGTGCAAGTTTAATCAATCAACGGCTGAAAAAGATGGAGCAGATCCAACGGACGAGAAAGATATCGGAAGCCCTCACATGAGTGAACTATAGCTCCCGATATGTCAGAGTTGCCTACGTCAGGCGAGATCCACGCGTCTTCACCAAATCGCATCGGAGCCAAGAATACGGAAACAACTTTTCCGGAAAAGCGGTGCGATATGCTTCTGGGTGGTTTGTGGTTTCATGTTGGTGGTTTTGGGTGAGAACGCACGGCTGCGTTGAAATTATAACTTCAACACTCCCCTTTAATTTCAACTGCTGGCCATTCGGTCATACCGAGACACTTTCTTAAAAATTCAAAGCTTCTCTGATCCAGCGGCTTTGTCAAGATGTCTGCAACCTGTTCTTGAGTCCTGCAATGTTCCAAGACAATTTCTCCATTGTTCACCAATTCTCTGATGTAGTGAAACCTTGTATCAATGTGTTTCGTTCTCTTATGAAACACTGAATTCTTTGACAATGCAATAGCTGAGCTATTGTCACAAAAGATCACTGTCGCTTTTGCCTGCTCTTGGCCTAAGCTTCTCAACATTCTTCTCATCCACACTGCTTGACATGCTGCTGCTGTAGCTGCCACATATTCAGCCTCTGCTGTAGACAATGCTACAATGGACTGCTTCTTAGAAGCCCATGAGATGGCTCCTGAACCCATATTAAAAACATAACCGGAAGTGCTCTTCCGATCATCTACACTTCCAGCCCAATCGCTATCTGTGTACCCAACCAAATCTGAATGTTCTGAGGCATGATATAGAATTCCAAACATTTTAGTGCCTTTGACATACCTCAAAATTCTCTTTGCTGCTTGCCAATGTGCCTCCTTCGGCCTCTCCATGAACCTGGAAATTAAATTAATAGCATACATTAAATCAGGCCTAGTTGCTGTTAAATACATAAGACTGCCTACAATACTCTTGTATAAACTAGGATCAAAATCCTTGCTGCTGTCCTCTCTGCTGAGTTTTAATCCCATTACTGTGGGAGTGATTGCTGCCTTGCATTCTTCCATCTTAAATCTGCCCAAAACTTGATTTACATATCTTGCTTGAGATATAAAAATTCCTTTTTCATTTTGATCTACTTCTATGCCTAAGAAGTATCTCAACAAACCCATGTCAATCATTTCAAATTCATCTTTCATGACTGATTTAAAATTCTCAATGAGCTGATCATCATTACCTGTGAAAATAACATCATCTACATACAAGACAACAATTAAAAGTTTACCATACTTTTCCTTGATGTAGACTGTGGGTTCTCCTTCACATTTGTCAAATTCATTATCCAATAGATATGAATCTATCCTGCTGTACCATGCTCTTGGCGCTTGCTTCAGCCCATAAAGAGCTTTCTTCAATTTGCACACTTTGTGCTCTTCACCTTTCTTCTCATATCCGAGAGGCTGTTCCACATAGACCTCTTCCATTAACACTCCATTTAGGAATGCTGATTTCACATCCATTTGGTAGACTTTCCATTTGTTTTGTGCTGCTATGGACAACACTGCTCTCACGGTTTCCATTCTTGCAACCGGGGCGAAAGTCTCCTCATAATCTCTCCCATATTGCTGCTTGTAGCCTTTAACAACCAGCCTTGCCTTGTGCCTTTCTATCTTGCCTTCAGCATTGCTCTTGGTCTTGTAGACCCATTTCACACCAATGACTTCTTTGCCTTTTGGTAACTCAACCAAATCCCATGTTTTGTTTCTCTCTATGGCATTGATTTCCTCGTCCATAGCTTCTATCCATTTCCTACCTTTAATTGCATCCTCGAAATGAATAGGATCATCAACATGACAATACAAGGAAAATAAGGAATTCATTCCTTCATCATAAATGTCACTTAGATTTCTAAATTTCTTACCTCTTTCACTTGGTGTGCAAGTGCTTGAAGATGCACTTGAATTTCCTCCTTGTGGTGTGCTTGGAGAAGCACTCTCATTTATCCTCAATGGTGTATCTTGTTGTCCTTGTGTTGTTCTCAATGGTGTCCCTTGCTGTCCTTGTGTTGGCGTTGCTGTTTGGGGATGTATTTCAGCCACCTCCTCATCATCTTCATCATGAGACAAACAGTTTTTGACATTCACTGTTTTCTCTATGCTTCCATCCCAAGCTTCCTCTTCAATGAATTGAACATCCCTGCTGACAAAGAACTTCTTGGTAGATGGAATGTACAGCCTGTAGGCTTTGGATTCATCACTGTATCCAATGAAGATGCATTTCTCCCCTTTGCTGTCCAACTTCCTCCTTAGCTGATCTGGTATGTGTGCATAGGCCACACACCCAAAAACTCTCATGTGGGTGACTCCTTGCTTTCTCCCACTCCATGCCTCTTCTGGCACCTTGTTCATGACTGCTTTTGTAGGACACCTATTCAATATATAAACTGCACAATGTACAGCTTCAGCCCAATACTCATTTGGCAAATGCTTTGCCTTCAGCATGCTCCTCGCCATATCCATGATGGTCCTGTTCTTCCTTTCAGCAACTCCATTTTGCTGTGGGGTGTACCGAGTTGTAAACTGTTTATGAATTCCATTTTCTCTACAAAATCTTAGGAATTCCTTGGAGATATACTCACCTCCTCTATCAGTTCTCAAAACTTTTATATGCAGCCCGCTTTGGTTCTCCACAAGTGCTTTGAAATTTTGGAATTTCTCAAACACTTCACTTTTGTTTTTAAGGAAATATATCCAAGTCTTTCTTGTAAAATCATCAATGAATGTCAAGAAATATAGGCTGCCTGCTAATGATGGAGCTTGCATTGGTCCACACAAATCTGAGTGGATAATCTCTAAGGGTGTCTTTGCCCTTATGCTTTTCCCTGATGGAAAACTTTCTCTGTGTTGTTTTCCCAAAATGCAGCCTTCACATAGGCTGTCCTGTTTCTCTATCAATGGTAATCCCTTTACCATTCCTTTTCTGCTCAATAAGTTTAGACCTCCAAAATTAAGATGTCCAAATCTCAAGTGCCATAACCAATTTTCATCCTTTGGCACGCTTTGGAAGGCCTCTTGGGTGATTGCTGCCATTTCCTTCTTGTTCTTCAAGTCTGCCCTGATCCGGAGAGGGAACATCCTGTTCCTTGTCATCTTCACTTCAGCAATGCATCTTTTGCTGGGTGGTATATCCATGATGGTGCACACATCATTTACAAAGTAAACATTGTAGCCCTTTTGGATAAGCTGTCCAACACTCAATAGGTTACATCTCATTCCGGGGACATAGTAGACATCTGCTATGGTTTTCCTTTCTCCTTGTTTTGTAAATATTTTTACTTCCCCTTTTCCCATAACAGACACTTTACAATCAGTTCCTAGTGTGACCTCTGATTTCAAATTCTGATTTAAGGCTGAAAAGAGGGCTATATTCCCTGTCATATGGTTGCTGCAACCTGAGTCTAAAAACCATATGTCCTCACTATGTGTTTCAGCCATGTTACAAGCTAACAGGACATTGTCTTGACTGTTGTTTTCTCTTGTAACATTTGCATTTTGTCTGTTGTTCTTATCATGTTGTTTCTTTCTACAATCACTAGCATAATGTCCATACTTTTTGCAATAATAGCATTGAACATTAGATTTATCATACCTTTGTCCTTGAGTCTGATACTGATCTCTTTGTTGGCTGCTGCCTTGACCTTGGTTCTGATTTGGATTGCTGCCTCTTCCTTGTGCATTTGATGGGCTGTTCCTTCCACCTCTGTTCTGGCTTCTGCCTCTTCCTCTCTTGTTTCCTCTTCCTTGACCTCTTCCTCTTCCAAAGGACATCTGGGTCTTGAAGGCTTGCTCAAGAGATGAGTTTTCATTCCTACTCAACCTCTGCTCATGTGTTATCAGTGATGCATGTAGCTCATCAACTGAATAGTTTGAGAGATCCTTTGTCTCTTCAATGGTGGTGACTATGGCATCAAACCTTGAGGGTAAGACCCTCAATATTTTCTCCACTATTCTTCTATCTTCAATTGTTTCTCCATGAGTTCTCATTTGTGTGATTACACCAATCACATGAGTGAAGAATGATTCAATGTTGTCTGACTCCTTCATTTTCAAGTTTTCAAAATCCTTTCTCAGCAATTGTAGCTTTGCTGTCTTCACTCTTTCCATGCCTTGATAGGCTGTCTTGAGGGTTTGCCATGCTTCATTTGATGTTTTAGCTGCTGCTATCCTTGGAAATATACTCTGGTCTACTGCTAGATGCAACAATAAAATGGCCTTTGCATCCTTCTTCCTATTGCTCTTCAGCTGATCTCTCTCTCCCTGAGTTAGTGCATTGAACTCATTTTCATCTGCTACTTCTTCAAAACCTTCTTCAACTATTTCCCATAAATCTTGAGAGGCAAACAGGGCTCTCATAGTTATTGACCAGTAGTCATAGTTCTTCCCATTAAACCGTGGGAGCTGGGTGTTAAACAAACCCATACCAGTGTTTGTGCTGGCCATTCCTTGACTGTGTATTTAAAACAAATCACTGCTTCTTCAGCAACAAAAAAACTTTTGAAATACCTGAATCCTTTGATGTCTGAGTCTTCTGTCTGCCTGAGAAGTTTTGCTGCAGCTACAAACCTTCTCCCTTCAGCTTCTTGAACACCTTCAAGAGCCTAAGCCTGCTCTGATACCACTGTTGGGTATTTTTACATGGAGAAAATACCAAAAACCAAATGAACAAACACACAGAGGCAATGCTCTGTTTTACCTCCACAGGATCTTTTAAGCACAGGAAAACTTAAAAAAAATTTCACAGAGAAACAGAGTATTTCACCACCATAAAAACATTCTATTCATTAAAATCTGATGCAAAGATTTACCACTGTAAAATCCTTTTTATATTCACTGTTGTGAAAAACAACTTACTGCTGTAATAAAAATTTGCATATGTTTACTGCTGTAAAAGAAATTTACTCAGGCTTACAAAAATCGCTCCACCATTTCCTTTGTGCAAAACCACACATGGTTTTTGCTATTCCTCTGTTTTACAATGCCTCACAAAACATTACCAAATACATTTGTGCACTGCTGTGCATACATCCTCGTTCTCTCTCGCTGCTGCGAACACCTTACATTCACCTCCCGTGTGCAATACATTATATAAAAAGTCAACACACTCGAAAAACAAATATATGAGCTCCTATTTTTTTGTATTACATTACATTAAAAGACGACCATACCTATCTTTAAATGCTACATACCTTTTACCTAAAGAAACCTACGTGCTATATAAACAAATATATATATATAAGACATATATAATACGTGTGCCCATACCCATATTAAAAGGGCCTCACCAAAACTTCATAAATGCATTAAAGGTCACAGCATATCCTCCACGGCGGTCAAACTGAAACCTTACACTCCACGTAACTTGAATTGACGCAGGCCCGTGTGCAAGTTTAATCAATCAACGGCTGAAAAAGATGGAGCAGATCCAACGGACGAGAAAGATATCGGAAGCCCTCACATGAGTGAACTATAGCTCCCGATATGTCAGAGTTTCCTACGTCAGGCGAGATCCACGCGTCTTCACCAAATCGCATCGGAGCCAAGAATACGGAAACAACTTTTCCGGAAAAGCGGTGCGATATGCTTCCGGGTGGTTTGTGGTTTCATGTTGGTGGTTTTGGGTGAGAACGCACGGCTGCGTTGAAATTATAACTTCAACAGCCGACTGCAGTGCAAACACCATCGTCGTCGACAAACGGGGCGAGCACAGCCTCCCCTTCATACCGCATGGGTGCTGTCCTCCTTGGAGGATCTCTTTTATTCGCCATGGCCTCCCTGTAGGCATACACAGATACCTTCTCACTTCAACATTGAGCGAGTGCCATCGTCACGATTCGTTAGTGCTTTCAGATTGTTTTCTTCTCATCATTTATTTTTTGGATCACCACTGATCATTGGATGTATTGGATTCATGTCCCTTACGCTAATAAGTAAACCAATATCATGTTAGTGTTTCTTCCCATTTGTAGGAATATTAGTTATTTGTAAGCTGTTATAATTCATAACGCAAAATCTGCATGTAAACTATCATCAAATTTTAACCACTTAGTATCTTTGTTAATTCGAATATACAGTTGTTTTTATCTACCCAATGTCAATTATTTACTGCAGCAGAGTACTGCGCTCTCTCTATTCTCTTGGACTCCAACGTAAATGTAAGAACTAATTTAGTGTCAACTAATTAGAGATAGATATTCTCAATGTCCAAATTCAATGTTCAAACACCTTTAATTAATAATGTTGTGTAGAATTTATAGACTTCATAAACAATTTATTTTATTTGGTTATGATGGTGTTACTGTATGGAATGATATAATAGAAAACTTAATGAACATAAGTATCACTTTAATTCAGCTCAAAACCTATAACAACCTAAGAAATAACATGAAATAGGTCAATGGTTACTAGTTGAGTCCAAGAGAATGTAATAAACTTGTCCTTGCACACTATAATATTTCCATCAGGTACACCTAGAATCGATCACTAAAATCAAAACAATTTTGGAGATTATCTCCATGATGTCTCATCATTCATTTTCATCTTCGAAGTTACAAGACTTTTCCAACCTCCCACTAGAATGTATACGTGCTTTTTAATAGCAAATCACATTGATAAAGGCTACCCCTATCCTGTTGTTCAAGTCAACATTGTCATACAAGCTAGATTACAATCATTGATAATGCACTATTATTCTACAATCAATCATTGAGGGTTGAAGATTATTGTTTAACCTAGGAATCAACAAATTATTAGTCGGTTCAAAAATACCACGGCAAATAAAAATCCAATGGAAATAAATAGTTTTATAGAATCGGCCACATCATCGCCAAGATGGACACTCATGCCTTGCTCCTAAAACTGGTTCAATAAAGTCATATGATATCTTAGATATGTGGAATCTTCATTTTTCAAATATGATTCAATACTAGACCCAATGATATAAGAGAGGAGACCACAGTTTCCATCTTTGAAAATATAAAATATACAATATAAAGAAGAAAATAACCCTCTTGAGCATCACGTTTCTTTTCTCAATAAACTAAGGTATCATAGCTAACGAATTCAAACGATATCAAACACCGTTCCAATGTAATTCTTACTTGAAATATAAATTTCATGTTACATCTCGAGTGATATTAGCCATAAGAGAAACGTTGAGCTTATACCATGAGTTCATTGTATAACACAATACATAAATTTCACCTTTAAGTTGTAAGATTTTAAGTTTAAGGTTCTTAACCATATGAATTTTCATCTCTCAGGGTTCTATAAAATATAAATAAGAAAATAGAAAGATATAATAGAATTAAAAATACTTGTTAGTTGAAAAGACAATAATAATATAAATTAGCTAGAGATTTATAATTGGAAATTACAAACAATGGAGAATGTAGATGGATCAAAATAAAATTTGTAATTATACAAGTATTAGAGAGTTAGAAATTTCGGTAATATGTATAACTAGCACAACCATATTACTACATATGGTTGATAAATGTTGGAATGTAATTTCAACTGTAGAAATAGTTGAACAGCAGCGATGCGATCCATCGCAGATCGCTGCCCCCTCCACTCCTTGTTCCATGCGCTGCGACGATGAAGATTCGATGCGATCATGCGATCGCAGATCGAAAATTCAAACCTCTGTGTGTTAAGTCCTCCGCAATGATGCGATGCGATCCGATCGCATATCGCAGATCACACCATAAGCCTGTGCTCCATTTTTGTGTTCCGCCAAATGGGATTTTGCGATGCGACCTAAATAAAGTCAATGGTTGAAGTACAGGCCAGCAGCAAAAGAATTTGACGTGAAGTAAAAGTTCCTTTACCGCCAGTAAATGTCAGTAAAACAGTAAATGGAATTTACTGTGGGTTGGTAAGTTTTGATGAAGTTTTTAATTTTATTCCAGCGGGAGTATGGGCACAAGTAAAAGTTGGTAAATCATTTAATTTTTATTATTTCTTTTACGGAAGCATGGCAAGTGAAAACGTGACGTAATTTCCTTTTGTTGTCATATATATATGTAATGTTTTTTTTTTTGTGTTTTAGTAATGAAATTGAAGAGTGAGGCACAGCAGTGCGATGTAAAGAAGGAGGACGCACCAGCCGTGAATGAAACAAGCAGTAAATGTAAATGTAAAGTTTTATTTTTAAAACAGTGAATGTAAAAGAGATCTTTACACACAGCAGTGTAAAATCTCAGGAGAAGACAGAGTAATTTTTGTTAAATGTTCTTGGTGAATCCCTCTGAGAGAGAGGAAGAAATTTGTAACAGCAGTTGCTTTTATTAATGAATATGAATTTGTTGATGTGTGGAAATCTGTGTCTGCTCAGAAATTTTAAAGTTTCCCTGTGCTAAGACCCCGTGGAGAAAACAGAGCATTGTCTCTGTGTTTAGTCATTTTGTTTTTGGGATTTTGATAGAAAAATCCCCAACAGTGGTATCGGAGCTAGGTTAGGCTCTTTGAAGGGTTCAAAGAAGCTGAAGGAAGGATTCTTACTGCAGCAACTTCTCCAACAGCGTCAGCAACTTCTCCAGCAGTGTGAAGACTCAGGCAAAAGAATCCAAGGTATTTCTCATGTTTTTTTTATGTTGCTGTTGAAGATAGTATGTTATTTTAAATACACAGTGAAGTATTTGAAGCATAGTTAAGAGTGCAAGAATGGCTGGCACCAGCACAAGTAATAGCATGGGTATGCAGCTCCCACTATTTGATGGTAAAAACTATGACTATTGGGCAATAACAATGAAAGCCTTGTTTTCTTCCCAAGACTTATGGGAAATAGTTGAAGATGGTTTTGAACAACCAGCACATGAAAATGAGTTTAATGCATTAACTCAGGGAGAGAAGGATCTGTTGAAGAGCTACAAGAAGAAGGATTCAAAAGCCCTTTTCTTCTCGTATCAAGCAGTGCATGGAAGCATGTTTCCAAGGTTAGCAGCAGCTAAGACATCCAAAAAAGCATGGCAAACTCTTAAAACAACCTATCAAGGAATGGAGAGAGTGAAGACAACAAAGCTACAGTTGCCGAGGAAAGATTTTGAGAACCTGTACATGAAGGAGTCAGACAATATTGACTCATTCTTCACTCAAGTAATTGGCCTGGTCACACAAATAAGATCTCATGGAGAGATAATTGAAGAAAGGAGGATTGTGGAGAAACTATTGAGGTCCCTACCCTCAAGGTTCCATGTGATTGTCACCACCATACAAGAGACAAAGGATCTCTCAAACTTTTCAGTTGATGAGCTTCATGCATCACTGATCACACATGAGCAGAGGTTGAGTAGAAATGAAAACTCATCTCTAGAGCAAGCCTTCAAGACCCAGATGTCCTTTGGAAGAGGAAGAGGTCAAGGCAGAGGAAACAAGAGAGGAAATGGCAGAAGCCAGAACAGAGGTGGAAGGAACAGTCCAGCAAATGCTCAAGGAAGAGGCAGCAATCCAAATCAGAACCAAGGTCAAGGCAGCAGCCAACAAGGAGGACAACATCATGCTCAAGGACAAAGGTATGAAAAACCCAATGTCCAATGCTATTATGTAAAAAATATGGGCATTATGCCAGTGAATGTAAGAAAATGCAGCATGATGTGAGTAATAGATCTAATGCAAATATTGCTAGAGAAAATGTCAGCCAAGATAATGTTTTGTTAGCTTGTAACATGGCTGAAACAAATAGTGAAGATATATGGTTTCTAGACTCTGGTTGCAGCAACCATATGACAGGAAACATAGCTTTGTTTTCTGCTTTAGATCAAAGTGTGAAGTCACAAGTCACACTTGGGACTGATAGCAAAATTTCTGTTATGGGTAAAGGAGAAGTTAAAATATTTACAAAGCAAGGTGAAAAGAAAACCATAGCAGATGTCTATTATGTTCCTGGAATGAGATGTAACCTCTTGAGTATTGGACAACTTGTCCAAAAAGGTTACAATGTTTTCTTTGAGAATGATGTATGCACCATCATGGATATTGCACCCAGCAAAAGATGCATTGCTGAAGTGAAGATGATGAGGAATAGGATGTTCCCTCTCAGAATAAAAGCAAATTTGAAAAACAAAGAAGTAATTGCAGCAGTTTCCCAAGAGGCCTTCCAAAGCCAACCAAAAGATGAAAATTGGTTGTGGCACTTGAGATTTGGACATCTCAACTTTGGAGTTCTTAACCTGTTGAGGAGAAAAGGAATGGTAAGGGGATTACCATTGATAGAGAAACCGGACAACCTTTCTGAAGGTTGCATCTCGCGGAAACAACACAGAGAAAGTTTTCCATCAAGGAAAAGCATCAGGGCAAAAGCACCCTTAGAAATTGTCCACTCAGATTTATGTGGACCAATGAAAACCCCATCTTTAGCAGGCAGCCAATATTTTCTAACATTCATTGATGATTTTACAAGAAAGACTTGGGTTTATTTCTTGAAGAATAAAAGTGAAGTGTTTGAAAAATTCCGAAATTTCAAAGCACTCATGGAAAATCAAAGTGGGCTGCGCATCAAAGTTTTGAGAACAGACAGAGGAGGTGAGTATATCTCCAAGGAATTCCTACGGTTTTGCAGAGAAAATGGAATTCACAAGCAATTTACAGCAAGGTACACTCCACAGCAAAATGGAGTTGCTGAAAGGAAGAACATAACCATTATGGATATGACAAGGAGCATGTTGAAGGCAAAGCATTTGCCAAATGATTATTGGGCTGAAGCCGTAAATTGTGCAGTATATATTTTGAATAGGTGTCCTACAAAAGCTGTGATGAACAAAGTGCCGAAAGAAGCATGGAGTGGGAGAAAGCAAGGAGTCACCCACATGAAATTTTTTGGATGTGTGGCCTATGCACACATTCCAGATCAGCTAAGAAGGAAGTTGGACAGAAAAGGGGAGAAATGTATCTTCATTGGATACAGTGAGGGATCCAAAGCTTACAGGTTTTATATCCCATTTACCAAGAAGTTCTTTGTGAGCAGAGATGTTCAATTTATTGAGGAGGAAGCTTGGAATGGAAGCATAGAGAAAACAGTTAATGTTAAAAACTGTTTGTCTCATGATGAAGATGATGAGGAGATGGTAGAAATACATCCCCAAACAGCAGCGCCAACACAAGGACAACAAGGAACACCTTTGAGGAGAAATGAGAGTGCTTCTCCAAGCACACCACAAGGAGGAAATTCAAGTGCATCTTCAAGCACTTGCACACCAAGTGAAAGAGGTAAGAAGTTCAGAAACTTGAGTGACATTTATAATGAAGGAATGAATTCCTTATTTGCCTTGTATTTTCATGTTGACGATCCTATTCATTTCGAAGATCATATTAAAGATAAGAAATGGATACAAGCTATGGATGAGGAGATCAATGCCATAGAAAGAAACAAGACATGGGATTTGGTTGAGCTACCAAAAGGTAAAGAAGTCATTGGAGTCAAATGGGTCTATAAGACCAAGTGCAATGCTGAAGGCAAAATTGAAAGACACAAAGCAAGGCTGGTTGTCAAGGGATACAAGCAGCAATATGGGAGAGATTATGAGGAGACTTTCGCACCGGTTGAAAGAATGGAGACCGTGAGAGCAGTGTTGTCCATAGCAGCACAAAACAAGTGGAAAGTTTACCAAATGGACATGAAGTCAGCATTCCTAAATGGAGTGTTAATGGAAGAGGTTTACATTGAACAACCTCTAGGCTATGAGAAGAAAGGCCAAGAACACTAAGTTTGCAGATTGAAGAAAGCTCTTTATCAGTTGAAACAAGCACCAAGAGCGTGGTACAGTAGAATAGATTCCTATCTACTGGAAAATGAATTTGACAAATGTGAGGGAGAACCCACCGTCTACATCAAAGAAAAGGATGGTAAGATTTTAATTGTAGTCTTGTATGTTGATGATGTGATTTTTACAGGTAATGATGACTACCTCATTGAAAATTTTAAATCAGTCATGAAAGAAGAATTTGAGATTACTGACATGGGTCTGCTGAGATACTTCTTAGGAATAGAAGTAGATCAAAATGAAAATGGGATTTTTATCTCTCAAGCAAGATATGTAAATGAAGTGTTGGAACGATTCCACATGCAAGAGTGTAAGGCAGCAATCACTCCCACGGTAATGGGATTAAAACACAGCAAAGAGGACAGCAGCAAGGATTTTGATCCTAGCTTGTATAAGAGCATAGTTGGCAGCCTTATGTATTTAACTGTAACTAGGCCTGACATAATGTTTGTTGTTAGTTTGATTTCCAGATTTATGGAGAGGCCAAAAGAGGCTCATTAGCAGGCAGCAAAAAGAATTATGAGGTATGTCAAAGGTACAAAAAGATAAGGCATTTTGTATACTTTTTCAGAAAGTTCAGATTTAGTTGGCTACACCGATAGCGATTGGACTGGAAGTGTGGATGATCGGAAAAGCACATCCGGTTACATTTTCCACATGGGTTCAGGAGCAATTTCATGGGCTTCCAAGAAACATCCCATTGTAGCGTTGTCTATAGCAGAAGCAGAGTACGTGGCAGCTACAGCAGCAGCATGTCAAGCGGTTTGGATGAGGAGACTGTTAAGAAGTTTATGCCAAGAGCAGGCAACAACAACGGTGATTTTTTGTGACAATAGTTCAGCTATTGCCTTGTCCAAGAATTTTGTGTTTCACAAACGGACGAAACACATTGATACAAGGTTTCACTACATCAGAGAATTGGTGAACAATGGAGAAATTGTCTTAAAACATTGCAACACTCAGGAACAGGTTGCAGATATTCTGACCAAGCCATTAGATCAGAAAAGCTTTGAGTTTTTAAGGAAGCGTCTGTGTATGATTGATAACCCAACAGTTGAAATTAAAGGGGAGTGTTGGAATGCAATTTCAACTGTAGAAACAGTTGAACAACATCAACGTCTCGAAAACGCTCATTTCTCCACCAGCGATGTGATCCATCGCAGATCGCAGATCGCTGCCCCCTCCACTCCTTGTCCCATGCGCTGCGAGGATGAAAATGCGATGCAATCATGCGATCGCAGATCGAAAATTCAAACCTCTGTGCGTTAAGTCCTCCGCAATGATGCGATGCGATCCGATCACATATCGCAGATCACACCATAAGCCTGTGCTCCATTTTTGTGTTCCGCCAAATGGGATTTCACGATGTGACCTAAATAAAGTCAATGGTTGAAGTACAGGCCAGCAGCAAAAGAATTTGACGTGAAGTAAAAGTTCCTTTACCGCCAGTAAATGTCAGTAAAACAGTAAATGGAATTTACTGTGGGTTGGTAAGTTTTGATGAAGTTTTTAATTTTATTCCAGCGGGAGTATGGGCACAAGTAAAAGCCGGTAAAATCATTTAATTTTTATTATTTCTTTTACGGAAGCATGGCAAGTGAAAATGTGAAGTAATTTCCTTTTGTTGTCATATATATATATGTAATGTTTTTTTTTTTTTTTTTAGTAATGGAATTGAAGAGTGAGGCACAACAGTGCGATGTAAAGAAGGAGCACGCAGCAACCGTGAATGAAACAAGCAGTAAATGTAAATTTTTATTTTTAAAATAGTGAATGTAAAAGAGATCTTTACACACAGCAGTGTAAAATATCAGGAGAAGATAGAGTAATTTTTGTTAAATGTTCTTGGTGAATCCCTCTGAGAGAGAGGAAGAAATTTGTAATAGCAGTTGCTTTTATTAATGAATAGGAATTTGTTGATGTGTGGAAATCTCTGTCTGCTCAGAAATTTTAAAGCTTCCCTGTGCTATGATCCTGTGGAGAAAACAGAGCATTGTCTCTGTGTTTAGTCATCTTGTTTTTGGGATTTTGACAGAAAAATCCCCAACAATAAATATAGATTTATGTCATTTTTATACGCTAATTAGCATATCAAAGGTGCAAGTAATGTATAATGGCAATGTAAAAGTCCTATGCACTATGGCAATGACATTGTTGACTACCATCTCCACGAGGAGTTACTCTAAATGATGGATAAGCTATGTGTTCCTAAAGGTTAGTGAGTATGGTTGATTAGAAGTCTCACACCTCGAAAGTTGTAGGGCACTTTAGTGTAGGGAAGATACAAAGGTATGTGTATTGGCTCAAGATGTAAGAAGATGCAGCTAAGTTTATAAGACGATGCATGTTTTGATGTACCAACAAGCCTAAGATCAAGAAATAGGGTTTATATCATCCCTTACCTATATTCACTCATCTTTTGAAAAACATTTCATCTTTTGAAAAACATTTCCCTATAATTTATGGGAGAGTTTCCAACAACAAGGAAGGGATATGACTACCTATTTGTGGTAGTTGATAGGTTCAATAAAATGTGTGTTTGGTGCCTTGTGAAAATACCATTAGTGGGCAAGAAGAGGTAAAAATTTTCTTTGGATAGATCTTGGTGCATTTTGAGATACCAAGAAGAATTTTTGTAGACATGGACACAAGATTTCTCAATGTATTTTAGACTACCTTGTGGGAAAAATGGACACTAAGTTGAAAGGTCTGGGTAGACAAAAGTAGTGATATAATGACTCAGAATTAAACATAAAGAGTTTACATCAATATATGTTATAAAAATATCAACACATAAATATTCATCTAACTAGCACATAATTTAAGAGATAATTAAATGAAAAGACTTACTTGTAAGTGATAATATTTCTTATTGGATAATTTAGAGTGGTTGTACTATCCCATTTCCACTGACCGCAACAATGTTTTTAGGATGACTCTCCACAAAATATTTTTATAGTTGGTCATCCTCAAACCCTTAATCAACTACTACTCCCAATGACTCCTTTGTATCTCAGCATTCTGTTCTGAAAGGAATGAATTCTTCTCCTCTCTACTTTTAAATATTAAGTAGAACCAATTGTTCCAAAACCTGAAAAAAAATTGAAAAATGATTCTTTATTATTTATTGTTTTATTTATTTATATATTATTATTATTATTATTTAACAAAAGCTAACTATCTTAAAAAAAAGTTATTAAATCATAATCAACTATTAATAATATATTCCATAAAAAATAATAATAATAATATAAAGGCTCTCTAGAGCCTTGTATGTAATGTCGTGTAAATATTCGGGTAAATGAATGAGTAGAGGAAGACGTATTCAAACCAACTGCTTATACGTGTTTTTGGTGGACGTCGTTCACCCTTAAACTTGATTGGGTGGTAAGAAAATTGGAGCTTCCCTCGTGGGAAAGGGAACCTCATGGGTATGTTCCAGAGATTTTGTGGGTGGCCTGTGCTATATCATTATATTAAAATTCCAACTTTTGACCATTGATATGGTTGCCTCTGGAAGACTTTAAGCCGATACCAAACGCGTTTGGAGTGGTATATATCCAATCTTTTTGAAACAAAAATACTTCGATGGCAGCGGCTGCACCATCAAAATCGCTTCCATAATTCTGTGCAATATATCGTATGGTCTTTGATCTTTCTTCAATGATATTTCCATGGTCTCTTGTTTAGATGCCCATCTGTATTGTTGTATAACCATTTACTTTTGATGGTAGAACGCAGTGACCCTCTGATGTATCTTCTTAGAAATTTTCATTTGTGGCTTTTTAATTTGTTTGTTCGCATAGTGGATATTGGTAGTAATTTTAGCGGGAGATATGGAGCAGCAGAGACTGTGGATTGTAATTGTGATGGCAATGGTGATGACAGTTTTTCCATTCAATTGTTTGGCTACTAAATACACTGTCGACAACAGCGCACAGTGGAATATGGGCATCAACTATAAGACCTGGGTTTCTGGCAAAACATTTGTTGTGGGCGAAAAACTCAGTATGTAAAATCACAAATGATATTGTTGCAACTGAAGATATATATTAACGAGTGATAATTGAATATAATGCAGTGTTCAAATACACGCTCGGAACGTACACTGTGCTGGTTGTGAACAAGGCAGTGTACGATTCGTGCACCACTAGTAATCCGTTGGAAATACACACCAGTGGAAACAATAACATTACATTGCACAGCACGGTTGCCAAGTATTACATCTGCGAAATCACAGGTCAGTGCTCTGCCGGCGCCGCATCTGCTTCAAAGAAGAACGAAATAGCCCCATCCCCCTCGCACGCCCATTCTCCATCATCATCGGCCTCTCCGACACCATCCCACTCGCCGGCCCCTTCTCCATCATCATCGACCCCTCCCACTACACCAACTGTTCAATCTTCGTCCCCATCATCGGCGGCCCGCACCGCACAAACTGTTGGATTGCCTTCCTCGTCATCGACTACTCCCACAACGCAACTGTTGGAACGCCTTCACCAAACACCATCGTGGTCGAAAAACAGAGCGAGCACAGCCTCCCCTTCATACCGCATGGGTGCTGCCCTGCTTGGAGGATCTCTTTTATTCGCCATGGCCTCGCTGTAGGCATACACAGATACCTTCTCACTTCAATATTGAGCGAGCGCCATCGTCAGGATTCGTTGGTGCTTTCAGATTGTTTTCTTCTCATCATTTATTTTTTGGATCGCCACCAATCATTGGATGTATTGGATTCATGTCTGTTATGCTAATAAGTAAACCACTTAGTATCGTTGTTAATTTCAGATTGTTTTCTTCTCATCATTTATTTTTTGGATCACCACCGATCATTGGATGTATTGGATTCATGTCCGTTACGCTAATAAGTAAACCACTTACTATGGCTGTTAATTCAAATAAACAGTTGTTTTTATCTACCCAATGCAAATTATTTACTGCAGCGCGCTCTCTCTATTCTCTTGGACTCCAACGTAAATGTAAGAACTAATTTATGCTCAACTAATTAAAGATAGTTCTTCTCAATGTCCAAATTCAATGTTCAAACACCTTTAATTAATAATGTTGTGTAGAATTTATAGACTTCATAAACAATTTATTTTATTTGGCTATGATGGTGTTACTGTATGGAATGATATAATAGAAAACTTAATGAACATAAGAATCCATTTCATTTACCTCAAAACCTATAACAACCTAAGAAATAACATGAAATAGGTCAATTTTATAATGATTACTATTTCAGTCCAAGAGAATCTATTAAACTTGTGCTTGCACTCTATAATATTTCCAATAGCTACACCTAGAATCAATCACTAAAATCAAAATAGTTTTGGAAATTATATCCACGATGTCTCATCATTCATTTTCATCTTCGAAGTTACAAGACTTTTCCATCCTCCCACTAGAATGTAGGATTTTAAGTTGTAGGTTTTTAAGTTTTAGAATCCTATCCATATGAATTTTCATCTTTGACGATTTTATAAAATATAAAGAGCAAAATAAAAGGATATAATAGAATTAAAAATAATGGTTAGTTGAAAAGAAATAATAATCATAAGAAAAGGCTTGCTCTTATACCATGAGTCGATTGCATTATATAATACAAAACATAAATTTTAAGTTGTAGGATCCTAACCATATGAATTTTTATTTTTGACGATTTGTTAAAATATAAACACGAAAATAGAAAGATATAATAGAATTAAAAATAATTTCATTTGAAAAGAGAATAATAATGGAGATTAACTAGAGATTTAGAATTGGAAATTATAAATAATGGAGAATGTAGGTGGATGAAAGTGAAATTTTTAATCATACAAGTATTAATTAGTTAGAAATTTCATTAATATGCTTAGCTAGTACAAATACATTGCTAAATATGGTTGATATAGGTAGATCTGTGTCATTTTTATATACTAATTGGCATATCAAATGTGAAAGTAAAGTCTATTGGCGAAGTCAAAGTCATGTGCTCTATAGTCATGACATTGTTGACCCCTCTCATCCATTGAAGGTAATGGTTTCCCATCCTCAGTATTGAATCAAATTTGTATTCTAGGCTTTCTTTCACATTTCCTTTGTGAATTACCTCTGACTTCCCCCCTGTTTGTTATTTGTGTTTTTCTGCTTTGTTGAAATACCTATTCAACCAGCCTATCGGTGCGCGTGACTACAAGTTAGAAGGAAAGTCCTTCTTTCTCGAAGTGTAGCTTCCCTGTGGACAATTTTCATCAGCAAGTAACTTTTTGGTCATTTTTCCATTCATACATGTAGATTTTAACCCCATACAGAAATTACCTACATACGAATTCTAAAACACATAAAATAAACAATGTGAGAGCATAACACATAAAACACATATACACAAAGATTTTCCCCTGGATCATAAAACCGAGACTACCAGCTTGATTTTTCATTATGTTCTTTTCAATGTTATAATACATATTTATACATGCTGAAGCATCCAATACCATGGATCGAAAACGATCGCGTCCAAAAACATGTGCGAAAATCATGCACAAAACCATAGGTGGGTTTGCCCAACCCAACATAGGGTCCAAAACCAAAATTTTCTGGGGCACTGCTCCAGGCCCCATAAAGTGGGGTTACGAGTACACCTCAAACCCCCTATGACCCCCCGCCCCCCCCCCCGTTACGCAATTGGCGCAATGAAAGGGGGCTCCACCCCCCCTCTAAACCCTCGGTTAGCTATGTGGGCTAGTCGTGGAAAGAATGTAACACAACCCAACATTCTCCCACTTGTTGTTTTCTTTCCACAGGGGGCAACAAGAGAGCTTATTCATTTTTCTAGCCCTGAAACGCCCATTGTCTCTCTACACCAAGAGAACTTCTTAGAGCTCACAGATTTTGTCAATGCATCTGCAGGTTTCTTCAAAGTGTCCACCTTTACCAGCAACACCTTTTTGTCTTCTATCATATCCATCACACAGTGATATTGAACATCAATGTGCTTTGTCTTTGAATGGTATGCAGAGTTCTTTGCTAAGAAAATTGCACTTTGGCTGTCACAGTCTATCCTTATAGCTTCTTGTACTAACCCCATACTTGAACACAATCTCTGCAACCAAACTGCTTCCTTGCTTGCATGAGTGGCTGCCATGTATTCTGCCTCTGTAGTTGATAGTGCCACTACAGATTTTTTTTACTCATCCAACTGATTGCACCTCCAAATATGTTAAGCACATACCCACTTATAGATATTCTCTGATCTAGATCTCTAGCCCAGTCTGTATCAACAAAGCCATGAATATCCAACACTCTATCTAATCCTGGTCTTCCTTGGTAGCACAAACCATAATCACGAGTGCAACGCAAATACCTTAAAACCCACTTCACTACTGTCCAGTGCTCCTTCCTTGGTTTTGACATAAGCCTGCTCAATACTTCAACTGAATGTACAATGTCTGGTCTAGTACAGACCATTGCATACATCAGGCTACCGACTGCACTTGCATATGGAACATGAGACATATCTTCCACTTCTTGTGTCTTGGGACATTGTTTAGCAGATAACTTTACAACTACAGGAATAGGAACCTTCATCGGTTTACTATCCTGCATATTAAACCTCTGCAGTATTGTCTCGACATACTTATTCTGGTTTAACCAGAGCTTCCTCTTTGCCTAATATCTTTTAGTTTCCATTCCCAAAATATAGTTTGCAGCACCAAGATCTTTCATCTCGAATTTGGAGGACAATTGGGTTTTCAAATCCAGGACAATTTCTTTGTCATTTCCAACCAGCAACATATCATCTACATACAAGACCAGATAAATAACACGGTCACCAATTAATTTAAAATACACACAGTGATCTGCTTTGCTTCTGCTGAAGCCAAGTCCCCGTATAAATGTATCAAATTTCTGATACCACATCGTTGGTGACTGTTTTAACCCATACAAAGACTTCTTTAACTTTCATACCAGTTCTTTCTTACCCTTCACTGCAAACCCTTCAGGTTGCTTCATGTAGATCTCCTCTTCTAGATCCCCATGAAGAAATGTTGTCTTCACATCTATCTGTTCTACCTCAAAATTGAAAGCAGCAGAAACAGATAAAAGTAATCTAATAGAAGTTACCTTGGCAATGGGAGGAAAAATATCACCAAAATCAATTCCTGGCACCTGGGAAAAACCTTTTGCTACCAACTGAGCTTTGTATTTATCCACCTTTCCTTCTACATTTGTCTTCTTCTTGAACACCCATTTACTGCCAATGGGCTTCCTTCTAGCCGGCAACTCCACCAAATCCCAAGCCTCATTTTTGTGCAAATATGCCATTTCATCAACCATGGCCTATTTCCAGAGTTTTCCATCCTCTAAATCTACTGCTTCTTTCACAGTTCTGGGATCATCATCAGTAATAGATAAAGCAAAATTTGAACAGAAAGTAGATGGACTATACCTTTCTGGCTGCCTTCTTTCTCGAACTGATCTCCTCACACCTAGAGTTTGTGGCTCTTCATCTTCTGGTTCCTCCTCTGCTGTAGAGTTTGATTCTTCCTCCTTTAGCTCAAACTCTATCTTCTCAGGTTCCTTTTGTTGGAATTCATGTTTAATAACATCTTTCACCTCTCTGAACACCACATCTCGGCTGTACACAACCTTCCTTGTTATTTGGTTCCAAAGCTTATAACCCTTTAAACCATTCTTATACCCAATAAGGATGCATTTTTCAGATTTTCTATCCAACTTGGTTCATTTCTCCTTTGGAACATGTACATATGCATCACATCTAAATACACCCTTAGATGTGAAAGAGCGGGTTTCTTATCAATCCATAACTCTTGTGGAGTTCTATCCTCCAACACTGACGAAGGTGACTTGTTGACGAGGTAACATGCAATATCCACCACCTCTGCCCAGAATTCTCGTCCTAACCCGGCACCACTGAGCACGCTTCTTGCCCTTTCCGTCAACGTCTTATTCATTTTTTCTGCAACTCCATTTTGCTGAGGTGTATATGGAGTAGTCTTTTGTCGTGCTATACCACACTTCTTACAGAATTCTTCAAATTCCTTGCTGCAAAACTCTCCACCATTATTTGTCCTCAACGCCTTTATCTTTTTCTCTATCTAATTTTCCACGAGAGCCTTAAATTCTTTAAACCTGTCAAAGACTTCAGATTTATTTTTAAGGAAATATATCCATGTATTCCTTGATAAATCATCTATAAATGATACATAGTACACAGACTTACCCAGTGATGGAACCTTCACAAGTCCAAACACATCACTCTACACAAGCTCTAATATTTGTTTCAGCCTCTTACTACCAGAGGGAAAACTCACCCGATTCTGCTTCCCATATACACAATTTTCATGGAAATCAAAATCCAGAGAGCTATTACTCATACCTTCTACCATACCTTTACCATGAAGTATTTGAAAGCCCTTCTCTTCTATATGTCCAAGCCTTTGATGCCACAACATGGTTTTCTCTCCAGAGACCATTAGATTTTCTGCTCAACTTTCAGGAACCACAGAACTGTTGCACCCATCAACAACAATTCTACATTTCATCTTTTACATAGTTCCAATTCAAACTCCCCGCATCAATACCAGTGCTCCCTGAACCATTTTGCAGGTATCCTTCTTGAACACTTTTTTTTATACTTGCATCATCCAACTTGCTTATAGAAATCCTATTTCTGGCTAATGTAGGAATATGTAGAATACCTAGAGGCGTTCTAACCCTTCCACCTTGCAAATTCAACTTTACTTTTCTGGGACCAATGATTCTAGCCTTCCTATCATCCCCTAAGAAGACAACACCACCATCGTATTTCTCATACTCGCAGAACCACTTTCTATGGGGAGTGAAGTGAAAGGATGCACCTGAGTCAAACAACCATGCCTCATGATCTGCATGTGTACTTGAAGAAGCCAAGTACACATCCCCACCTTCATCTGAGGTGGTTTTTTCCTCTCCAGAAGGAGCATCATCAGATCCCTTTCCTTTATCAGGAGCTTTAGATTTACAGTCCCTTTTGTAGTGCCTTTCCTTTCCGCATTTCTAGCACACCACCTTTACAGGTTTTCCTGGAAATTTAGATCTCCCTCTAGATTTAGATCTCCCACTCGATGACTTATTGTTGTTTCTGTTCTGGGACTGTCCTCGTACAAACAAGGCATCACCATTCTGGTTCTCCATATTGTTCTGTCTCATCTCCTCCGTCAGCAAGGATGAGACTATTTCATTAAACTACAAAGCAGTTGCATTGTTACCTATTACAATAACTAGACTATCCCATGAATCTGGTAGAGAACACAACAAACTGATGCACTTATCTTCATCTAAAATTGTAATATCAACAGATGCTAACTGACTTACCACAGTATTAAATACGTTCAGATGCTCTGTCACCGAGTCTCCATCTTTCATCCATGGGTTATATAGCTTTTTCCACAGGAACAATTTATTCACCAGACTTAGATTGGTACAAAGTCACTAACTTGTACAACAAAGCCTTTGCTGTAGCTTCCCCTGGTACATTTAGGAATACTGAATCTGAGACACATAATCATATTGTGCTCTTTGCCTTCTGATCCAACTTCTTCTATTCATCATCGAACACTCCCGTTGGTTTAGTACTCGGATTTACCACGATACATTGATATTTATTCACCAATAGATCTTCCATCTTGAGTTTCCACAACTCAAAACTTCGACCATTAAATTTCTCAATCTCTATCTTTGCACTGCTCGCCATCTTCTTTTACCACCATAATTGATTTCATAGATCTCCCACTGAACAGGGTCTACCACAGGTTCGAGCGAGACCCCTTAGCAACAAAGGCATCCCTTTGAATCCAAATCTACTTTGATACCAAATGTAGGTTTTAACCCCATACAGAAATTAATTGCATACGAATTCTAAAACACAGAAAATAAACAATGCGAGAGCATAACACACCAAACACATATACACAAAGATTTTCCCCTGGATTCCAAAACTGGGACTACCAGCTTGATTTTCTTTATGTTATTTTCAATGTTATAATACATATTTATACATGCCGAAGCATCTAATACCATGGACCGAAAACCATCGCGTCCAAAAACATGTGTGAAAATCATGCACAAAACCATAGGTGGGTCCACCCAAGCTAACAAAGGGTCCAAAACCAAAATTTTCCGCGGCGCTGCCCCAGACCCCATAAAGTGGGGTACAGGTATGCCTCAAACCCCCGGTAACGCCCCCCCCCCCCCCCTCCTCGCTACACAATTGGCTCAGCGAAGGGGGGCTCTGCCCCCCCTCTAACCCCTCGATTAGCTACTTGGGCTAGTTGTGGAAAGAATATAACACAACCCAACAATACATTGACTATACAGTTTATATAAAGCATTAATTTTCTTCCAAGTTTCCTTTAGCAACAAATTCTACCTATTTACAGTATGGATCCTTCTACAATTTGGTTTTTCCTTTATGAATCAACAAGCATTTCCCTATAACTTATTTTTGTTTTTTTTCTTAAGGCATTGTACTCAGATTTCTTCATCTTTGCCTATACTCCTATTTTCCCACATTTTTGTATACAAGGGGTGCCAAAGATAATTATCCTTCTGGTCAATGCCTGGTACTTTCAATGTTCGAAACAATGTGTCTTCAATGGGCTTGGGTAGTCATGACCCCTCTCTAAGTACTTGGTTAGCATTATTGTCCTTGAATTTCTCCTCACAGAAACCTTATATTTCCTTTTATTTTTCAGTGAATTAAGAATTCACCCGCCCTCAGTGAATTAAAGTGAGTACGAGTGTTGACTTTTTCGCTCTTTTTTTGTAAGTTACTACATTGGAAAGGTCTAAGCATAAAGGTTCACACTTTGCACTTTGGCATGTCTTCCATACACATGTAATGCTTTAACTACTTCCTGGTTTTTTTTCTTTTTTTCTTTTTTCCTTTCTAATTAGGGCACATTTTTTGTTCTGTAAGGTTTTGGATTCTGATACATAATGTTAATGTTCTTCCTCTCCTATCGTATAGGTTCTTGTTGCCTTTCATAACAATATTCCTTGATCACGATCGGTATGATGCCGTCAAGGTTGATATGCTATCCATATGGATTTCACGTTGGTTCACCTCCCTTCTCAAGGTTCATGTTTATTGTCAAAGTTCCAGTACAATTCCCTATGTGATAGTGATAAAGTGTGCCTCTCTAATGCACAATATGAATGTTAAGAGTTGAATGGATTCTTTTAACTCATTTTTTCCCCTTAGCTCTTAGTTATCGAATCAGTAATAGTTATACAATGTGTCTATTCTAATTTTTTTCCAAGCTCATTATAAGGGCACTCCTTCATGATGTGGGCGCAAACCATGTATTATCGTGTTTTCCAACCTGATTTATCATAATCATAATAGATTTTTATGTAGCCTTGTAATAGGGATTGTTGGTTTCCCATAATGTGTTACCTGTTGACGGTATCGTACTATGGCTAGCTCGATGCTTTCTTTACAAATGTATCTCATTATGATCTGCTCAGGTAGTCTTCCATGCAACAATGATGTAATTTATAGTCAAAGGTTTCCATTATCTCTCTCTCTCTCTCTCTCTCTCTCTCTCTCTCTCTCTCTATATATATATATATATATATAATTCTCAAGTTCTGGGTTACAATGGTTAAATTATTGGATCCACAATCTATTTTTATTATCAGTCACAATAGTTAATATATATTTCATTGTTTCCAAGTGAATGAAAAAGGAATTAATTTTATTTCATATTCATTCTTCCTTTCTTTTTTCTATTTGAGTTTGTATAATTATATAAAAGAAGTAGATCCATTCATTTCTTCTTGGTATCCTTTCATCTCGTATGATTACTAGTCTCTCTTTACAACCCATGCACATTTCATTTGATAGCAAGTAACCAATGCTACTTTGAATAGTTTAGAGGTTAGTTTGATGATACTGTCGATGCTATAGATAAGAAATCATTCAAGATTTTAGCTATCTACATACAATTTTTTTGTTTTTTTGGAAGGTTTTCCTTCCTAACACGTCACGCGCATGTCAGTACTTTACACCTTAACAAATCAATGATACTAAGATGAAATTTTTGAGGCTTCAAACATGTTCCTTTATGTGCGCTTATCAATAGCTTATCACTAATACAAGGAATTGTTATCTCTAAAGCATATCTTTTGTAAAAGGAGGAAACCGAATCATGTAGTTGCTGAAATCGGTGCACTCGATCTATATCCGTACCTCTCAATTACGAAGTTGGCGTACTTGTGTAAACAAGTCTAACCTATAGTTTATTTATTTTCTTTGTGTACAAATAAAATCTCTAACAATAAATTACAGTAAATTACACATGTCACAGTAATAGAATTTAGTTTCACGCCACTAAATCTAGTATAACAGAATATATGTGCTTCAACAATGCAGTAAAATCAGTCTCCGCGCTAAATCTCAATTCCAACTACAAGTTTATAATTCAATTCGTTAAACACCTACATCTTTACAATACATTCAATTCTATGAAACTAAATTTATACACTACGAACAACTCAAAAATACAACATCCACTTATGACTATTCCTAACAAAGCATCAACGTTTCGTTGTTCTAAATAAAAGAACAAGAAGATAAATTAACAGATAATTCAAATAGCATCATTAGGGATACTTGGGAACTCCACACATTTTTCCACCCAACCTAGAATTGTAATTCCTCCAGTTCACCCCTGAGCTAAGATGAACTTATGAGGGTATCAAGGTAGAATTTCCTCTAGATTCACAAGCTCATGCAATGTACTAAAGCACAGGACAAGAATCTACTTCTACTTTCAACCAGAGAAATCCAATAAATCAATGACGATAATAAGAACAAGCAGAAGATAAATCAATGGCGCATAACGCAAGATGTATCTAGGGAAATCCACTACTCAAAACCTTGCTATCTGTATCACATATATCATAAATATTAGCGAAGATACAAAGCTTTTTCTCTCTAGAACAATTCCACACAAGTATGATAAACTCTCTTAGCTCACAAGCTAGCTCAGGCCAAATCCTTATCATATTCAGTAGTTCTCCAAGCCCCTAATCTCTTGCATAATTCCTAGGATGAATAGCCCATATTTAAAGGGAATTCACACTACCAAAACTGCACAATCCAAACAAAAGTTCTTCTCTGATTGCATGCATGATATTTACAACTCAATAAATCACACAACTGATAGTACATTCTCCATGCACTCTAGTCTCAACTGGGTCTTTCTCATAATCAAAATGCATGAGTTTCCGATGAGGGAAACTTAAGTTAAATAGAGTGACACTTGCAGATGCACTAGTGCACCAAATGAATGTTAACTCTCTATTAGTTCCACAAACAGTTTGTAACTAATTTAACTCAACATAACTCAGTCAACTCAGTGATCTAATTACAACTAAAAATTAAACTTATCCTGGACCCCTAAAAATTAGGGAGAACATATACATGACTTCAGAAAGACTTCCAAATCCAAATTCCTAAGTTAATTATGTTAATTAAACTTAACTAACTATTTACAAGTTTCTATGAGAGTAGAATTCGATTTTAATTCTTAGTTTAATTCAAGGGCAAATTAAACTAGTATTTGGTTTTGCCATTTCTCAACACTCCCTCTCAACAAGAAAGGGATTATCATCTACCCAAGTCTTGTCTCTGTGAAATTTGAATTTACATCCTCATAATGCCTTTATCAAAATGTATGCATATTTCTCCTTTATGGGAATATACTCTAACAACATAATCTGCCTCAATACATGATCTCTGAGATGATGATATCGGATATCAATATGCTTGGACTGATCATGAAAAACTTGATTTTCAGAGAGTTTGATACAACTCTGATTATTGTAGTAAATCAAAGTTGGATCCATTTACTGACCAACAAACCAAACAGGACCTTCCTCATCCAGATGGCCTCACACATTTCCTCAATCACAACCATGTACTATGCCTCTGCTGCACTGAGTGCAACCGACCTTTTTTTCCTAATGTATCAAGAAATTGTCACTGAACGAATGTTGAAGTTCCCTCCTGATGTGATCTTTCGGTCGGATAGAATCCTTGCCCAATATTCATTAGTGAAGCCTTGAAGCTTCACTCCCTCTGTCCATCTATATTATAATCCATATTGAGAAGTGCCCTCGAGGTATCTCAACACATGCTTTGTTGTCTTCCAATGCAACTTGGTAGGCCTAACCATTGCTTAAGTAAGTTTGTTAATTTCATATCACATATCCGGTCATGTGTTCACCAAGTACATGAGTGAACCTGCAAGCTTCTTGTAAACAAAATAGTCCACCACTTTCGTGAAGTAGCATCCTCCTTCCTCCAATTACCTACTAGAGGAGTCTCCATGGGTTTGCTCCTCTCCATGAGGAACCTCTTGAGTATTTTGTTGGCATACTTTCCATGAGACACAAAAAACTCCCCATCTCCCTGCCATACCTCCATGCCAAGAAAGTAATGCGTGAGCCCCATGTCCTTCATCTCAAACTCTCTTGCAAGGTCCTCCTTACAATATTTGATTAGTTTATCATCACCTGTCAGTATGAGGTTATCAACATATACAATGATCAACAATTTACCTTCCACCACTATGTTCTATAGGTTCACATCCACTTCACTCTTAATGAAGCCCAACCCGTTGAAGTAGCTATCTATCCCGATTTACCAAGCACGGGGTGCTTGCTTCATCCCATACAACACTCTCTTGAGTCGGCACACATGCAACTCATGGTCAAATGTCTTAAAACATTCAGGTTTCTCTATGTACACCTCTTCCTCAATCATTCCATTAAGAAAGGTTGTCTTTACATCCATCTGATGTATCTTCCATCCCATCTGTCCTTATAGTGCCAATATAGGTTTGATTGATGAGTACCTTACAACAGAAGCAAAGTTCTCATCATAGTCAATCCCCTCTACCTCTCAAAATCCATAGGCCATAAATCTAGTCGTATGATTCTCCACACTACCTTCTGCAACATGTTTTACCTTGTAAATCCAATGGGAGCACACCACTAACTTTTCCTACGGTCTCCAGACCACATCCCAAACACTGTTATGAACTATGGAGTCATACTCCTCCACCATGGCATCAACCCAAACCGGATGTTGCACTACCTCCTTAAAGGAAGATGCCTCTGTCACAACACATTCGCCCATAAGATCCATATATCCAGTGTACCTCTCTAGTGATCTCCTCTGCCTATGTTGGGAAGTGGGTGTTCCCACACTCTACCGTGCATCATCCAACAATCTCTTAGCCTCTCTGGTGCGCTTTCTTCCCTCTTTGGAAGACTTTACCTGAGTGGATGTCTCCACTCTCGGATCCTCTACATGTGGCTGCTCCACATCAATTTGAGGCTCCTCAACCTTAGGAGTTAAAAGCTCCTCATCCACATGTAGCTCAATCTCCCTCTCAAGGGAAACTTGCATGGCCTTCTCCTCATCGAATCTAACATTCCTTTGAACCACTGTCATCTTCCTAGTCGGTAAGTAGACCCAATAGTAGTGAGGTGTATCAGTGTACCCCACAAATATACCCAACTATTTTTGGTAGCCTCAATCTTCTTATGTGCATCTTTTGTCACATTGTAATATACATATGACCCAAAAATCTTGAAGTGACCAACATCTGGCCTCTTACTAGAATACACCTCCTCTAGTGTCTTGATCTCAAGTATCTGATGTGGGCTATGGTTCTGAACATAAACTGCTATGTTGCATGCCTCAGCCTACAAGTGTAGTGGTAGGCCCTAATCATGCAACATCGCCCTCGCTACCCCTACTATGATTATGTTCTTCCTCTCGGCCACCCTATTCTGCTGAGGGTTATGGGGTGTCGTAAACTGTAGTTTAATCCCTTCCACTACACAAAAGTTATTAAAATTGTTTGAGACATACCACCGTTATCACTCCGTAGAGCTTTAACCTTCTTTCCCAACTCTTTCTCCACCAATTCTTTAAAATCACAAAACTTTGAAAGTTTGATCCCTTTTTTGCATGACAAATATCTTGCATTTACGAGAATAGTCATCAACAAACATAACATAATACCTATGTTTGGTCATGGATGCTATCGAGAATGGTCCACACACATCTGAATGGACTCGCTCTAGAATAAACTCTGCATGCTTTTCTCTGACGTGAAAGGACAACTTTGTGTATTTTCCCAAAGTACACCCCTTGCATGTATCAACTTGATCAAGCATACTTTTCGGAAGACCGATAGAGATCTGGTGCAATATCTTCAAAGCCCCATTATGCAAGTGGCCCAATCGCATGTGCCACAATTCCCCAATGTCTCGGATCTACACCCTTTCTTATTTTGAGATCAAAGAAACACACTCCTCTACCTCCAGCTTATAGATATTCTTCACGTGAATCCCTATCTTATTTACTTGACCCGTGGTTATGTGTCGAAGGAACGCCTTTCCTTTTGAGAATATAATATCATAGCCTCTATCCTCAAGCATGGAAATGGATACCAAGTTCTTCTTCATCCCAGGAACATACATAACATTATTCAAGGTGGGTGGAGTCCCATGCTCCCTCTAAAAAGTAATCATGCCCAATCCAGTAACATTATACTTCCCATCGCCACCCATCTCAATATGCATCTGGAGATCTTTCTCCTCCAGATCACTAAATAACTCTTTGTCACCAGTCATGTGAAATGAAGCTCCACTATCTAAGTACCATACACTTCCCATCATTGATGACACCATGCATGCAATGAGGTAAAAGTCCAATTAGAATTGAGAGGTCAAATCCACACCTGCGACTCCTCCTGAGGACTTCTTCTTGGAACTATTGAGTGGAATTTTTTTAGAAAAGTGGCCTAGCTCATGACAATTAAAGCACTTAACTTTCGTCGTGTATTTCTTCTTACCTCCATGATAAGAATCTGATTTGGAATGGGAAGATTTCCCTTTCTCCTTCTTCACCTTAATCGCTAAGGCACAATTCTCTTCGTCATCAGTGTTTGATGAAGATCCATCCCTAATGTTGCTCCTGATCTCCTCCTGCATCAAATTTGACCACAATCGTTCCCAATCTGGTAGCTTCTCCTAACCATTGACAAAGTCCTGATAAATATTCCAACTCTTTGGGAGTCCTAGAAGAGAAAGACTCACTATATCATCCTTGGAAACATTAATTCCAACACTTCCAAGTTCATCATGACACTGAGTGAACTTGGTCAAGTATTTTGGAATCGTCTCGCATTTCCCCATTTTGATTTTTTGAAGTTTTTCATTCAATGCCAATTTCCTTTGGTCACTTCTATCCTAATACAAGTTCGTCAATGTTTTCCACATAGCATATGGTGTTTCCTTACCATGGAGACTCAAGACAATGTGGTCTCAAACTCCCTCAATGATTATCTGCCTCGCCTTTGCCACATGCTTCTTCCATTTGGCCAAATTCTATGCATCCAATGATGCTGGCTTAGGAATTTCTTGATCAACAAATTCCTTCGAGCCATTATCCTCTAGCACAACCTCTATTTTGCCCCTCCAAGCTATAAAATTTGAGTTGCCTTCCAAGACATACTCGAGCCGCAAACCATAGAATGCCATCTATCAATTCTGAAGTATGTATTGCAAATTCAAATTTCACCTCTAACCCGAAACTCAAAACTTCAAAATATCCTTGAGTATACTATTCTCAGCTCTAATACCATGTAGAAAATGATGTAGATTCACAAGCTCATACAATGTACTAAAGCACAGGAGAAGAATCTACTTCTATTTTCAACTAGTGGAAGCCAATAGATTGATGAATACAATAAGAACAAGAAGAAGATAAATCAATGACACATAACACAAGATGTATCTAGGGAAAACAACTTCTCAAAACCCCGCTATCTCTATTGCATATATCATAAATATGCAAAGTCTTTTCTCACTATAAAACTGTTGCATAAGTATGCCCAAACCTCTTAGCTCACAAGCTAGCTCAAGCCATATCCTTGACCTATTTAGTAGCTCTCCAAGTCCCTAATGTATTGCATAATTCCTAGGATGAATAACCCATATTTAAAGGGAATTCATGCTTCCAAAACTGTGCAATCCAAACATAGGTTTTTCTCTGATTGCCTGCATGCTATTTACAACTTGGTAAATCACACAAATGATAATACATTGTCCCTGCACTCTACTATCAACCCGGTCTTTCTCAAAATCGACATGGATGAGTTTTTGATGAGGGAATACTTAGTTAACTAGAGTGACACATGTGGATGCACTAGTGCACCAATTGACTGTTAACTCTCCATTAGTTCCACAAACAATTTGAAACTAATTTAGATGAACATAAATCAGTAAACTGAGTGATCAAATTACAACTCACAATTAAACTCATCCTGGACCCCTAAAACTTAGAGAGAACATATATATGACTTCAGAAAGACTTCCAACCTGAAATTTCTAATCTAATTAAGTTAATTAAACTTAATTAACTATTTACAAGCTATTGTGAGAATAGAATTCAACTTTAATTCTCAGTTTAATTCAAGGACAATTAAATTGGAATTTCTTGTTTCTGTTTCTCAACAATCAACAACCTCTATTGATCCCTTCAATATGTATTTTATACCTTTCTTCGATGATAATTCTTTCCTTTTGCGGCATCTCGCTTTTTTGGTCTTTAATGCCCACTTGCCTAGGCCTTTCCTTAAAATCACTCCTTTCTCTTTCGTGATGCTTTTAGGCTTATCCAGGCTTAGGATCTTTCCCCAACTAAGCGATTTAGTGGATTTTCTCTCCTATCCATTAAAACTTATCTAGAATCTTATCTAAAATCTTTGTCATAAAACAATTATCCCAATCCGATTTGCCAATGAGATTTTTTTCTATTATTCTTTCTTTGGCAAGAATCTCATATTCAGGTGTTTCTTACCCAAGTACTTAAATTCCATTTATTTATTTATTAATAAAAATATTTATTTACATAAATATTTCAATGTACTTCATGACTTTTCTGCCATTCTTACTAACATAATTCACTCTAAATAAAAACAACATTACAACAGTGGAGGGATATCACAGATAATGTTGTCTTAAGTTGATATGATTTTTGCCTCAATTGTTAATTGTCTTAAATGGGTTTTGTCTTAATTGAAATTGTCTTAAGTGGTCATTGTCTTAAATGTTAAGTTTTTTCTTAAAATATTTTTGTATCAAACTGTTTTTGTCTTAAATATAAAGTTGTCTTAAAATATTTTTGCCTCGAACTGTTTTTGTCTTAAAAAAAAGTTTTGTCTTAAAATGTTTTTGTCTTGAACTATTTTTATCCTAAATTATATTTTTAAGACAATTAATTGATATTAAAGTTTATTGTAAAATAACTAAAATAAAAAGTGACTTTTTAAGACAAAAAAATATTGTCTTAAAAGTGCCCTTCATGTAGTAGTGTGAAAAATAATATATTTTATATAGTTATGATGGTGTTACTAAATGTAATCATTTATTATAAAATTTAATGAACGTGAGAATCACTTTCATTGACCTCTAAACCTATAGAAATTGAGGAAATAACATGAAATACATCAATTCGATCAAGGTTGGCTATTTGAATAAAAGAGAATATAATAAACTTGTCCTTGCACTATATAATATTTCCATCAAGTACGCATGGAATCAATCTTTTGGAACCTATCTCAATACTATCTCATTATTCATTTTCATCTTCAAAGTTAAAAGAGTTTTCCCACCACCCACTAGATTGTATAAGCTCCCCTTTGATAGCAAATCGCATTGATAAAGGCTACGCTCTCTTATTGTTCTGGTCAAAGTTGTCATATGAGCTAGATTGCAATCATCAATTGTGCACTTTATTAAAAACAATTCTCCATTTCACATTTATCATACAATATATAAGATAATAAAGGAAAATTGTTCTTCAACCTAGGAATAAACAAAATATTACTGAGCTCAAAAATATGACTTGAAGGCATATAAAAAAATTGAAATGAATAGTCATATATAGTCTCATAAGATAGGAAATCATGGCTGCTACTAAAACTTGTTTAATAAAGACCTATGATACGTCAAATGTGTGGAATTTTCATTTATCAAATACGATCCAATACTACACCCAATGATATAGAGAAGATGCCAAAGTTTCCATCTTTGAAAATATACAATGTACAATATCAAGAAGAAAATAACCCTTGTGAGCAGCAAGTTTCTTCTCCCCAGTAACCTAGGGTATCATGGAAAACAAATTCAAACAATGTCAAGCACCATTCCAAGTTAATTCTTAGTTGAAATACGGATTCCCTTTTACCTCTATACAAATTTCTTGTTACATATAGAGTGATATTAGCCATAAGAGTAACCTCTTACACCATGATTGGATTGCATGGTATAATACAATACCTAAATTTCACCTTTAAGTTCTAGGATCTTAGTCATATGGATTTTTTTTTTTTGTTATAATATGTTTTTGTAGTTTTTGGTAATTACAGTGGAATCAGCAATAGGGGCAGCCTCGCAACTCGTGTTACATGGGGTCGATTCTGACCGCTACCTCTATAACCACTGGGAGCTGCACCTGCCCCTCTATACAGCTCCAGGATAAGTTTGGGGGATTTGAACTCGTGACCTTCAGTACAGAGCCCGCCTTTCTAACAAACTTCACCGCATTGTGATTACCAACTCGCCTACCCCCTGGGGGCTAGTCATATGGATTTTCATCCTGAAGGATTTTATAAAATATAAACAAGAAAATAGAAGCAATGGATAATATTTGAATCCTTAACAAGTTTATTGACAAGTTTTATGTGTTTCAATAAGTTTCAACCTCGACATCTTAGAAGGGATATAATAGAACTGAAAAAACTTGTTAGTTGTAAAGACGAGAGTAACAGAAATTAGAAAGATTTTTAGTATGGGAAATTACAAACAATAAAAAATTTACATGGGTCAAAATAAAATTTGTAATTACATAATTATTAAAGGTTTAGAAGTTTCAGTGATATTTATAATTAGCTTACCCAGATTAGTAAATATGGTTGTTAGAGGTAATTGCTTGTTATTTTCATATGTTGACTATGATAGATTATGATTAACTATAGTTGACCATGGTTTTTCATGTTTGATCATGGTAGACCATGGTTAACCATAGTCCATATCCACAATGGACGGTCGTAGTTGACCATTTTCGACCATAGTGACCACAATTGAGTATGTTTTACTATTCTAACCTTTTTTTACCATGGTTTCCATGTTGAGCATGGGTTTACCATCCTTTTTTAAGTTTGAGTATGGTCAACCAAAGATGGCCATGGTTGATTATGGTTGATCATCATTGACCATTATTGATTATGGCTTATGATAGGTAACTAAAGATGACCAGAATAACCAACTAAGAAACTTAACCAAATACACAAAGCATATGTGTCTATTTAGACTTCAAATAAAGGAAGGTCAATATCAACATGTACCTTGAGGGGTGTAACACCTCTAAGATGATTTCTTGTTGAAGGTTTCTCTACCACTATTGGTAGCCATTTGAACTTATTCATTATCTCTTTATGTCACGCAAAGGGCTTTCCTGAGTAGCAACTCGATAGAATCTATTGAACCACTAATTATTTTTTCTTACATCATCAAATGCCACTTGGCATGAGGAGAGTAATATTACCCAAGTTTAATTAACTAAAGAACCCACTTTGTATACCCTACCTTGTTTGTGACATGGGTAAAGAAATGAGAAACAGAGGGTTTCTATAATAATACTAATCTAAATTGTTTAGAGAATGAACTTAAGAAAGAAATATAAATAAAAAAATAAATAGATATTGTATAAAGCAAATAATACATTGAAACCCAAATTTTATTGAATAATAATTTTTTTAAAAATAAAAAAATTACAAGGAAATATATCCTAGCTAGAACGAGCATAACTTATTTAATGAAATGTGATCCTATATTATATTAACAAGAAAAAGTTAAAACTTCTTTCTAACATAAAATATGTTGTCCTATATTGTAAAATCATAGAGATCGAAAACCCTAACCTTATTAATTGATATAATAAAAAAATGTGCACCTAAAAGACTAATTCATTTGTCAACTTCATTTAGCCACAACTTTTACATACACATTCTTTTTAAAATACTTATTAAAGTATTACAAAACATAATCCACACTTTAGGATTTTGCTAAGCGCCGCTATCAAAAATTTCAAAATTAACACAAAAAAAGACATAAAAGATACTGAACATTTTTCAATTTAATAACATGAATATATAAAAACAATTTAACAATTTACTATATATAAAATTATTTTAAACTAGTAAAATATATAAATAGTGATCTAAATCTACAAATTCAATAGATTCCAAATACATCTTTATATTTGTAAATATTTACTTTTATTTAAAAAATTAAAATATATATTTAGAAACATTATTCTTACATCAAACTATTTAATAAAATATTAATTATGATGACCATAATAATCATTTATGAACATTTTCCACGTAACTATGTAACGAGGGGAATGATCTCGTTCGTTGAAATATTAATAAAAGTGAAAAGTTATATGTGTGAATTATTATTTTATTTACATGTCATAAGTTTTTAATCTATAATTAAAATATGTAAAAAAAAAAAAATTAACAAGGTATAAAAAGGAAAAAAATAAAAAAAAGGGGAAAAATTAAAATAAGCAGTTATTAAAATTAAACTTAAAAACTAATCACAAGAAAATAATAATAATAATAATTATTAAAAAACAATAAATCAATTAGTTTAAGTAATAAGAGAATTAAAAACTAAAAATATTCTAAATCATGAATGAAAAAAAAACTTATAATTATAATTATGTAAATAATAAAAACTAACAAATATAAAATAAATAAATTAAGGATAATGTAAATAATTAAATATTAAAACTAAATAATTAAGTAATATAATTATATAAATAATAAATAAATAATTATATAACACAAATTAGAGGTCAAAGATATAAACAAAAAATTAAAATAGTAATAATAAAAGAAAAAAGTTATTATAAATAAAATAAAATTATAAGGTAAATAAAATATAGAATAAATAAAAATTATATATATAGGATCAATAATCATACTAATTTAGAATCGAATTATAAATTAAATACATATATAATTATCCAAAAATTCCTCATAGTTTTTTATTTTATTTTATTTAGAATAAATTTCTATATTATTTTATTATTTTTGTTATATACATATTTATTTATTATTTATATAATTATATTAGTTAATTATTTATTTTTAATTAATTATTTATACTTTGGTTTTTAATCTATTTATTTTATATTTTTGACTTCTATCATTTATAATCATAAGCTTTTATTTATTCTAAATCAATCATAATGATGAATCACAAAGGCATGCACATTTTATTCAATTATGTAATAGATTCAAAATACTTTTTTTTAAATATTGCTACTCACAAAAGTCTTTATTCACATATAATTCACTGAAATACATATATATATTAAATTTAATAATTTATATTGGATATAATTTTTTTATGTATATATTTTAAATTTAAAAAATTATATTGGATATAATTTTCTTAAACAATTAAATTTTGATGGAAAGGAAATTAAATTATATTCATTTTCCCAAACAAAAGTTTTTGCAAATTCGTGTTTTGCCACATCGAATCTAGTTGGAAAAAGGCAGAGAGAAAAGCAATCTATATACCGTTTCTTATAAAGGATCAACCTATCACTTTACCTTTGGACAGATTGAGTCCAAATAAAAAAGTAAACCAACCATACTCCCAAGGAATCAAATTAAAACCCCAAACACCATTCACCCATTGACAAAATATAGAATAACATTTACACCATTTACCCATTGACAAAATATAGAAGAGCATTTACACACCATTTACCCATTGACAAAATATAGAATAACATTTACATAAGTTAGATGGGAAGAGGTAAGATGAATACGTGTTCTATAATGATTGTGTAATCAGAAAGATTCAAAGGGAAAATGTTGTTGACTACGCCCTAAGCTACTCGGGTAGCCATTGCAATAGAGAGCAATCACCATTTCTTGGCAACGCATGGGTGGTTGCCATTTGTTGACATTTTCCTTGTAATATTATAAGATAGATAGCACACTAAACTATTCTGGCGAAACCTATAAAGGAACCTCCATAAACTATTCCAGCAAATCAATAACCACAGGAAGACGTATTCAAACCAAAATGCTGACACGTGTTTTTGGTGGTATCCTTTCGCCCTTAAACTTGATTGGGTGGGAAGAAAATTGGAGCTTTCCTCGTGGGAATCATAAGCCAGGAACCTCATGGGTATGTTCCAGAGACTTTGTGGGTGGGCTGTGCGATATCCATTATATTAAAATGCCAACTTTTGACCATTGATATCGTTGCCTTTGGAAGGAAGACTTTAAGCCGGCTACCAAACGCGTCGGGAGTGCTATATATCCAATCTTTTTGATCTGGCTCATATATATCCAATCTTCCCATTCAATAAGTTGATGAAGCAAAAATAGTTCGTTTAGTTCATCGAAAGAGCTATCTGGGAACCAGCAGCGGCTGCACCATCAAAATCGCTTCGATAATTCTTTGCAATATATCGTATGGTCTTTGATCTTTCTTCAATGATATTGCCATGGTCTCTTGTTTAGATATCCCCATCTGTATTGTTCTATAACCTGTTACTTTTGATGGTAGAACGCAGTGACCTTCTGATGTATCTTCTTAGAAATTCTCATGTATGGATTTTTAATTTGTTTGTTCGCATTGCGGATATTGGCAATAATTTTAGCGGGAGATATGGAGCAGCAGAGACTGTGGATTGTAGTTGTGATGGCAATGGCGATGATGGTTTTGCCATTTAATTGTTTGGCTACTGACTACACCGTCGGCGACAGTGCACAGTGGAATCTCGGCGTCAACTATAAGACCTGGGCTTCTGGCAAAACATTTGTTGTAGGCGACAAACTCGGTATGTAAAATCACAAATTATAGCAAGACCCAAAATAAATATTTGATGAAACTGTTGCAACTGAAGATATATATTAACGAGTGATGGTTGAATATATTGCAGTGTTCAAATACACGCCCGGCACGCACACTGTGCTGGTGGTGAACAAGGCAGGGTACGATTCCTGCACCACTAGTAATCCGTTGTCCACACACACCAGTGGAAACGATAGCATTACATTGGACAGCACGGGTGCCAAGTATTACATCTGCGGAATCACAGGTCACTGCTCCGCCGGCATGAAGGTCACTATCACCGTTGGCGCTGCCTCTGCTTCAAAGAACGGAACAACGCCATCCCCCTCGCCCGCCCGTTCTCCATCATCATCCGCCCCTCCCACTACACCAACTGTTCAATCGCCGTCCCCATCATCGGCCGCTCCCACCCCACCAACTGTTGGATCGCCTTCCCCGTCATCGACCGCTTCCACAACGACAACTGTTGGAACGCCTTCCCCATGATCCGCAGCTACGCCGACTGCAGTGCAAACACCATCGTCGTCGACAAACGGGGCGAGCACAGCCTCCCCTTCATACCGCATGGGTGCTGTCCTCCTTGGAGGATCTCTTTTATTCGCCATGGCCTCGCTGTAGGCATACACAGATACCTTCTCACTCCAATATTGAGTGAGTGCCATCGTCAGGATCGTTAGTGCTTTCAGATTGTTTTTTTCTCATCATTTATCTTTTGGGTCACCACTGATCATTGGATGTATTGGATTCATGTCCCTTACGCTAATAAGTAAACCAATATCATGTTAGTGTTTCTTCCCATTTGTAGGAATACTAGTTATTTGTAAGCTGTTATGATTCATAACGCAAAATCTGCATGTAAACTATCATCAAATTTTAAGCACTTAGTATCGTTCGAATATACAGTTGTTTTTATCTACCCAATGCCAATTATATTTACTGCAGCAGAGTACTGCGCTCTCTCTATTCTCTTGGACTCCAACGTAAATGTAAGAACTAATTTAGTGTCAACTAATTAGAGATGGATATTCTCAATGTCCAAATTCAATGTTCAAACACCTTTTATTAATAATGTTGTGTAGAATTTATAGACTTCATAAAACAATTTATTTTATTTGGTTATGATGGTGTTAGTGTATGGAATGATATAATAGAAAACTTAATGAACATAAGTATCCCTTTCATTTAGCTCAAAACCTATAAGAACCTAAGAAATAACATGAAATAGGTCAATGGTTACTATTTGAGTCCAAGAGAATGTAATAAACTTGTCCTTGTCCTTGCACACTATCATATTTCCATCAGGTACACCTAGAATCAATCACTAAAATCAAAATAGTTTTGGAGATTATCTCCATGATGTCTCAACATTCATTTTCATCTTCGAAGTTACAAGACTTTTCCAACCTCCCACTAGAATGTATACGTGCCTCTTAATAGCAAATCACATTGATAAAGGCTACCCCTATCTTGTTCTTCGTCAACATTGTCATACAAGCTAGATTACAATCATTGATAGTGCACTATTATTCTACAATCAATCGAGGGTTGAAGATTATTGTTTAACCTAGGAATCAACAAATTATTAGTCGGTTCAAAAATACCACGGCAAATAAAAATCAATAGAAATAAATAGTTTCATAGAATAGGCCACATCATCACTAAGATGGACACTCATGCCTTGCTCCTAAAACTGGTTTAATAAAGTCATATGATATCTTAGATATGTGGAATCTTCATTTTCCAAATATGATCCAATACTAGACCCAATGATATAAGAGAGGAGACCACAGTTTCCATCTTTGAAAATATAAAATATACAATATAAAGAAGAAAATAACCCTCGTGAGCATCACGTTTCTTCTCTCAAATAAACTAAGGCATCATAGAGAATGAATTCAAACGATATCAAACACGGTTCCAATGTAATTCTTACTTGAAATATAAATTCCCTGTTACATCTCGAGTGATATTAGCCCTAAGAGAAACCTTGAGCTTATACCATGAGTTCATTGTATAACACAATACATAAATTTCACCTTTAAGTTGTAAGATTTTAAGTTTAAGGATCTTAACCATATGAATTTTCATCTCTCGTGGTTTTATAAAATATAAATAAGAAAATAGAAAGATATAATAGAATTAAAAATACTTGTTAGTTAAAAAGACAATAATAATATAAATTAGCTAGAGATTTATCATTGGAAATTACAAACAATGGAGAATGTAGATGGATCAAAATGAAATTTGTAATTATACCAGTATTATATAGTTAGAAATTTCAGTAATATGTATAACTAGCACAACCATATTACTACATATGGTTGATAAATATAGATTTATGTCATTTTTATACACTAATTAGCATATCAAAGGTGAAAGTAAAGTCTACTGGCAATGTCAAAGTCCTATGCACTATGGCCATGACATTGTTGGCTACCATCTCCACGAGGAGTTACTCTAAATGATGGATAAGCTATGTGTTCCTAAAGGTGAGTGAGTATGGTTGATTAGAGGTCTCACACCTCCAAAGTTGTAGGGTGCTTTAGTGTAGGGAAGATACAAAGGTATGTGGATTGGCTCAAGATGTAAGATGCAGCTAAGTTTATAAGACGATGCATGTTTTGATGTACGAACAAGCCTAAGAACAAGAAATAGGATTTATATCATCCCTTACCTATATTCACTCATCTTTTGAAAAGCATTTCCATGTAATTTATGGGAGAGTTTCCAACAACAAGGAAGGGATATGACTACCTATTTATGGCAGTTGATAGGTTCAATAAAATGTGTGTTTGGTGCCTTGTGAAAATACCATTAGTGGGCAAGAAGAGGTAATTTTTTTCTTTGGATAGCTCTTGGTGCATTTTGAGATACCAAGAAGAATTGTTGTAGACATGGACACAAGATTTCTCAATGTATTTTAGAGTACCTTGTGGGAAAAATGGACACTAAGTTGAAAGGTCTCGGTAGACAAAAGCAGTCATATAATGACTCTGATGTAACTCTATCTATGTTATAAAATATCAACACATAAATATTCATCTAACTAGCACATAATTTAAGAGATAATTAAATGAAAAGACTTACTTGTAAGTGATAATATTTCTTATTGGATAATTTAGAGTGGTTGTACTATCCCATTTTCACTGACCGCAACAATGTTTCTAGGATGACTCTCCACAAAATATTTTTATAGTTGGTCATCCTCAAACCCTTAATCAACTACTACTCCCAATGACTCCTTTGTCTCTCAGCATTCTGTTCTAGAAAGAATGAATGCTTCTTCTCTCTACTTTCATATATTAAGTAGAACCAATTGTTCCAAAACCCAAAAAAAATGAAAAATGATTCTTTATTGTTTTATTTATTTATATATTATTATTATTATTATTATAAAACAAACTTAACTATCTTATAAAAGTTATTAAATCATAATCAACTATTAATAATATATTCCATCAAATAATAATAATAATAATATAAAGGCTCTAGAGCCTTGTATGGAATGTCGTGTAAATATTCTGGTAAATCAATGACTAGAGGAAGACGTATTCAAACCAACTGCTTATATGTGTTTTTGGTGGATGTCGTTCGCCCTTAAACTTGATTGGGTGGTAAGAAAATTGGAGCTTCCCTCGTGGGAAAGGGAACCTCATGGGTATGTTCCAGAGATTTTGTGGGTCGCCTGTGCTATATCCATTATATTAAAATGCCAACTTTTGACCATTAATATGGTTGCCTTTGGAAGACTTTAAGTTGGATACCAAACGCGTCGGGAGTGGTATATATCTAATCTTTTTGAAACAAAAATACTTCGCTCAGTTCATCAAAAGAGCTATCTCGGAACCAGCAGCGGCTGCACCATCAAAATCGCTTCGATAATTCTTTGCAATATATCGTATGGTCCTTGATCTTTCTTCAATGATATTTCCATGGTCTCTTGTTTAGATGCCCATCTGTATTGTTGTATAACCATTTACTTTTGATGGTAGAACGCAATGACCTTCTGATGTATCTTCTTAGAAATTTTCATTTGTGGCTTTTTAATTTGTTTGTTCGCATAGTGGATATTGGCAGTAATTTTAGCAGGAGATATGGAGCAGCAGAGACTGTGGATTGTAATTGTGATGGCAATGGTGATGACGAATTTGCCATTCAATTGTTTGGCTACTGACTACACCGTCGGGGATAGCGCACAATGGAATATGGGCGTCAACTATAATGTTGAAATATCAATTTCAACCTTCCGTGCAACAGCATTAAACGGAAAATGAAAACCATTCCCGAAAACCGTTGAGCCTTATCGCACCGCCTTTTGGCAAAGGTTTTTTTCCCTGGAGGCCTCCGACACAATCCACTGCTGCCACGTGTCCTCAGTACGAACTGAAAATTGCCCATCTCCCAGACATTAAACTTCGATTAGGTTGTGTGGCTGAAGCATGCGAAATGTGTCTCATCAGGTCAATGCACATGGATTTCCTTCAACCTACCAGAACGTTTCCTATTTATTTTACCGCCGGCTTTTATTAAATGCATTTATTGAACTGTCATAGTCTTAGGTAAAGTATTTAAAGTTTTTACAGCATGTAATTTTTTTTATTGTTAACCCATATGGTATGTATGCAATATAGTTTTGGTTGTATGCGTTGACTTTGTATTGTTATTGCACACAGGAGGAGAAGGAACTGGGGTTCACAGTAGTGAGGAATGAAAAACCAGAGGTTTTCACAGCAGTGTAAGGGTGAAGGTAAATAAAATGCAGACAAAGACTTTGTAATGTAATGAAATGGTGTATAACGCACAATAGTGCGAAACATAAAAAAAACCCCAGGGTTGAAATGTAATTTTTGTGTATTGCTCAAACGAAGGGAAGCAAGAGTGAATGAAGAATGACTGTGTGAGTTTTATTTTTGAGATTGAAATGTAATGTAAGAAATTTTTACAGCATATGTAAGAATTTTTTTTTTTTTTTTTTTTACAGTTGTAAATGTAAAAGCCCTTTTTACAGTAGTAAATGTGAATGAAGATTTTACACAGAAGTGTAAAAATCATTTGTAAAAGAGGCAGAGTATTTAGTTTTTGGTAAAAGTTTTTGGTGAATCCCTCTGAGAGAGAGGAAGAAAATTGTATTAGGCAGTTTATAAATTAATACAAGTTTGTTTTGGCTGAGAAATTTTGCTTTGCTCAGAAATTTTTTTCGGGCTTCCCTGTGCAAAAGATCCTGTGGCAGAAAAAACAAAGCATTGCTCTGTATTCAGTTAATTTGTGTTTGAAATTACCAAAAATTTCCAACAGTGGTATCAGAGCAGATCCAGGCTCTTTGAAGCTGAAGGAGTTTTTTATTGCAGCAGTAAACCTTCTCCATCAAAGTGAAGTTTCAGGCAAAAGTATCTAGGTATTCCTCAAAGTTTTTTTGTGTTACTGCTGAAGAAACAATCAGTTTTTTTTAAATATACAGCCAAGGATTTAGAAGCATAGCTGAGAATGCAAGGAATGGCTAGCACAAGCATTAGCATGGGCATGTTTAATACTCATCTCCCATATTTTAATGGAAAAAACTATGACTATTGGGCAATAACTATGAGAGCCCTGTTTGTCTCACAAGATCTATGGGAACTTGTTGAATATGGGTTTGAAGAACCAACATATGAAAATCAATTTAAAAGTTTAACTCGGGGAGAGAAGGATCTGCTGAAGAGCAATAGGAAGAAGGATTCAAAAGCCCTTGTGTTTTTGTATCATGTAGTGGACCAGAGTGTGTTTCCAAGGATAGCAGTAGCTAAGACATCCAAAGAAGCATGGAAAACCCTCAAGACAACCTATCAAGGCATGGAGAAAGTGAAGACTGCAAAACTACAATTGCTGAGGAAATATTTTGAGAATCTGTGCATGAAGGAGTCAGACAACATTGACTCATTCTTCACGCATGTAATTGGTCTGGTCACACAGATAAGGACTCATGGAGAGACTCCTGAAGAAAGGAGGATTGTGGAGAAAATATTGAGAGTCCTACCCTCAAGGTTCCATGTGATTGTCACCACCATAGAAAAGACAAACGATCTCTCAAACTTTTCAGTTGATGAGCTACATGCATCACTGATAACACATGAGTAGAGGCTGAGTAGAAATGAAAACTCATCTCTAGAGCAAGCCTTCAAGACCCAGATGTCCTTTGGAAGAGGAAGAGGTCAAGGCAAAGGAAACAAGAGAGGAAGAGGCAGAAGCCAAAACAGAGGTGGAAGGAATAGTCCAAAAAATGCTCAAGGAAGAGGCAGTGATCCAAATCAGAACCAAGGCCAAGGCAGTAGCCAACAAAGAGGACGACATCATGCTCAAGGACAAAGGTATGAAAAATCCAATGTCCAATGTTATTACTGTAAAAAATATGGGCATTATGCAAATGAATGTAGGAAAAAGCAGCATGATATGAGTAATAGACCAAATGCAAATATCACTAGAGAAAATATCAGACAAGATAATGTGTTTTTATCTTGTAACATGGCTGAAACAAATAGTGATGATATATGGTTTTTAGATTCCGGCTGTAGTAACCATATGACAGGTTACATAGCCCTGCTTTCAAACTTAGATCAGAGTGTGAAATCACAAGTCACACTTGGGACTGATAGCAAAATTTCTGTTATGGGAAAAGGAGAAGTAAAAATATTTACAAAGAAAGGTGAGAAGAAAACCATAGCAGATGTCTACTATGTCCCTGGAATGAGATGTAACCTCTTGAGTATTGGACAACTTGTTCAGAAGGGGTACAATGTTTTCTTTGAGAATGATGTATGCACCATCATGGATAGAGCACCCAGCAAACGATGCATTGCTGAAGTGAAGATGACAAGGAACAGGATGTTCCCTCTCAGAATAAGGGCAGATTTGAAAAACAAAGAAGTAATTGCAGTAGTTACCCAAGAGGCTTTCCAAAGTGTACCAAAGGATGAAAATTGGTTGTGGCACTTGAGATTTGGACATCTCAACTTTGGAGGTCTTAACTTGTTGAGCAGAAAAGGAATGGTAAGAGGATTACCATTGATAGAGAAACCGAACAGCTTTTGTGAAGGTTGTATCTTGGGAAAACAACACAGAGAAAGTTTTCCATCAGGGAAAAGCATAAGGGCAAAGGCACCCTTAGAGATTGTCCACTCAGATTTATGTGGACCGATGCAAACTCCATCACTAGAAGGCAGCCAATATTTTCTAACATTCATTGATGATTTCACCAGAAAAACTTGGGTCTATTTCCTTAAGAACAAAAGTCAAGTGTTTGAAAAATTTCGAAATTTCAAGGCACTTGTAGAAAATCAAAGCAGGCTGCATATCAAAGTTTTGAGAACTGAGAGAGGAGGTGAGTACATCTCCAAGGAATTCCTACGGTTTTGTAGAGAAAATGTAATACACAAACATTTTACAGCTAGGTACACCCCGCAGCAAAATGGAGTTGCCGAAAGGAATAACAGGACCATCATGGATATGGCAAGGAGCATGTTGAAGGCAAAGCATTTGCCAAATTATTATTGGGTTGAAGCTGTACATTGTGCAGTATATATCTTGAATAGGTGTCCTAAAAAAGCAGTGATGAACAAAGTGCCGGAAGAAGCATGGAGTGGGAGAAGGCAAGGAGTCACCCACATGAAATTTTTTGGATGTGTGGCCTATGCACACATTCCGGATCAGCTAAGGAGGAAGTTGGACAACAAGGGGAAGAAATGTATTTTCATTGGATACAATGAGGAATCCAAAGCTTACAGGTTGTATATCCTATCCACCAAGAAGTTTTTTGTCAGTAGAGATGTTCAGTTCATTGAGGAGGAAGCTTGGGATGGAAGCATAGAGAAAACAATGAATGTTAAAAATTGTTTGTCTCATGATGAAGATGATGAGGAGGTGGCTAAAATACATTCCCAAATAGCAGTGCCAACACAAGGACAGCAAGGAACACCCTTGAGGATAAATGAAAGTGCTTCTCCAAGCACACCACAAGGAGGAAATTCAAGTGCATCTTCAAGCACTTGCACACGAAATGAAAGAGGTAAGAAGTTTAGAAATTTAATTGACATTTATGATGAAGGTATGAATTCCCTGTTTGCTTTGTATTGTCATGTTGATGACCCTATTCATTTCGAAGATGCAATTAAGGATAGGAAATGGATAGAAGCTATGGATGAGGAGATCAATTCCATAGAAAGAAACAAGACATGGGATTTGGTTGAGCTACCAAAAGGTAAAGAACTCATTGGAGTCAAATGAGTCTACAAGACCAAGTGCAATGCTGAAGGCATGATAGAAAGGCACAAGGCAAGTCTTGTTGTCAAGGGCTACAAGCAGCATTATGGGAGAGATTATGAGGAGACTTTCGCACCGGTTGCAATAATGGAAACCGTGAGAGCAGTGCTATCCATAGCAGCTCAAAACAAGTGGAAAGTTTATCAAATGGATGTGAAGTCAGCATTCCTAAATGGAGTGTTGATGGAAGAGGTTTACATTGAACAACCTCTAGGCTATGAAAAGAAAGGCGAAGAGCACAAAGTGTGCAAATTGAAGAAATCTCTTTATGGGCTGAAGCAAGCGCCAAGAGCATGGTACAGTAGGATAGATTCCTATCTACTGGAGAATGGGTTTGACAAATGTGAGGGAGAACCCACTGTCTACGTCAAAGAAAAGAATGGTAAATTGCTAATTTTTGTGTTATATGTTGATGATGTGATTTTTACAGGTAATGATGACTACCTCATTGAATAGTTCAAAACAATCATGAAAGAAGAATTTGAAATGACTGACATGGGTTTGATAAGATACTTCTTAGGAATAGAAGTAGATCAAAATGGAAATGGAATTTTTATCTCACAGGAAAAATATGTAAATGAAGTGTTGGAAAGATTCCATATGCAAGAGTGCAAGGCAGCAATCACTCCCACAATAATGGGATTAAAACTCAGCAAAGAGGACAACAACAAGGACTTTGATCCTAGTTTGTACAAGAGTATAGTTGGCAGCCTAATGTATTTGACTACAACTAGGCCTGACATAATGTTTGTTGTTAGTTTAATTTCCAGATTCATGGAGAGGCCAAAGGAAGCACATTGGCAGGAAACAAAAAGAATTCTGAGGTATGTTAAAGGTACTAAAAGGTTTGGCATTTTATATACAATCTCAGAATGCTCAAATTTGGTTGGATACACTGATAGTGATTGGGCTGGAAGTGTAAATGATCGGAAAAGCATTTCCGGTTATGTTTTTCACATGGGTTCAGAAGCCATTTCATGGGCTTCAAAGAAGCAGTCCATTGTAGCATTGTCTACAGCAGAGGCAGAATATGTGGCAGCTACACCAGCAGCATGTCAAGCAGTTTGGATGAGAAGGATGTTGAGGAGCTTAGGCCAAGAGCAGGCAAAAGCAACAATGATTTTTTGTGACAATAGCTCAGCTATTGCATTATCCAAGAATTTAGTGTTTCATAAGAGAACGAAACACATTGACACAAGATTTCATTACATCAGGGAATTGGTGAGCAATGGAGAAATTGTTCTACAACATTGCAGGACTCAGGAACAGGTTGCAGACATTTTGACAAAGCCATTGGACCAGAAAAGCTTTGAATTTTTGAGGAAGTGTTTGGGTATGACTGAATGCCCAGCAGTTGAAATTAAAGGGGAGTGTTGAAATATTAATTTCAACCTGCCGTGCAACAGCATTAAACGGCAACCGAAAACCATTCCCGAAAACCGCTGAGCCTTATCGCACTGCCTTTTGGCAAAGGTTGTTTTTCCCTGGAGGCCTCCGACACAATCCGCTGCTGCCACGCGTCCTCAGTACGAACCGAAAACTGCCCATCTCCCAGACATTAAACTTCGATTAGGTTGTGTGGCTGAAGGATGCGAAATGCGTCCGATCAGGTCAACGCACATGGATTTCCTTCAACCTGCCAGAACGTTTCCTATTTATTTTACCGCCGGCTTTTATTAAATGCATTTATTGAACTGTCATAGTCTTAGGTAAAGTATTTAAAGTTTTTACGGCATGTAATTTTTTTTATTGTTAACCCATATGGTATGTACGCAATATAGTTTTGGTTGTATGCGTTGACTTTGTATTGTTATTGCACACGGGAGGAGAAGGAACTGGGGTTCGCAGCAGCGAGGAATGAAAAACCAGAGGTTTGCACAACAGTGCAAGGGTGAAGGTAAATAAAACGCAGACAAAGACTTTGTAATGTAATGAAATGGTGTATAACGCACAGCAGTGCGAAACATAAAAAAAACCCCAGGGTTGAAATGTAATTTTTGTGTATTGCTCAAACGAAGGGAAGCAAGAGCGAATGAAGAATGACTGTGTGAGTTTTATTTTTGAGATTGAAATGTAATGTAAGAAATTTTTACAGCATATGTAAGAATTTTTTTTTACAGTTGTAAATGTAAAAGCCCTTTTTACAGCAGTAAATGTGAATGAAGATTTTACACAGCAGTGTAAAAATCATTTGTAAAAGAGGCAGAGTATTTAGTTTTTGGTAAAAGTTTTTGGTGAATCCCTCTGAGAGAGAGGAAGAAAATTGTATTAGGCAGTTTATAAATTAATACAAGTTTGTTTTGGCTGAGAAACTCTGCTTTGCTCAAAAAAAAAAAATTGGGCTTCCCTGTGCAAAAGATCCTGTGGCAGAAAAAATAAAGCATTGCTCTGTATTCAGTTTTGAAATTACAAGAAATTTCCAACATATAAGACCTGGGCTTCTTGCAAAACATTTGTTGTGGGCGAAAAAATCGGTATGTAAAATCACAAATGATACTGTTGCAACTGAAGATATATAAGATATATATTAACGAGTGATAATTGAATATAATGCAGTGTTCAAATACACGCCCGGAACGTTCACTGTGCTGGTTGTGAACAAGGCAGTGTACGATTCGTGCACCACTAGTAATCCATTGGCAATGCACACTAGTGGAAACGATAACATTACATTACACAACACGGTTGCCAAGTATTACATCTGTGGAATCATAGGTCACTACTCTGCCGGCGCTGCATCTGCTTCAAAGAAGAACAGAATAGCGCTATCCCCCTCGCACGCCCGTTCTCCATCATCATCGGCCTCTCCGACACCATCCCACTCGCCGGCCGGTTCTCCATCATCGTCGGCCCCTCCCACTACACCAACTGTTCAATCGTCGTCCCCATCATCGGCGGCTCCCACCACACAAACTGTTGGATTTCCTTCCTCGTCATCGACTGCTCCCACAACGCAACTGTTGGAACGCCTTCCCAATCATCTGCAGCTACACTGACTGCAGTGCAAACACCATCGTCATCGACAAACAGAGCGAGCACGGCCTCCCCTTCATACCGCATGGGTGCTGCCCTCCTTGGAGGATCTCTTTTATTCACCATGGCCTCGCTGTAGGCATACACATATACCTTCTCACTTCAATATTGAGTGAGCGCCATCGTCAGGATTCGTTGGTGCTTTCAGATTGTTTTCTTCTCATCATTTATTTTTTGGATCACCACCGATCATTGGATGTATTGGATTCATGTCCGTTATTCAAATAAGTAAACCACTTACTATCGCTGTTAATTCAAATAAACAGTTGTTTTTATCTACCCAATGCAAATTATTTACTGTAGCGCTCTCTCTCTCTATTCTCTTGGATTCCAACGTAAATGTAAGAACTAATTTATGCGCAACTAATTAAATATAGATCTTCTCAATGTCCAAATTCAATGTTCAAACACCTTTAATTAATAATGTTGTGTAGAATTTATAGACTTCATAAACAATTTATTTTATTTGGTTATGATGGTGTTACCGTATGGAATGATATAATAGAAAACTTAATGAACATAAGAATCCCTTTCATTTACCTCAAAACCTATAACAACCTAAGAAATAACATGAAATAGGTCAATTTTATAATGATTACTATTTCAGTCCAAGAGAATCTATTAAACTTGTGCTTGCACTCTATAATATTTCCAATAGCTACACCTAGAATCAATCACTTAAATCAAAATAGTTTTGGAGATTATATCCACGATGTATCATCATTCATTTTCATCTTCGAAGTTACAAGACTTTTCCAGCCTCCCACTAGAATGTAGGATTTTAAGTTGTAGGTTTTTAAGTTTTAGAATCCTATCCATATGAATTTTCATCTTTGACGATTTTATAAAATATAAAGAGCAAAATAAAAGGATATAATAGAATTAAAAATAATGGTTAGTTGAAAAGAAATAATAATCATAAGAAAAGGCTTGCTCTTATACCACGAGTTGCATTATATAATACAAAACATAAATTTTAAGTTGTAGGATCCTAACCATATGAATTTTTATTTTTGACGATTTGCTAAAATATAAACACGAAAATAGAAAGATATAATAGAATTAAAAATAATGTCATTTGAAAAGAGAATAATAATGGAGATTAACCAGATATTTAGAATTGGAAATTATAAATAATGGAGAATGTAGGTGGATGAAAGTGAAATTTTTAATCATACAAGCATTAATTAGTTAGAAATTTCATTAATATGCATAGCTAGTACAACTACATTGCTAAATATGGTTGATATAGGTAGATTTGTGTCATTTTTATATACTAATTGGTATATCAAATGTGAAAGTAAAGTCTATTGGCAAAGTCAAAGTCATGTGCTCTATAGCCATGACATTGTTGACTACTGTGTCCACAATGAGTTCCTCTAAATGATGGATAAGCTATGTATTCCTACAGGTGACTAATTATGGTTGATTAGAGGGATCACACGTCCAAAGTTGCAAGGCACTTTCATGTAGGGGAGACATAGAGGTATGTGCATTGGCCCAAGATGTAAGAAGATGTGGCTAAGTTCATAAGAAGACACATGTTTTGATGTACCAACAACCCTAGTAACAGGAAATAGGATCTATATCATCCCTTACATGTACCCAATCGTCTTTGGAAAAACTTTTCCATATAATTTGTGGGATAGATCTTAGCGAGTTAATTCCAACTCTCAAAACATCACTCAAATCAGAGCTCTAGAAACAAAGTTATGATTTTTTTAAATTGACTAGTAGTTATTGGTTTTCAAGTCATTTGGCTTCATGTAAATTTTTTCTAATAGATGGGTTTCTTCATGAATTTGTGGAACCCTAATTTTGTGTATAAATATGAGGTGTATTGGATTCATTTAGGCATCCATATTGTGCAACATTCATCCAAGATATGTTTGAAATTTATATGCCCTAGCCGCAACAAGAAAGGGTCAAGGAACAACATGAGTATAAGTTTGAATTGGAGGCCGAGGAGCAGCATGGGAGAGGTCTATTTGGAGGCCCAGTTTTTGGAATGATTGCGGAACTTCTAAAGATTGTTTAAGGGATAAAACAACAATTTTTCTAGGGCTAAGATGTTGAGTTTCTAAGGCGAGGAGCAGAGGAGATTACACAATTGTGGTAAGGGCATCATTAGGTTGATTTGAGGGAGTCTGAGAGACACAACTTCCTATTGTGCTAGGACACAGGCCATAGCCAAAAACTAAGTTTGTTTCAAGGGCAGTGTTGGGTTAACAAAGCCTCCTTGAGGCAGAGTGGGGGTGGAGGAGTGTATCCTTGGAAAATTGTAACCCTTGAAGGATTTTGTTGTTGATTGCGTGGAAGGTTAAGGGATGAAGTTTGTGCCTTAACTAGACTTGTATTAATAACAAAAAACAATGGAGGATAACATTGTTTTGTGGAGTAACGTTGGGTCAAGAATTGATCGGTTTGGATCAGATTGACTTGAAGCTTGTGGGAGCCAATTTGAAGACGAGATTGGGTAATCGTGTGTCTTCATTGGAGTAGATCTTGAAGTGACATGATTGGGTACCATTGATATGATTAGAGAGTGGTGTGTTGGCTACCTAAAGTATCCCTAGAGTAGCAGATAAGAAGCACGTTGTTGGTGCATGATTTGGTGAAGTAGTGCAACCCTTTGTGTAGCTCTTTGATGGATGAATAGGCTATTAGAAGGAAGATCAGAGCTCAGGTATTGACTAGCCTAGAGAGATGTTTGATGAGCTCGTGTATATGTAATTGAATTAACTTTGAGCACTGTTAGGAGGCATCCCTTTTGGAGCATCGATGTGTAGTGGCCTTGATTGACAAAGGCACTATTAGTGAGCAATATGGGAGCGAAGGACCAACAGGACAAGATATGACATCGACGTTGTGCAAGGAAGTTTGTCATTACATCTTGTATACCATAGACTATTGTATTATTTAGATTTGGTGTAATATAACAAAGACCGGGATTGTACAATATTGTATAATTTTGTTAAAAACCATGTATATCTATGCATATGTGATATACTGCTTTATATTTCCACTGTGCAAAGTAGTTTATGCTTGAGATTCTTGGTTTGGTAGCATCAACGATTTTAAGATTCTAACCTAGACCTAAGGTCATGGAAATTATACACTTTAATGTGACTGGATAATGCCTATTGATAATCTACAAGTCCAATTCTGTCCAGAATTTCAAATGGTCCACAAAACCTTGGTGCCAATTTTGGATAGGTTCTTAATGTAATTTTCCTTTGTTTCACCCTTAAATAGACATGATCTCCAATTTTGAACTCCATGTGCATTCTCGTCTTGTTTGCATATATTTTTTGTCTGTCCTTTAGGGTTTTAATGTTCTGTTGAATCTTCCAAACTATTTTCTCCATTTCCTGCAAGGCATCCAACCTGAGTATCAATCTATCCTCTGGCTCACTCCAACTGAGTGGTGTATAGCATTTTCTTCCTTATATGGATTCAAAATGGCTAATTTTTATAGATGTTTGATAACTCTTGTTGTAGGAAAACTTTGCTAAATATAGAAAATTCTCCCATTTTGTGCGTTTTTCCATGACAGGCATTCTCAGCATGTCCTCCAAAATATGGTTGGTTCTCTCTGTTTTTCCAACCGTTTGAGGATGATATGTTGTACTGAAATTTATTTGAGTGCCCATGCCATTAAAAAATTGCTTCCAAAAGTTTGAGGTGAATTTGGCATCCCTGTTTGGCACTATCATCTTGGGTATTCCATGACTCAAAAAATATCTCTTATGAAGATATTAGCAATTTGTGCCATGTGATAAGTAGATTGTACCGATATGAAATGGGTTTCCTTACTAAAGGTATCCACCACCACTATGCTGGAGTCATGTTTCCTCTTTGTCCTTGGTAGTTTTGTGATGAAATCTAAAGAAATTATTTCCCACTTCCATTCAGGGATAAATATTATTTCCCACTTCTAAGCAATTTCATAAAAAATCAGCCACCTCTTTCCTCATACCTGGACAAAAGAAATTCTTACTTAATGTTGTGGTCATATTTTGGTAGCCAGGATGCCCTACACACAATTTCTTATGATATTCATCAAGTATCATTTTTTTCAAGGAATTTACATTGGGAACATACAATCTTTCCCTGTAAATCAACAACTTTTCAGAATTTTCTGCATAACCGGAAATGTTAATCTGTTGCAATTTTTGTTGAATTTCCAAGTATTTTGGGTCACTGGTTATGGAATTCCTAATTTTCTCTATGAAATTTGTTTGAGTATTGATAACAGAAAATTCCATTAAAGTGTAAGCATGTCTACTCAGAGCATCTGCTGTCTTATTTTCTTTACCTTTTATGTATCTAATGTCAAAGTCAAATTCACTAAGAAACATCATCCACCTATCTTTGCTGGTATTGAGATCGGATTAGCTGAAGGGATATTTTAGACTGATATGATTGGTTACCAAAATGAATTTATTTCCTAACAAATAATGCCTCCACATCTTTAAGGCATGCATGATAGTAGCTAGCTCTAAATCGTATACAATATAATTCTTTTCATGTATTTTCAACTTTCTGAACTCATAAGATATCACAGAATTATCTTACATTAAAACTCCCTCTAACGCCTCGATAAAAGCATCAGTATAAAATGTAAATTCTTCATTTGGATATGCAAGTTGTAGGATAGGATCTACTATGAGTATATATTTCAACTTATCAAAATGCTCCAGACATTCGGTAGTCCATTCAAATTTTTCTCCCTTTTCTTGTAAGGAGGTGAAAGGATAAGATAGCTTTGAGATTCCCTCTATAAATCTTCGGTAGTATCCCGTGATTCCCATAAATGAACAAACAATAGATACATCCTTTGGTATGGGCCAATTTACCATATCCTTAAACTTATCAAGATCCAATTCTAGTCCTTCCCTATAGATGATGTGGCCCAAGTATTGTATTTTGTTTTTGTAGAACTAATATTTAATAAACTTTGCATATCGTTGATGTTCCCTTAAAGTTTTCAAAACCAAATTTAAGTGTTCCTTCTATTCCTTTTTATCTTTGGAGTATATCAGTATATCATCGATAAATACTAGCAAAAATTTGTCCAAATATTAAATAAATATATTGTTCATCAAGTACATAAAATTTATCAGGGAATTAGTAAGGTTGAATGGTAACACCACAAACTCACAGTGTCCATATATGGCCCTAAATGTTTTCTTATGAATATCTTCATTTTTAATTCTCTATTGATGATATCTTGTCCTTAAGTCATTTTTTGAAAAAATGGTTTCCCCCCACTTGATCAAATAGATCATCAATACAGGGCAATGGATACTTATTTTTAATGGTTAAGTTGTCGACAATTGATGTACATTCTAAATTTTCAATCCTTATTTTTGACAAACAACTTAGTAGTCCCCTATGGTGATAAACTAGGCCTTTATATAACCTTTGTCCAACATTTCTTGAAGTTGTATTTTCAACTCCAGTAATTTAGCTGGACTCATTTGGTAAGGGGCTCTAGGTACTGGAGTTTCGTTGGGTACGAGGTCAATGGAAAAATTTGTGTGTCTATGAGGGGGTAAACTTAGAGTTTCCTTTGGAAAGACATCACGAAACTCCGTAATAACCGTCAATGTATCTAATTTTGATTCTTATCCTTCTTAGTTACTTCTACATGAACCATAAATAATTGACACCCCTTCCATGCATTATTTTCATTTTTAAATTTGGTATTTGTCTAAGTGATATAAGTTTTAGTATGCCCTGGATTGTTTGAGTTTGTCCTTTCTTATTCACACAAGTCACCTTTTTTCCTAAACAATTTATAATGGCCCCTTGCTTTTCCAACCATTCCATACCTATTACTATACCATATGATCTTAGGGGAAGTACATTTAATTTTACCATTGTAGAATAGCCATTTAAATCAATAGAACAATGTTTTAATTGCCCGGTTACTCTTCTTTTGGTGCCAGTTTCTAACTATATCAGCTAGGAAATTTTATATATTTTTATCCTTTAGTTTACATTTTTACACCACTTGTGGTTGAATCTAGCTTAAGCTAGCTCCTAGATTAATTAAAAGAGAAACAGGTTGGTTGGAAATAGTACCCTCAATCTCAATCATTGTTGATTGATGTTCTACTTGTATATGCTCCAAGGTTGCGCTTATTCTGGGAATATTTTGGAAATATCATTCACTTTGGTGGCTTCATGGACAACGTGGATATTCTGAATGTTGCAGACAATCCCTCTATAAATGAGGTTCATCATACCCCAAATGCTTCAGTGGTTCTTTTTCTTTACCCCCATTAATTGTTTTGATGTTTAGATGCATAGGTTTTTATCCAACTTGAGAATGGGCCGACTGGTTCACGTCCCACTTCCTGAACTTTTTCCATTGATGGTCCTTTCCAAAGTTCTTGAGATAACCAAGTTTCTGTCATTTTTCTCCAATCGCATGTTTAGCTTTGTCCTTATTTTGCCAAAACTTGGGGCCTTCACCCTTACTCCTAAACTTTTGGTAACACATCCTCACCTTCCTAACCACTTCGTCCATGGTCGTTGGATTATCGAAATCAATTTGTTCCTTGTAGATAGTGGGTAAACAGTTCATAAACCATTGAAACTTGTCTTTTTTTTCTTTAATATAAGGCACATACTATAGTAAGTTGGTAAACTTTGCCACAAATTCATCCATAGTTAACTATCCCAAACTCAACTCATGGAACTCTCTTGCTCCGTCATCATAATAACGTTCACTTAAGTATGAGTTCTTAAACTACTTCCAAAACTCTTACCCAGACACTGTCTTTTCCTCTTAACAAATGCACACTTTTACCTTTTTTCCACCAAAGGGAAACTTTGCCTTGCAACTGATAAATGGCCAATCTAGCCTTTAAGTTTATCTCGTACTCATAGACTTGAAAATACTTATTCATGTTAAGTAGCCATGCTTTTGCATCCTCCTCTTTTTTCCCATCAAAAGCAAGGTGCTTGATTTTTCTAAATCCCCCTTTTAACTCCATTTGTTTCTTTTTCCTCGATATTTTTGGATATGTTCTATGAGATTCCCTCCCAATTTCATATTTCCCTGATTTTGTGCCCTTTTTATTTCTTTTCAGTATTTAAGGTTCCACTGTTTTATGACTAGACTTTTTAGTTAGCCCCCTAATCATCCTTTTCAATTACTCACTCGCATTTAACAGGTGCTCATTATTGTTCATTAGGTAGGTCAATTGTTGCTGAAGATTTCTAATGACATCCATGAATTGAGTAGTTGATGGAGTGGCCCTGTTTCCCAATTTAGCATACAAGTCTTCACCTTCAGTGATGATTGGAGCCTCGTTTTCCATCTTTATTGTAGCTAGATCACTTTCTTAGCTTACAATTCAAACCAACTTATCATTATCTCTCCTGGTTATTAGTTTTTGTAGTGGTTCCTTAAGTCCTAAGTGGTGAACTTGGGCTTTGACACCATCTATCGCAACTCCCTAACCACAAAAAAATAAAACTTCCTTTATTTACTAATAAGCATTCAACATACCCATAGTTATTCAAATTGACTTCCTTTGCTTATTTAAATTCTTTGGATAAGCTGGTCGTTGTGTGTTTCTTTATTTATTCCATATTTATGACCTACAACATGTATGTATATAATCTATAGTAACAATGCATTATTTTTCAATTATTCCTCTCATGCTTCCTTCTTATCTTGCTCGAGGTGACTCTAAATATGGTGTTATTTACTATACCCGCATGGTGTGAACCTTTAATATTATAAAATATCTACTATATAACCTAAGCTTCCCCCCTTAGTTGCAATATTAATCCTCACAGAGGTCTTTTAATAGTAATAGGATGGAGGTTTTATTAAGGTTTGTCACCCATCATACTAGAATTAACCCTAACATGTGTCATGCTTATGCCTTGGGAAAATAATGTTGAATGTGCTCTAGCCATGCACACTCTTCCCATGTGATATTGACATGATATGTCAGGCACCTTCACTTGGACGGTTAGAAGAGAATTAGGGAAATATAGCGATGAATGTCTCTCCTTCGAACCCTAAACATGTTCTCTCACCAAGGTCTCTATTCTATTTGGCCTTTTCTCATGTCGACTATCAGTTCTGCTTAGCATGCTAGAATTTGGCTCTTAAGGACAACAATAGCGTTTGTTCTCAGTTGTGGCAATGTTTCCCCTCATCCATTGAAGGTAATGGTTTCCCATCCTCAGTATTGAATCAGATTTGTATTCTAGGCTTTCTTTCACATTTCCTTTGTGAATTACCTCTGACTTCCCCTCTGTTTGTTATTTGTGTCCTTCTGTTTTGTCGAAATACCCGTTCAACCAGCCTATCGGTGCGTGTGACTACAAGTTAGAAGGACAGTCTTGCTTTCTTGAAGTGTAGCTTCCCTGTGGACAATTTTCATCAGCAGGTAACCTTTTGGTCATTTTTCCATTCATACATGTAGGTTTTAACCCCATACAGAAATTACCTGCATACAAATTCTAAAACACATAAAATAAACAATGTGAGAGCATAACACATAAAACACATATACACAAAGATTTTCCACTGGATCATAAAACCGAGACTACCAGCTTGATTTTTCATTATGTTCTTTTCAATGTTATAATACATATTTATACATGCCGAAGCATCCAATACCATGGATCGAAAACGATCGCGTCCAAAAACATGTGCGAAAATCATGCACAAAACCATAGGTGGGTTTGCCCAACCCAACATAGGGTCCAAAACCAAAATTTTCTAGGGCGCTGCTCCAGGCTCCATAAAGTGGGGTTACAAGTACACCTCAAACCCCCTATGACACCCCCCCCGGTAGTTGGCGCAATGAAGGGGGGCTCCACCCCCCCTCTAAACTCTCGATTAGCTACGTGGGCTAGTCATGGAAAGAATATAACACAACCCAACATTCTCCCACTTTTTGTTTCCTTTCCACAGGGGGCGACAAGAGAGCATAGTCATTTTTCCAGCCCTGAAACACCCATTGTCTCTCTACACCAAGAGAACTTCTCAGAGCTCACAGATTTTGTCAATGCATCTGCAGTGTTCTTCAAAGTGTCCACCTTTACCAGCAACACCTTTTTGTCTTCTATCATATCCCTCACAAAGTGATATTGAGCATCAATGTGCTTTGTCTTTGAATGGTATGCAGGGTTCTTTGCTAAGAAAATTGCACTTTGGCTGTCACAGTCTATCCTTATAGCTTCCTGTACTAACCCCATACTTGAACACAATCTCTGCAACCAAACTGCTTCCTTGCTTGCATGAGTGGCTGCCATGTATTCTGCCTCTGTAGTTGATAGTGCCACTACAGATTGTTTTTTACTCATCCAACTGATTGCACCTCCAAATATGTTAAACACATACCCACTTGTAGATCTTCTCTGATCCAGATCTCTAGCCTAGTCTGTATCAACAAAGCCATGAATATCAAACACTCTATCCAATCCTGGTCTTCCTTGGTAGCACAAACCATAATCACTAGTGCAACGCAAATACCTGAAAACCCACTTCACTGTTGTTCACTGCTCCTTCCCTGGTTTTGACATAAGCCTGCTCAATACTTCCACTGAATGTGCAATGTCTGGTCTAGTACAGACCATTGCATACATCATGCTACTGACTGCACTTGCATATGGAACATGAGACATATCTTCCTTTTCTTGTGTCTTGGGACACTGTTTACCAGATAACTTTACAACTACAGGAATAGGAACCTTCACTGGTTTACTATCCTGCATATTAAACCTCTGCAGTATTGTCTCGACATACTTATTCTGGTTTAACCAGAGCTTCCTCTGTGCCTGATCTCTTTTAGTTTCCATTCTCAAAATATAGTTTGCAGCACCAAGATCTTTCATGTCGAATTTGGAGGACAATTTGGTTTTCAAATCCAGGATAATTTCTTTGTCATTTCCAAATAGAAACATATCATCCACATACAAGACCAGATAAATAACACGGTCACCAATTAATTTAAAATACACACAGTGATCTGCTTTGCTTATGGTGAAGCGAAGTCCCGGTATAGATGTATCAAATTTCTAATACCACATCCTTGGTGACTGTTTTAACCCATACAACGACTTCTTTAACTTTCATACCAGTTCTTTCTTACCCTTCAGGTTGCTTCATGCAGATCTCCTCTTCTAGATCCCCATGAAGAAATGTTGTCTTCACATCTATCTGTTCTACCTCAAAATTTAAAGCAGCAGAAACAGATAAAAGTAATCTAATAGAAGTTACCTTGGCAATAGGAGAAAAAATATCACCAAACTCAATTCTTGGCACCTGGGAATAACCTTTTGCTACCAACCGAGCTTTGTATTTATCCACTTTTCCTTCTACATTTGTCTTCTTCTTGAACACCCATTTACTGCCAATGGCCTTCCTTCCAGCCGGCAACTCCACCAGATCCCAAGCCTCATTTTTGTGCAAAGATGCCATTTCATCAACCATGGCCTCTTTCCATAGTTTTCCATCCTCTAAATCTACTGCTTCTTTCACAGTTCTGGGATCATCATCAGTAATAGATAAAGCAAAATTTGAACAGAAAGTAGATGGACTATACCTTTCTGGTTGCGTTCTTTCTCAAACTGATCTCCTCACACCTGGAGTTTGTGGCTCTTCGTCTTCTGATTCCTCCTCTGCTGTAGATTTTGATTATTCCTCCTTTAGCTCAAACTCTATCTTCTCATGTTCCTTTTGTTGGACTTCATGTTTAATAACATCTTTCACCTCTCTGAACACCACATCTCGGTTGTACACAACCTTCCTTGTTATTTGGTTCCAAAGATTATAACCCTTTAAACCATTCTTTTACCCAATAAGGATGCATTTTTCAGATTTGCTATCCAACTTGGTTCATTTCTCCTTTGGAACATGTACATATGCATCACATCCAAATACACCCTTAGATGTGAAAGAGCGCATTTCTTATCAGTCCATAACTCTTGTGGAGTTTTATCCTCCAACACTGATGAAGGTGACTTGTTGACGAGGTAACATGTAGTATCCACCGCCTCTGCCCAGAATTCTCGTCCTAACCCGGCACCACTAAGCATGCTTCTTGCCCTTTCCATCAACGTCTTATTCATTTTTTCTGCAACTCCATTTTGCTGAGGTGTATATGGAGTAGTCTTTTGTCATGCTATACCACACTTCTTACAGAATTCTTCAAATTCCTTGCTGCAAAACTCTCCACCATTATTTGTCCTCAACACCTTTATCTTTTTCTCTGTCTAATTTTCCACGAGAGCCTTAAATTCTTTAAACCTCTCAAAGACTTCAGATTTCTTTTTAAGGAAATATATCCACGTATTCTGTGAGAAATCATCTATAAATGATACATGGTACACAGACTTACCCAGTGATGGAACTTTCACAAGTCCAAACACATAACTCTACACAAGCTCTAATATTTGTTTCACCCTCTTACTACCAGAGGGAAAACTCACCCGATTCTGCTTCCCATATACACAATGTTCACAGAAATCAAAATCCAGAGAGCTATTACTCATACCTTCTACCATACCTTTACCATGAAGTATTTGAAAGCCCTTCTTTGCAATATGTCTAAGCCTTTGATGCCACAACATGTTTTTCTCTCCAGAGACCACTAGATTTTCTGCTCGACTGTCAGGAACTACAGAACTGTTGCACCCATCAACAACAATTCTACATTGCAGCTTGTACAGAGTTTCAATTCAAACTCCCCGCATCAATACCAGTGCTCCCTGAACCATTTTGCAGGTATCCTTCTCGAACACTTTTTTTTACACCTGCGTCATCCAACTTGCTCACAGAAATCATATTTTTTCCTAATGCAGGAATATGTAGAACACCTAGAGGCGTTCTAACCCTTCCACCTTGCAACTTCAACTTTACTTTTCTACGACCAATGATTCTAGCCTCCCTATCATCCCCTAAGAAGACAACACCACCATAGTATTTCTCATACTCGCAGAACCACTCTCTATGGGGAGTGGAGTGAAAGGATGCACCTGAGTCAAACAACCATGCCTCATGATCTACATGTGTACTTGAAGAAGCCAAGTACACATCCCCACCTTCATATGAGGTGGTTTTTTCCTCTACAGAAGGAACATCATCAGATCCCTTTCCTTTACTAGGAGATTTAGATTTACAGTCGCTTTTGTAGTGCCTTTTCTTTCCGCATTTCTAGCACACCACCTTTATAGGTTTTCCTAGAGATTTAGATCTCCCTCCAGATTTAGATCTCCCACTCGATGACTTATTTTTGTTTCTGTTCTAGGACTGTCCTTGTACAAACAAGGCATCACCATTCTGGTTCTCCATACTATTCTGTCTCATCTCCTCTGTCAACAAGGATGAGACTATTTCATTAAACTGCAAAGCAGTTGCATTGTTACCTATTGCAATAACCAGACTATCCCATAAATCTGGTAGAGAACACAACAAACTGATGCACTTATCTTCATATGAAATTGTAATATCAACAGATGCTAACTGACTTACCACAGTATTAAATGCATTCAGATGCTTTGTCACCGAGTCTCCATCTTTCATCTTTCGGTTATATAGCTTTTTCCACAGGAAGAATTTATTCACTAGACTTAGATTGGTACAAAGTCCCTAATTGTACAACAAAGCCTTTGTTGTAGCTTCCCCTGATACATTTAGCAATACTGAATCTGAGACACACAATCATATTGTGCTCTTTGCCTTCTGATCCAACTTCTTCTATTCTTCATCGAACACTCCCGTTGGTTTAGTACCCGGATTTACCACAATACACTGATATTTATTCACCAATAGATCTTCCATTTTGAGTTTCCACAACTCAAAACTCCGACCATTAAATTTATCCATCGCTATCTTTCCACTGCTTGCCATCTTCTTTTACCACCATAATTGATTTCGTAGATCTCCCACTGAACAGGGTCTACCACAAGCCCGAGCGAAACCCCTCAGCAAAAAAGGCATCCCTTTGAATCCAAATCTACTCTGATACCAAATGTAGGTTTTAACCCCATACATAAATTACTTGCATATGAATTCTAAAACACATAAAATAAACAATGCGAGAGCATAACACACCAAACACATATACACAAAGATTTTCCCCTAGATTCCAAAACCGAGACTACCAGCTTGATTTTCATTATATTATTTTCAATGTTATAATACATATTTATACATGCCGAAGCATCCAATACCATGGACCGAAAACCATCGCGTCCAAAAACATGTACGAAAATCATGCACAAAACCATAGGTGGGTCCACCCATGCTAACAAAGGGTCCAAAACCAAAATTTTCTGTGGTGATGCCCCAGACCCCATAAAGTGGGGTACGGGTATGCCTCAAACCCCCGGTGACCCCCCCCCCCCCCTCGCTACACAATTGGCGCAACAAAGGGGGCCTCCGCCCCCCTCTAACCCCTCAATTAGCTACTTGGGCTAGTTGTGGAAAGAATATAACACAACCCAACAATACATTGACTATACGGTTTATATTAAGCATTATTTTTCTTCCAAGTTTCCTTTAGCGGCAAATTCTGCCTATTTACAGTATGGATCCTTCTACAATTTGGTTTTTCCTTTATGAATCAACAAGCATTTCCCTATAACTTATTTTTGTTTTTTTATTAAGGCATTGTACTCAAATTTCTTCATCTTTGCCTATACTCCTATTTTCCCACATTTTTGTATACAAGGGGTGCCAAAGATAATTCTCCTTCATCCAATGGTCAATGCCTGGTACTTTCAATGTTCGAAACGATGTGTCTTCAATGGGCTTGGGTAGTCATGACCCCTCTCTAAGTACTTGGTTAGCATTATTGTCCTTGAATTTCTCCTCAGAGAAACCTTATATTTCCTTTTATTTTTCAGTGAATTAAGAATTCACCCGCCCTCAATGAATTAAAGTGAGTACGAGTGTTAACTTTTTCGCTCTTTGTTTGTAAGTTACTGCATTGGAAAGGTCTAAGCATAAAGGTTCACACTTTGCACTTTGGCACGTCTTCCATACACATGTAATGCTTTAACTACTTCCTGGTTTTTTTTCCTTTTTTTTTTTTTTGCCTTTCCAATTAGGGCACATTTTCTGTTCAGTAAGGTTTTGGATTCTCATGCATAATGTTAATGTTCTTCCTCTCCTATCGTATAGGTTCTTGTTGCCTTTCATAACAATATTCCTTGATCACGATTGGTATGATGCCGTCAAGCTTGATATGTTATCCATATGGATTTCACGTTGGTTCACCTCCCTTCTCAAGGTTCATGTTTATTGTCAAAGTTCCAGTACAATTCCCTATGCAATGGTGATAAAGTGTGCCTCTCTGATGCACAATATGAATGTTAAGAGTTGAATGGATTCTTTTAACTCATTTTTTCCCCTTAGCTCTTAGTTATCGGATCAGTAATAGTTATACAATGTGCCTATTCTAATTTTTTTCCAGGCTCATTATAAGGGCACTCCTTCATTATCGTGTTTTCTTACATGATTTATCATAATCATAATAGATTTTTATGTAGCCTTGTAATAGGGATTGCTGGTTTCCCACAATGTGTTACCTGTTGACGGTATCGTACTATGGCTAGCTCAATGCTTTCTTTACAAATGTATTTCATTATGATCTGCTCAGGTAGTCTTCCATGCAACAATGATGTAATTTATAGTCGAAGGTTTCCATTATATATATATATATATATATATATATATATATAATTCTCAAGTTCTGGGTTACAATGGTTAAATTATTGGATCCACAATCTGTTTTTATTATCAATCGCAATAGTTAATATATATGTCATTGTTGCCAAGTGAATGAAAAAGGAATTAATTTTCTTTCATATTCATTCTTCCTTTCTTTTTTCTATTTGAGTTTGTATAATTATATAAAAGAAGTAGATCCATTCATTTCTTCTTGGTATCCTTGCATCTCGTATGATTACTAGTCTCTCTTTACAACCCATGCACATTTCATTTGATAGCAAGTAACCAATGCTACTTTGAATAGTTTAGAGGTTAGTTTGATGATACTGTCGATGCTATAGATAATAACATACAATTTGTTTTTGGTTTTTTGGAAGGTTTTCCTTCCTAACACGTCACGTGCATGTCAGTACTTTACACCTTAACAAATCCATGATACTAAGATGAGATTTTCGAGGCTTCAAACATGTTCCTTTATGTGCGCTTATCAATATCTTATCATTGATACAAGGAATTGTTATCTCTGAACCATATCTTTTGTAAAAAGAGGAAACCTAATCATGTAGTTGCTGAAATCGGTGCACTTGATCTATATCCGTACCTCTCAATTACGAAGTTGGCGTACTTGCGTAAACAAGTCTAACCTATAGTTTATTTATTTTCTTTGTGTACAAATAAAATATATAACAATAAATTACAGTAAATTACACATGTCACAGTAATAGAATTTAGTTTCACGCCACCAAATCTAGTATAACAGAATATATGTGCTTCAACAATGTAGTAAAATCAGTCTCCGCACTAAATCTCAATTCCAACTACAAGTTTATAATTCAATTCGTTAAACACCTACATCTCTACAATAGATTCAATTCAATGAAACTAAATTTATACACTACGAACAACTCAAAAATACAACATCCACTTATGACTATTCCTAACAAAGCATCAGCGTCTCGTTGTTGTAAATAAAAGAACAAGAAGATAAATTAACAGATAATTCAAATAACATCATTAGGGATACTTGGGAACTCCACACATTTTTCCACCCAATCTAGAATTGTAATTCCTCCAGTTCATCCCTGAGCTGAGATGAACTTACGAGGGTATCAAGGCAGAATTTCCTCTAGATTCGCAAGATCATGCAATGTACTAAAGCACAGGACAAGAATCTACTTCTACTTTCAACCAGAGAAATCCAATAAATCAATGACAATAATAAGAACAAGAAGAAGATAAATCAATGGCACATAACGCAAGATGTATCTAGGGAAATCCACTACTCAAAACCTTGCTATCTGTATCGCATATATCATAAATATGAGTGAAGATACAAAGCTTTTTCTCTCTAGAACAATTCCGCACAAGTATGATCAACTCTCTTAGCTCACAAGCTAGCTCAAGCCAAATCCTTATCATATTCAGTAGTTCTCCAAGCCCCTAATCTCTTGCATAATTCCTAGGATGAATAGCCCATATTTAAAGGGAATTCACACTACCAAAACTGCACAATCCAAACAAAAGTTCTTCTCTGATTACATGCATGATATTTACAACTGAGTAAATCACACAACTGATAGTACATTCTCCATGCACTCTAGTCTCAACTGGGTCTTTCTCAAAATCGACATGCATGAGTTTTCGATGAGGGAAACTTCAGTTAAATAGAGTGACACTTGCAGATGCACTAGTGCACCAAATGAATGTTAACTTTCTATTAGTTCCACAAACAGTTTGGAACTAATTTAACTCAACATAACTCAGTCAACTGAGTGATCTAATTACAACTCAAAATTAAACTCATCTTGGACCCCTAAAAATTAGGGAGAACATATACATGACTTCAGAAATACTTCCAAATCCAAATTCCTAAGTTAATTATGTTAATTAAACTTAACTAACTATTTACAAGTTTCTATGAGAATAGAATTCGATTTTAATTCTTAGTTTAATTCAAGGGAAAATTAAACTAGTATTTGGTGTTGCCATTTCTCAACACTCCCTCTCAACAAGAAAGGGATTATCATCTACCCAAGTCCTTTCTCTGTGAAATTCGAATTTACATCTTGATAATGCATCTATCAAAATGTATGCATATTTCTCCTGTATGGGAATATACTCTAACAACATAATCTACCTCAATACATGAACTCTGAGATGATGATATTGGATATCAATATGCCTGGACTGATCATGAAAAACTCGATTTTCAGAGAGTTTGATACAACTCGGATTATTGTAGTAAATCAAAGTTGGATCCATTTATTGACCAACAAACCAAACAGGACCTTCCTCATCCAGATGGCCTCACACATTTCCTGAATCACAACCATGTACTATGCCTCTGCTGCACTGAGTGCAACCGATCTTTTTTTCCTAATGTATCAGGAAATTGTCACTGAACGAATGTTGAAGTTCCCTCCTGATGTGATCTTTCGGTCGGATGGAATCCCTGCCCAATATTCATTAGTGAAGCCTTGAAGCTTCACTCCCTCTATCCATCTATATTATAATCCATACTGAGAAGTGACCTCGAGGTATCTCAACACATGCTTTGTTGTCTTCCAATGCAACTTGGTAGGCATAACCATTGCTTAAGTAAGTTTGTTAACTGCATATCACATATCCGGTCATGTGTTCACCAAGTACATGAGTGAACCCGCAAGCTTCTTGTAAACAAAATAGTCCACAACTTTCGTGAAGTAGCATCCTCCTTCCTTCAATTACCTACCAGAGGAGTCTCCATGGGTTTACTCCTCTCCATGAGGAATCTCTTGAGTATATTGTTGGCATACTTTCCATGAGACACAAAAAACTCCCCATCTCCCTGCTATACCTCCATGCCAAGAAACTAATGCGTGAGCCCCATGTCCTTCATCTCAAACTCTCTTGCAAAGTCCTCCTTACAAGATTTGATTAGTTTATCCTCACCTGTCAGTATGAGGTTATCAACATATACAATGATCAACAGTTTACCTTTCGCCACTATGTGGTATAGGTTCACATCCGCTTCACTCTTAATGAAGCCCAACCCATTGAAGTAGCTATCTATCCCGATTTACCAAGCACGGGGTGCTTGCTTCATCCCATACAACACTCTCTTGAGTCGACACACATGCAACTCATGGTCAAAGGTCTTAAGACATTCAGGTTGCTCTATGTACAACTCTTCCTCAATCGTTCCATTAATCTTTACATCCATCTAATGTATCTTCCAACCCATCTGTCCTTATAGTGCCAATATATATTTGATTGATGAGTACCTTACAACAGAAGAAAAGTTCTCATCATAGTCAATCCCCTCTACCTCTCAAAATCCATAGGCCATAAATCTAGCCTTATGATTCTCCACACTACCATCTGCAACATGTTTTACCTTGTAAAGCCAATGGGAGCACATCACTAACTTTTCCTACGGTCTCGAGACCACATCCCAAACGCTGTTACGAGCTATGGAGTCATACACCTCCACCATGGCATCAACCCAAACCGGCTGTTGCACTACCTCCATAAAGGAAGATGCCTCTTTCACAACACATTCGCCCATAAGATCCATGTATCCAGTGTACCTCTCAAGTGACCTCCTCTACCTATGTTGGGAAGTGGGTGCTCCCACATTCTCCCGTGCATCATGAAGCAATCTCTTAGCCTCTTTGGTGCACTTTCTTCCCTCTCTAGAAGACGTTACCTGAGTGGATGTCTCCACTCTCGGATCCTCTACATGTGGCTGCTCCACATCAATTTGAGGCTCCTCAATCTTAGGAGTTAAAAGCTCCTCATCCACATGTATCACAATCTCCCTCTCAAGGGAAACTCGCATGGCCTTCTCCTCATCGAATCTAACATTCCTTTGAACCACTGTCATCTTCCTAGTCGGCAAGTAGACCCGATAGTTGTGAGGTGTATCAGTGTTCCCCACAAATATACCCAACTATTTTTGGTAGGCTCAATCTTCTTCCGTGCATCTTTGGTGACATTGTAATATACATATGACCCAAAAATCTCGAAGTGACCAACATCTGGCCTCTTACTAGAATACGCCTCCTCTAGTGTCTTGATCTCAAGTATCTGATGTGGGCTACGATTCTGAACATAAACCGCTATGTTGCATGCCTCAGCCTACAAGTGTAGTGGTAGGCCCTAATCATGCAACATCGCCCTCGCTACCCCTACTATGCTTATGTTCTTCCTCTCGGCCACCCTATTCTGCTGAGGGTTATGGGGTGTCGTAAAATCTAGTTTAATCCCTTCCACTACACAAAAGTTATTAAAATTGTTTGAGACATACCACTGTTATCACACCGTATAGCTTTAACCTTCTTTCCCAACTCTTTCTCCACCAATTCTTTAAACTCACAAAACTTTGAAAGTTTGATCCCTTTTTTGCATGAAAAATATCTTGCATTTACAAGAATAGTCATCAACAAATATAACATAATACCTGTGTTTGGTCATGGATTCTATCGAGAATGGTCCACAAGCATCTGAATGGACTCGCTCTAGAATAAACTTTGCATTCTTTTCTCTGACGTGAAAGGAAAACTTTGTGTATTTTCCCAAAGTACACCCCTTGCATGTATCAACTTGATCAAGCATACTTTTGGGAAGACTGATAGAGATCTGGTGCAATATCTTCAAAGCCCTATGATGCAAGTGGCCCAATCGCATGTGCCACAACTCCCCAATGTCTCGGATCTACACCCTTTCTTATTTTGAGATCAAAGCAACACACTCCTCTACCTCCAGCTTATAGATATTCTTCACGTGAATCCCTATCTTATTTACTTGACCCGTGGTTATGTGTCGAAGGAACGCCTTTCCTTTTGAGAATATAATATCATAGCCTCTATCTTCAAGCATGGCAATGGATACCAAGTTCTTCTTCATCCCAGGAACATACATAACATTATTCAAGGTGGGTGGAGTCCCATGCTCCCTCTGAGAAGTAATCATGCCCAATCCAGTAACATTATACTTCCCATCGCCACCCATCTCAATATGCATCTGGAGATCTTTCTCCTCCAGATCACTAAATAGCTCTTTGTCGCGAGTCATGTGAAATGAAGCTCCACTATCTAAGTACCATACGCTTCCCATCATTGATGACACCATGCATGCAATGAGGTAAAAGTCCAATTCGAATTGAGAGGCCAAATCCACACCCGCGACTCCTCCTGAGGACTTCTTGTTGGAACTATTGAGTGGACAATTTTTAGAAAAGTGGCCTAGCTCATGACAATGAAAGCACTTAACTTTCGTCGTGTATTTCTTCTTACCTCCACGATAAGAATCTGATTTGGAATGGGAAGATTTCCCTTTCTCCTTCTTCACCGTAATCGCTAAGGCACAGTTCTCTTCATCATCAGTGTTTGATGAAGATCCATCCCTAATGTTCCTCCTGATCTCCTCCTGCATCAAATTTGACCATAATTGTTCCCAATCTGGCATCTTCTCCTAACCATTAACAAAGTCCTGATAACTATTCCAACTCTTTGGGAGTCCTAGAAGAGAAAGACTCACTATATCATCCTTGGCAACATTAATTCCAACATTTCCAAGTTCATCATGACACTGAGTGAACTTGGTCAAGTATTTTGGAATCGTCTCGCATTTCCCCATTTTGATTTTTTTGAAGTTTTTCATTCAATGCCAATTTCCTTTGGTCACTGCTATCCTAATACAAGTTCGTCAATGTGTTCCACATAGAAAATATGGTGTTTCCTTACCATGGAGACTCAAGACAATGTGGTCTCAAACTCCCTCAATAATTATCTGCCTTGCCTTCGCCACATGCTTCTTCCATTTGTCCAAATTCTATGCATCCAATGATGCTGGCTTAGGAATTTCTTGATCAACAAATTCCTTCGAGCCATTATCCTCTAGCACAACCTCTATTTTGCCCCTCCAAGCTATAAAATTTGAGTTGCCTTCCAAGGCATACTCGAGCTGCAAACCATAGAATGCCATATGTCAATTCTGAAGTATGTATTGCAAATTCAAATTTCACCTCTAACCCGGAACTCAAAACTTCAAAATATCCTTGAGTATACTATTCTCAGCTCTAATACGATGTAGAAAATGATGTAGATTCCCAAGATCATGCAATGTACTAAATCTCAGGAGAAGAATCTACTTCTACTTTCAACTAGTGGAAGCCAATAGATTGATGAATACAATAAGAACAAAAGAAGATAAATCAATGACACATAACAAAAGATGTATCTAGGGAAAACAACTGCTCAAAACCCCGCTATCTCTATTGCATATATCATAAATATGCAAAGTTTTTTCTCACTAGAAAAATGTTGCATAAGTATGCCCAAACCTCTTAGCTCACAAACTAGCTCAAGCCATATCCTTGACCTATTTAGCAGCTCTCCAAGCCCCTAATCTATTGCATAATTCCTAGGATGAATACCCCATATTTAAAGGGAATTCATGCTTCCAAAACAGTGCAATCGAAACACAAGTTTTTCTCTGATTGCCTGCATGATATTTATAACTTGGTAAATCACACAAATGATAATACATTGTCCCTACACTCTAGTATCAACGGGGTCTTTCTCAGAATCGACATGGATGAGTTTTTGATGAGGGAATATTTAGTTAACTAGAGTGACACATGTGGATGCACTAGTGCACCAATTGACTGTTAACTCTCTATTAGTTCCACAAACAATTTGAAACTAATTTAAATGAACATAAATTAGTAAACTGAGTGATCTAATTACAAATCACAATTAAACTCATCCTGGACCCCTAAAAATTAGAGAGAACATATATATGACTTCAGAAAGACTTCCAACCCGAAATTTCTAATCTAATTAAGTTAATTAAACTTAGTTAACTATTTACAAGCTGTTGTGAGAATATAATTCAATTTTAATTCTCAGTTTAATTCAAGGACAAATTAAACTGGAATTTCTTGTTTCTGTTTCTCAACAATCAACAACCTCTATTGATCCCTTCAATATGTATTTTATACCTTTCTTCCATGATAATTCTTTCCTTTTGTGGCATCTCGCTTTTTTGGTCTTTAATGCCCACTTGCCTAGGTTTTTCCTTAAAATCACTCCTTTCTCCTTCGTGATGCTTTTAGGCTTATCCAGGCTTAGGATCTTTCCCCAACTAAGCGATTTAGTGGATTTTCTCTCCTATCCATTAAAACTTCTCTAGAATCTTATCTAAAATCTTTGTCATTAAAAAATTATCCCAATTCGATTTACCAATGAGATTTTTTTCTATTATTCTTTCTTTGGCAAGAATCTCATATTCAGGTGTTTCTTACCCAAGTACTTAAATTTCATTTATTTATTTATTAATAAAAATATTTATTTACATAAATATTTCAATGTACTTCATGACTTTTCTGCCATTCTTACTAACATAATTCACTCTAAATAAAAACAACATCACAGCAGCGGAGGGATATCACAAGTAATGTTGTCTTAAATTGATATGATTTTTGCCTCAATTTTTCATTGTCTTAAATGGGTTTTGTCTTAATTGAAATTGTCTTAAGTGGTCATTGTCTTAAATGTTAAGTTTTTTCTTAAAATATTTTTGTTTCAAACTGTTTTTGTCTTAAATATAAAGTTGTCTTAAAATATTTTTGCCTCAAACTGTTTTTTTCTTAAAAAAAAAGTTTTGTCTTAAAATGTTTTTGTCTCGAACTATTTTTATCCTAAATTATATTTTTAACACAATTCAATTGATACTAAAGTTTATTGGAAAATAACTAAAATAAAAAGTGACTTTTTAAGACAAAAAAATTATTGTCTTAAAAGTGCCCTTCATGTAGTAGTGTGACAAATAATATATTTTATATAGTTATGATGGTGTTACTAAATGTAATCATTTATGAGAAAATTTAATGAACGTGAGAATCACTTTCATTGACCTCTAAACCTATAGAAATTGAAGAAATAACATGAAATACATCAATTCGATCAAGGTTGGCTATTTGAATAAAAGAGAATCTAATAAACTTGTCCTTGCACTATATAATATTTCCATCAACTATGCACGGAATCAATCTTTTGGAACCTATCTCAATAATATCTCATCATTCATTTTCATCTTCAAAGGTAAATGAGTTTTCCCACCTCCCACTAGATTGTATAAGTTCCCCTTTGATAGCAAATCGCATTGATAAAGGCTACGCTCTCTTATTGTTCTGGTCAAAGTTGTCATATGAGCTAGATTGCAATCATCAATTGCGCACTTTATTAAAAGCAATTCTCCATTTCACATTTATCATGTACAATATATAAGATAATAAAGGAAAATTATTCTTCAACCTAGGAATAAACAAAATATTACTGAGCTCAAAAATATGACTTGAAGGCATCTAAAAAAATTGAAATAAATAGTCATATATAGTCTCATAAGATAGGAAATCATGGCTGCTACTAAAACCTGTTTAATAAAGACCTATGATACGTCAAATGTGTGGAATTTTCATTTATCAAATACGATCCAATACTACACCCAATGATATAGAGAAGATGCCAAAGTTTCCATCTTTGAAAATATACAATGTACAATATCAAGAAGAAAATAACCCTTGTGAGCAGCAAGTTTCTTCTCCCAAGTAACCTAAGGTATCATGGAAAAAGAATTCAAACAATGTCAAGCACCATTCCAAGTTAATTCTTAGTTGAAATACGGATTCCCTGTTACCTCTATACAAATTTCTTGTTACGTCTAGAGTGATATTAGCCATAAGAGTAACCTCTTACACCATGATTGGATTGCATGGTATAATACAATACCTAAATTTCACCTTTAAGTTCTAGGATCTTAGTCATATGGATTTTTTTTTGTTGTAATATGTTTTTGTAGTTTTTGGTAATTACAGTGGAATCAACAATAGGGGCAGCCTCGCAACTCGTGTTACACAGGGTCGATTCTGACCGCTACCTCTATAACCACTAGGAGCTGCACCTGCCCCTCTATACAGCTCCAGGATAATTCTGGGGGATTTGAACTCGTGACCTTCAGTACGGAGCCCGCCTTTCTAACGAAATTCACCGCATTGTGATTACCAACTCGCCTACCCCCTGGGGGCTAGTCATATGGATTTTCATCCTGAAGGATTTTATAAAATATAAACAAGAAAATAGAAGCAATGGATAATATTTGAATCCTTAACAAGTTTATTGACAAGTTTTATGTGATTCAATAAGTTTCAACCTCGACATCTTAGAAGGGATATAATAGAACTGAAAAAACTTGTTAGTTGTAAAGATAAGAGTAACAGAAATTAGAAAGATTTTTAGTATGGGAAATTCCAAACAATAAAAAATGTACATGGGTGAAAATAAAATTTGTAATTACACAATTATTAAAGGTTTAGAAGTTTCAGTGATATTTATAATTAGCTTAACCAGATTGGTAAATATGGTTGTTAGAGGTAATTTCTTGTTATTTTCATATGTTGACTATGATAGATTATGATTAACTATAGCTGACCATGGTTTTTCATGTTTGATCATGGTAGACCATGGTTAACCATAGTTTTCTATCATAGATTATGGTGGTCCATATCCACAATGGACGGTCGTAGTTGACCATTTTCGACCATAGTGACCATAATTGAGTATGTTTTACTATTCTAACCATTTTTTACCATGGTTTCCATGTTGAGCATGGGTTGACCATCCTTTTTTAAGTTTGAGTATGGTCAACCAAAGATGGCCATGCTTGGTTATGGTTGATCATCATTGACCATTATTGATTATGGCTTTTGAAGGCTAACTAAACTTGACCATTATTGATTATGGCTTTTGATAGGTAACTAAAGATGACCATGCTGACGAATAACCAACTAAGAAATTTAACCAAATACACAAAGCATATGTGTCTATTTAGACTTCAAATAAAGGAAGGTCAATATTAACATGCACCTTGAGGGGTGTAACACCTCTAAGAAGATTTCTTGTTGAAGGTTTCTCTACCACTATTGGTAGCCATCTGAACTTATTCATTATCTCTTTATGTCACGTAAAGGGCTTTCCTGAATAGCAACTTGATAGAATCTATTGAACCACTAATTATTTTTTCTTACATCATCAAATGCCACTTGGTGTGAGGATAGTAATATTACCCAAGTTTAATTAACTAAAGAACCCACTTTGTATACCCTACCTTGCTTGTGACATGGGCAAAGAAATGAGAAACAGAGGGTTGCTATAATAATACTGATCTAAATTGTTTAGAGAATGAACTTAAGAAAGAAATATAAATAGAAAAATAAATAGATATTGTATAAAGAAAAATAATACATTGAAACCCAAATTTTATTGAATAATATTTTTTTTAAAAATAAAACAATTACAAGGAAATATATCCTAGCTAGAATGAGCATAACTTATTTAATGAAATGTGATCCTATATTAAATTAACAAGAAAAAGTTAAAAATTCTTTTTAACATAAAATATGTTGTCATATATTGTAAAATCATAGAGATCCAAAACCCTAACCTTATTAATTGATATAATAAAAAAATGTGCACCTAAAGGACTAATTGATTTGTCAACTTCATTTAGCCACAACTTTTACATACACATTCTTTTTAAAATACTTATTAAAGTATTACAAAACATAATTCACACTTTAGGATTTTGCTAAGCCCCTATCAAAAATTTCAAAATTAACACAAAAAAGGCATAAAAGATTCTGAACATTTTTCAATTTAATAATATGAATATATAAAAACAATTTAACAATTTACTATATATAAAATTATTTTAAACTAATATGAATATATAAAAACAATTTAACAATTTACTATATATAAAATTATTTTAAACTAGTAAAATATATAAATAGTAATCTAAATCTAAAAATTCAATAAATTCCATATACATCTTTATATTTGTAAATATTTATTTTTATTTAAAAAATTAAAATACATATTTAGAAACATTATTCTTACATTAAACTATTTAATAAAATATTAATTATGATGACCATAATAATAATTTATGAACATTTTCCACATAACTATGTAACAAAGGGAATGATCTCGTTCATTGAAATATTAATAAAAGTGAAAAGTGATATGTGTGAATTATCTAGATTATTTTATTTACATGTCATAAGTTTTTAATCTCTAATTGAAAAATAAAGGAAAAAATTAAAGTAAGCAGTTATTAAAATTAAATTTAGAAACTAATTACAGGAAAATAATAATAATAATAAATAATAATAATAATAATAATAATAATAAAATTATTAAAAAACAATAAATCAATTAATTTAAGTAATAAGAGAGTTAAAAACTAAAAATATTCTAAATCATGAATGAAAAAAAAATTATAATTATAATTATGTAAATAATAAAAACTAACAAATATAAACTAAATAAATTAAGGATAATGTAAATAATTAAATATTAAAACTAAATAATTAAGTAATATAATTATATAAATAATAAATAAATAATTATATAACACAAATTAGAAGTCAAAGATATAGACAAAAAAAAATTAAAATAATAATAAAAGAAATTTTTTATTCTAAATAAAAAAAATTATAAGGTAAATAAAATATAGAATAAGTAAAAATTATATATAAGATCAATAATCATACTAATTTAAAATCGAGTTATAAATTGAATACATATATAATTATCCAAAAATTCCTCATAGTTATTTATTTTATTTTATTTTATTTAGAATAAATTTCTTATATTATTATTATTATTTGTGGTATATACATATTTATTTATTATTTATATAATTATATTAGTTAATTATTTATTTTTAATTAATTATTTATATTTTAGTTTCTAATCTATTTATTTTATATTTTTGACTTTTATCATTTATAATTATAAGCTTTTATTTATTCTAGATCATCCATGAACCACAAAGGCATGCACAAATTATTCAATTATGTAATAGATTCAAAATACTTATTTTTAAATATTGCTACTCACAAAAGTCTTTATTCACATATAATTCACTGATATATATATATATATATATAGATATATATTAAATTTAATAATTTATATTGAATATAATTTATTTATATATATATATATATATATATATATATATATATATATATATATTAAATTTAAAAAATTATATTGGATATAATTTTCTTAAACAATTAAATTTTGATGGAAAGCAAACTAAATTATATTCATTTTCCCAAACAAAGGTTTTTGCAAATTCGTGTTTTGCCAAATCGAATCTAGTTGGAAAAAGGTAGAGAGAAAAGCAATCTATATCCGTTTCTTATAAAGGATCAACGTATCACTTTACCTTTGGAGAAATTGAGTCCAAATAGAAAAGTAAACCAACCATACTCCCAATGAATCAAATTAAAACCCCAAACACCATTTACCCATTGACAAAATATAGAATAACATTTACACCATTTACCCATTGACAAAATATAGAATAACATTTACACCATTTACCCATTGACAAAATATAGAAGAGCATTTACACACCATTTACCCATTGACTAAATATAAAATAGCATTTACATAAGTTAGATGGGAAGACGTAAGATGAATACGTGTTCTATAATGATTGTGTAACCAGAAAGATTCAAAGGGAAAATGTTGTTGACTACGCCCTAAGCTACTCGGGTAGCCCTTTGCAATAGAGAGCAATCACCATTTCTTGGCAACGCATGGGTGGTCGCCATTTGTTGACATTTTCCTTGTAATATTATAAGATAGATAGCACACTAAACTATTCTGGCGAAACACATAAAGGAACCTCCATAAACTATTCCAGCAAATCAATAACCACAGAAAGACGTATTCAACCCAAAATGCTTACACGTGTTTTTGGTGGACTCCTTTCGCGGTTAAACTTGATTGGGTGGGAAGAAAATTGGAGCTTTCCTCGTGGGAATCATAAGCCAGGAACCTCATGGGTATGTTCCAGAGATTTTGTGGGTGGGCTGTGCGATATCCATTATATTAAAATGCCAACTTTTGACCATTGATATGGTTGCCTTTGGAAGGAAGACTTTAAGCCGGCTACCAAACGCGTCGGGAGTGCTATATATCCAATCTTTTTGATCCGGCTCATATATATCCAATCTTCCCATTCAATAAGTTGATGAAGCAAAAATAGTTCGTTTAGTTCATCGAAAGAGCTATCTGGGAACCAGCAGCGGCTGCACCATCAAAATCGCTTCGCTAATTCTTTGCAATATATAGTATGGTCTTTGATCTTTCTTCAATGATATTGCCATGGTCTCTTGTTTAGATATGCCCATCTGTATTGTTGTATAACCTGTTACTTTTGATGGTAGAACGCAGTGACCTTCTGATGTATCTTCTTGGAAATTCTCATGTATGGCTTTTTAATTTGTTTGTTCGCATTGCGGATATTGGGAGTAATTTTGGCGGGAGATATGGAGCAGCAGAGACTGTGGATTGTAGTTGTGATGGCAATGGCGATGATGGTTTTGCCATTTAATTGTTTGGCTACTGACTACACCGTCGGCGACAGTGCACAGTGGAATCTCGGCGTCAACTATAAGACCTGGGCTTCTGGCAAAACATTTGTTGTAGGCGACAAACTCGGTATGTAAAATCACAAATTATAGCAAGACCCAAAATAAATATTTGATGATACTGTTGCAACTGAAGATATATATTAACAAGTGATGGTTGAATATATTGCAGTGTTCAAATACACGCCCGGCACGCACACTGTGCTGGTGGTGAACAAGGCGGGGTACGATTCGTGCACCACTAGTAATCCGTTGGCAACACACACCAGTGGAAACGATAACATTACATTGGACAGCACGGGTGCCAAGTATTACATCTGCGGAATCACAGGTCACTGCTCCGCCGGCATGAAGGTCACTATCACCGTTGGCGCCGCCTCCGCTTCAAAGAACGGAACAGCGCCATCCGCCTCGCCCGCCCGTTCTCCATCATCATCCGCGGCTCCGCCCCTCCCACTACAACAACTGTTCAATCGCCGTCCGCATCATCAGCCGCTCCCACCGCACCAACTGTTGGATCGCCTTCCCCGTCATCGACCGCTCCCACAACGCCAACTGTTGGAACGCCTTCCCCATCATCCTCAGCTACGCCGACTGCAGTGCAAACACCATCGTCGTCGACGAACGGGGCGAGCACAGCCTCCCCTTCATACCGCATGGGTGCTGTCCTCCTTGGAGGATCTCTTTTATTCGCCATGGCCTCGCTGTAGGCATACACAGATACCTTCTCACTTCAATATTGAGCGAGTGCCATCGTCACGATTCGTTAGTGCTTTCAGATTGTTTTCTTCTCATCATTTATTTTTTGGATCACCACTGATCATTGGATGTATTGGATTCATGTCCCTTACGCTAATAAGTAAACCAATATCATGTTAGTGTTTCTTCCCATTTGTAGGAATATTAGTTATTTGTAAGCTGTTATCATTCATAACGCAAAATCTGCATGTAAACTATCATCAAATTTTAACCACTTAGTATCGTTGTTAATTCGAATATACAGTTGTTTTTATCTACCCAGTGCCAATTATTTACTGCAGCAGAGTACTGCGCTCTCTCTATTCTCTTGGACTCCAACGTAAATGTAAGAACTAATTTAGTGTCAACCAATTAGAAAGATATTCTCAATGTCCAAATTCAATGTTCAAACACCTTTAATTAATAATGTTGTGTAGAATTTATAGACTTCATAAACAATTTATTTTAATTGGTTATGATGGTGTTACTGTATGGAATGATATAATAGAAAACTTATGAACATAAGTATCCCTTTCATTTAGCTCAAAACCTATAACAACCTAAGAAATAACATGAAATAGGTCAATGGTTACTATTTGAGTCCAAGAGAATGTAATAAACTTGTCCTTGCAGACTATAATATTTCCATCAGGTACACCTAGAGTCAATCACTAAAATCAAAATAGTTTTGGACATCATCTCCATGATGTCTCATCATTCATTTTCATCTTCGAAGTTAGAAGACTTTTCCAACCTCCCACTAGAATGTATACGTGACTTTTAATAGCAAATCACATTGATAAAGGCTACCCCTATCATGTTGTCATACAAGTTAGATTACAATCATTGATAGTGCACTATTATTCTACAATCAATCATTGAGGGTTGAAGATTATTGTTTAACCTAGGAATCAACAAATTATTAGTCGGTTCAAAAATACCACGGCAAATAAAAATCAATGGAAATAAATAGTTTCATAGAATAGGCCACATCATCACCAGATGGACACTCATGCCTTGCTCCTAAAACTGGTTCAATAAAGTCATATGATATCCTAGATATGTGGAATCTTCATTTTTCAAATATGATCCAATACTAGACCCATTGATATAAGAGAGGAGACCACAGTTTCCATCTTTGAAAATATAAAATATACAATATAAAGAAGAAAATAACCCTCGTGAGCATCACGTTTCTTCTCTCAATAAACTAAGGTATAATAGCGAACGAATTCAAACGATATCAAACACCGTTCTAATGTAATTCTTACTTAGAAATATAAATTTCATGTTACATCTCGAGTAATAGCGAACGAATTCAAACGGTACCAAACACCGTTCTAATGTAATTCTTACTTAGAAATATAAATTTCATGTTACATCTCGAGTGATATTAAACATAAGAGAAACGTTGAGGTTATACCATGAGTTCATTGTATAACACAATAAATAAATTTGACCTTTAAGTTGTAAGATTTTAAGTTTAAGGATCTTAACTATATGAATTTTCATCTCTCAGGGTTCTATAAAATATAAATAAGAAAATAGAAAGATATAATAGAATTAAAAATACTTGTTAGTTGAAAAGAGAATAATAATATAAATTAGCTAGATATTTATTATTGGAAATTACAAATAATGGAGAATGTAGATGGATCAAAATAAAATTTGTAATTATACAAGTATTAGAGAGTTAGAAATTTTGGTAATATGTATAACTAGCACAACCATATTACTACATATGGTTGATAAATATAGATTTATGTCATTTTTATATGCTAATTAGCATATCAAAGGTGAAAGTAAAGTATAATGGCAATGTCAAAGTCCTATGCACTATGGCCACGACATTGTTGACTACCATCTCCACGAGGAGTTACTCTAAATGATGGATAAGCTATGTGTTCCTAAAGGTGAGTGAGTATGGTTGATTAGAAGTCTCACACCTCCAAAGTTGTAGGGCACTTTAGTGTAGGGAAGATACAAAGGTATGTGTATTGGCTCAAGATGTAAGAAGATGCAGCTAAGTTTATAAGACATGCATGTTTTGATGTACCAACAAGCCTAAGAACAAGAAATAGGGTTTATATCATCCCTTACCTATATTCACTCATCTTTTGAAAAACATTCCATCTTTTGAAAAACATTTCCCTGTAATTTATGGGAGAGTTTCCAACAACAAGGAAGGGATATGACTACCTATTTGTGGTAGTTGATAGGTTCAATAAAATGTGTGTTTGGTGCCTTGTGAAAATACCATTAGTGGGCAAGAAGAGGTAAATTTTTTCTTTGGATAGATATTGGTGCATTTTGAGATACCAAGAAGAATTGTTGTAGACATGGACACAAGATTTCTCAATGTATTTTAGACTACCTTGTGGGAAAAATGGACACTAAGTTGAAAGTTTTGGGTAGACAAAAGTAGTGATATAATGACTCAGAATTAAACATAAAGAGTTTACATCAATCTATGTTATAAAAATATCAACACATAAATATTCATCTAACTAGCACATAATTTAAGAGATAATTAAATGAAAAGACTTACTTGTAAGTGATGATATTTCTTATTGGATAATTTAGAGTGGTTGTACTATCCCATTTCCACTGACCGCAACAATGTTTTTAGGATGACTCTCCACAAAATATTTTTATAGTTGGTCATCCTCGAACCCTTAATCAACTACTACTCCCAATGACTCCTTTGTCTCTTAGCATTCTGTTCTAAAAAGAATGAATGCTTCTCCTCTCTACTTTCACATATTAAGTAGAACCAATTGTTCCAAAACCCAAAAAAAATTGAAAAATGATTCTTTATTATTTATTGTTTTATTTATTTATATATTATTATTATTATTATTAGTTAACAAAAGCTAACTATCTTTAAAAAGTTATTAAATCATAATCAACTATTAATAATATATTCCATAAAAAAAATAATAATAATAATTAGGCCGATAGGCCTTCCTATGCATCAACAATTGTCAACACTTTTAACCTGAACCGTTTGATCAAGTTTGACAGTTTCAACCGTTGATTTGAAGTTGACTGCTTTTTCCAAATATTTTTAGGCCGATAGGCCTTCCCATGCATCAAAAATTGTCAACACTTTTAACCTGAATTTGATCAAGTTTGACAGTTTCAACCGTTGATTTGAAGTTGAGTGCTTTTTCCAAATATTTGAGTTGCCTTCTTTTCACCTCCAGTTCTGATGTGCATTGAACCTGGCCCTTTGAGTTGCATTACTGTTTTTTCCAATTCTTTTGTCACTCTTGAAGATATGCATCACTGCTTTTTCCAATTCTTTTGTCACTCTCGAAGATATTTTCACTGCTTTTTCCTTGACAGTTGTTGTTGCTGTTCTTCTTCCCTGGCTTTTGGCAGCTTTTTTGCAAGCACTAAGCTTCATCTACCAAGCTTCTTCTACCATCACCTTTGATGGGAAACTTATAACATTGACCTCAGCAGTGGATCTGGATACTCTGTCTCCTGCAATCCTCGGCGGATACCTTTCTTTATCACTGGAAACAAATAGGTCACTATCAAGGTATTTTTATATTTTCCCATTTTCTTTCTATTGTTTCGTATGTGTTATATGTACATATATATATCTCCCACGCATGGGCTGCATGCAACGAGTGTTTAGATTAGAAGCCCAAAAGTGAGTGATGGTCTTTGGTTCGTTTGAAATTTTGTAGCAGAATATATATAATAAATGTGGAATGGTGATTTGTATAAAGTCACTGTTCAGATTCGAAATACAAAAAGTAAGGTTACAGATGGTTGCTACAGGCCATCATCTAATAGATTTGAGTATTGTTGTTGAAGAGTGTTTGTTTCTTTTGATTCCTGCCTTCATGTCCCTCTGGCCATGTCGATCTGCTCCGTATTTTAAGTGGTATGGTTTACATAAATTTGGAGTTCTCCTTCCCTATGCTCTCTTTTCTTTCTAATTAGTAAGGAGCCCAGCACTCTTTTCCCGTGATTAGTAGTAGTACTGATATAGAAATTAGAATGATTGGTATATGAACCTTAAACAGCTACTCAACCTAACGTGCTGAGCATTTCTGGAATCCGCAACGGAGTTTGTGGCCATTTGAAAATCCGCACATCCCGACAACTCTAATGCCAACGGTGCCTCCAATGCCCTTTTAGTATAATTATTTTAAAATTAGAATGAGCCTAAACATATATTAATATAGACCTAGATTAAAAATTTTAATATGTTTTTGTAAAATAAATATAAATATAGATAATGCAAACGTATTAACCCTTCACCAAAATTAAATTCCTGCCTTCATGTCCCTCTGGCCATGTCGATCTGCTCCTTATTTTAAGTGGTAATGTTTACATAAATTTGGAGTTCTCCTTCCCTATGCTCTCTTTTCTTTCTAATTAGTAAGGAGCTCAACGCTCTTTTCCCGTGATTAGTAGTAGTAATGATATAGAAATTAGGATGATTGGTATATGAACCTTAAACAGCTACTCAACCTAACGTGCTGAACATTTCTGGAATCCGCAACGGCATTTTGTGAAGAAATAATTGTAATTAACATCAACGTATTGCTAAATCAACCTGAGATGCAGCGTTGCATATGCATTAAGATTTCAGTTAATACACATTGTTGTTTTATGTGGCTATGATAATAAACATTTCAAGGTTGCGGATTGCAATTTTGTCATACGTGTATTTTTTTTCATGTTTTTTGTCTGTAGTTTAAGACAAACTAACTATTTATTGTTTTTTATTTTGCCAGACATTTCACTGTAGGCATGGGAAGGCATATCTCTTTAATACTATGCTGCTGAATCACACAATTGCGATTATTGGCAGCTTTTTTGCAAGCACTAAGCTTCATCTACCAAGCTTCTTCTACCATCACCTTTGATGGGAAACTTATAACATTGACCTTAGCAGTGGATCTGGATACTCTGTCTCCTGCAATCCTCGGCGGATACCTTTCTTTATCACTGGAAACAAATAGGTCACTATAAGGGTATTTTTATATTTTCCCATTTTCTTTCTATTGTTTCATATGTTTTATATGTACAGATATATATCTCCCACGCATGGGCTGCATGCAACGAGTGTTTAGATTAAAAGCCCAAAAGTGAGTGATGGTCTTTGGTTCGTTTGAAATTTTGTAGCAGAATATATATAATAAATGTGGAATGGCTATTTGTATAAAGTCACTGTTCAGATTCGAAATACAAAAAGTAAGGGTACAGCGGGTTGCTACAGGCCATCATCTAATAGATTTGAGTATTGTTGTTGAAGAGTGTTTGTTTCTTTTGATTCCTACCTTCATGTCCCTCTGGCCATGTCGATCTGCTCCGTATTTTAAGTGGTATGGTTTACATAAATTTGGAGTTCTCCTTCCCTATGCTCTCTTTTCTTTCTAATTAGTAAGGAGCTCAGGGCTCTTTTCCCGTGATTAGTAGTAGTACTGATATAGAAATTAGAATGATTGGTATATGAACCTTAAACAGCTACTCAACCTAACGTGCTGAACATTTCTGGAATCCGCAACGGAGTCTGTGGCCATTTTAAAATCCACACATCCCAACAACTCTAATGCCAACGATGCCTCCAATGCCCTTTTAGTATAATTATTTTAAAATTAGAATGAACCTAAACATATATTAATATAGACCTAGATTAAAAAATTTAATATGTTTTTGTAAAATAAATATAAATATAGATAACATTGACCTCATTAGTGGATCTGGATACTTGATCAAACGGTGTTGAACATTTATGGAATCCGCAACGGCATTTTGTGAAGAAATAATTGTAATTAACATCAACGTATTGCTAAATCAACCTGAGATGCAGCATTGCATATGCATTAAGATTTCAGCTAATACACATTGTTGTTTTATGTGGCTGTGATAATAAACATTTCAAGGTTGCGGATTGCAATTTTGTCATACGTGTATTTTTTTTCCTGTTTTTTGTCTGTAGTTTAAGACAAACTGACTATTTATTGTTTTTTATTTTGCCAGACATTTCACTGTAGGCATGGGAAGGCATATCTCTTTAATACTATGTTGTTGAATCACACAATTGTAATTAATAAAGGTTGATGATCAAAATGTGTATCGCATTTGAACTTGACATTTTTATAAACTTAAATTATGTCCCCATCAATATGATAGTACATGTCATTCTTGATCAACGACATCTATTTTTTATGCCTACTATTCCCTCCGAAAGCTGCCATAGAAAGTCCTAATGTTCAAGTTGATAGATTGATTTTAACATTTTCGATGTCTTCCGTGCTTTTCTAGGCAAGGATGGAACGAGCCTTAGTAAGTGATCTGGAATTTTGTGAAGAAATAATTGTAATTAAAATCAACATATTGCTAAATCAACGTGAGATGCAGCGTTGCATATGCATTAAGATTTCAGCTAATACACATTGTCAACGTGAGATGCAGCGTTGTATATGCATTAAGATTTCAGCTAATACACATTGTTGTTTTATGTGGGTGTGATAATAAACATTTCAAGCTTGCGGATTGCAATTTTGCCATAGGTGAATTTGTTTTCCTATTTTTGTCTGTAGTTTAAGACAAACTCACTATTTATTGTTTTTTATTTTGCCAGACATTTCACTGTAGGCATGGGAAGGCATATCTCTTTAATACTATGTTGTTGAATCACAAAATTGTGATTAATAAAGGTTGATGATCAAAATGTGTATCGCGTTTGAACTTGACATTTTTATAAACTTAAATTATGTCCCCATCAATATAATAGTGTATGTCATTCTTGATCAATGACATCTATTTTTTATTTTATTTTTTCAATATATATTTATGTAATGAATGGGATCCATCCAACTTGTATCTTTTACCATTTTACTAATTCATCATCAGAATCAATGATATTAGTACAAACACTTGTGATATGAGTACGTATTCACTATATATTCACTATGAAGAGACCCTTTTTCACTCATATTTAATCCTACCTCTGAATAATATGGTTTGTAAGTTCAGATTATATATATTTAAGTTTCAAAGTTTCAGTTTTCGTGCTGTGAGTTTCTTTTAGTTTTGAAAAAAAATCAGACTTCAAGTTTAGGTTCATGACATTTTATGATGCTCTTGAGGCAAGGATTCAGTGTATAAAAACGTGTTGCTATTGCTAGAATACCCAATACCTCCCTCTCTGGGATTCTCAATACTAATGGTCTTGGACTAAGACATGATAAAGTTTAATATTCCTGAGTATCATGTTTGGATTTCGAGCTTCTTTAGTTAACATCACAATCATTCTTTTGTGCAGGAATCATCTTGGAGCCGGTCAGGAGAAGTTCTTCTTACCACACAGAAATCCCCAAACAAATCTAGAAAGAACCAAAGGTGATCCTTTCTACACTTCCTGTCAATATATGTCATATAGATGAACATGTGTGTAACATGTACCTTTTTCAGATAACCTTACGGTTTGTAAATGCTTTAGTTTTTCTCTCATAAAAGAGATTCTTGTTGAAAGAAAAGCTGATAAACTGCATATCTCTTTCTGTCGAAATAGTTGTAGGTTGCTTTGTTTTGGTTCAATAGTTGTTAGGGAATATTGAGAAAATGAACTTTCAGTTGTGCGTTAGTGACCCATTTCCATGTTTTTCAAGTGACTTTGTGGACCAAAGGGGGGGGAACTTGTCCCAAGGGCTAAATTAGGATATGCAACATTATTATGCTAATAAATTTGATGTCTTAAAATTTATTTTTTAAGAAAATGCTTTAGTTTTTCTCTCATAAAAGAATTTTTTGTTGAAAGAAAAGCTGATAAACTGTATATCTCCTTCTGTCGAAATAGTTGTAGGCTGCTTTGTTTTGGTTCAATAGTTGTTAGGGAATATTGAGAAAAGGAACTTTCGGTTATGCAAAGTGTTGAATGACTTTATATGCACTGATGAATACATGAATATGTGAAATAATACATGTGTAGAATAAGACTTGTTTGCATAAGAAATTGAATTTTTTTTTATAGCATTGTTCTACACTATTTAATGAGTCGAGAGTCTCATCATATTCATACGTCAATACCCCCTCCGAAGACAAATAAGAAAGTACACTAAAATTTACACTAAAATCAATCAGATACTCTTTTTTAGAGCAAACCAACATTAGATATATTAGGACCTTGGGATAAGAGAGTGAGTCAACTACCCAAGGTTGCAAATCAAACTAGTGTCGTTAAAGAGTGAAAAATCCTTCTGCACTCATATTACCAGGACCACTCCACTCACAACGGAGCGAAATACGGGACAACATTGGATTGTAATTGAAGGTAGCCCGCCTTCTTTTACAGCTCCTTTGGGCATTCTGTGTAACGGAGGTCCCTTCGAGGATTTCAGAACTGAGTCGGGGACTCAGGTATCCTGCCCACACAGCGTGCTGTCTACGACTATGTCCTCCTTGGTAATGTCTGTGATTTGAGGTATATCTAGTGGCCAATACTTCTAGGTACTTACCTAAGGTGACTGGGACGGGCTGTCCTGGTACCTCAAATGGACGGACCTACTTTGTCTTCATTTTTTGGGAGGGTGCTCGTCTTCACGAGAGTACTTGGCCCCTTAATATGAGGTTCAGGCGAAGCGCAAAAGTAACCGTAACCGTACATTTGGCCATCCTTCTCTGTTACTCATTGAGAGACTGGGTTTCATCTCCAGTAATTGGTGTTTATCAGACAAGGTAATTTAAGTTTGTTTGCTGATTGTCATTTTTAGTGTATTTTTTCTTTTTTAATACCTGAGTGCTATCGTTTTTGAGACTTAAAGAATATCACCTTAAAATTTATCTGATAAAATATACCAGTCATTGTGACTACATTCGTCCCTCACCGTCAATCCAGATGGTTGTTAGGACTTCCTCCACTCACTGTGCAGAATCTGCTGAGATCCACTGACTCGGATTCTTCATATTTGAGGAATTAGTCTCCTAAATTTCACACGGGATCTATGTGGACAACCAACGATTTGTTTATTTGATTCAACAATGGCTCTGTTTCAAATCTTATCAGAATTGATGCAAGCAATAGGTGTTACTATTGAAAAAACATATGAGTCCAAATTAATATCACATGGATATTTTTATGCATTAGTACTTCTACCTAAGCTAACCTTAACTGACAACACCTACAAGGTCATCTCATCTTTAATAGTGTTGTGAATGACAATTTACTCTCAAACCTTCTGCCCTTATTATTGTTTCACCATCGAAAGTTAGCCTTGCTAGATTAGTTCCGTCATTCACATCACATTATTCTTTACATGACTTCTGTGCTGTGGTGATTTGATGAATTATAGGTACTACTATCATAGAAATAGAATCCCTTTATTAATTCTATGGAGCCAACATTGACTACAAATTCCATTCCTCTGCTGTTGAATGGTTCCACTGATATTCAACCATTGCTCCAGATAATCGATATTGGTTCTGTTACATCATTAAAAACAACATCCTCGCACTTTTGCATTACTCTATCTGATGGAACACATCAACACAAGACTTTGCTACCATCAACATATAGCCAACAAGTTGCATCTAAAGACATTCAAATTGGCTCAATAATTCTGCTTAAAAAAGCCGCTTGCACGGTGCTTCAAAACTCCTTGTAAGGCCCAACTTTTGAATTTACCCTTTTCTATTTTTTGTCTTCTATACGCCTCCTGCATTACACAAAAAAAAAATAAAAAATTCTTCATTAATTCATTTCTCATTTTTTTACATAAGGTCCATCCGAGTGGTTGATCTTGAAGTTGTGATGCGCTCAGCAGCATTGACGAAGGACTCATCAACACTACTACATGCAAAGGCAGGTACATCCCAAGTTATCTCTTCATCAACAAAAGATACCTTGCCCTCTGTAGTTACTCCACCAATTACGGAAACAACTACAACAATTCCATTCACGGCACTCAATCCTGCTCGAAAATATTGGTCAATCCAAGGTAGAGCATCTGTAAAAACATCATTGAAGACTTACAACAATGTGCGAGGATCAGGAAATTTTTTTGGGTTTGACCTTATCAATCGTGATAAGGAAGAGATCCACCTTTCTGCATTTGCTAAATTGGCTGAATCTCTTTATGTCTAATTCAAGTTGGGCAGCTATACATTGTTTCAAATGGCACAATTAAAGAAGCAAATCCAAACTACAACCACCTCAAGAACAAATGGGAAATTTACTTGTTTGCTGCTTCCACTATCAATCCATGTCCCATAGATGATCCAACGTTTCCTTACCAGAGCTTTCACTTCAAGACTATTGCTGAAATAAAAAGTGCAAGTCCAAATACGAATGCGGATGTCTTTGGTGTTGTTACTTCCACCTCACCTGCATCAAGAATTCGACAAAAAGATGGAAGTGAGACATTAAGGAGAACACTCATATTAAAAGACAAGTCGGGTTTTAGCATTGATGTAACATTATGGGGAGACCATTGTGACTCTATAGGACAAAACCTTGCTGAATTATACTCTTTCAACAACCCACCAATCCATGCAATCAAAGGAGGTCGTGTATCTGAATTTAATGGCACCACAATAGGGATGATATCAACAAGCACTCTCATCATAAATCCACAAGTTGAAGAAACTCATCAACTACATGCATGGTTCCGTGAAACAGGTTATAGCTCTTCTTCTCCATCTTTGAGTAGAAACTATGGTGTTGCTTCGAAACATGCCCTACCACGAAAGACGTTCCATGAAATTGTTGGCATGCAAACCTCCGCTAAAGCAATATGGGTTTCAGTTCGTGCAACAATAACTGCTCTTCACATGGACGACTTCTACTTTCTAGCATGTCCATTTGATTTCAATGAAAAACAATGCATGAAGAAGGTTGTGGAGCATTCTAACAATCTTTGGCATTGTACAAAATGTAACGGCGACTTCCCGGAATGTGACTACCGTTACAAACTTAAAATTTAGCTACATGACCACACCGGGCGTCTGCAGAATGTCACAGCGTTCAATGATGCAGGAAACGAGCTCATGGGCAATACAGAAAAAGACCTGTTACTTCTTTCTATCGAACCAGCTGATCTGCAGGAAATTTGTGGCCGAATTTCAGGACACCACTTCCTGCTAACACTTTCCATTAAAGCATATTACTTCAATGGTGTTCAACGCTTACAACCAATACTGGTAAATTCAGAAGAAATTCATATGCCTCTGTATGCAAAGAAGCCCTCAATGAAATTCAAGCAATGTCCACTTCAAAACGACCTGTTGTTCGCCGCCTTTGAAAAGTTTTTTTGGGTCTCTTAAAACACTATTGTTTTTACATAAACAAACATTTTTGCACAACTCATTGTTTCATATTGTTGTAAATTACACCCATGTTATTGTGATGCACACTGTTGTTGCAAATACTCTCTTCTAGTTATTCCAAAATATGTATGTTTACCACTTTTCATTTTACATAATATAGATATCAACATTTGTAAAGACTTACTACATAATTTTCCCGTTCGTTGTTTACATGTCTATACATTGATCTCTTGCTTGCTAATCTATTCATGCTATTGTTCAAACTTGAAAAAAAAGAAAAGAAGAAGGAAGCAAAATCTTGGTTATCTTGCTCCTCTCCTCTCAATAATAGATGCCATAATAACATATGATTTTATAGTACTCCTAATTGCATGTTTTTCCTTCTAACTAATCTACCTACATTCACTGATGTTCAAATAAGAAAAAAAAATTCTAGAACTTGTAATACATTCTCCAAACATGCAATACTTGTTTATGAAAACTAACACTAATTTTTTGTACTTGTTTAGATATGCCAAAAAACAATCAAAATGCGGACAAACACGAGCGGCGACGTCTTCTTTATGCACAACAAAAGGATACAATAAATGCACGGCGGCGACTACTTTATAAAAACCGCAACAACCCTACTACTTCCTCTACATCCCTTCCCACCTCAAATGCTCTCCCAACTATACAAACCAACCCATCTCACCTTCATCAAATCCAATATAACCCTCCCCTTAATGAAGAACACCGTCGCTTTTGAGAAAGGATTGATGAACTTTCTAGCATGCATGTTTGCACAATATGCAAAGAAGCATACCCAGGAATCAAAACAAAGCTTTTACATGGTAGACTTTCTTGTTTTCGTTGTGCATCATCTAAATATACCAATCGTTTTTATGAACTAAACAACATGAAACCTGGTGAACAACCCTATGTCCTTCAACAATTAACACAAGTTGAAGAAATGCTCATTGCACGTGTAAACCCCATTCTACAAGTCACTCATGCTCTTGGTAGTCAATACAAATATAGTGGCCATACAATTAGCTTCCCTCAAGACATCACCACTATTGCCAAATACTTACCCCGAATGATTTCTGACTTAGACATCCTCATTGCGAAAAGGCAAAATCCATCTGAAAAGGCTTATGAATTCTTTGTTTTCAAATCACATGTCCTTGCAGCGCTTGAATACAAAACAAAAAATGACCTTACTACTATGATGTTCAATTCAATTCATCTGCTATTTCTGCACTACCAGATCACCCTACCGATATTTCTTCTCTTCTCCATAATGTAACCACCTCCTCTTTTAAACCCCATCAAACCAATATTGATTCTACTTATGATACTGATGTCATTCTACCTCCATTAGAAATCCAACCCTCTTCTTTCGTTCCAATACTCCCAAATTCAAGTACTGAGCTTGAGCACATTTGTAATTATTTGCACTTGACCCATTCAAATTCAACAAGCTCTATCGATTGGCCTCCAATATCTTTAACAACGATGAATACAACACCATAGGCCTCTTTGACATGGCATTCCCCACACTCTTCCCTACAGGCATTGCCATGATCATGCAACCAAGAGTTACGAAAGTTGAGATGCATGAATATGATTTACACTTGCTGCACTACCATGATAACCGATTTGGCCAACACCCAAGATTCCGCTACTATCTTTATAAAATTCTGATGCGCCATCGTAGCCAAACTACTGCTAGTGTTTTTGCAAAAAAGTACATTGAGAACAACTTGCCAAAAACGGTTTCAGACCTACGACAGTGTCTTCATGACTCTCCAGATTCAAGATTTCCAAAGCAAATAATGTGGTTTGGTTCAGCCATACAAGGAACACGATCTTTCTGGAACAGACGACGATCTGAGCTGACTGACATGATCACGCAAATAGGAATTCCTACATTTTTTTCACTCTCAGTGCAGCTGATACTAAATGGCATGACTTGCACATGATCATGCCTGCCAGTGTTCCTTCCAATTCAGTCAACCACTTCCAATGGAAAATCCAAAACATAATTAAGAACCCACATCTAACAACCCAATATATGCATTGCAGATTTACAATTTTTCTCGAAGAAATCCTACAAAAAGGCCTCCATGCAGTAGACTATTGGTGCAGGTATTTTTTAATATCCATTTTCTTCTACATTAATTTTCTACATTTCATATATATGTTTTAACGAGATTTTACCTTCATATTATATTCAGATACGAATGGCAACATAGAGGATCCGCACACATTCATGGCTTCCTCTGGCTGCAAAATGCACCAAACATGGACACAATTGACTGGAACAATGCATTAGAAATTGCTAATGCACAGAAATATTTTGACCACTACATAACTGCCTGGAATCCACGTCAAGCAGAGCACCGAAATATTCTGCTTCAACAATCAACAATTCATAACCCATGTCTTCTTGACACAGCATCAATATTCACATCCAATCAATTTGAAGACTATACAGAGCTTGTCAACTGCATTCAGCGTCATACAAAGTGTCATGAGTCTTCTTATCTTCGCAAGAAAGACAATGTACTTAGCTGCCAGTATGGAGTACCATGGGAGTTGAAGTCCACATCTTCACTTTCATTGATGATAAAGGTCATAAAACCTATGTCCCTACACGCAATGATGAAAGATTGAATATTCACAATGCCGATCTCCTCTCTATTTGGAGAGCAAATGTTGATTGCCAACCAGTCCTTTCTCGCCATGCTGTGTTAAAATATATTTCAAAATATGCAGCAAAATCAGAAACAAGATCTGAGAGCTACCGTCAAATGCTATCACGGCTATCACAAAGTGCCATTCCAGAAGCACCTATGGTTGTTGTTATCCGAAAACTCCTTCCAGAAACCATTGCAGATAGAGACATTGGAGCACAAGAAATATGCCATATGTTACAAAAGTTACCTCTTTCTCTCAACAGCCGTACATTTCGGTCTTTGAATGTCAACAAGTCTGTTTTCAAACGTGTTTCACAAGATACTGAGAACCCTGGTTTGACACCAAACTTTATCCTTGCATACATGAACAGGCCTGTCTCATTGGAATCACTGCCCCTCCTTGAAGCTTCACGCTCATGGTCATATTCTTCCCAGCGGAAAAAAAACCAATGGAAACACATATTCCCACCAATGATTGTACATGTATTGCCCCGTTACAATGTCATTCCTTCCTCTGATGATCCTTCTTATGCCACTTTTTGCTGGAGTGAATTACTATTGTATTTCCCCTTCCGAACACTCCCCAATGATATTGGTTCAACTGATGCAGAAATTATTGCACACTGGGAACAAAAAAAGGGTACATATACACCATGGCATGTCCATCGAGAAATTGAAAACCCACAAACCCCACATACTGAAGATCAAACTACCCCTGACATCCCTCCTGATTCCATGCAGATGAACGAATGGCAAATCCTCTCTCAGCTGCACCCAGGTTACAATATTGCAATTGATGACCTTGACATGATTGGCTACCGCGACTTCGATGCCAACCACAATTGGTCACATAATACTATCCCTCCCCACTTGCAAGAAACTGCCATAAATTTCGTTGAATTCAACCTCTCGAGGATTCAAAACGAACATCATTCTTTTTGCAACCTTCCCCAAGATCACACATTATCTCCTACCCAAAACATAGCCTTCACCACTATTTTTTCACACTTTTAAACCCCTTCGCTAAAACCCCCACGCAAAATCATCATACAAGGAACAGTTGGACAAGAAAATCCCATTTGATTAAATGTCTGCACCATGCATTTGTGGAAAACTCACCAGCAAACAAAAACCCTTTGTTGTTACTTGCACCAACAGGCGTTGCATCTTTCAACATAAATGCCCTCACAATTCACTCTGCCCTTCGTATCCCTATCCAAACAATGCATCCTCTTGAAGGCCAACCACTCCTACAACTGCAAGAGCAACTCCGTCATGTAGAGTACATTCTCATTGATGAAATGAACTTCATTGGTCCAAAAATTCTTACTCGCATTGATGATCGTCTAAGAGAGGCATTCCCTCTTCACCGAAATGCACCATTTGGTAATCGCTCAATTATCCTTGTCGGAGATTTAGGCCAGCTACCACCTGTAAAAGACATTCCTTTATATGCTGGGACATCACGTGGCACTGCACTTTGGCGCAGCTTCGACATATTCATAACACTTTCAACCGTTTTTCGTCAACAAGGAGCTAGCCCGTCCCAGGTTGCTTTCCGGCAAATACTCACAAATCTCAGAAATGGAATATCTACACTTGAATATTGGCAACACCTAATGTCAAGAACAAGTTCGTCTCTTACACATGAAGAGCAACGCACATTTGAAGAATCCATGCACCTATATGCAATAAACAACTCAGTTGTTTTGCATAATAAGAAAATGCTTAAAAAATTGAACATCCCAGTAGCGCTTTGCTCTGCAGAACAACAAAGGCAGAGAAATCCTACTACAACGGAAGATGAGCATTTGCCTGCAAAAGTGCTCTTATGCAATGAACAAAAAGTTATGCTCACCAGCAACTTATGGGTACATGCAGGCCTCGTCAATGGCACACTTGGGAAGGTCATCTCAATATTTTATTCTATTGGTTCAAAGCCCCCAGAATTACCATCCTTCGTGGTTGTCAACTTTACACAATACAAAGGAACACCATGGGACATTTCACACCCAACATATCTACCCATTTCTCCCATCACAAGGGGTGCACGCCGTCAGATACCACTTCAAATGGCACGGGCTTTAACGATACACAAGTCACAAGGAATGACATTAGACAAAGCAACAGTAGACATCGGCACCAAAGAACGACAAGGGCTAACGCTCACTGCAATTTCAAGAGCGCATTCACTGGCAGACATTCAAATCAATCCAGCATTCCCATTCTCACGCATTGCAGAAATGCACAAGAATCCATATCTTAAGCGTAGACAACAAGAGGAATCATTGCTTGCATCAAAATCTATGCAGGAGAATATACTCTAGCCAATCGTACAACCTGTTTTCCAGAATTACCCACATGGTAAACACCACTTGCTGCAATAACCAAATTTCACATACATTTGCTTTCTATTACATTTAACCTCATATGATTTTATATTAGTTTGAAATCATTTATTTTATTTCAAATATTCAAACAAAATATTTCCCGCCATGAACAACAAGGTCTAGCATTCACTGCAATTTAGAAATTTCTTTAAAAAATTATTTATTTTACTTCAGCGCTTTAAAAAACATGCTTTCGTCAAACACATCCATTGTCACTTACAATATTTTATTTTTGGATGGAAACAGGTATGGATACAGGCTATTTATGATTGTTGTATGAGTATTGCCAAGAAATTCAGCATCCTGCCCCAGCAAACATTGCCTCTTTACCGTTTGCATCCAACCATTGAATTGTTAAAGAAGGTAAAAGAAATACTCAAGATAACAATTCACATCCATGAAAGTGACACACACAGAAAAATGCAGCATCAATTACAGGAACAACTCTGTTGCCGATGCCATGCCCCATCATGCATATATGATTACCTGCTCATTGTCAATTACATCTATATGTAATAAAATGCTCTTATTGTACATATGTTTAGAAGCCAAATAATACTTTCATTGTATATATGTTTAGTTATTAGCTACCAAACATGTCTCTATGTGTAGACCATATGTAAAATTTCAAAAAAGACATTGCAAAGCATGTAACTATCTTTTATATAATTGCTTGTGATAAACACACAATACCAAGTAAAATATTTAGAAGTATTCAAGTGTAATAAGTCTACTATGTTCCACCAAACATGATGCATAGTTATGGAGTGTCATAAGTTTTTTTGTACCTACAATTTTAATAAAAACTCAGTTTACATAGATTTGGCCTTTCAGTGTGGTTTCTATTGTTCATGGAATGCTAGATGTTATGCTACTCATGTTAAGTTATCTTTGTTTTTGTTTTCAAAAAAGTTATATAGGAATATGTATACCTTACATGGGCTTCTGCAATGACATTTATAGAGTGGTTAGTTGTTTGTTTTTAAAATAAAATGCATTTACATGAAATTTTCTAATTTTCTTCTTTTTTGTTTCAGTCATGTCAGCATTTTTAAATACATGTGAATGAATAGAAAGTCTTTTTGTTTTCTTTAAGTATTTCTGCTTTGCTTTGTTCTCTTTTTCACTTCAAGTATAAAGATCTTACATTCCCAGTCCATTCTGTCTCCTATATCTTTTACTCTATTTCATATTTAATAAACTGTACAATATCAATAGCAACGGAGAAAGTGGCTCGACCTTTTATAAAAATTCAACAATTCCAACTTCATAAATCTATCGGCCTCTCTTTGTACCTTTTGGTACAATTGCTAGTATAAAGGCTATCTAGAGCCTTTATGTAATGTCGTGTAAATATTCGAGTAAATGAATGACTAGAGGAAGACGTATTCAAACCAACTTCTTATACGTGTTTTTGGTGGATGTCGTTCGCCCTTAAACTTGATTGGGTGGTAAGAAAATTGGAGCTTCCCTCGTGTGAAAGGGAACCTCATCGGTATGTTCCAGAGATTTTGTGGGTCGCCTGTGCTATATCCATTATATTAAAATGCCAACTTTTAACCATTGATATGGTTGCCTTTGGAAGACTTTAAGCCGATACCAAACGCGTCGGGAGTGGTATATATCCAATCTTTTTGAAACAAAAATACTTCACTCAGTTCATCAAAAGAGCTATCTCGGAACCAGCAGCGGCTGCACCATCAAAATCGCTTCGATAATTCTTTGCAATATATCGTATGGTCTTTGATCTTTCTTCAATGATATTTCCATGGTCTCTTGTTTAGATGCCCATCTGTATTGTTGTATAACCATTTTCTTTTGATGGTAAAACGCAATGACCTTCTGATGTATCTTCTTAGAAATTTTCATTTGTGGCTTTTTAATTTGTTTGTTCCCATAGTGGATATTGGCAGTAATTTTAGCGGGAGATATGGAGCAGCAGAGATTGTGGATTTAATTGTGATGGCAATGGTGATGACGGTTTTTCCATTCAATTGTTTGGCTACTGACTACACTGTCGGCGACAACGCACAGTGGAATATGGGTGTCAACTATAAGACCTGGGCTTCTGGCAAAACATTTGTTGTGGGCGAAAAACTCGGTATGTAAAATCAAAATTGATACTGTTGCAACTGAAGATATATATTAACGAGTGATAATTGAATATAATGCAGTGTTCAAATACACGCCCAAAACGTACACTGTGCTGGTTGTGAACAAGGCAGTGTACGATTCGTGCACCACTAGTAATCCGTTGGCAATACACACCAGTGGAAACGATAACATTACATTGCACAGCACGGTTGCCAAGTATTACATCTGCGGAATCACAGGTCACTGCTCTGCTGGCATCGCATCTGCTTCAAAGAAGAACAAAATAGCGCCATCCCCTCGCATGCCCGTTCTCCATCATCATCGGCCCCTCCCACTGTTGGGTATTTTTACATGGAGAAAATACCAAAAACCAAATATTCAAACACACATAGGCAATGCTCTGTTTTTACTTTGCTCCAGGATCTTTTATACAAGAAGACTTAAAAAAATTCACTCAGAGACAGAGTATTTCAACATCATAAAAGATTTCTGAGAAATTACTGGTTAACTGCTGTAAATCCCTTTTACATTCACTACAGTGAAAACAAATTACTTACTGGTGTAAAACCTTCATTCACATTTACTGGTGTGAAACCATTTTTTTACATACTGCTGTAAAAACAAAATTTACACAAACTTACAAATGCGCTCCACCATTTTCTTTATCCACTACTTGTCCAAAACCACACATGGTTTTTCGGTTTTTACTGCATCTTCGTTTTACAATGCTCCACACAAAAACATTACAACATATTTGTGCACTGCTGTGCATACACCCTCTGGTTCTTCACATTTTACACACTGCTGTGTGTTTTTCTTTTTACTGCACCCTCGTATTTTTTTTGTGAGCACACCCTTAAAAAAACTTCCCGTGTGCCATACATTATATATTTAACACATGCCGTATATAAGAAATATAAAACATATAAAAAAAAATAAAACTATGCGCCCATGCTCATATTAATGGGACTCCACCAAAAATTACGTATGTGCCCATAATCATTTAAGACGGGCCTCCACCAACCTTCGTAAATGCATTAAAGGCCTCAGCGTTTCCTCCACGGCGGTCAACGAAAAGACAAACATTATACAATTTGGTTTTGGGAAGCCATCGGGTCCGCACTTCATCGCATCGCAACTTTACTCATGTTAAAGACCCTGACCCTATGACATTGCCGATAGCGATGTGCTGATGCGATATCGGCGATCGCTCATCGGCGATGTTTCATATTGCTGCCACTGACTGCCTCCGATGCTCCAACCCGCCGATATGCCGACATGCCGATATGCCGACACGATCTGGACCGCTGATCGGCCAGATTTAACGGTTGAGATTTAAAGTGGATCCTTTATTCTGCAATTTTAAATTTTGAGTGTTTCTGCCTCCCGATCCTTGGTGAAGTGCGCGGCTATAGTCTTCATGCTGCTGCATGGCTCAACTGTTGCATAGTTGAAATTATATTTTCAAGTATCGGAGCTAGTCCAGGCTCTTTGAAGTGTCAAAGAAGCTGAAGGAAAGATTTCTTGCAGCAGCAACTTCTCCAGCAGCGTGAAGACTCAGCCAAGAAAGAATCTAAGGTATTTGTCAAGAATATTTTCTGTGTTGTTGTTGAAGAAACAGTCAGTGATTTTAAAAACACAGTCAGAGATTTTAAAGCCTAGAATAAGAATGGCAAGGTCAAAGAAGAAAGCCTCCAGACCTGTTAAAAATGTGTCCCCCCCTTCTACTAAACTAGAAGGAAATCCATTAGAATACATTCTATTTGAAGTTCCAAAGTTTGATGGAAACTTTGATGTATGGGAAATAAAGATGAGGGCTTTCCTAATGTTTGAAGGGATTGAAGTCTGGGAGTCAGTGATTGATGACAACAAGATGGATAAAGAATCCATGGAGTATGATGCACAAGCAGCAAAGACTATCTTGGATGGTCTCCCTGATTCAGTGAATAAGAATCTTGGAAAACATACATCAGCAAAGGATATATGGGAGAGACTGCATGACCTTCATGCAAAGGGAGCACTGACCATGACAATGAGTCAAGAAGAACCCATCATAGAAGCTGAAAATGAAAAGCTTGACCTCATCAAGCTTCAAGTAAAAGAAAGGGATGAAGAGCTTGCCAAGATTAAGAAGGAACTTGATGAAAGCAAGAGGAAGCATCATGAAGAAGTCATGTCTATGACAAATCAGTTGAACAGAGCAAAAAAGCAGGAAGACGCCTTGTCAAGTCAACTTGAACAAAGGCACAAGATAGTGAACAAATTTGCAGAAGAGATTGGACATTACAAGGCAGAGGTCTCCTCCCTTAAGTCTGAACTACAAGAAGCCAGAAAGCAGGCAGAAGGAGCTGAAAAGAAAATGGAGAGCAGTCAAGCAGAAATCTCCAAAATGAAGTCTGATATTATCTCCCTTAAAATAGTAACAGCTGAAGCTACTCGTAGCAAGGAAGAAACTGAGGGACAACTAGCAAAGAAAAATAATGAATGTGAAAAGTTAGAAGAAGAGATTGTCCTCCTTAGAAAAAAGGTTGAAGGGATGAACAAAATCATGAAGAGCTCTCAAGCCTTGGATGATATGCTCAGCTATCACAGATCTCCATATGATAAGTCAGGACTGGGGTATGTACGTGAACCCACAAACAAGTATGAAAATGCTTTAAGCAAAGGAGATGTGAAGAAAGTAGAAAGAAATTGTGATGCCCCTAGTTCCAGCAAAGGCAAGGAGCAAAATCAAGGCTGCAATAGAAGAAATTCTACTCCAAGTAGAAAACTAGCTCCAAGAAGAAATGTTGATGACGACAAAGATGCGAGAGGCAATGGTTATCAGCAAAGAATTTCAAGGCAGAAAGGCTTCGGAAGTACATCAAGGAAACCTCCATATACCAGGTATCAAAGTTCATTTTTTGGTTATTGTTATTGTTGTTCAAACTTTGGTCATATGGCAAAAGACTGCAGAGCAGCTCATAGAGATAGATGTTGCAGTCTCCGACAATCTCCAAGAAACAATTTTGCAAGAAGAAATCATGAATTTTTATTCATGAACAATGTTGAATGTTTCAAGTGTCATAACATTGGGCATATGGCACGTGACTGTAACTTGACATGGGCCTTTACACAAGCTAAACCCATGCAAAAGAAGAAAGTTACACAAGTATGGAGGAGGAAGAAAACACAGTCTGAAAGTCCCTTGAGCTCTCCAACCGATCTAAGTTTCTTTTGAGAAGATTCTGCTGAAAGAAGATAAAGCATACACTAAAGGGGAGCTTGTAAATTTTTGTTTGCTGAACTGTATTAACAGTCATTTGTTGATGAAGGATGCATTGCAGCGCAACAGTTGCAAATGAAATTTTTTGTTAATCCCTCTAAAAGGTAATATGCAGCAGTGATGAAATCAGCAATGTTTTTGCTTTGTGTTTATGCAATATGCACAGAAACGCATAAACAAGAAAAGATGGCAGCGCTGAAATGTAAAGAGCAGCAGCGAGATAAGAGAAAAATGCAAAGCATGGAGACCCTCACAGCAGTGGGAAGACAGAACATAAAACAGCAGTTTGGAAATTTTTGTTATGGAGCACATGCATTGAAATGCATAGCAATGGAAGGAATTTTCCTTCTATGTAATGTGAGAGAACATACTCACAGCAGACATGAAATTTTTGTTGAAGAAATAAAAGGTAATGGCACAGCAACAGTGCGAGTGTAATCAATGAAGGGGAGCATGCAGTGCGTATTTTTGTTGTTAAATGTGAAAGGAATGCGCAGCAGCGCAAGAGCAATTTGAGAAGTTATTTTATGCACAACAGTGCAGTGATAGAGAGAGTGCTGAAACAACAGTGCTGAAACAGCAGTGCTGAAACAGAGTGCTGAGACAGAGTGCTGAAACAGCAGTGCTGAGATAGAGTTGCTGAGATAAAGTTTTGTAATGGAATATGCAGCAGCATAAATGTATTGAAAATTTTACACATAGCAGTGTAATGTTTTTCAGGAGAAGACAGAGTCTGTAATAGCAGTGTAGAGCATATTGCAGCCTAAGCACTATTGTGAAGAGCAATGCGAATGAAGATATTTTCACACACAGCAGTGTAAAATATCAGGCAGACACAGTAGTGTCAATTTGGACAGATTGAAGTGCCTCTGAAGCAGGCATGTTGGAATCCCTCTGTTAAGAGGTAGATGTTATTTGTGTGGAACAAAAGCGTTCCTTGGTGAATCCCTCTATCAAGAGGAAGATGCTTTTTAGCATACACATGGTAAATCCCTCTATCAAGAGGAAGGTGCTCTTCAGCACATTGTTATGGTGAATCCCTCTGTCATGAGGAAGGTGCTCTTAAGCACAGTCTCAGGTAAATCCCTTTATTAAGAGGAAGACAATTTTAATTAGTTGTGGAACTGCATCAGAAGCAGTTGGTGAATTCCTCTATGAGAGGAAGTGTTTGGGTACAATAGAATGCCCAATAGTTGAAATTAAGGGGGAGTGTTGGAATATTAATTCCAACTGCCGTGCAGCAGCAGCGAGCCGCAATAGAGGACTTACGGAGGAGTCGGCTTATTCACGCCACCGCCATAAGTGTCCTTTCACCGTTTGCTTGTTTGTGTTCCCAAAAGAGGAAGAAGATCAGATCTGGGCTCTGCGCCATAACTGCTCACCAAGCAGCATTAAAGAAGAAGCATGGCCGAGAAGGAAAGTACCAGCCTCGAGCCAGCCGCAGCATTTATCAGTCTTGGGTTTCCACATAACCGACTCAAGCAGCACAGCAGAATGTCAAAAGATCAGATCTGTTCATTATGAGCGGCAGATTTCAGCAGAGTCTCTATCAGCAAGTTGAGGCGGTTGATGGATAAACTATGACCGCTTCCTGCACTATATATATGTATAGAGCCACAACAGTGTTAATCACTCAGCAATATAGCGCAGTAGCGCTGGAATGTAATTTCTGTGTTTTGAAGAAAGAATGTGCAGCAGCATGAGCTCACATGAAAGAAGCCCTTTTGCACAGCAGTGCAGGGACTGAAAAGTAAGAGAGAGCAGCAGCGTTAGAAGAAGAAGCAGCAGCAGCAGCTGAAGAATCACACAGAGCAGAGGAAAGCACGCAGCAGCGTGAAGAGGAAGAAGAATAATTTCAAAACAGTGAAATGCACAGTAGTGCAGAAATTTGAATGTAATTTGTTATTTATGTTCATCTGTGTGGAACAGAATCGTTCCTTAGTGAATTTCTGAAGTAGATGTTCAGCAATAGAAGTTTTGAAATTCCCTCTGTATGAGGAAGACAAATCTGTAACAGTTAGTTTATTTTGATAAATACAAGTTAAATTTTTCCTGTTACTGTTACATCGTCACCGTTGCTGAAACACCTCGTAACTCAAAAATTACTTGACGTCAAAAGTTTACGTTGCTGAAACACGACGATCAGCGTTGCTGAAACACCTGTTTCAGCAACTGAAAAAAAACTGTGTTGCTGAAACACCGTTTCCAGCAAGCGAATTTTTCTGTTTTTCTGTGTAAAAACAGAGTGCGATTTTTGTCTGTTTGTTATGGGATTTATCAGAAAATTCCATCACCCACTACACCAACTGTTCAATCGTCATCCCCACCATCGGCGGCTCCCTCCGCACAAACTGTTGGATTGCCTTCCTCGTCATCGACTGCTCCCACAACGCAACTGTTGGAATGCCTTCCCCAAACACCATCGTCGTCCACAAACGGAGCGAGCACAGCCTCCCCTTCATACCGCATGGGTGCTGCCCTCCTCGGAGGATCTCTTTTATTCGCCATATTCGCCATGACCTCGCTGTAGGCATACACAAATACCTTCTCACTTCAATATTGAGTGAGCGCCATCGTCAGGATTCGTTGGTGCTTTCAGATTGTTTTCTTCTCATCATTTATTTTTTGGATCGCCACCGATCATTAAATGTATTGGATTCATGTCCGTTACGCTAATAAGTAAACCACTTAGTATCGTTGTTAATTTCAGATTGTTTTCTTCTCATCATTTATTTTTTGGATCACCACCGATCATTGGATGTATTGGATTCATGTCGGTTACGCTAATAAGTAAACCACTTACTATGGCTGTTAATTCAAATAAACAGTTGCTTTTATCTACCCAATGCAAATTATTTACTGCAGCGCACTCTCTCTATTCTCTTGGACTCCAACGTAAATGTAAGAACTAATTTATGCTCAACTAATCAAAAGATAGATCTTCTCAATGTCCAAATTCAATGTTCAAACACCTTTAGTTAATAATGTTGTGTAGAATTTATAGACTTCATAAACAATTTATTCTATTTGGTTATGATGGTGTTACCGTATGGAATGATATAATAGAAAACTTAGTGAACATAAGAATCCCTTTCATTTACCTCAAAACCTATAAAAACCTAAGAAATAACATGAAATAGGTCAATTTTATAATGATTACTATTTCAATCCAAGAGAATCTATTAAACTTGTGCTTGCACTCTATAATATTTCCAATAGCTACACCTAGAATCAATCACTAAAATAAAAATAGTTTTGGAGATTATATCCACGATGTCTCATCATTCATTTTCATCTTCGAAGTTACAACACTTTTCCAGCCTCCCACTAGAATGTAGGATTTTAAGTTGTAGGTTTTTAAGTTTTAGAATCCTATCCATATGAATTTTCATCTTTGATGATTTTATAAAATATAAAGAGCAAAATAAAAGGATATAATAGAATTAAAAATAGTGGTTAGTTGAAAATAAATAATAATCATAAGAAAAGGCTTGCTCTTATACCATGAGTCGATTGCATTATATAATACAAAACATAAATTTTAAGTTGTAGGATCCTAACCATATGAATTTTTATTTTTGACGATTTGTTAAAATATAAACACGAAAATAGAAAGATATAATAGAATTAAAAATAATTTCATTTGAAAAGAGAATCATAATGGAGATTAACGAGAGATTTAGAATTGTAAATTATAAATAATGGAGAATGTAGGTGGATGAAAGTGAAATTTTTAATCATACAAGTGTTAATTAGTTAGAAATTTCATTAATATGCATAGCTAGTACAACTACATTGCTAAATAGGTTGATATAGGTAGATCTGTGTCATTTTTATATACTAATTAGCATATCAAATGTGAAAGTAAAGTCTATTGGCGAAGTCAAAGTCATGTGCTCTATAGTCATGACTTTGTTGACCCCTCTCATCCATTGAAGGTAATGGTTTCCCATCCTCAGTATTGAATCAAGTTTGTATTCTGGGCTTTCTTTCACATTTCCTTTGTGAATTACCTCTGACTTCCCCTCTGTTTGTTATTTGTGTTCTTCTGCTTTGTCGAAATACTTGTTCAACCAGCCTATCGGTGCGCCTGACTACAAGTTAGAAGGACAATCTTACTTTCTCAAAGTGTAGCTTCCCTGTGGACAATTTTCATCAGCAGGTAACTTTTTGGTCATTTTTCCATTCATACATGTAGGTTTTAACCCCATACAGAAATTACCTGCATACGAATTCTAAAACACATAAAATAAACAATGTGAGAGCATAAAACATAAAACACATATACACAAAGATTTTCCCCTGGATCATAAAACCGGGACTACCGGCTTGATTTTTCATTATGTTCTTTTCAATGTTATAATACATATTTATACATGCTGAAGCATCCAATACCATGGATCGAAAAACGATCGCGTCCAGAAACATATGCGAAAATCATGCACAAAACCATAGGTGGGTTTGCCCAACCCAACATAGGGTCCAAAACCAAAATTATTTGGGGCACTGCTCTAGGCCCCATAAAGTGGGGTTACGAGTATGCCTCAAACCCCCTATGACCCCCCCCCCCCCCCATTATGCAATTGGCGCAATGAAGGGGGGCTCCTCCCCCCCCCTCTAAACCCTCGATTAGTTATGTGGGCTAGTCGTCGATAGAATATAACACAACCCAACATTCTCCCATTTGTTGTTTTCTTTCCACAGGGGGAAACAAGAGAGCTTAGTCATTTTTCCAGCCCTGAAACGCCCATTATCTCTCTACACCAAGAGAACTTCTCAGAGCTCATATATTTTGTCAATGCATCTGCAGTATTCTTCAAAGTGTCCACCTTTACCAGCAACACCTTTTTGTCTTCTATCATATCCCTCACAAAGTGATATTGAACATCAATGTGCTTTGTCTTTGAATGGTATGCAAGGTTCTTTGCTAAGAAAATTGCACTTTGGCTCTCACAGTCTATCCTTATAGCTTCTTGTACTAACCCCATACTTGAACACAATCTCTGCAACCAAACTGCTTCCTTGCTTGCATGAGTGGTTGCCATGTATTCTGCCTCTGTAGTTGATAGTGCCACTACAGATTTTTTTTTACTCATCCAACTAATTGCACCTCCAAATATTTTAAACACATACCCACTTGTAGATATTCTTTGATCCAGATCTCTAGCCCAGTTTATATCAAAAAAGCCATGAATATCCAACACTCTATCCAATCCTGGTCTTCCTTGGTAGCACAAACCATAATCACTAGTGCAACACAGATACCTGAAAACCCACTTCACTGTTGTCCAGTGCTCCTTCCCTAGTTTTGACATAAGCCTGCTCAATACTTCCACTGAATGTGCAATGTCTGGTCTAGTACAGACCATTGCATACATCAGGCTACCGACTGCACTTGCATATGGAACATGAGACATATCTTCCTCTTCTTGTGTCTTGGGAAATTGTTTAGCAGATAACTTTACAACTACAGGAATAGGAACCTTCACCAGTTTACTATCCTGCATATTAAACCTCTGCAGTATTGTCTCGACATACTTATTCTGGTTTAACCAGAGCTTCCTCTTTGCCTGATATCTTTTGGTTTCCATTCCCAAAATATAGTTTGCAGCACCAAGATCTTTCATGTCGAATTTGGAGGACAATTGGGTTTTCAAATCCAGGATAATTTCTTTGTCATTTCCAACCAGCAACATATCATATACATACAAGACCAGATAAATAACACGGTCACCAATTAATTTAAAATACACACAGTGATCTGCTTTGCTTCTGGTGAAGCCAAGTTCCCGTATAAATGTATCAAATTTCTGATACCACATCCTTGGTGACTGTTTTAACCCATACAAAGACTTCTTTAACTTTCATACCAGTTCTTTCTTACCCTTCACTGCAAACTCTTCAGGTTGCTTCATGTAGATCTCCTCTTCTAGATCCCCATGAAGAAATGGTGTCTTCACATCTATCTGTTCTACCTCAAAATTGAAAGCAACAGAAATAGATAAAAGTAATCTAATAGAAGTTACCTTGGCAATAGGAGGAAAAATATCACCAAAATCAATTCCTGGCACCTGGGAAAAACCTTTTGCTACCAACCGAGCTTTGTATTTATCCACCTTTCCTTCTACATTTGTCTTCTTCTTGAACACCCATTTACTTCCAATGGGATTCCTTCCAGCCGGCAACTCCACCAGATCCCAAGCCTCATTTTTGTGCAAAGATGCCATTTCATCAACCATGGCCTCTTTCCAGAGTTTTCCATCCTCTAAATCTACTGCTTCTTTCACAGTTCTGGGATCATCATCAGTAATAGATAAAGAAAAGTTTGAACAGAAAGTAGATGGACTATACCTTTCTGGCTGCCTTCTTTCTTGAACTAATCTCCTCACACCTAGAGTTTGTGGCTCTTCATATTTTGATTCCTCCTCTACTGTAGAATTTGATTCTTCCTCCTTTAGCTCAAACTCTATCTTCTCAGGTTCCTTTTGTTGGACTTCATGTTAAATAACATCTTTCACCTCTCTGAACACCACATCTCGGCTATACACAAACTCCTTGTTATTTGGTTCCAAACCTTATAACCCTTTAAACCATTCTTATACCCCATAAGGATTCATTTTTCAGATTTTCTATCCAACTTGGTTCATTTCTCTTTTGGAACATGTACATATGCATCACATCCAAATACACCCTTAGATGTGAAAGAGCAGGTTTCTTATCAGTCCATAACTTTTGTGGAGTTTTATCCTCCAACACTATTGAAGGTGACTTGTTGACGAGGTAACATGCAGTATCCACCGCCTCTGCCCAGAATTCTCGTCCTAACCCGGCACCACTGAGCACGCTTTTTGCCCTTTCCATCAACGTCTTATTCATTTTTTCTGCAACTCCATTTTGCTGAGGTGTATATGGAGTAGTCTTTTGTCGTGCTATACCACACTTCTTACAGAATTCTTCAAATTCCTTGCTGCAAAACTCTCCACCATTATTTGTCCTCAACGCCTTTATCTTTTTCTCTGTCTAATTTTCCACGAGAGCCTTAAATTCTTTAAACCTGTCAAAGACTTCAGATTTCTTTTTAAGGAAATATATCCATGTATTCCTTAATAAATCATCTATAAATGATACATAGTACACAGACTTACCCAGTGATGGAACCTTCACAAGTCCAAACACATCACTCTACACAAGCTCTAATATTTGTTTCACCCTCTTACTACCGGAGGGAAAACTCACCCGATTCTGCTTCCCATATACACAATTTTCACGGAAATCAAAATCCAGCTATTACTCATACCTTCTACCATACCTTTACCATGAAGTATTTGAAATCCCTTCTCTGCAATATGTCCAAGCCTTTGATGCCACAATAGGGTTTTCTCTCCAGAGACCACTAGATTTTCTGCTCGACTTTCACGAACCACAGAACTGTTGCACCCATCAACAACAATTCTACATTGTAGCTTGTACAGAGTTCCAATTCAAACTCCCTGCATCAATACCAGTGCCCCCTGAACCATTTTGCATCCTTCTCGAACACTTTATTTTTATACCTGCATCATCTAACTTGCTTACAGAATTCCTATTTCTGGCTAATGCAGGAATATGTAGAACACCTAGAGGCGTTCTAACCCTTCCACCTTGCAACTTCAACTTTACTTTTCTACGACCAATGATTCTAGCCTTCCTATCATCCCCTTAGAAGACAACACCACCATCGTATTTCTAATACTCGCAGAACCACTCTCTACGGGGAGTGAAGTGAAAGGATGCACCTGAGTTAAACAACCATGCCTCATGATCTACATGTATATTTGAAGAAGCCAAGTACATATCCCCACCTTCATCCTGTAGGAATTTACAGGGTAAGTTCCTCAGAAAGAACACCAAAAGGACACCGCTCACAACCAGATCTCAAATCAATACACCAGTAATTTTGACGTGGTTAAAACCCTCAAAGTGCAAGGAGGGAAATAGTCAACGGCCTGTCCCAACGTGGGTACTACAGGCAATTTATTAATCAAAGAATGAAAATTTACATAAGCTTCTCTCATGCACGGATTACCCGAACAATGACCCTCCATGCGCTTTAAATAGAACTCATGGACCAATCGGGTGTCAAGCCATGGATCAGGTGTCGGTAATACCGAGGTGAGAGTGAACCGTCGAATCATTACATATCGTGACCATCGGATTGTAAGTTACAAAATGTACAACGGTAAAGAAACACACTTTACCTAACTCTAACCTAACTCTATACTAGACCAAGTTGAACTTAACTATATCCTATGTGTCGGAATATCCTAACATCCCCCCTTAAGAACAACTTGGGATAGGATTGAAGGATTTACAAATATGACACAATAGGAGAAGGAAGGAGGCACTAGAGCCTATCCCCCTTTAGTGACAACTTCCTGAACTCCAAGCATATATCGAAGTTTAGTGAACTTCGCCTCTGTGAGAGCCTTTGTGAAGATGTCTGCAACCTGATCATCTGTTGGACAATATTGCACTTCAAGAACATGGTCATGAATGAGCTTTCTGATGAAGTGCATGTGTAGTTCAATGTGTTTGCTGCGCTGATGCTGGACTGGATCTTTGCATAGCTGAATGGCACTTTGATTATCACACCAAAGTGTGGTTGGATGCTGCTGCTCAAAGCCAACTCTGATAGGATCTGACGAAGCCACAAGGCTTCCTTACTAGCTTCCACGGCACCACGATACTCTGCTTCTGCTGACGAAAGAGAAATGGCAGCCTGTTTCTTACAAGCCCATGTAATAGGTCCTGAACCAAGAGTGAAGACATAACCGGCAGTAGACTTCCGATCATCAGGGTCACCAGCCCAATCAGAATCAGTGAAACCAACTAACAGAGGAGCTGCTTTGGCACTGTAATGAATCCCAAACTGTACTGTACCTCGAACATAACGAAGTATTCTTTTAGCTGCTTTCCAATGACTTTCACGGGGGTTTGCATAAAACGAGCAACAAGGCCAACAGCAAAGGAAAGATCAGGACGAGTATGGGTTAAATACAAGAGTTTTCCGACAAGTTGACGGTATAAGGTAGCATCAACTTCAGGAGAAGTACAAGAGACTGAAAGTTTGACTCCAGACTGAAAGGGAGAAGGGGCTGGCTTACAGTCTTCCATGTGAAAATGACGAAGAATATCACAAGCATACTTGGACTGGGAAAGGAAAATACCCTCCTGGGATTGCAAGACTTGAAGACCGAGAAAATAGTGTAAGTGTCCTAAGTCTGTCATTTCAAATTTCTTTTTAAGGCTGGACTTCACATGGTTTATAAGGTTGGGATCACTACCAGTAAGAATAAGATCATCAACATAAAGAACAAGGATGATAAGAGAGTTGCCCACTTTCTTGGTGTAGACAGTATTGTCAGAATGACACCTAGAAAAGCCAGATTCTAAAAGAAAGCTATCCATTTTGGCATACCAAGCCCGAGGAGCTTGCTTGAGGCCATAAAGGGATTTCTTAAGTCGACAAACAAGGCTGGAGTCTGTTTGTATGAAGCCAATGGGTTGTTCCATATAGATTTCTTCCTGCAAGTCCCCATGCAAGAAGGCAGATTTAACATCCATCTGATGGACTTCCCATTTTAAAGAGGCAGCAAGGGAAAGAACAAGGCGGATAGAGTTCATTTTGGCAACAGGGGAGAAGGTTTCAGTGTAGTCAATGCCTTCAACCTGTGAAAAGCCCTTAGCAACGAGACGAGCTTTATGTTTATCAACTTTCCCATCTGGTCCATACTTGGTTCTGTAAACCCATTTACATCTAACAAGTTTGCGTCCCTTTGGTAGAGGAACAAGATCCCATGTATCATTTGTCATCAATGAATGATATTCTTCATTCATAGCTGCTTCCCAATGTGGATGGCCTGAAGCTTCTGCAAAAGTGTCAGGATCATGATTTACTGGAGCTTGAGCCAGTAAAGAAGAGGCTCTTTCAAACTGAGAACGTGTACGTCGCTGATCTGTAGGATCACCGGCAAGATCACCTGCTGCATCCCGAGTAGCACGGACCCATCTTGGAAGTTGAGGATCCTGAGAAGGTGGGGGAGGATTATCATCCTCGCTTTCATCATCTGAAGAAGAAATGTTTTCAAAAGTAGAAGAGATAGGAAGAGGTGGCACATCCGCCGGACTAGGCTCGCAGGCCGATTTATTTTCATCAAATTTTACATCTCTTCTAATGATAACATTTTTGGACTTAAATGGAATAAGTCTATAACCTTTTACATCTTCAGAATATCCAACAAAAGTACATTTCTCACTCTTAGGTTCTAAAGCTTTATGCTTTTCATCTGGAATATGGGCCCATGCTTCACTTCCAAACACACGAAAGTGACTTACATCTGGTTTAATGGAACTCCAAGCTTCTTCTGGAGTGATATTCTCTAGAACCTTAGTAGGAGTGCGATTGATTATATAATTTGCACAATTAATTGCTTCGGCCCAAAAACTAAGACTGAGTCCCTTTAGATTGCAGCATACAATTAGCCATTTCCTTTAAGGTGCGATTTTTCCTTTCAGCTACACCATTTTGTTGTGGAGTGTATGGAACAGTATGTTGCATTTGAATTCCATTTTCGGTGCAAAAGTTGATGAATGTGTTTTTAACATATTCTCCACCATTATCAGTTCTTAGCTTAAGAATTTGATGTCCAGATTGTTTTTCAACAAAGGCTTTGAAGGCCAAAAAGGTGTTAAATACTTCGCTCTTGAGTTTTAAGAAGTATACCCAAGTGCGTCTGGAGAAATCATCAATGAAAGTTAAGAAGTACTTGCAGCCAGAGAATGAAGCAACAGGAAGAGGACCACATAAATCACTGTGCACAAGCTGTAAAGGGGCTGAGGCGTGCCAAGAGGCACGTTTTTCAAAACTGTCCCGATGATGTTTTCCGAGTACACATCCGGAACAAACACCATCTCTGCAAGATACCATAGGAAGACCTGTCACCATATTTTCTTTACATAGATGCTGAAGGGAGCGATAGTTTAAGTGACCAAATCGCTCATGCCAAAGTTTGCTCACTTCATCATTATGAGCAACAAATACTGAGGGAAGATTTGATGACCCAAAGTTGTGAAACTTATACAACCTTTTGGAATCATCAGCAAGACCAGTAGCTAGAATCTGTTTAGGATCTTTTAGATCCTTGATTACAACATCATGAGGTGAAAATTCAACAATTTTACCTTCACCTGAATGAGTTATCTGATAGACAGATAGAAGGTTGCAGGATAAGGTTGGAACACATAATACATCATTAAACTGACCATTGTCTAGATGAACAGTTCCAGTCCCTACAACATTAAGAGATCTATCATCACCAACATATATATTTTTGGTGTTACAATCATTTAAAGAAGAAAACATGGCTTGGTTTTTGGCCATGTGACAAGAGGCTCCAGAATCAATGAGCCACTCATGAGAATGAGAAGAAGAAGAAGATACATTTAATGCATAACCAGACTGAGATGATTGACAATGACATGCAGAAAGTGCCATTCCGGAAGTTGAAGTTGAAGTAGGCTCCACATGGATGTTATGTTTCTTCATTGCGGCTTCCAAGGCTTCCATCTTCTTAAAGCATTTAGATTCTAAGTGGCCATCTCGATTACAAAAGTTACAATGTCTATCAGTCTTCTTCCATTTGTTTTTATTGGTCTTATCATTTTGCTGAAATGATCTTTCATTTTGAGGCTGAGATGGTTTAGGACCATTCTTTTGAGGATATGACTTCTTAGGATTCTTTGAATTTGGTTGCTGCTGGGCGGCTAACGCTTTCGTGGAAGAGTTTCCAAGATTAAGAAGACCAAGGTGTAAGAGTTTTTCTTGTTCTCTTATTAAGGAATCACAAAAGGAGTCAAAGGAAGGGGCCTTGTAGTCTTTTCCTTGACAAATGAAAGCTTCCCTTGTAGAATGGAAAGTGGAAACAAATACAGAGTAGGCTGGTCCCAACTTAGTAAGGATGGAATAAATAAGGTTACCATCTTCTTTCTTAACTTTAACACCTTCCAAGAGATATCTAAGGGTCTTGAATTTGGACAAGAAATCTTCAATGCAAGAAAAATTATTAGGATCCAAAGTAAGCAGCTCATTTTCAAGTTGATGGGCTCTAATTTCATTTTTAATCCCAAAAACTTTAGCGAGTTTTTCTAATGCTTCATGAGGAGTCTCAAGTTCTGCAATGTGGAATCTAAGATCAGGAGAAATAGACATCCCTATCAAACCACGTGCTTGATCTTGTCTATTTTCCCATTTTGCAACCTTGTCTTCATCTTTTGGTTTCTTCTCTTGGTCTGTGGCTATTCTGAAGAGACCTTTACTTCTAAGTAAATCTTCCATGTAGGCTACCCATTGGAAGTAGTTAGTGCTGTCAAGAATGACTTGGCATGGACTTTCCATTTTTTAAAAAACCTGAAGCTGAAAATGCTGAAAGTAAGTGTTCCAATGGATAGATCTCGAAAAAATAGGCGGTTTTAAAAAAAACGGCTCTGAAAAAGGCTTCCGGATGAAGAAGTTATGGCTTTTTGAAAAAAAATTGTTGAAGTTGCCGGCAAAGTGCGCGAATGTGCGGGAATGAAAAAATCCGCCCCCACAAAATGGAGACTTGAACCCAAGACCTCTACTCTCTTAAAATAGCTTTGAACCAATTGATCTATACAAAAAATTTGAGAGAGAGAGAGAGAGGGGGGGGGCCTTGGTTTGCGTGCTTGCCTTGAGAAAGCTCTTTTTCCCTACAAAACACAAAACCCAACACGAATATGCAAAGAAAAACGAACCTTGCGGCTCGAAGTTAGCTTTAGCCAAAAAACTAGAAATTTTAAAAAAAAATCTCAAAGTTAGCTTTAGACGAAAAACTAAATATTTTTCTCAATGTTTCTGATTTTCCGAGATCACACTAAGGTGCAGGGAAAAGAGCATACGCATGAGAAAAATCCTTCCTTTCTGTTTCTGATTTGCCCAGATCGCACAGAGTCGCAGGGCAAAGAGCATACGCAGAAATGAAAGGTATAGATCCGGTTAAAAAAAAAGGCTAAATAAACCGAAACCGAAATAAGCAGAGAGAAAATAACAGTAAACTGCAAAAAAACACTGTATACCTCCCGATCTGAAAAATGACGCAGCTAGGGCTACCGGAAACCTTTTCGCGTGAAACGAAAGGGGTTCCTCACTGGAACAGATGCCCCGAACGCAACAGAGCAGTCCTCTCAGCCCGAAAGCAGTCAGAAACAACAGATCTAGGAAACGACAGCCGCATGTAGTTCTACCGGCTTCAGATTTGGATCACCAACGGACGCGGCCCTCAAATAGCTCTGATACCATGTAGGAATTTACAGGGTAAGTTCCTCATAAAGAACACCAAAAGGACACCGCTCACAACCAGATCTCAAATCAATACACCAGTATTTTTGACGTGGTTAAAACCCTCAAAGTGCAAGGAGGGAAACAGTCCACGGCCTGTCCCAACGTGGGTACTACAGGCAATTTATTAATCAAAGAATGAAAATTTACATAAGCTTCTCTCATGCACGGATTACCCGAACAATGACCCTCCATGCGCTTTAAATAGAACTCATGGACCAATCGGGTGTCAAGCCATGGATCAAGTGTCGGTAATACCGAGGCGAGAGTGAACCGTCGGATCACTACATATCATGACCGTTGGATTGTAAGTTACAAAATGTACAACGGTAAAGAAACACACTTTACCTAACTCTAACCTAACTCTATACTAGACCAAGTTGAACTTAACTATATCCTATGTGTCGGAATATCCTAACACATCCGAGGTGGTTTTTTCCTCTGCAGAAGGAGCATCATCAGATCCCTTTCCTTTATCAAGAGCTTTAGATTTACAGTCCCTTTTGTAGTGCCTTTCCTTTCCGCATTTCTAGCACACCACCTTTACAGGTTTTCCTGGAGATTTAGATCTCCCACTCGATGACTTATTTTTGTTTCTGTTCTGGGATTGTCCTCGTACAAACAAGGCATCACCATTCTGGTTCTCCATATTGTTCCATCTCATCTCCTCTGTCAGCAAGGATGAGACTATTTCATTAAACTGCAAAGCAGTTGCATTGTTACCTATTGCAATTACCAGACTATCCCATGAATCTGGTAGAGAACACAACAAACTGATGCACTTATCTTCATCTGAAATTGTAATATCAGCATATGCTAACTGACTTATCACAATATTAAATGCGTTCAGATGCTCTGTCACGGAGTCTCCGTCTTTCATCCTTGGGTTATACAGCTTTTTCCACAAGAACAATTTATTCACCAGACTTAGATTGGTACAAAGTCACTAACTTTTACAACAAAGCCTTTGTTGTAGCTTCCCCTGATACATTTAGCAATACTGAATCTGAGACACACAATCATATTGTGCTCTTTGCCTTCTGATCCAACTTCTTATATTATTCATCGAACACTCTCGTTGGTTTAGTACCCGGATTTACCATGATACACTGATATTTATTCACCAATAGATCTTCTATCTTGAGTTTCCAAAACTCAAAACTTCGACCATTAAATTTCTCAATCTCTATCTTTCCACTGATTGCCATCTTCTTTTACCACCAAAATTGATTTCATAGATCTCCCACTGCACAGGGTGTACCACAGGCCCGAGCGAAACCCCTCAGCAACAAAGGCATCCCTTTGAATCCAAATCTACTTTGATACCAAATGTAGTTTTTAACCCCATACAAAAATTACTTGCATACGAATTCTAAAACACAGAAAATAAACAATGTGAGAGCATAACACACCAAACACATATACACAAAGATTTTCCCCTGGATTCCAAAACCGGGACTACCAGCTTGATTTTCATTATGTTATTTTCAATGTTATAATACATATTTATACATGCCGAAGCATCCAATACCATGCACCAAAAACCATCGCGTCCAAAAACATGTGTGAAAATCATGCACAAAACCATAGCTGGGTCCGCCCAAGCTAACAAAGGGTCCAAAACCAAAATTTTCCGTGACGCTACCCCAGACCCCATAAACTGGGGTACGGGTATGCCTCAAACCCCCGGTGATCCCCCCCCTCGCTACACAATTGGCGCAACGAAGGGGGGCTCTGCCCCCCCTCTAACCCCTCGATTAGCTACTTGGGCTAGTTGTGGAAAGAATGTAACACAACCCAACAATACATTGACTATACAATTTATACTAAGCATTAATTTTCTTCCAAGTTTCCTTTAGCAGCAAATCCTACCTATTTACAGTATGGATCCTTCTACAATTTGGTTTTTCCTTTATGAATCAACAAGCATTTCCCTATAACTTATTTTTGTTTTTTTTCTTAAGGCATTGTACTCAAATTTCTTCATCTTTGCCTATACTCCTATTTTCCAACATTTTTGTATACAAGGGGTGCCAAAGATAATTCTCCTTCATCCAATGGTCAATGCCTGGTACTTTCAATGTTCAAAACAATGTGTCTTCAATGGGCTTGGGTAGTCATGACCCCTCTCTAAGTACTTGGTTAGCATTATTGTCCTTGAATTTCTCCTCACAGAAACCTTATATTTCCTTTTATTTTTCAGTGAATTAAGAATTCACCCGCCCTCAGTGAATTAAAGTGAGTACGAGTGTTGACTTTTTCGCTCTTTGTTTGTAAGTTACTACATTGGAAAGGTCTAAGCATAAAGGTTCACACTTTGGACTTTGGCATGTCTTCCATACACATGTAATGCTTTAACTACTTCCTGGTTTTTTTTTCTTTTTTTCTTTTTTCCTTTCTAATTAGGGCACATTTTCTGTTCTGTAAGGTTTTGGATTTTGATGCATAACGTTAATGTTCTTCCTCTACTATCGTATAGGTTCTTGTTGCCTTTCATAACAATATTCCTTGATCACGATCGATATGATGCCGTCAATTGATATGCTATCCATATGGATTTCAAGTTGGTTCACCTCCCTTCTCAAGGTTCATGTTTATTGTCAAAGTTCCAGTACAATTCCCTTTGCGATGGTGATAAAGTGTGCCTCTCTGATGCACAATATGAATGTTAAGAGTTGAATGGATTCTTTTAACTCATTTTTTCGCCTTAGCTCTTAGTTATCGAATCAGTAATAGTTATACAATGTGTCTATTCTAATTTTTTTCCAGGCTCATTATAAGGGCACTCCTTCATGATGTGGGTGCAAACCCTGTATTATCATGTTTTCCAACATGATTTATCATAATCATAATAGATTTTTATGTAGCCTTGCAATAGGGATTGTTGGTTTCCCACAATGTGTTACCTGTTGACGGTATCGTACTATGGCTAGCTCGATGCTTTCTTTACAAATGTATCTCATTATGATCTGCTCAGGTAGTCTTCCATACAACAATGATGTAATTTATAGTCGAAGGTTTCCATTATATATATATATATATATATATATATATATATATAATTCTCAAGTTCTAGGTTACAATGGTTAAATTATTGGATCCACAATCTATTTTTATTATCAGTCACAATAGTTAATATATATGTCATTGTTGCCAAGTGAATGAAAAAGGAATTAATTTTATTTCATATTCATTCTTCCTTTCTTTTTGCTATTTGAGTTTGTATAATTATATAAAAGAAGTAGATCCATTCATTTCTTCTTGGTATCCTTTCATCTCGTATGATTACTAGTCCCTCTTTACAACCCATACACATTTCATTTGATAGCAAGTAACCAATGCTACTTTGAATAGTTTAGAGGTTAGTTTGATGATACTGTCGATGCTATAGATAAGAAATCATTCAAGATTTTAGCTATCTACATACAATTTTTTTTCTTTTTTGGTTTTTTGGAAGATTCTCCTTCCTAACACGTCACGTGCATGTCAGTACTTTACACCTTAACAAATCAATGGTACTAAGATGAAATTTTCGAGGCTTCAAACATGTTCCTTTATGTGCGCTTATCAATAGCTTATCACTGATACAAGGAATTGTTATCTCTGAAGCATATCTTTTGTAAAAAGAGGAAACCTAATCATGTAGTTGCTGAAATTGGTGCACTCGATCTATATCCGTACCTATCAATTACCAAGTTGGCGTACTTGTGTAAACAAGTCTAACCTATAGTTTATTTATTTTCTTTGTGTACAAATAAAATCTCTAACAATAAATTACAGCAAATTACACATGTCACAGGAATAGAATTTAGTTTCACGCCGCTAAATCTAGTATAACAGAATATTTGTGCTTCAACAATGCAGTAAAATCAGTCTTCACGCTAAATCTCAATTCCAACTACAAGTTTATAATTCAATTCGTTAAACACCTACATCTCTACAATACATTCAATTCTATGAAACTAAATTTATACACTACAAACAACTCAAAAATACAACATCCAGTTATGACTATTCCTAACAAAGCATCATCGTCTCGTTGTTCTAAATAAAAGAACAAGAAGATAAATTAACAGATAATTCAAATAGCATCATTAGGTATACATGGGAACTCCACACATTTTTCCACCCAACCTAGAATTGTAATTCCTCCAGTTCACCCCTGAGCTGAGATGAACTTATGAGGGTATCAAGGCAGAATTTCCTCTAGATTCACAAGCTCATGCAATGTACTAAAGCACAGGACAAGAATCTACTTCTACTTTCAATCAGAGAAATCCAATAAATCAATGACGATAATAAGAACAAGCAAAAGATAAATCAATGGCACATAACACAAGATGTATCTAGGGAAATCCACTACTCAAAACCTTTCTATCTGTATTGCATATATCATAAATATGAGCGAAGATACAAAGCTTTTTCTCTCTAGAAAAATTCCGCACAAGTATGATCAACTCTCTTAGCTCACAAGCTAGCTCAAGCCAAATCCTTATCATATTCAGTAGTTCTCCAAGCCCCTAATCTCTTGCATAATTCCTAGGATGAATAGCCCATATTTAAAGGGAATTCACACTACCAAAACTGCACAATCCAAACAAAAGTTCTTCTCTGATTGCATGCATGATATTTACAACTCAATAAATCACACAACTGATAGTACATTCTCCATGCACTCTAGTCTCAACTGGGTCTTTCTCAGAATCGAAATGCATGAGTTTCCGATGAGGGAAACTTCAGTTAAATAGAGTTACACATGTAGATGCACTAGTGCACCAAATGAATGTTAACTCTCTATTAGTTCCACAAACAGTTTGGAACTAATTTAACTCAACATAACTTAGTCAACTGAGTGATCTAATTACAACTCAAAATTAAACTCATCCTGGACCCCTAAAAATTAGGGAGAACATATACATGACTTCAAAAATACTTCCAAATGCAAATTCCTAAATTAATTATGTTAATTAAACTTAACTAACTATTTACAAGTTTCTATGAGAATAGAATTCGATTTTAATTCTTAGTTTATTTCAAGGGAAAATTAAACTAGTATTTGGTGTTTCTATTTCTCAAAACTCCCTCTCAACAGGAAAGGGATTATCATCTACCCAAGTCCTTTCTCTTTGAAATTCGAATTTACATCTTGATAATGCCTTTATCAAAATGTATGCATATTTCTCCTCTATGGGAATATACTCTAACAACATAATCTGCCTCAATACATGATCTCTGAGATGATGATATCGGATATCAATATGCTTGGACTGATCATGAAAAACTTGATTTTCGCAGAGTTTGATACAACTCTGATTATTGTAGTAAATCAAAGTTGGATCCATTTACTGACCAACAGACCAAACAGGACCTTCCACATCCAGATGGCCTCACACATTTCCTAAATCACAACCATGTACTATGCCTCTGCTGCACTGAGTGCAACAGACCTTTTTTTCCTAATGTATCAAGAAATTGTCACTGAACGAATGTTGAAGTTCCCTCCTGATGTGATCTTTCGGTCGGATGGAATCCCTGCCCAATATTCATTAGTGAAGCCTTGAAGCTTCACTCCCTCTGTCCATCTATATTATAATCCATATTGAGAAGTGCCCTCGAGGTGTCTTCCAATGCAACTTGGTAGGCCTAACCATTGCTTAAGTAAGTTTGTTAACTGCATATCACATATCCGGTTGTGTGTTCACCAAGTACATGAGTGAACCCGCAAGGTTCTTGTAAACAAGATAGTCCACCACTTTCGTGAAGTAGCATCCTCCTTCCTTCAATTACCTACCAGAGGAGTCTCCATGGGTTTGCTCCTCTCCATGAGGAATCTCTTGAGTATTTTGTTGGCATACTTTCCATGAGACACAAAAAACTCCCCATCTCCCTGCCATACCTCCATGCCAAGAAAGTAATGCGCGAGCCCCATGTCCTTCATCTCAAACTCTCTTGCAAGGTCCTCCTTACAAGATTTGATTAGTTTATCATCACCTGTCAGTATGAGGTTATCAACATATACAATGATCAACAGTTTACCTTCCACCACTATGTGGTATAGGTTCACATCTGCTTCACTCTTAATGAAGCCCAACCCGTTGAAGTAGCTATCTATCCCGATTTACCAAGCACGAGGTGATTGCTTCATCCCATACAACACTCTCTTGAGTCGGCACACATGCAACTCATGGTCAAAGGTCTTAAAACATTCAGGTTGCTCTATGTACACCTCTTCCTCAATCGTTCCATTAAGAAAGGTTGTCTTTACATCCATCTGATGTATCTTCCAACCCATCTGTCCTTATAGTGCCAATATAGGTTTGATTGACGAGTACCTTACAACAGAAGCAAAGTTCTCATCATAGTCAATCCCTTCTACCTCTCAAAATCCATAGGCCATAAATCTAGCCGTATGATTCTCCACACTACCATCTGCAACATGTTTTACCTTGTAAAGCCAATGGGAGCACACCACTAACTTTTCCTATGGTCTCGAGACCACATCCCAAACACTGTTATGAACTATGGAGTCATACTCCTCCACCATGGCATCAACCCAAACCAGTTGTTGCACTACCTCCTTAAAGGAAGATGCCTCTGTCACAACACATTCACCCATAAGATCCATGTATCCAGTGTACCTCTCAAGTGACCTCCTCTGCCTATGTTGGGAAGTGGGTGCTCCCACATTCTCCCGTGCATCATCCAACAATCTCTTAGCCTCCTTTTTTAAGTTTGAGTATGGTTAACCAAAGATGACCATTATTGATTATGGCTTATGAAGGCTAACTAAACTTGACCATTATTGATTATGGCTTATGATAGGTAACTAAAGATGACCATGCTCACGAATAACCAACTAAGAAATTTAACCAAATACACAAAGCATATGTGTCTATTTAGACTTCAAATAAAGGAAGGTCAATATTAACATGTACCTTGAGGGTGTAACACCTCTAAGATGATTTCTTGTTGAAGGTTTCTCTACCACTATTAGTAGCCATCTGAACTTATTCGTTATCTCTTTATGTCACGCAAAGGGCTTTCCTGAGTAGCAACTTGATAGAATCTATTGAACCACTAATTATTTTTTCTTACATCATCAAATGCCACTTGGCGTGAGGAGAGTAATATTCCCCAAGTTTAGTTAACTAAAGAACCCACTTTGTATACCCTACCTTGTTTGTGACATGGGCAAAGAATTGAGAAACAGAAGGTTGCTATAATAATACTAATCTAAATTGTTTAGAGAATGAACTAAAGAAAGAAATATAAATAGAAAAATAAATAAATATTATATAAAGCAAAATAATACATTGAAACCCAAATTTTATTGAATAATAAAATTTTTAAAAATAAAACAATTACAAGGAAATATATCCTAACTAGAATGAGCATAACTTATCTAATGAAATGTGATCCTATATTATATTAACAAGAAAAAATTACAAAATTAAAACTTCTTTCTAACATAAAAGATGTCTTATATTGTAAAATCATAGAGATCCAAAACCCTAACCTTATTAATTGATATAATAAAAAAATGTGCACCTAAAAGACTAATTGATTTGTCAACTTCATTTAGCCACAACTTTTACATACCCATTCTTTTTAAAATACTTATTAAAGTATTACAAAACATAATCCACACTTTAGGATTTTGCCAAGCCGCCCTATCAAAAATTTCAAAATTAACACAAAAAAAAGAGCATAAAAGATACTGAACATTTTTCAATTTAATAATATGAATATATAAAAACAATTTAACAATTTACTATATATAAAATTATTTTAAGCTAGTAAAATGAATAAATACTGATCTAAATCTACAAATTCAATAAATTCCATATACATCTTGTAAATATTTATTTTTATTTAAAAAATTAAAATATATATTTAGAAACATTATTCTTACATTAAACTATTTAATAAAATATTAATTATGATGACCATAATAATAATTTATGAACATTTTCCACATAACTATGTAACAAGGGGAATGATCTCGTAACTATGTAATGAGGGGAATGATCTCGTTCATTGAAATATTATAAAAGTGAAAAGTGATATGTGCGAATTATCTAGATTATTTTATTTACATGTCCTAAGTTTTTAATCTCTAATTGAAATATGTAAAAAAAAAAATATTTAACAAAGTATAAAAAGAGAAAAAAGTAAAAAATAAGGGAAAAATTAAAGTAAGCAGTTATTAAAATTAAATTTAAAAACTAATCACAAGAAAATAATAATAATAATAATAATAAAGCCCACGGGGCTTTGGATTGACGGTGAATGGGTGCCTTGTGGCTTTGGATTGACGGTGAATGGGTGCCTTGTTAAGACACTCTTTGCGATAGGGGTACTTAGGTTAGTCTTAACATAGAAAAATAATAATAATAATAATAATAATAATAATAAAATTATTAAAAAACAATAAATCAATTAGTTTAAGTAATAAGAGAATTAAAAACTAAAAATATTCTAGATCATGAATGAAAAAAAAAACTTATAATTATAATTATGTAAATAATAAAAACTAACAAATATAAAATAAATAAATTAAAGATAACGTAAATAATTAAATATTAAAACTAAATAATGAAGTAATATAATTATATAAATAATAAATAAATAATTATATAACACAAATTAGAGGTCAAAGATATAGGCAAAAAATTAAAATAATAATAATAAAAGAAAAAATTTATTCTAAATAAAATAAAATTATAATGTAAATAAAATATAGAATAAATAAAAATTATATATAGGATCAATAATCATACTAGTTTAGAATCGGATTATAAATTAAATACACATATAATTATCCAAAAATTCCTCATAGTTTTTTATTTTATTTTATTTAGAATAAATTTCTTATATTATTATTATTATTTGTGTTATATACATATTTATTTATTATTTATATAATTATATTAGTTAATTATTTATTTTTAATTAATTATTTATATTTTGATTTTTAATCTATTTATTTTATATTTTCGTTTTCCCAGACAAAGGTTTTTGCAAATTATATTCATTTTCCCAGACAAAGGTTTTTGCAAATTCGTGTTTTGCCAAATCGAATCTAGTTGGAAAAAGGTCGAGAAAAGCAATCTATATATCGTTTCTTATAAAGGATCAACGTATCACTATACCTTTGGACAAATTGAGTCCAAATAGAAAAGTAAACCAATCATACTCCCAAGGAAACATATAAAGGAACCTCCATAAACTATTCCAGCAAATCAATAACCACAGAAAGACGTATTCAAACCAAAATGCTTACACGTGTTTTTGGTAGACTCCTTTCGCGGTTAAACTTGATTGGGTGGGAAGAAAATTGGAGCTTTCCTCGTGGGAATCATAAACCAGGAACCTCATGGGTATGTTCCAGAGATTTTGTGGGTGGGCTGTGCGATATCCATTATATTAAAATGCCAACTTTTGACCATTGATATGGTTTCCTTTGGAAGGAAGACTTTAAGCCGGCTACCAAACGCGTCGGGAGTGCTATATATCCAATCTTTTTGATCTGGCTCATATATATCCAATCTTCCCATTCAATAAGTTGATGAAGCAAAAATAGTTCGTTTAGTTCATCGAAAGAGCTATCTGGGAACCAGCAGCGGCTGCACCATCAAAATCGCTTCGATAATTCTTTGCAATATATCGTATGGTCTTTGATCTTTCTTCAATGATATTGCCATGGTCTCTTGTTTAGATATGCCCATCTGTATTGTTGCATAACCTGTTACTTTTGATGGTAGATCGCAGTGACCTTCTGATGTATCTTCTTAGAAATTCTCATGTATGGCTTTTTAATTTGTTTGTTCGCATTGCGGATATTGGCAGTAATTTTAACGGGAGATATGGAGCAGCAGAGACTGTGGATTGTAGTTGTGATGGCAATGGCGATGATGGTTTTGCCATTTAATTGTTTGGCTACTGACTACACCGTCGGCGACAACGCGCAGTGGAATCTGGGCGTCAACTATAAGACCTGGGCTTCTGGCAAAACATTTGTTGTGGGGGACAAACTCGGTATGTAAAATCACAAATTATAGCAAGACCCAAAATGAATATTTGATGATAGTGTTGCAACTGAAGATATATATTAACGAATGATGATTGAATATAATGTAGTGTTCAAATACACGCCCGGCACGCACACTGTGCTGGTGGTGAACAAGGCGGCGTACGATTCGTGCACCGCTAGTAATCCGTTGGCAACACACACCAGTGGAAACGATAGCATTACATTGGACAGCACGGGTGCCAAGTATTACATCTGCGGAATCACAGGTCACTGCTCCGCCGGCATGGAAGTCACTATCACCGTTGGCGCCGCATCCGCTTCAAAGAAGAACGGAACAGCGCCATCCCCCTCGCCCGCACGTTCTCCATCATCATCGGCCCCTCCCACTACACCAACTGTTCAATCGCCGTCCCCATCATCGGCCGCTCCCACCGCACCAACTGTTGGATCGCCTTCCCCGTCATCGACCGCTCCCACAACGCCAACTGTTGGAACGCCTTCCCCATCATCCGCAGCTACGCCGACTGCAGTGCAAACACCATCGTCGTCGACAAACGGGGCGAGCACAGCCTCCCCTTCATACCGCATGGGTGCTGTCCTCCTTGGAGGATCTCTTTTATTCGCCATGGCCTCGCTGTAGGCATACACAGATATCTTCTCACTTCAATATTGAGTGAGCGCCATCGTCACGATTCGTTAGTGCTTTCAGATTGCTTTCTTCTCATCATTTATTTCTTGAGATGTATTGGATTCATGTCCCTTACGCTAATAAGTAAACCAATATCATGTTAGTGTTTCTTCCTATTTGTAGGAATATTAGTTATTTATACGCTGTTATCATTCATAAAGCAAAATCTGCATGTAAACTATCATCCAATTTTAACCACTTAGAAATCGTTGTTAATTCAAATATACAGTTGATTTTATCTACTCAATGCCAATTAATTATTTACTCCAGCAGACTGCAGCTCTCTCTCTCTTTCCAAGGTAATTCTTAGTTGAAATATAAATTCCCCATTACATCTCGAGGGATATTAGCCATAAGAGAAACCTTGCTCTTATACCAGGAGTGGATTGCATTGTATAATACAAAATATAAATTTCACCATTAAGTAGTAGGATTTTAAGTTTTAGGATGTTAATATAGGAGTTTTTAAAAAAATATTTGAGACAATTTTTGGGTAAATTGTTTTAAGTTGAGAGAAATATAACTTGTGTATTGTTTTAAATATTGTCTCTTTAAAAACAATGAATCCAGGAAAATATCTCACCATTGATTTTTTATCAATATAAAATGTATTTAATTAAAAATAAAGAACAATATCATTGATTAATTCATATTAGGGCATAGTAGAATTGAACCACCAACCATTTACATGTAAAGAAAGTGTTCTACCATTGAGCTAGCACCCTTTGAAGAATTATGAGATCAGTTTGGGAAGTTAGAGGATGTGGCATAGATACATGAGGTGATGATGGAACTTCAAAAGGATAGGATAGAGGTGGTTGAACTTTCACATAGTTGATAGTATTAACATGATGTTGTATAGGTACTTGTAAGTGTAATAGAGTATCACATGAACTGAATATCTTATACTATCTCAGTGTGGTAAAGGATAGTGTGATTAATGAACATAACATGTCATATTAATTTGTACTAGTAACATGTATTGGTTTCTCTATATAATTGAGGTGATTAGTGCTATTCATTATGGATATGTAAGACCATAATCAATTTAATTAATAGAGACAGTGATATCCTAATAACTGATACGATCAAGTAGCGTGAATAATGATATGTCAATAGCACGAGTCCCTATTAGGTATGAAAACAATTAATAAAACATAAGGTGTATCTTGTTCTTGTGTCCACTTAGTTGTTGTAGATGTTTGGAGCGCTGATGATAAAATACATACTGTCATATACTAGTAGAAAAGGGTTTGATCTCGGTCAAAACTTAAAAGAGACAAATCTTTGTCATGTAAAAGCATGTAAATCCCATGGTCTTATTCCTATTACTATTAGAAGTTTATGGAAGTTCCAGGATAGTCATCTGGTTCAAGCATTTAGAAAAGATCCAGCCTCAATATTATTGCATGGTTTGGAAAAGCACACAACCTTGCATTTTACAGTAAGTTTTACAAATGTTAAAAGAATAAAACTTTGATCAGAAGGAAGGAAATCTGTTAATATAGCCATTCAATTTTCAATAGAAAAAAACTAGCCCCATTTTTTAGCATCTTTTTGTGAACAAACATGCATTTTGGAAGGCATATGAAATTCCTCATCAGTGAAGATAAAAGGAAAACCTCGAAAATTTAATCTTTGGATGAAATATATGTTTGAGATTCTCATTTTGGTACGAGGGACTAAAGAATATTTTATGGCATGAACATGACCATGCAAGAACACTTGCAGCTCATTAACTCATACAACTCTCATTGATCGATTCTTCAAAACAATATTTCAACCAATTCTAGTCCCATCATGGTCTGACCCTCAACAAATTTCAATTTTGGCTCTGATCACATTATATGAGGGACAAAAATAATATTTTATGGCATGAACATGATCATCTAAGAACACTTGCAGCTCATACTCTGTAGGTAAGAGATACAAACAACATGAAGGAGTAACTACGTATGCATGTCCATTCTATCATTTCATCCAAGATGAGGGTGAAACAATAGACGCAAAATATTGAAGTGATGTATGACTATTTATATGTTTTCAAGCTATAAAAGTCTCTAGATTGATGTGTCATCGCACATGATCATATGCAAGAACAAAAGATAATAGTGAATGCACCATAAAAATTTGAAGTGGTGCATGAACTTGACAATCTCTATAACAATGTGTTGTTGGAAAGACTTAAGATCTATGTGTCGTTGGACATGATCATATGCAAGAACAAAAACTTACAACTCATGCACACTAAAAAAATTGAAGTGATACATGAATTTGGCACCTCTGTTGTAGAACTAGGAAAGACTCTACATCAATGTGTTGTTTGACATGATTTTGCAAGAAAACGCTTACGCCTCTTGCACAGTAACAGAAACATCAACAATGCCAGTAGTTGTGTGAACATGTCCATCCTATCATGTCATGCAGAATGAAGGTGAAATAATACATGTAAAATATCTAATACAACTCTTACATCATGAAAAATTGAAGTGATGCACGATTTGAAACCATTGTTATCAACCTATGAAAGACTCTAGATCATTGTGTTGTTGGACATGATTATGAAAGAAAGTACTTACAACTCATGCACAGTGACAGAAATAGTTACAATATTAACAGTTGTGTGAAAATATCCATCCTATCATCCCATGCAAAAGGAATATGAAATATGACATGTAAAGTATCCAATACAACTCTTACATCACGTAAAATCATCTAAACTACCCATTTCCATCGTACATATGACACACTTAGTGGGACTCTTACATCATGCAAGACAAAACAATACATCCATACCATTGGAATCTATTTACAAATGGCATTATGAATAACATATCTAGCTTCTAGAGCACATCTGCTTTGATCCAACTAACAAACCAGACTGAAATGATAATTTTTGCTATATTCTCTGACCTGTCTAGAGAACTGAATTAATAGAATACCCAAAAGTCCATCATATCAACATGATTGGACTTTATGCTTAAATCTGTATAAAGCACTTGAAGAAATGCAATAAATAAATATCTACGATATATATATAGACATGAATGAGGGGAATGAACTTGTAAGGCCACGGGCAACCATGACTACATCTCCCCATAGTGTTATTTAGTTAAATGCGACATGCCACTTATAGGTATCCACATGTAGCACAAAACAACCACATTGGAAAAGGTACAATGATACTCTAAAAAGTACAATGTGCAGTCATGTCATATGACATGTCCCCATATACACTGGGAGGGCTGTAGAAAGAAAAGAACTTTGGGGGTTGGAAATCTTGAAGTATTCAGAGCACTGAATTATGAACACCATTGATTATAGAAAATGAAAGAAATATCATTCAACTCTCTACCCCAAATGAACTTGCCACAAGGGGAAGAAGTAGCTACCCCAAGCATTGTTGTAGCATTTCCGAACATCATAGTAGTTGGATGCCTCGGTGTATGTACCTAATTGTTTTGGAGCTCTCAGATTATTTGATCCATCAACTACCTGGATATTCTAGAAGTAACTAGATTTTCGAATCCTCCATTTGGGAAATGACAACTTCCCATTTGAGTGGAGGTGTGTTCCCCATCTAGATCAGAGTTAGCAAATTCACCACCCCAATTCAATCATGTTGGCATTGTCTGCTAAGTAGGAAAATAAAGGTGTTGGCCAGTATCCTAAGACATTGTGATTTCGAAATTGGATCCACCATTTCCCTTCTTTTGGATCCTGCAAGTTCAAAACAAATTATGTATGTCAATAAACTGTCAAGAATATGATCCTGAGAAGAGAAAGTTGTAGCATCCAGTAGCTTGATAAGCATCACTCTATACAATAAGCAACAGTTGGACCATTAATGTAACTCTTTTGTCAAAGTAATTGTTTTTAACTAACCAAACTTCTTTGAAATCTCAAAGTGCCCTCCCCCACCCAAGCACAATCGAAAATAAATTGAAGCTATAAGGGGCATGTTGTAGAAGAGCTTACAATCCAATACGTGATGATCCTAGTGTTATTGTTCCCACATAGATCTCAATTCACTTCTAAAACCATCCAGGAAAGGAATTACATTAGAATGGCGTTGGGATTTCCTTTTTGCAATTGCTTCAGATGAACCTACCAAAATCACCAAACTGAGACAAGAACTCATTTGAAAGCTAAATTTTAGGATCCCAAAAGTTTATGTTTGCTTTAGCTCCATAGTACTTGCTTCATTGAACAAAATTTATCACATGCTATAACAACAAGAGTACATATAAGATTATAGAACGAAACACATAACCAGTTCTGACATTTTAGCTAAAATTAAAAGAAGAGGAGTTAACCTGATGCCCACTTTCATTGAGTAAATCAATATTTGTAGACTTAGACATTCAGTGAATGAGTCATGAACCTTGTTCCAAATAACCTCTTAGCTCTTGTTAGGACTCTAATAGAAATGGAAATTATCTTATGTTAGATAATCGTAATCAATGATACAATTCTACTAGTAAACACAGTTCGTTCATTATAACAACTTCTATTGCTTGTAATGTACATTATATTAATGATGTATGGGATATGTGGTATATTCACCAAAAAGCACTCCTCTATTGGAAAAAAAAGAACTTTTTAATGAAATTATAGATGAAAATTCAATTTAGAATGGAAACAATGGTATTTTACTAGGAAAAAAGGAATTAATCCACCAATAAAATCCATGAACATTGAAGAGGAACTATTACTCAAATCCAAGAATCCTAGCTAATAATATAACAATTGTCATAGAATGGGCCTTAACGCCTTAGATAAGGCACTAGAAAGGGCTCTAGTAGCTATGGATTAACTTTATGCACACATAAAAATGTGAATAGGAACCATGCTCGACAATGTTTAATTAAACAATAGTTCGATAGAAGAAATAATGTTTTTAATGTACTTTGTCCATAGCTATACAAGAATAGCTTGTCTAACTTTATTGTGATTCCTAGATTCTATACTAAAACAATATATATTTAGATGCTTGATAACTAATGGTTCTAAAGCTTTGTTATGAGCTATTAAGAAAATATTATTTGTTTCCTTTGCATTTGGCGCAAGGAGTTTCAAGTTCATCAACCCATGACCAATGGTGTCCCTAATAAGACATGTCTATCAATATAAAAGAAGGAAGAGCTTGGACCATTAGTATAAACAATAAAGAGAGAGAAGATACTGAAACTTGAAGCGTTCTTTGAAAATATGCAATTTTAAGCTCTAATAGCAAACAATCTTTAAAAATCTGCAAGGAATACTTGTAGATGTGAAATTTATAACTTCAAAAATAGAAAATTAAATACTTCTTTTAATTCAAAATTTACAAGTAGCTTTCATCTAATTGGAGAGAACGAATAAGAGAAAGTTAACAAGGAAAGTATAGCTCAAAGCTTGTTGACTTCAAAAACATTCATATCGAAATGAAAAGAACTAGGGAGCACTTGGAGAATGTCAAGATTTCTATTTATCAAAACTACAAGTACATAGTCTAATGACCTCATATTAACACACTCCAACAAGAACTCATGCGTGAATATAAGTAAATTCATAAGTTTTTTGTCCTTGCATCATTTGGATGCATTAATGTCAATAATTCTAAATGAATTCAAACACTTGACATGAAAGAGACGAGAAAGTATGAAATATCTAATATTAGGAAAATGGAGTCAAGAATCATCCATGATGTTTTCACTAACATGTAATCGTCACTTTCTCTTATACTTGACATTGGACGTATTGATAGCTTATTCCCATAAAAAAAATCCTTGTACAATGATAGAAGAGAGGATGCACACAAAATAAAGCTAAATTTAGGGCCATGTGGGGCATTTGATCCAGGTGGATATTGTTGGCCACTCGCCTATTCCACATAGACCCTCCAGTTAGTTTCATATGTTTCGTTATATATTTTAGCATTTACTATTTTTAGTAGTTTTTCAGGTCCTGAACTTCCATAGCAGTTTTGACCCCCTAAATAGTGTTTTTTAAGGCCCATTGTAGTCCTGTAGCCATAGGCAAGGGCATGTGGCGAAACCTGTAGTACTCAAAGAGACATTTCTAACAAGGTATCAAACACACCAAACAAAGATAATATGATAAGGATATGACCCTGTGAAGTTCATTGCCCAAATAACCCTAATAAGGCCCACAAACTCTTGGTATTACATCTCTTGGGGTTCAGGGGCATGTAGTCGCCACATCTCTTCTTAAAGATAAGCTACCATCGCCCGAGCTCTCTTATTTCCATTTTGTTTGTAAGCATAGTTCAGTATTTTTCTATTAATGAAATGAAGTGTTTTTTTGTTGCGTCTTTGTACTTATGATTATATTGATAATTTGTTGCATTCCTGTTTAAGTTTAGATCAGTGGTATTAGAGCAGTCTACTCTTTCTCTGTTTTTATGTGCATGTCGCAAGCGAGGTTAGGGTATAAGGAGTTAGGGCTCAATATGTTTGAACCACTGCAAGATCAACCTCACAAACCCTGAAAACCTCCCATGGTGGAAGAAAATAAAGGAGAGGGGGTATGGGATCATTTCAAGATGTTGCTCAAGGAAGCCCTCGAGAAACAAAGGAACGCGACGATAGATAACTTTGCCCATATCCTTTGATGACTACCCACAAGCAACACATCTCCATCCAGCAGCCACTCTGGAGGTGTCACTCCTTTTAAGATACAAGTTAAGTTCGACACTCCCATATTTAAGGGCCTGATAGATGCCAATGTTGTAGATAAATGGTTAAATCTGTTGGAAGGATATTTTTTGGTTCATGACTTTTCCAATCATGAAAAACTTACTTTTTCACTTCTCAAAGCCACCCCACACATTAAGGACTGGTGGGAAAAGTACTGTGAACAAAAATATGAGAGTGAACCCTCATTATTTTTAGTTGCACCCACTTGGAATTGTTTCCTAGACGCCATCATTGGAGCTATGAAGATAAATACAGAAAGTGGACCACACTATGATAGGGAAGGGACCAAGATGTGTCGAAGTTCACAAATAATTTCCATACCCTTCGCACAAAGCTGGGTATCAAGGATATTGAGTGGAATTTGGTACTCAAGTATCACAATTGTCTACACAAGTACATCCAGGATGAGATGGAGTTCCTGGATATTTCCTCACTCAGCACAACATACCGATGCACTGTTAAGATTGAGCAAAAGTTTAAATAGAAGAAGCGAGACTTTGGATCTATGAACCTAAAGCAAGGAAACGTTGCTCCCAAATCATAAGGGAAAGGACATAGAGAAGGCAGGGCTACCTAAGAAAGCCTACCGAAGCCGTAAGAAAAGAATAACACCACGAAGACAAAGAAGGACACGGGAAAATGGGTGAGTTCCATAAGTGCTCCACTCCCAACACAATTGAGTGTTGGTCCAAGTAGTCATTCGTGCCTGAGCTAAAGGCCTCCAAATTAGATGCATGCTCCAACTCTGAATCATGAAGCGACTAGGCCTAAAGACTACAACACATCTACAATCGTACACAATCGGGTGGCTTCACCAAGGATGAGATCTCTGCGTTAGCCAATAGCATCCCCTTCCCTAATGCATCAAGGCCTTCACAGATGAGGTAATTTGTGATGTTTCTCCTCTTGAAGTATATGAGTCTAGACCTCGCTCTGTGATTATTACTTTTGCCAATAAGTTGTACAGGATACCAAAGGTAGCCCTGTCTATTATCATCTCTTTGAACACTGCAAAGAAATGTAGTAAGATCATTTCCCAGAGTAGGATTTTGTTTTTTTCCTTATGATTCACCCTCAGAGTAAGAAGAAGGTTGTTGCCATAGCTTGCAAGCAGGGATCCTCTACACAACAACAACAGATGGACAAGGTCGTGTAGGGTACAGGGATATTTTATCCTCACCTACAGGGGTACATTTGCACTGTCAAGTCAAGCACTCCATCGATCTGACCCCGGGCACGCCGCTGCCGAATGGACTGATCTATCGATGGTCTATTTTGGAGAATGATGAGATCAAGAGGAAGATTCGGGAACTATTGCAAAAAGGGCACATCATGTGAATATCATCACCCTGTGGGCGCTTGATTGTATTGGTACAAAAGAAGGATGGCACCTAGAGACTCTGCATTGACTATTTGGCAATAAACAAGATCACTGTCAGGAATAGGTACCCAATCCCGTGGATTGATGACCTTATGGACCAACTCAAGGGGAACAAATATTTTAGCAAGATTGACTTGAAGTCAAGTTATCACTAGGTGCCTATCTGATCCGGATTTAAACACTAACGCCATAAATTATAGATATAACCATAAATATAGAGATGCAGTAGAAATAACACTTCATTTAATTAATATCAAATACTAAAATATGCTTACAAACATAATGGAAATAAGACTAGCTTGGGCGATAGTAGCTTATCCTTGAGAAGAGATGTCGCGGCTACATGCCTCTGAACATAGTTACAATGATCCGAATGAAAAACGACATCTACCAGTGGTATTCATCCACCCATGGAATTTACCCATGGTCTTGTAAGTGGCATCCACCCATGGTATTTTCCAGTGTTATTGTTTGTGACATCAACCCATGGTATTCATTCGCCCTTGGAATTTACCTGTCATATTGTAACCAAAAAAGGACATAAGTAACAAGTCACATTTTTTAAAAGGAAATATTGTCCACCACAATGTAGCCTTTACCATTTTTTATTGTGTGTTCTCCTCTTTCTTTCTAAAATTTCAATTTTTCAGATCTTGGGGGCCTCCCCAATATTCGGATCAATGGTATCAGAGCTAGGTTACGATGCCATGGGAATGAGGGTTTGATGCATATTTAAATTTCAAATTTTTGTAGAAATATTCAATAAACATCTGACACGTGCTACAACCTCCGCAACGCACTTTCTTGGGAAAAATAGGAAGATTATTTTTTTGAGGATTTTTTTGGGGGCGAATTTCAAGATCATTTATGAACCTTTTGGTGAAAATTCAAAACAAATAAATAATATATCTGGACTCCTTGCGAGAAAATACACAAATTCAAAAACAAAACGGCTGAATCGGTGTGCAGATGAGGAATATATCGTTGATTTAAAATCAGCTATATTGCAGAATTTTTTCTGACGAGAATTCGTGGAAGGCAGCTCTCATATAAAATTTTGTAGTTTTTATGTATAATTTCAAAATATTTATTATAGATCTGAGCTCCTCTGAAAATTCACCAAATTTAAAAAAAAAATTGGTTGAATCAGAGTTCAGATGAGGGAGATATCGCTGATTTAAATTTAGCTATTTTTTCATAACTTTTGTGAGGGCAGAATAGTTGCAATGCGAATCTGAGTTTCCTCAGTGTCTAGATAAGGATTTCAAACACATGGAAAGATGAAAAATGGTCATTTTGTTTCCAAAAATAGGTTCGGTATGTCCATTTTTAAATTAGGGGCAGCACTGGCAGTATGTTCTGTTTGGGTACGTGACCTCCCACCCTACTTTAGGCACATACTTCCCATTCATCAGTTTTAGCATAACAACATCTAGATTGGGTTCTTTGGATACATGCCCTCCCACCCTAGGCTATGTAGGCACCTGCTACTTCATCAACAATCAACATCTTTGTTATGGTTCAACTGCACAAAATCCTTGTCATCGAAGTCCATTTGCTACGCCGCAGACTGTTAGTATCACAGTTAGCCTCAACCATTATAGGCTTACTCTATCATCGAATCTTCGTTTTTCATGGTTATATGCCATCCCCAAATCCACACTTCATCGAAGTCCATTATCTAGGCTACATAGTGTCAGTATCATAGTTTGTGACAAGCATTACAAGGTATCTCTATCCTCGGATCTTCATTTGTCATGGTTATGTGTCATCCACAAACCCACACTTCATCGAAGTCCATTTTCTAGTCTGCACATAGTCAGTATTGTAGGTTTTAACCCTATATAGAAATTACCTACATATGAATTCTAAAACATAGAAAAATAAACAATGTGAGAGCAAAACACATAAAACACATATACACAGAGATTTTCCCACTGGATCCCAAAACCGGGACTACCAACTTGATTTTTCAATATGTTCCTTTCAATGTTATAATACATATTTATACATGCTAAAGCATCCAATACCATGGACCAAAAATCATTGCGTCTAATACCATGGACCAAAAACCCCCTGCCCCCCCCTTCCCCAAGCTACACAATAGGCTCAACAAAGGGGGCTTCGCCCCCCCTCGAACCCGCCAATTAACTACGCCGCTAGTTGTGGAAAGAATATAACACAACCCAACATTCTCCCACTTGTTTCTTTCTTTCCACAGGGGGCCAAAAAATAGCTTAGTCATTTTTCCAGCCCTCAAATGCCCATTGTCTCTCTACACCAAGCTAACTTCTCAGAGCTCACAGATTTTGTCAATACATCTATAGTATTCTTCAAAGTGTCCACCTTTACCAGCAACACCTTTTTGTCTTCTATAATATCCCTCAAAAAGTGATACTGAACATCAATTTTCTTTGTATTTGAATGATATGTGGGGTTCTTTTCTGAGAACATTGCACTTTGGCTATCACAGCCTATCCTTATAGCTCCTTGTACTAACCCCATACTTGAACACAATCTCTGCAACCAAACTGTTTCCTTACTTGCATGAGTGGCTGCCATGTATTCTGCCTCTGGAGTTGATCGTGCCACTACAGATTGTTTCTTACTCATCCAACTGACTGCACCTCCAAATAGGTTAAACACATACCCACTTGTAGATCTTCGATGATCCAGATCTCTAGCCCAGTATGCATCAACAAAGCCATGGATATCCAACATTCTGTCCAATCTTGATCTTCCTTGGTAGCACAAACCATAATCACTAGTGCCACGCAAATACCTGAAAACCCACTTCATTGTTGTCCAGTGCTCCTTCCCTAGTTTTGACATAAACCTTCTCAATACTCCCACTACATGTGCAATGTCTAGTCTAGTAAAAACTATTGCGTACATCAGGCTATCGACTACACTTGCATATGGAACACAGGACATGCCCTCTTCCTCCTTTTGTGTCTTGGGACAGTGTTCAGCAGATAACCTCACGCATACAGGAATAGAAACCTTCACCGGTTTACTATCTTGCATATTAAACCTCTGTAGTATTGTCTCGACATACTTCCTCTGTGTTAACCAGAGCTTCCTCTTTGTCCGATCTCTTTTAATTTCCATGCCCAAATATAGCTTGTAGCACCAAGATATTTCATGCCGAATTTGGAGGAAAATTGGGTCTTCAAATCCTAGATAATTTCTTTTTCACTTCCAACCAGCAACATATCATCAACATACAAGACCAGATAAATAACACAGTCACCAATTAATTTAAAATACACACAATGATTTTCTTTGCTTCTGGCGAAGCCAAGTCCCCATATAAATGTTTCAAATTTCTGATACCACGTCCTTGGTGACTCTTTTAACCCATACAGAGACTTCTTTAAATTGCATACCAGTGATTTCTTACCCTTCACTGCAAAGCCTTCAAGTTGCTTCATGTATATTTCCTCTTCCATATCCCCGCGAAGAAATGTTGTCTTCACATCCATCTATTCTACCTCAAAATCAAAAGCAACAACAATAGATAAAAGTAATCTAATAGAAGTTACCTTGGCAACAGGAGAAAAAATATCACCAAAATCAATTCCCGAAACCTAGGAATAACCTTTTGCTACCAACTGAGCTTTGTAGTTCTCCACCTTTCCTTCCTCATTTGTCTTCCTCTTGAACACCCATTTGCTGCCAGTGGGTTTCCTTCCAGCCAGCAACTCCACCAGATCCCAAGCCTCATTTTTGTGTCAAGATGCCATTTCATCAACCATGGCCTCTTTCCAGAGTTTGCCATCCTCTGAATCTACTGCTTCATTCGAATTTATGGGATCATTTTTAGTAATAGATAAAGAAAAATTTGAACAAAAAGCAGATGGACTATACCTTTCTATTTTCCGTCTTTCTCGAACTGATCTTCTCACACCTAGAGTTTGTGGCTCTTCATCTTCTGATTCCTCCTCCGCTGTAGAGTATGATTCTTCCTCCTTAAGCTCAAACTCTATCTTCTCAAGTGTCTTTGGTTGGACTTCATATTTAATAACATCTTTTACCTTTCTGACCACTACATCTCGATTGTACACAACATTCCGTGTGACTGGGTTCCAAAGCTTATAACCCTTTAAACCATCCTTATACCCAATAAAGATGCACTTTTCAGATTTACTATCCAACTTGGTTCATTTCTCCTTGGAACATGTATATATGCATCACATCCAAATACCCTCAGATGTGAAAGAGAGGTTTCTTACCAGTCCATACCTCTTGTGGAGGCTTATCCTCCAATGCTGATGAAGGTGACCTATTGACCAGGTAACATGCAGTATCTACCGCCTTTGCCCAAAATTCTTGTCCTAACCTGGCACCACTGAGCATGATGTTTTCCCTTTCCATCAACATCTTATTCATTCTTTCTGCAACTTCATTTTGTTGAGGTGTATATGGAGTAGTCTTCTGTCGTGTTATACCACACTTCTTACAAAATTGTTCAAATTCCTTGCTGCAAAACTATCCACCATTATTTGTCCTCAGCTCCTTTATCTTCTTCTCTGTCTAATTTTCCACTAGAGCTTTAAATTCTTTAAACCTGTCAAAGGCTTCAGATTTCTTCTTAAGGAAATATATCCATGTATTCCTTGAGAAGTCTGTTAGTGTCGGTATCTTCATCCCTCCATCGATGATCAAATTCTCTTGTTGCATTGCATGTTAGGTGTCTCACTTGATCAGCTGCATTCCATTAGGGTCATGGATCATCTTATGGTAGAGGTGTATTGTACATTTTCCCTCATGCCCTTTACCTGCTGGCCCATTTTCATACATCCAGATCATCTACAGCCAATTTTTGTCTTTAAATTCACAAAAGTCATTGTTAGCGTTTTAGGTCTCGTTAGGTCTAGGGTTTCGTCAATAAGGTCTTCAAAATGCTCAATAATGGTCAGCAGGTGCATGAGGAGGTCAAATATAGATTCACATACAATAATTTCGATAATCACATGCTCAATGATTGATTTTTCCTCAAAACCCTGTTTTGAGGAAAAGTAGAGTTTTTTATCTTTTCATGTACAAATTTGATGTAATTTCATTTGTCCCATACGTAATAAATTCAGAGGCAGCCCTGGTCACCTTGCCAAGCCTATGCAGCTTCACCACCTGCGAAGAAAAACAAAAAGTCAAAGCATTCAGTTCGTTAAAGGCAAAAATAAAGCAAACTGCCCAAAAACAGAGTTTTTAAAGCAATTCAAAGGTAAACATTAGAAAAGTGGGTTTTTGTAAATGAAAATTAAAGCTATATGTATACAAACTATTTTCATGTTTAAAAAATCTCATTTGTATCCTTAAGACAAAGAGAGAAAGCGTATTGGTCATCCAAGAGCCAAGAGAGTGAGTTTGTGCCAAAAGCACGAGAAAAATTAGGGCGCGGCGCAGTGGATCGTGGGAACAGTGCATTCATCCGACACGGCACATTGGGAAAAGCTTTGCAGTGAAAAATTATAACGGGCGCGGCACACTCGGAAGGCACGATGCACCTGTGAGGTGCTGCGACTGGTGGGCTCCAGTATTGTAGCAATAATGCTACAACTCCTGGAGCTTCCTTCTCTAATTTTATCAACCCGGTAGTTCGTAACAAACTTTGAAGCGACGGTGCTGTATGCACAAGTACTAGCTCTTGTCGCAGCTGTCACTTGGTCAGCTGGCACAAGTCCACTAGGGCTCAAGCCAACTTCTATATGTTCTCAGAAGAAGCTTTTTAAGTGATGAACGAAACCTATCTCAAAGGAAATTAACCTATTTTGCAAGAATGAACTGAAAGCCAACAAAACATGGAAACCCTAGTAAACCCTAATCTGAACAGCTTAATCCTTACGATGCAATGGTGGGAATGCAACTTCTAAAAATGATGCCATTACTTCTAGTGAGATGAGATGCATGGGTCTAAACTACTTTCATCTGAAGAGAACATGTTTTTGTATTTTTGCTCAAGTGGTTGGAATTATTATGCCTGTGCTTCTCACTGGGTCTTGACTGTGCAGGGGTAGATCAAGGGGAGGAAGGCTTGGGAAAGGTCAGGAGGACTCTGAGAGGTTCCAGGGGATCCCTAACATCATTCCACAGAAGTTCACAAAGTTCAGATGCCTGGCAACCGTGTTTGCAAGCTTCTACAGGATGTCTGCAGGGGATCCTACAGGAAGCTCGGGATTTCTACAGGAAGTCTGCTAACTTCTACAGGATGTTCTGCAATCGGAGTTTTGGGTGATGGAGGAGTGAATGAGCTGTATGGGTGGATAGGTAGGATGAGAGGGGAGCTTGTGATGGCTTATGGACAGAGAGATGAGATGGAGAGGGTGTGTGTAAAGCTGGTTGATCGATAGGAGGGTAGAGGCAATGGAAGGCTGAAAAGATAAAACAACGGGGATAATGGAAGAGTTGGTGGGCAAATGATCTAGCTGGGAGGTAAGTAGATGGCTTAGGCACGACTGAGAAGAATAAGGAAATGGTAGAGTGGTGCTGCGCAGTGTAAATGAAACAAATCACCTCTGTCTTGAATATAACCGAAATGTCATCAACCTACTCTAACTGTTTTATTAGAAACCAAAGAACAACAATGTAAGTTAAAGGGAAATCGTGCATGGTGCTGAAACAAAGAGTTATTCCACAAGATCTAAATGCATGGACACTTCTACAACTGAAAATATTACGTTAAAGCTTGCATGAACATGTAAAACTGTGTTTTTGGTGGGTGACACGGGCTGCAATCCCAATCTCTAAATAGAGGTGGAAGTGAGTGTGCAATCAACCCTTTTTTGGAGCTCTGATCACTCTAATCTCCTTACTCTAATCTAAACTACTGAAAGAAACTTTGTTCATAACACTAACCTATGTAACCACACCAAGAAATCCGAATCAGAAAACTGTGTTTCCAAGTGCATGTAAAGGACAAGAAATATAATGCTGAAAGAAAGACAAGTAACAATACAAAGAAAGGAGGCCTATTGCTCTCAAGTTGGGCCCAAACCTGAGAGCTATAGCTCCTCTAAGAACTCAGAATTGAACTCAAATCTGCCTGCCTTTTATTAAAAGATCATAGTCAAAAGTCTAACAACATGCCAAAAATGGCTTACAAAGAGCAAAACAGAGCTGTAGCTCGTACTTCAGAATTTGCAACAAAGGTTCAAAAGTCTTTTTCCGAAGGCTACAGCCTCAATATTTATACATTATGAGGGCCAAGCTGGCCTCCTAAATTAGTGGGGCTTGGCCGACCAACTAAAAGTAAACTGTTGTCCCTTTAGAATCCGTTGGTTGCCTTCTAGCTCGGTGGTGATAGCTGTTGGAGCTCAGAGTTGGGGTGGATATCACGAGGAAGGTCATTCAAGGCTGTGGACAACCTTCCTACAAAACCACAATGCCACCTTGGCTGTCTCCTTGCCTTCATCTGCGTGGTTTTGCTCCATTTAATGTCAAAAACCTGAAATAAACATGTATTAGCCACCTCGGCATAGTGACTGCCCTCCTTCCTACAAATAACATGAATATACTAAGAAATGATGCATACGTGATGAAAAAATGAAGGGTTGAGCAAGGTAAGTAGGCCAAATGAGCCCAAAATGTTACCAAAATTTGGGGCTCATCATCACCCCCCAGCTAAAATATTTGCTCATCCTTGAGCAACTAGTCCAACTCCTCATCCTTCATTTCCTTTACTACCACCCTTACATCCCAAGCCTTTGTAGTAGTGTCCTCCTTGCTGATATGAAAACCAGTCTTTCTGTTCACCTCTTCCCACTGTTCATTATCATCCTTCTCTGTGCTGCCCTCCATTAATCCTAGCAGCAGTGGTGGGCTTAGTTTGAGGCCAATCCAGCTGGCCTGGAGGTTTTGCATGGATTTCTTATAGAGGGCCACCCGTACTAGAGCTTCAATCATCCGAGTTGGGGTATGATACTCTCTGATTTTCAGACTGTGGGCCAATGTATTCCATCAGCGGGTGCAAGCTTGGACAGCGTTGTCTCCTAACAGTCTCTCCATGTCCTCAAAATGTGCTATGGCTTGGGCTTGCTGATCCATATATCTCAATGAAGCTTGAGGATCGGTAGACAAGTGCTGGTGTGCTGGGATTAGTGCAACTGGATCCCCTGGTTCTGCTCGAATTAACAATGGCTCATTCAGCTCCCGGTTCATGACCGCTTTGGCTTCTGTTGCTCTTTTGTCCTCATGGTTCAACCATGAGGCAAATTCCATTAATTGCATATCTCCTAAGGCCGTATTGGGATCCCATGAAACTACATTAGGCAGGGCCAAATTATGGAGGTACAAATCCGCTAATTTGGCCTTATCCTCTGATGAACTAGTACTGCATACTTCAGTGAATTGCTGTGGGTCTTGGAGCTGAGAGATACCTCTTTGCGCCAAGGTATTGATTTGAAATTGCAGCCATTGGTCTTTCAGGTACAGGCCATAGGATTTGGCCGACTGTTTGCATTGTATAGCATCCATGGCCCAACTGGCCATGCAGGCCAATTGTGCCTCTTTCTGCTGCAACTGTTGTCTGAGAGCTTGCACCTCAATTTGTGCTTGCTGTTCTTCTTCCTGTAGATGTGTGGTTGGCTCCCCATGACCGGTTTGTAGTTCCTTTTTGCCTTTCTGTTCTGCTGTGGTGTCATTGGAGGGTGTACCTGTTCCTGTCCTCAGCTCCTGTAGCTGCAATCTAAGATTTTCGTTTTCTTCCTGTAGGAACACTCTTTGGCAATTTGCCACGTGTTTAGCCATGGCTAATTCACTCCTGGCCTCCTTAAGTTGCTCTTGCAAGGGGCCTATGTCCGCCACACCCTTTGACTTGGCTATTTTCATCCAGGTGTGCGTACGTACTCTCTCTTCCTCCAATGCAAAGAACAGTGGCATAGTGAATTTCTGAGGTATAATTTTGCCAGCCTCTAAGAAGTTGTAATATGAACTCAGACTTGGCTAAGGGCTAGGCTTTGGAATGTGCTCTTTTTCTATTTCTCTTGGTGGCTCTACTTCACCCTCCCTCGGTGGTGATAAGGGTGCTTCTCCTTCCATTCTCTCTGTTTCTTTAAGCCTGGCTAAGGTTTCCTGTAGAGCATCCTCAGCATCCTGTAGCCGAGCTTTTGAGGCCAATTGGTCTAACCTTTCTTTCCAAGTAGTTTTCTTCGGGCTCCCCCTCTCATAGGTGACTGATATCCGTGAGGGGGACCTCTCCTTGGGCGAAGTAGGGGCATCATCTATAGTGATTGGGCTGCTGGACGGAGGCTGTGGCTTGCCCGTCTTTATTCTCACACTTCTCCTAGCTTTAAAATATAGAGGGGTCTCCCTCTTTCTCTTCTCCTTGGGCTTAGGAGGTGTGCTGAGGGCGGCCAGCACAGCTGCTGCCTCCCTTGCAAGAATGTCAGCTTTCTTCTCCTTGGGTTTCACTTTTTCAGGGCTTCCTGTAGAAGACCCTGTTTTAGTTAATTTCGGGCTTCCTGTAGAAGGCCCTTTTTCAGCTGATTTCGGGCTTCCTGTAGAAGCCAGTTTCGGTTTTCCTATAGAGACAGGTGGCACCACTTTGGATTGCTTTGCTGAGGGTGTTTTACTTTTTGAATTGGTTGCGGCTGCTGACAAGGTGCCTTTGCTGATGTGGACCTGCTCAGCCTTGTCCACTCTGCTTTGTAATCTTTTCTCTCTTGCCATCAAAATGGGTGTGTCATCCTTCTCTTTGGCACCCTTTTTCTCTTGTTCCTTCTCTTGCTTTTTCTTCTGCTCCGTGGTCGTGGTCTTCTGGCCTTTTTCTTTCTTCCCTGCGGGCACTGACTCTTTCTCCTCACTGCTAGATGAACCGAGCTCTTCGGTCAACATCTTTATGTCACCATCCTTGGTCAAATTTCTGAAGGCTTCCCATGAGAGAGGAACCTTGTATGTGTGGAGCGCATCCTCCACGAGGAGTTTAATGAGTCCATGGTGTGCTACCTGGTCTGGTGTGCCTTCTTTCAGCTTGGTGGCACATTCAATCATAGACTGTAGTAGAAAGTAGGGGATACTCAGTTTGTTTTCTACAGGTAGGTCCATCTGGTGCCTTAATTCCGTGAGTAACCAAAAATGGTACCCATATACAATGCTAAAACGACCTTCGCAGGTGATGTACTTCATAATCTGGAGGCTAACTTCACTCCACAGTGGCAGTAAACTGGTTCTACGAACCCCATTTTTATCTTCTGAGAATTCCTCCTCTGGTGGAAAGAATTCTTTCTTAGCCTTCTGGCCCAATTTCCTCTCTTCTTTATCCCATGGTAATCCCATTGGGAGCTCAGTAACTCGGCTGATGAATTGTGGGGTGAGTCTGAGACTCAAACCCCTGAAATTAACGGTGGCCAGTGTTTTGGATTTCGGCTTCAGAGCTTGCAAAAACTCCTCTGCCACCTCATCGTCATAGCCCTGCAACTTGTCGCAGAACGACATCCATTGCGCTTGCGTGAACAACTCCACCACCTCAGGATTTTCTCTTAACTTCGTTGAATCGGTTGGTTCCCTTCTGATGAACCCACTCGGCATGGTGAAAAACTGCTACGTTAGCTGGAGGTGGCGAATGCGGAAGAAAATTGGCCTACTGGGACAGAGCGTAGGATTACGCCTCTGTCACGCATACAATTCACGAAACTTATCTCCCGAGGACCTTAACACAGCTTAATTATACTGACATCCTGTAGGACGACAATTCATGCAACGGCAGACAATACTTGAAAAAATATTTTTTACGACCAGACTGTAGACGTCGATTCTGCCACCCTCAAAACCAATTGCGTGGAAGGTTTCAAGCTTACCTTTTTAATCCGCCACCTTTTGACGTGAGGAACCCAATTTCCTATAGAAACAACTTTCCTGTAGAAGCAGCGCACGAATTCTGGAGGATACTGCAGTGGGTCTACGCTCTTGGTGCTGCTTAACAGGCGTTCGAACGGCCGAAGACTTGGAGTGTCGAGCTTCAGAGGAATCCAGATGCTCACTCGACTTTCAAACGGCGAATGATAAATGCATGGGGTGGCAATCTAGCCAATTAGATTTGAATCCGGCGGAATCCGTGGCGCGGGGGTGAGCTGTCCCTGCCGGACCGTTGGACGATGTCACACCATCATTCTTCTGCAAGTTCCCTTACTGCCGCACCATTCCCCGCAGATCCGCCGCTGTCATTTCTGTTACAACTCATTTCTCCCCGACTGGATGGCTCTCACGTGTGCACTGCCCGTTCCTTTTGCCACGACCACCGCTCAAACATCCGACTAGACCACTGACTGGTCGACGTGGCCAGTCGAATGGCCATATGGCCGCTCAACCCATTCACTTCACACTTGCAAACATTTTCAAAGTAAACTTCATGCAATTCGACGGAAGAAAGGGTCGAGGCACTTAGCTGTGCTGCCGCGACACGATTTCTCAGGCTCTTGGACAACAATGACTCGATTTGTTTGCTGCTGCTTGATTGCACATGCCCGGAGGTTCTTATTCACAGGCCGCTGACGATGAATCTTATGATTCAGCTATGTGTGCCTGCGTTATCCTTGCATGTTGCAAGCGCTTGAATGGTGTACACTCTAGCTGGCTTAACTGCTATGGGACTCCTGCAGGATGTCCTGTAGCAGTTTTTCCTCCTCGGGTGCATGTTGTACGACGAAGACAGTGGCCTCACGATCACGCTCACAAAGCTCATGGATAGCTGGGATGGATATGGTATGGCATCTCGGCGTTTTTTCATTAAAAAAATTGCTTTCTCTTGATAACTCAATGATCTGCTTTGAATGTGCAGGTATCTTCATTGCATGTCGACAGGGGTGGTAGAAAGAGGTGACAGCAGTGTGTGAAGGAGAAACTGGTAGCTTGCATGCGTCCATACCGGACCTTGGTCGTTAGATCTCCTCATACAATCAGTTCTGGGCCGTCCAAAACTTCTACAGGAAGTTTCCTGTAGAAATACAGAACTTCCTGTAGAAAGTCTGTACTTCCTGTAGAAAGTCTGTAACTTCCTGTAGCAGACTAAGCTGTGATGAAATCGTGCCCATACCTTGGAGAAGATGAGTATTCTTGGAAGAGGTGCTGGTGAGGTCCCCTAGCAGCATGATAAGGATCCTTGACTTTGAGTTGAGAGACCTCCTCTCCTTCATAGAACACCTGCAACCTGCATGCATTTCCACATTATAAACTTGTTGTCCGTGTCTTTTTTGCTTATTGTTTTTTTTTTTTTTGAAAGATAGCAGGGGCGCCTCAATGAGGTTTTCACCCTTGCCATCTGCCTCAAGCGCCTCAGAGAGGTTTTCACTCAAGGATCTTTTTCCAAATATCCTTTTTTTTTTTAAGACAATAGGGGCGCCTCAATGAGGTTTTCACCCCTACCACCTGCCTTGGGAGCCTCAGAAAGGTTTTCACCCGAGGATCTTTATTATTATTATTATTATTATTTTTTCTTTTTAGATCTTTCAGGGTATGCCCAAAGCAGAGGCAGAACCCTTCTCTATGACCAACACTGACTTCTCCACAGTTTTGATGAACTCTTGTCTTGAGAGAGGTTTCCTGTAGATCTTCAGTCGATGCCCATTGACAAGCATGGGGATGGCTTCCTCATCAATGGTCCGAATAAGAACAGATCCATTGTCATGAAATTTTTCCACTGCATAGGGCCCCAGCCATCTGGTTCTCAGCTTTCCGTTGAAATCTTTGTGCCTGGAGTCATACAACATCGCCCAATCTCCTAGCTGGAATTGCTTGTCATTGAGGTGTTGGTCATGCCACACCTTTCTCTGAAGTTGAACCACTTCTAAGTGAAGGAGGGCCTGCATTCGGTGCTCGTCCAGTCCATTCAGTTGCAATAACATTTCTTGTTGTGCATGGCTAAGATCTAGGTCCAGCTGAGCTGCCATCCTCAAAGTGTTGTATTCAAATTCAATGGACAACAAAGCTTTCTTCCCATAAACCAGATCATAAGGTGTGAAGCCGGTTGTGGTCTTCCAGGTGGTGTTGTAAGCCCATGTGGCCTCAACCAGGCGATCTGCCCAATCTTTCCTACTGCTGATCACCACCTTAGTCAAAATCCCTTCCAATGCTCTATTGGTGACTTCCACTTGCCCATTTGCCTGAGGATGATAGGGGGTGGAAGTCCTATGATTGATTTTGTGATGAGCTAGTAGGTCTTCAATTAGGTTGGATGTGAACTGGCTCCCTTGATCGGTGACCAGCTCTCTTGGGTAGCCAAATTTGTAGAAGATGTTCTCTCTTAAGAACTCAGCCACCTTTTCTTCTGTTGTTGCTTTGATTGCCTTAGTTTCTGCCCACTTTGTCAGGTAGTCAGTGCACACAATGATGTAAGACCTTTGCCTCGAAGGAGGGTTGATTGGACCCACAAAGTCCATACCCCACTTCTCAAATGGCTCAAGAGTCACTTGAGGTTGGAGAGGCATCTCATCCCTTTGAGTCGGTTTCCCCATTCTTTGGCATCCGTCACATTGGCTGATATACCTTCTGACATCTTGATGAAGTGTGGGCCAATAGTAACCTGCCTGCAGGATTTTGAAGGCAGTCCTCTTTGCTGCAAAATGTCCTCCACAAGGCCCATCATGACAGGTGAGGAGGATATCAAAGACTTCCTCCTCCCTTACACAACGCCTTAAGATCTGATCAGGGCCAAGCTTGAACAGGTTGCCCCCGATCCAAGTAAATGAGGCACTTTTTCTGATGATTCTGCTCTTCTCTCTTGAAGATAGGTGCGGAGGGAACTGTGCTGAAACAAGGTAGTTTGCTATATCAGCAAACCATGGAGAGAGTACTGAAATAGCAAACAGATGTTCATCGGGCATCTAGTCATCCACTGTTCCATCCTCATCTGCTGATAAATCCAATCTAGATAAAAAGTCAGCAACAACATTTTCTTTACCTGGTTTGTCAACAATGGTCAAATCAAACTGCTGCAACAAAAGTAACCATCTAATAATATGAGCATTCAAATCTGGTTTATTCATTAAATATCTAATTGCAGCATGATTCGTATGTACAAATGTTTGATAGCCAGTGATATAATGTCGGAACTTGTTCAGTGCATGGACCACAGCCAAGAATTCTTTCTCGGTTACAGTGTAATTCAGTTCAGCTTTGGATAAGTTTTTGCTAACAAAGTAAATGGCATATGGAAGTTTTTGTTCAACTTGTCCTAAAGCTGCCCCTATGGCTTTGTTCGATGCATCAGTGTGGATGTGGAAATGTAGGGCCCAGTTTGGACCTCTAAAAATTGGGGCAGACACCAACTTGTCCTTTAATTCATTCAAAGCCCTCTGACAATCGTCAGTCCATTTAAACTCCACATCTTTTGCCAACAAGCCAAACAATGGCGAGGCTAGCTTGTTGAAGTCTTTAATGAATCTCCTGTAATACCCTGCTAATCCTAAGAAACTCCGAACATCCCTTACCTTTTGGGGTGGTGGAACCTTCTTGATGAGAGAAATTTTGTTAGGATCCACTTGTAACCCTTGGCAAGAAATGGTATGGCCTAGCACGGTCCCTTCAGTCACCAAGAATTCACATTTTTCAGGACTAAGGGACAGGTTCATCTCAATGCATTTGGTTAGGACTTTTCCCAGATTGGACAATGCTTCCTGGAAGTCGGACCCATAAGGAGTGAAGTCATCCATATAGATTTCCACTGCATCATGGACCAACACCGAGAAGATGCTCAAGACATCTCTCTGGAAGGTAGCAGGAGCATTGCATAGCCCAAAGGGAAGAACTTGGTAGGCAAAGGTACCCCAAGGACAAGTGAAGGTGGTCTTATCTTTGTCTTCCGGGCTGATTTGGATTTGGTTGTACCCGCTAAACCCATCTAGGAAAGATAAGAACTTCTTTCCCGCCAGTCCATCCAACACTTGATCTATGAAAGGTAGAGGGAAATGGTCTTTCTTGGTAGCTTTGTTCAGTTCTCGGTAGTCCACACAGATTCTCCACTTCCCATTTTTCTTGGGAACCAACACCAGAGGGGACACCCATTCGCTATCTGAGATGGGGTAAATGAATCCGGCATCCAACAGTTTTTGCAATTCTTCCTTGACAATTTCCTTAAGGGCTGGATTCATTCTCCTCTCGGGTTGCCTAACTGGTTTACAATCCTCTTTGATGTAGATGTGATGGGTACAGACCGAAGGATGGACTCCTTTCATCTCCTTATAGCTCCAAGCAAAAGCATCTAGATGACTGGCCAACAGGCTACATAGCTCCTTTTCCTGAGAAGGAGATAGGGAGGAGCTGATCTTTAACGTCCTCTCAGGGCCGAACTCCACATTCTTGACTCTGGGAGTGATAGGGTTAGTTGCACAAAGGTCCACTAAGGTGCTGGCTTGGGCATCCTCCACCAATTTCTCTAAGGATAGTGCACTGGGAGGTGGATTCTGGATCAAGGTCTCAATCAAGTCATCCTCGGTTGGGGGGTCTCTTCTAGTGGCGTCCAAGGTGCACAAAGGTGCTGAGTACACCTCATCCCCTTCTCCTTCCTCCAACCAAAGTGGTAAGTCATGCTCTAAGGAGGGTTGGGCAGGAGGGTATAGGACTAGCTGCTTGGACATAGGACCATTTTTGATGGTCATGTTTCCTGCACGACAACTTATGTAAGCATCTGCAGTGGCTAACCAAGGCCTTCCCAAAATAAGAGGATATCCAGTAAGCTTTGCCTTTGGTTGCAGAACCAAGAAATCTGCAGGATATTCCCAAGAGTCAACAGAGACCAAGACATCCTCCACAATCCCTTCGGGTGTCACGGTGGAGCGATCTGCTAGTTGCAGGACTGTCGAGGTCTTCCTTAAGGAACCCTGAAGGTTGAGTTTGAGCATGGTATCCCTGGTCATCACATTAATGGCAACCCCCAGATCAATCAAGGTGTGAGGTATGATGGTGCCATTGATGTGGACATCTACTACAGGACTCCCAGGATCTAGATACTTTGGGCAGATGACTTGTCCTAACATAAGGTCAGACAGTTGTCCTAAGACATTGATGGTTGAAGCATCCCTCTTTCGCCTGCCTGGGTGTTTGAAACACTTTTCCTTAACCAGTTTGTTGTATATTGGCACATCCTTGATGGCTTGGAGAAGTGGTATTTTCACACACAACTGCTTGAGCTCTCCCAGAAGCTCATCCTCCTCTGGGTTGGGTTGTGTGGTGGCTGTTAGTCTCTCAGGAAAGGGTGGAATAGCCTTTGGTTCACTTTCCTGTTTGTCTTCCTCGTCCTCTGGGGGAGGAGGTTGGCGATCCGGAAGAGTCTTTCCAGATCGAAGATTGATCTCCTGGATCTCCACAGCATAGGTAGGGCATGATGTTTCCCCAGTGTATACCTGTTGGGCCTGTCTGTTGTTGGGGTTTGGGTTCGGTTGAGCAGGCATTTGAGGTTGCCTTGGAGGAGCAGGAGGTAATGGTTGAGGTTGAACTGGTGGTGGAGGCAAAATGGCGGGAGGAGTGTTGTACTGGGGAATCCACCCCGTCTGAGGTGCATTCCACTGAGGCTGTGGCTGGGCCTATGAGTGATATGAATGAGTAGTGGGTTGATTGTGGTACTGAGGTGGGTAAGACCATGGAGGAGGCACAGACCAGGAAGGATGAGCAGGGGGACCCCAGGAAGGCATAGGAGTAGATTGGTTGGGGTTGTAATAAGCTTGGGGTGCCCCTTGCATCCCCTGCTGGTAAGGTCTAGGTCCTTGTGGCCTCCTTTGGTTGAGGAAATAGAGAGGTTCAGTTGGGGCTTCTGTCCCTTGGTACATGGCTTTAAGCCCAGGTAAGGTTGGACATTGATTTGTGGGATGGTCCTCCTCACAAACGAAACATACCTCAACCGAATGTAATGGGCATTCATTCTTAGGGTGTCTCCTTGTACATCTAGGGCAGAAGATAGCCAAAGCCCTCTCAGCTTCTTCCTTCTTCTGCTGGATCCTGAATGTGTCAAGTTGCATGGCAATGGTCTGTCTCACCTCACTCTTAAGAGCTTCTAATTGATTTGCAAACTCATGTTTGGAGAAAGGAATACCAGCTGAGAGGAGGTTTCCTCTACCTTGTTTCCGAGCTGCCCTAGAGTGGTTTCTAAACACAGTCTTTATGTCCTCATAAGGTAGTTGGTAAATATCTCCTCCAGCTAACATGTGAAGGGTATCTAAGAGGTCTTCAGGGACTCCTCGGAGCAGGACCAACTTGAGGGATTCAGGGTCAAGTGTGCACCTGGCCCATTTATAGCTAAGTTGGAACCTTTCCTCATAATCCTCTAAGGACTCATCATTTTCCATGGTCATCCGAAAGATTTCTCCATTGGTTTCCTTGGACCTACAGTAGTCTCGGTACTTGGTATTGAAAGCTTGCTGCATCTGAGCCAAAGTGGTGATACTATTCCCAGGTAAGCCCATGAGCCAGCGTAATGCTGCATCCTTAAGAGTTGAAGGGAAGAGTTTCAGCTTCTGCTCATCTTCAGTATAGTCATAGGTTCGACAAAGGACAGCAAACTCAAACAGGAAGGTATCAGGATCTTTAGTAGTCAGTCCATGGAAGTGAGGTAAAGCTGAGGGGATAATGTTCTTCATTTTCATGTCTCCATTGGTTTCTCAGATGGGGAAGGCACCTTCTATTCTCTCATCTTCTCCTCTATTGTCAGCCATAGCTTCAGATGGGATGGTCTCTAATTCTTCTTCTGCTATAGGATCTTCGTATATCTCAGGAGGTTCAGCTATAGGTTCTTCTGGATCACTGTCACCGAAGAAGAGAGAAGGGTGACTCAGTGATGTGGTGGGGGTGTTGGGTAAGAATTTGCCTGTTTTATCTCGATTCCTATGAGGCATGAAATGGAAAGACTTTTTTTTGATTGCTTTTGTTTTTTTTTCTCTGGTACTTGCAAAAACTGAAACAGATTGATCTACAACTAACTATCTTGCTGAAATGAAAATGCAGAATTGAAATGAAAGCAGGAAAGAACTAATCTACTTTGCTCAAATGGAATTGCAGGAATGGAAATGCTAGTCTACGCTTGCAGAATTGAAATGCTAATCTATGCTTGCAAAATTGAAATTGCGGAATTGAAATGTTAATCTATGAAAGCAGGAAATGTATATGCTACTTTTGCAGAATGGAAATGAAATAAACTACTTGTCAGAAGGCGAGAGTATGAAAATGGAAGAAAAGCAACAATTACTAATACTCTGATGCTTACCCGGCAACGGTGCCAAAAAGATGGTGGGCTCCAGTATTGTAGCAATAATGCTACAACTCTTGGAGCTTCCTTCTCTAATTTTATCAACCCGGTAGTTCGTAACAAACTTGGAAGCGACGGTGCTGTATGCACAAGTACTAGCTCTTGTCGCATCTGTCACTTGGTCAGCTGGCACAAGTCCGCTAGGGCTCAAGCCAACTTATATATGTTCTCAGAAGAAGCTTTTTAAGTGATGAACAAAAGCTATCTCAAAGGAAATTAACCTATTTTGCAAGAATGAACTGAAATCCAACAAAACATGGAAACCCTAGTAAACCCTAATTTGACCAGCTTAATCCTTACGATGCAATGGTGGAAATGCAACTTCTAAAAATGATGCCATTACTTCTAGTGAGATGAGATGCATGGGTCTAAACTACTTTCATCTGAAGAGAACATGTTTTTGTATTTTTGCTCAAGTGGTTGGAATTATTATGCCTGTGCTTCTCACTGGGTCTTGAATGTGCAGGGGTAGATCAAGGGGAGGAAGGCTTGGGAAAGGTCAGGAGGACTCTGAGAGGTTCCAGGGGATACCTAACATCATTCCACAGAAGTTCACAAAGTTCAGATGCCTGGCAACCATGTTTGCAAGCTTCTACAGGATGTCTGCAGGGGATCCTATAGGAAACTCGGGACTTCTACAGGAAGTCTGCTAACTTCTACAGGATGTTCTGCAATCAGAGTTTTGGGTGATGGAGGAGTGAATGAGCTGTATGGGTGGATAGGTAGGATGAGAGGGGAGCTTGTGATGGCTTATGGACAAAGAGATGAGATGGAGAGGGTGTGTGTAAAGCTGGTTGGTCGATAGGAGGGTAGAGGCAATGGAAGACTGAAAAGATAAAACAACGGGGATAATGGAAGAGTTGGTGGGCAAATGATCTAGCTGGGAGGTAAGTAGATGGATTAGGCACAACTGAGAAGAATAAGGAAATGGTAGAGTGGTGTTGTGCAGTGTAAATGAAACAAATCACCTCTGCCTTGAATATAACCGAAATGTCATCAACCTACTCTAACTGTTTTATTAGAAACCAAAGAACAACAATGTAAGTTAAAGGGAAATCGTGCATGGTGCTGAAACAAAGAGTTATTCCACAAGATCTAAATGCATGGACACTTCTACAACTGAAAATATTACGTTAAAGCTTGCATGAACATGTAAACCTGTGTTTTTGGTGGGTGACACGGGCTGCAATCCCAATCTCTAAACAAAGGTGGAAGTGAGTGTGCAATCAACCCTTTTTTGGAGCTCTGATCACTCTAATCTCCTTACTCTAATCTAAACTACTGAAAGCAACTTTGTTCATAACACTAACCTATGTAACCACACCAAGAAATCTGAATCAGCAAACTGTGTTTCCAAGTGCATGTAAAGGACAAGAAATATAATGCTGAAAGAAAGACAAGTAACAATACAAAGAAAGGAGGCCTATTGCTCTCAGGTTGGGCCCAAACCTGAGAGCTATAGCTCCTCTAAGAACTTAGAATTGAACTCAAATCTGCCTGCCTTTTATTAAAAGATCATAGTCAAAAGTCTAACAACATGCCAAAAATGGCTTACAAAGAGCAAAACAGAGTTGTAGCTCGTACTTCAGAATTTGCAACAAAGGTTCAAAAGTCCTTTTTCGAAGGCTACAACCTCAATATTTATACATTATGAGGGCCAAGCTGGCCTCCTAAATTAGTGGGGCTTGGCTGACCAACTAAAAGTAAACTGTTGTCCCTTTAGAATTCGTTGGCTGCCTTCTAGCTCGGTGGTGATAGCTGTTGGAGCTCGGAGTTGGGGTGGAGATCACGAGGAAGGTCATTCAAGGCTGTGGACAACCTTCCTACAAAACCGCAATGCCACCTTGGCTGTCTCCTTGCCTTCATCTGCGTGGTTTTGCTCCATTTAATGTCAAAAAACCTGAAATAAACATGTATTAGCCACCTAGGCATAGTGACTGCCCTCCTTCCTACAAATAACATGAATATACTAAGAAATGATGCATAAGTGATGAAAAAATGAAGGGTTGAGCAAGGTAAGTAGGCCAAATGAGCCCAAAATGTTACCAAAATTTGGGGCTCATCAGTGACGCACAGGGGTATAAGGCTGAAATCACTCCCAATCTCTTCCAAATTCACAAATTTTCCAAATCCTCACTTGTTCAAGTAAGTCAACATCCCTCCATGACCAATGAATGAATTTCTCTTGGTGCTTATGGTGATTTAATGGTGAAAAATTAAAACCCTACCTCCTTGCATTTTTTTTCAAATACAATTGCATAGGGTTTATGAATTGGATTTCTTGCTCCTAATTCCACTCCTTGACATTTCCCACTCCCTCAGTCCTTCATTCCCTCAATCATTTTCTCCCTTTTTTTACATTTTCATCTACCCTTTCCCTTAACCCCATATCCCTAAATTTCTAACCTTAAAACCCTAATCCCATTATCCCAAAACCCTAATTAATATTCCCAAACTCTAAAAATTATCCCCTAAACCCTTATATTCCTCAAAAGCCTATTAGCAACATTCCAAAATCCCTCATACACACTCCCTCCATAGTCCCTCACACATTCATATCCTTGGCAGAAAAAAACCTGAAGACACCATAAAATCTCTTCATACTCATCTAAGAAAACTCAAACATTGGTAAACATGGAGTCAAAATCCTCCTATGAGAGAGATCAGGAGACATTCAATGATTCTTCTAGAGAAATGCATGCACCAAGGAGGGCTCACAAGGGTGGAAAACATAATAGGGAGGAGCCTACTTCAATTGCCGAGTTGTTGGCTTGTCCTCTTACTGTCACATGCTTTCAACACCAATCTTGTTATTAGTTCTGTGAGATGGTGGAGAGAGTCAAGTATCACCTTGATTTGGCCAGATTGTTTGTGCTCCATCTTCATAATGGCCAAGTCACTTTTGCACGTGTGACATTCACCATGACACCTGAGACTATTGCTTAAGAAACCGCCAAATGTAGGTAAGCAATGGTATAAGAGGCAGGTAATAGACAGAGAGCATTATGAGCCTTGCATCAAGGCTAGGTTTCAGAGACATATCAACAAAGTTTTTCCTTTCAAGTATCTTTAGGACACATATCCTCCCTTGATGAAACTCATAATTAGATATTTCAGCTGTGAGGGTAGATTTTCTCGTCTATATGCCTATCATATCATATTGTTGATGCACTTTACTAGGGTGAGGATTATGAACCTCCCTTATTTCATTTGCCGGAATATTGAGAAGATGACCTCCTTAGTACAAAAGAAGCCTCTTCAGCAGCAGTATAACAACATATATCATCTTGAACTAATAAAAAATGTGGTCTTGCATCAACTTGGTTTACTGAACATCTGATGGGAGGATTTCATTCCACATGAGGTCTTTGTAGGTCCTCAAGTACCCCCAGTAGTTTTTCATGAGGTGGGAGAGACTTCACATCAGTAGGAGACTCGTGAGATGCAAACCACTAGTGTGCCAGTTTTTATCACATATCAAAAGGGCACTAGAAGGTTGTTTGCGGTTGCAAAACAAGTACGAAGAAGGGGTTTCGTTTCCTCCATCAGTAGGGTAGGTACAAGACAAGGGTAAGCATCTATTGCATGATGAGGGACCTTCACGAGGTCATTAGACAGATTTCATCCTCATTCAGGATGAGGAAACCGAATTGGGCCCACAAAGCTCAAGACTTAAAGAGATCATTCAGGAGCAGCAAGATGACATTCAACATTTATCTCTCAACCTGGATAAAGCCAAGTGGATCATTAGTTATTTGGAGTAGAGGAACAAGCAGCTAGAAGATCGGAAAACTATCATGGAGCTCCAAAACATAAGGTCGAACCGGCAAGCTCCCAAGAGGAGGAAAATCAAATTGACCACACTCGAGCAAGAAATTCAAGCTGATCGAGAATCTTGGCTTGAGAGGACAAAAATTCACCTAGAGAGGATGTTGGAGGAGGCCAGCAATGAGAAAAACATGTTGAGGAATATGGCATACCACTACTTGGCAAGAAACATGGTGTGCAAAACAAGAATCAGGAATTTGAAGGCCAAATTGAAGAAAGCCATGAGGAAGAGAAAAGAGACAAATAGACTCCAGATCTTGGATGAGGCTTCCTTAGCCCAACATAGCACCTAATGAGGAACACTCAGCCCAAATTTCAAGAAATTTGGAAAAAATTTCACAATTTTGAAATCTTTGGGCTAAAAAACTGGTTTTTTTGCCCAATGCGTCGTGCCACCGGCGCTATGCATTCACTTGGCTAGGAGTTTTGCAAAATGTATTGCATTTTTGGACCTCTCATGGAAAAATATGAATGCCCTTACTTGGCCAATAAATTTTGACAGGTTTTGAGCTTCGAAAAAGGTCAAAAACACCTCAAAAATGACCTTTCTGCCCCTTTTTGGACAAACAGGAAGCAGTGTTTGGAGAACTCAATTTTGGATGGTTAGAAATTCCACTTGTTTTGGAAACAAAAAGATAGAAATTTCTAACAAGCCCACCTGGAGAAAATTTGGTGCACGGGAAGGCCTCCAAAATCAGCTGCAAAAATGCGCCACGCCTTGGGAAATTAGTGCGCACATTGGCGGAAATTTGCTCATTTTGGCCAAAAAACTATGTTTTTCGCCTAGTTTCTTCACAGTTTGAATTTTCTCTTTCTAAAAGTCAAACTCATGATGTAATTTAATTTGAATTGATGGATTTTGATGTAATTATGCTAAATTTTCACTCATAGAGGTAGATTCTCATGAAAAAGTAGTTTGCAACTGAATGAATCAGTTTCCTAGGTTTTAGAGGCATGTTGTTCCACAGCCTACTTTTTAGTTCTTAGTTTAGATCTTGTTGAAACAACTCCTAAACTCATGAGCTCAACCCGTGAAGCATAGCATGAGTTGTTTGATGCCTATTTCTAGTATTTTTTCAGTCATTTGTAAAGGTTGGACTCTTGTGAATTCTTTGAGCATTGTTGTACACTCTTTTTAGCAGTTTGGTTAAGGAATTGACCTGGGTTTGCAGCACTTTATGGGATTCTTATGGCATATTGCTTCGGAATTATGTTCTCTTCTGTAATTGCAAGTTCATATGTGTTTTATGTATGCCATTATCTCTCTTTAATTCATGTTAACTAAATCAAACAAGGATACAAGGTAGAATACATTGAAATTGTAGTGCTCTACCTAGGGTTTGTTTAGTTATCTATGTTTTCAGCTGTTTGAAGAGGATCCCTAAGTCTTTTCATGCCCTATCCAACTCCTCACCATTCTAAAAGCTCTCCATCTCACTCAATTTGAAGTGCTAAAACATTTTCCTACCTTTCCCCATAGAGATCTTTGCAAAACTGTGTCCATTCCCTAGACCCAAATCTGCCTTTCACAATTGAACCAGCGAAATCATCTTAAATTCAATCAAACACCTCTGTACACATACCTGGCCTAAAATCAGTCATTATATCAGTAATCTTAAGCTTCATTGGCCATCTTTTCTGAGATTGATAAGGAGAAAGCCTCTCCTGACCTGGTAGGGCTAGCTACCAGGTTAAGCGTGGTTTGATGTTACCCTAGATCTGCCTTTCTCAACCTAAGGTAGATTTAGGCCCTAACAAAGTTGTCTATAAATGATACATAGTACATAGAATTACCTAGTGATGGAACCTTCATAGGTCCAAACACATCACTGTGCACAAGTTCTAATATCTGTTTCACCCTCTTACTACCAGAGGGGAAACTCACTCGATTATGCTTCCCATATACACGATTTTCACAGAAATCAAAATCCAGAGAGCTATTACTCATACCTTCTACCATACCTTTACCATGAAGTATTCCAAGGTCCTTCTCTCCAATATGTCCAAGCCTTTGATGCTACAACATGGTATTCCCTCCAAAGACCACTAGATTTTCTGCTCCACTTTCAGGAACCATAGAACTGTTGCACCCATCAATAACAGTGCTACCTTGCAGCTTGTACAGAGTTCCAATTTGAACTCCCCGCATCAATACCAGTGCTCTTCGAACCATTTTGTATGTATCCTTCTCGAACACTATTTTTACACCTGCATCATCCACCTTGCTTGTAGAAATCAGATTTCTGGCCAATGCAGGAATATGCAGAACATGCAGAAGTGTTCTAACCCTTCCACCTTGCAACATCAACTTTACTTTTCCATGACCAATAATTCTAGCCTTCCTATCATCCCCTAAGAAGACATCACCACCATCGTATTTCTCATACTCGCAGAACCACTCTCTATGGGGAGTGATGTGAAAGGATGCACCTGAGTCAATCAACCATGCCTCATGATCTACATGTGTACTTGAAGAAGCCAAGTACACATCCCCACCTTCATCTGAGGTGGTTTTCACCTCTGCAGAAGGAGCATCATCAGATCCCTTTCCTTTATCAGGAGCTTTAGATTTACAGTCCCTTTTGTAGTGGCCTTCCTTTCCGCATTTCCAGCAGACCACCTTTACAAGTTTTCATGGTGATTTACATCTCCCTCTAGATTAATATCTCCCACTCAATGACTTATTTTTGTTTCTGTTCTAGGACCATCCTCGTACAGACAAGGCATCACCATTCTAGCTCTCCATATTTTCCCGTCTCATCTCCTTCGTCAACAAGGATGAGACTATTTCATCAAACTGCAAGGCAGTTGCATTGCTACCTATTGCAATAACCAGACTATCCCACGAATCTGGTAGAGAACACAACAAACTGATGCACTTATCTTCATTTGAAATTTTAATATCAACAAATGCTAACTGAATTACCCCAACATTAAATGCGTTCAGATGTTTTTTCACCGAGTCTCCATCTTTCATCCTCAGGTTATACAGTTATTTCCGTAGGAATAGTTTATTCACCAGAGACTTAGATTGGTACAAAGTCCCTAACTTGTCCCACAAAGCCTTCTTCGTAGCTTCCCCTAATACATTCAGCAATACTGAATCTCAAACACATAATCGTATTGTGCTTTTTGCCTTCCAATCCAACTTCTTCCATTCTTCATTGGACACTCCTGTTGGTTTAGTACCCAGATCTACCGTGATCCACTCATCTTTATCCACCAACAGATCCTACATCCTGAGTTTCCACAACTCAAAACTTTGACTGTTAAATTTCTCAATCTCTATATTTCCACTTCTCACCATCTTCTTTCACCACTAGAATCGATCTCGCAAATCTCCCACTGAATATGGTCTACCACAGGCTCGAGCGAAACCCGTCAGCAACAAAGGAGTCCCCTTGAAGTGAAAACAACTCTAATACCAAATGTAGGTTTTAACCCCATACAAAAATTACCTTCATATGAATTCTAAAACACAGAAAAATAAACAATGCGAGAGCATAACATATAAAACACACATACACAGAGATTTTCCCATTGGATCCCAAAATTAGGACTACCAGCTTGATTTTTCATTATGTTCTTTTCAATGTTATAATACATATTTATACATGTCGAAGCATCCAATACCATGGACCTGTCGTGGCCACCAACAACACCCCTCCTTATTTACTATTAGCAATAACTCTAGGTAAGTGGGGACCCTTAGTAAAAAATTCAAAAAATAAATTAAGGCTCATGTATTTTACTCCTTAAAGAAACATCGCATTGCGCAAAGAAGGATAGGACATTTCCTTATGAGTAAAAATGATAAACTATGAGATTGCAACGCGAACCCCATCGCATCGCATGCATTAATAAACACTCACATTGGAAAACCTTAAAAATCGCCGATATGCGATATCACATATCGCAAAATTGCAGTAAAGACACATAACGATTATAAAAATACTGCGACCCACGATATTGCGATACTACAATCCGCGACCTTGCGATAGCATGATTAAGCAACCTTGCGATAGCACAACACGATGAAATAGCGAAATTTGATAATAGCGAAATGTGATACTACGATACAGATCGCAGAAACATTCCATCGAAAATTTTCCCAGCTCAATATTCAAGAAAAGTTTTCCATAAACCAAGAACTGGATACGCGCTTTAATGATAATTAATGAATTATACGGAAGTTGTTAATAAAATATGGTTTTGTGTTTTTCGAAGAGTCAGTTCACGTCAGGTGGCATGTTTTTGTACATCCGTAGAGTTTAAGGCTTTCCTGTCGATTTTTATTGGCATTACTCTTTCCTCACTTGTGAACTGTAGGAACGAAAAACAGAAGTTACCTAAAGCGATGTGCAGGAAGCTATGAGGAAAAAGGGTAACACTCCAATGTTTAAAGATAGAGAAACGACGCCCTCATAAACAGATACCACATGCAACAGAGCCGCAGATTTACAGAACGCTGCTGAGCCATCCATTACAGATCTTTCGTTTATAGCCATGGTTGAATGAGTATTGAATGATACTGATATCAACAGGCAATTTAATGACTCAAGGTCAAGAGCTCACGAAAGCATTAGTTTTCCAAATTTTGAAGCTTTATACTCAGTGAATAAAAAGGCTCTAAAAGCGAAAAACGCATCAGAAGAGACCAGATCAAAGAATGGAGGCAGCTTCCGCCATCGCTGAGAAAATTGCTCAAAAAGGAAAGCCTCTAACTGCTTAGTCATTTGTAAGCCCAGAAAATGCAAGAAAGCAATGGTAAAGAACAAACTGGAAACAGAAAGTTAGAGAAAAAGGCAGAAGCAATTCAAGGGTTAACCAAGTTGAACTTGGATTATTACTGGGCATACGCAGTAAATCCACATAGTCAGAGGATGACTCTCGAGTATATCATCGATCTTACCATTTCTATTTTCTTAGCTCAACCAAAAGCGGAAGATAGTCAGCCAACTCTACCCAGGCAAAATACTGAATGCTTGCAACATTAAGGAGCAAGTGCAGAAATAGTTAGATATTAGATTTAATTTTTAGAAATAGTTTTGCTTAGAAAAAGGGCAGTCATTTAAATCGTATCCTGAATCTGTGTAATTAAGTTATTTAGTTAGTAGTATTTAAACCCTTCTCATGCATTTAGAGAAGGGTCCAAAAGTTTATCAAAAACTTGTCCTCAGAACATGCACTTTTGCACCCTCAGAGGAGGTTTTGGTGAATGAATGGATCAAGATTTGTTGATGTTTGCATTTGATATCTGCTACTGATGTTGCACTTCTATACTCTTAGTGGATGTTAGAGCAAGGAGAGATAAATCATTGTTGCTTGAAGCTTATGAGTAGGACTAGTCATAAATGGTACTTTTATCTCTTGACCATTTCTGCTTATATGTTAAAGTGATATAGAGTTTTTAGTTGTTTATGTATTATTTCATGAATGCCTGAGTTATCATTTGGCACTTTTGTACGGTGATAGTTATTTACTTATGCTTAATGTATGAATAGCTCATTATACGATATGTTTTTCACAACTGTTTCGTCTAACTTTTTATGCGAAGTGGTTCATCTTTATTGATTTCCTTTCTTATAATTGTTGAATGATCTTTATTGCTAGTTGTTATTTGAAATCTCTTTAGATCGCATAATAGAAAAATTACATCCCAGGTTAATATAGATTTAGATGTGTTGTTTATTAAATTTCAATAGCATAGAATTAGATTAAAATTAGAATTACAATATCTTAAATAGGAATTGTTAGATCGTCAACATCGAATTCTACACACATAGACTCATAAATTGGGAAACTGGTCCCATTATCCCCAGTCGGACCCGCTATACCAAACGGATAAGGAGCTGCCAACCAAGGTCTGGACCGGCAGAGTATCCCCCTTATTGTCGACCCGATTTTCAGGGCTTCAACATATTTGGCGCTAGAAGGAGGGCTTGAACTATGAATGGCAAGTAAATCCAAATCTGAATACCATTCTAAGAGTAAATCGCCTTCACCATCTCCCCCGACTTCTCCATTACACTTAAATCCAGAGTTAGAAGTCGCTCGAGTATCAACTGCTGCTACCCACCTTGACATTTCAGAACAATCTACCGTTGAACTTCCTGAAGTCGAATCTCTGATTCAAAAACTTTAGTGATTTTCCATTTCTCCTCAAAGGTCTGATAAATCTCAAGGCAGCGTGACTTCGCAGTATAACCCTGCTCATCCTCTGACCAGGCTAAAGAGTGAAATGTTTGGCGTTCAGCCAACCGAATTACCTCTTCCCACCAGGAAAAGAGTGAGGAAATCACCTAAAGAGTCCGACAGCGAGACTCTTTCGTCAACATTGTCCATATCAACTTCTTCACCGCGAATTCAACCATCCACTCCACCACTCCAGATCATCATCCATCTGTCCACTAGAAACCCCACAACTCTTCCTCAATCATCTACAATCGTAGTATCCTCATCCTCCCAGCCACAGGGATCATCTTCTGCACTTTCCTCTGTTAGCAGTTCAACAATGGCCCAGTCTCCATGGAATAACCCTGGGGCAGTCTTAATGCCTGCACCCTTGAGTCAAATACCGGCCCATCCTAAGAAATGGCTACCTGAATTTAATCCTGAGGCAGGGATGCTAGCAGAAGAGCACATAAACAACTTCATGCTTTCCATTAATCTTAATGGGGTTACTAATGAAGATGTTTTTGTTCTGCTTTTTCCTTATACTCTGCAAGGAAAAACCGGGTCATGGTATTTTTCATTACCCTATGGATCCATCACAAGTTGGGACATCTTCCAGGAGCAATTCCTGACCAAGTTTGGTGATGACAGATCTACGACAACGTTAATCAACGACCTATCCAACCTTCGAGCCGAAACTAGAGAGCCTATCAAGGATTTCAATTTACATTTTAATAAAATCTTCAACAAAATTCCTACTGCTTCCCAGACTAGCGAAGAAGTAGGATGTGAATGGTATATCACTACTCTACCATCGAACATAACAATATTCATGGGCAGGGCCAATAAAACAACCTTAACCGATAACATGAAAGAAGCAATAGCAGTAGAGAAACGAATAATAGCTCTAGAAAAGAAATCCGTGATAGAGGAATGTAAATCCAAAAAAGTCACCTTCAAGGAAGATTCCAAGAAGAAACAAGCAAAGGATCCATTTGATTTGGAAGGATTACAGAAAGTTCTTGTTAGCTACCTATACCAATAGGTTTCATTTCTCATGATTGGCATGGTGTTATAGACATTTTTGTGCCTCGCAGCATGGAGCATGAAATGTCAATAATTACAGGGATCCTCAGTCCCTAAACATGTTGTTCTTACCCCTAAAAGAACAAGGTCATCAAACAACAGCACTTCCAATCAGTTCTCCACCTGAAAACACTTCAAAACAGGCTTATTTTGGATCATGTCAGCTGCTCCACTGAGCTTCTGCGCTGGAATGCAACTGTCCCTCTTTGTACCTGCGTTGGAAGTCAAAAGTAATGAAGGCTACCTACGCTGGGCGAGATTGGCCAAGTGGCACAGTCATCCTGCAAGGTGTCAACTGCCCAGGAAGCTTCCAAACTGACACTTGGTTCATAAGATTCGCCCTGTGATGAGTAAGAGGTACTTGATCACCATGTGTAACCAAGGATCTCCAAGTGGACTCAAGAACTGAAGATTAACTGAAGAGGGAGAGGACACTAGTCAACTCTATGCCAGCCTCAAGCTGACTCATCCTCTCTTCTTCTCTCCTATATATAGAGCTCTTCTATGAGGTCTAAGGGGGCTGGAATTTTGTGTAAAGCAAGGAGGTGCTATTGGATTACAGTTAGAGCTATTGGGTGATTGTTTTACTATAGGTGAAGAGGAGAGTTCTTGCTGCTGGGGAGGTGCTGCTGGATTGGAGCCATCATTGGTTGTAACCTTCTCAGAACCCTGTTACTTCTATCAATAAAGTTTTGCATGTTCTCCTATATACTTGTATTGCATTGATGTATTGTATTTACATGTATATTTGATTCACTCTAATCCATGCATCAGTTATGAGTACTTGTATCTTGTAGTTTCCTCTCTCGTTTTGTGCAGGGCTTGTGTGTAGCTGGACCGGCAAAGAGAGCAAGGAGCTGGGAACAAGAGACAAAGAGAGAGGATCAAGATCGACTAAGCGAAGGATACCAGGTTGGTTGATCATTTCTTCCCCCTCTCTGTACTTTCATAAAGGAAAACATCAAAGCTTTACTTTCAGTTGTTGCTAAAGACTGTCACCTTTAGAGTAGGGATAGGGTCATCCGCATCGGATACTTTTCCCACAACAAACTGGCGACTCCGCTGGGGAAAAGTTGCCATGCATGTCAGATCTTTGCATAATAGCTGTCAGAAGTTGCCATGCATGTCAGATCTTTGATAGCAAAACCAGAAGACCGCCCGCACCCTTACAGCCAATAGTTGCTGTTGGGCCCTTCGCCAAGTGGGGCATCGATTTCATGCAATGTAACCCCACCTCGACCGGGGGGCATGGGTATATTATAGTCGTTGTTGACTATTTTACCAAATGGGCCGAGGCGATGCCTACATTGGATAACACTGGTGAAACAGCTGCCCTTTTCTTTTTCAATCATGTAGTCGCCAGGTTCGGCGTTCCGCAAGCTATAGTGACAGATCATGGATCGCATTTTTGCAATCACATGATGATTGAATTAGCTGCCAAACTAGGGCTATCGCACGACAGCTCTACCCCGTATTATCCACAAGCCAACGGACAAGTTGAGGCAATCAACAAAGTCCTGAAGCGTATGTTGCAAAGGATGATCGGGGTTCACAAGAGAAGATGGCATCTAATCCTGTACTCAGCATTATGGGCTTACCGAACCTCGGTAAAGAACGCCACTGGGTTCACACCATTCCAATTGGTGTATGGCCTAGAGGCAGTATTACCGATCTAGTGCGAAATTTCGTCTCTTAAACTCGCAATTGACCTCCTCCCCGGAACCTCAGAAGAAGAGGCTCGTTTCCTGGAATTGATCCAGTTGGATGAAAACCGTCGTGATGCCGCTTTGGCGAACGAGGCTCATAAGAAACGAGTCAAAGCACAGTTTGATAAGAATGTCAAACCGCGCAACTTCTCTGAAGGTGACTTGGTTTTGCTTTACGACCAAGAATCCGATAAATTAGGAGCAGGAAAATTTCAGTCCTTATGGATGGGTCCCTATATTGTTAAAAGGGTGTTAGCAAAAGGAGCCTACGAGTTAATGGATTATGACGGAATACCACTGGCGCAACCCCGTAACGGGTTGTACCTCAAGCGTTACTATGCCTAAATAGTAACCTGAGTGCTTTTGTTGTATTTTGTTTTCGCTAAAATGTTTGTTTCGGTAGTAATCCACCCTTCTCGTTTGTTGCAGATGTCGAATTATTCTGATACATATGTGGGATATGCCGACGGAGCAAGTCGTAGTACGCGGAATTTGTCCTCCGCTGCCTGGGCCATTTTTGATCCAAGCGGCGAGTTAGTGAGTTTCAGAGGCGTGTGTATTAGACGGTCAACAAACAATATCGCTGAGTATAGTGCGTTGATCGAACTCCTCTCTGATACCATCGCTCATGGTATACGCCGACTAATTGTTAGGCTAGACTCACAACTTGTGATACTACAACTCACTGGTATATATTCAGTCCGCAATCCAGCTATTTATCGTATGTTTCTAAGAGTTAATATTTTGGAAAGAGAGTTTGATTCAATTCAATACCAACATATTTCCAGAAACTTGAACACATTAACAGATTCATTGGCAAACTATGTATTAGATAGACATTTACAACATATATAAAAGAGATGCATCGGTGCTATGTAAGTGGATCACAAATAAACTGAAATAAACTCCGAAAATCAAAATATATAAAGCTGTTTATAGTTTGTACATAATGTGCTGTAATCAAAACAAAATTGGTCATATGACCTAGAACTCAAAAAGATGCTAGGGGGCACCCTAGCCTAGTGGTGCTCATGAAAGTACGTCACGGTCTATGCGATCATGCGCAAGAGACGAGTCCATCGTCTAGGCACGCCAATGGTGTGCCGCTGCAACTGTAAAGGTAACTCGTCAATCTGTACATCCGGAAGACCACGAGTAAGGCTCTCAACCTGCTCCTGCACAGCTGCAAGTATCTCAGTATCACCAAGGTCGCGAATAACAACTCTCCTAGCAGGCTCTGCTGCTGGGGCAGCAACTGGCGATCGTGGACGAGCTACTGGACGAACAGGACCAACATCTGCATGCACCCAAGAGTTTGATCAGTTTTGAACAGTAAACATCATGAATAAAAACAATAAACAGTGATATGGTCAGATATTTTACCAATAGCGCCCCATTGCTCGCCATCCGGAAGCACCAAGTCCGGATCACCTCGGTAGTCCATACCCACATATGGATACTCAGAAAATGCCATCTCCTGACGCTCGAACCACCTAAAGAAGGACTCAGTGAATGTAATATGAGGTTGACCAGCATGCCGGGACATATGGTCAACCCACCTCTGCATGCGTGGCTCGGTCGGAGAAGGTACATCAAGCAAGATGTACTGAGGTTGCATCAATGGGATTTTCTCCAAGACAAAGGCAGTCAGAATAGAACCAAATCCAAAGTTCTTCAGCCCCCCGTCCTTTACCTTGGTCAATTGACTTTTCATCTGGATAAGTACTGCATCACACCAGTTAAACACTTTCGGTTGGAGACACTCCAAGGCGTGCTGCATATAAGATCTGTTGGCAACATGTAAAGCTGCGCTACCGGCCATCCTACCAATAGTAAACAGAATGGACCTGAGAGACCTGTCAGTGATGTCACGGATATTGATCTTGCCGTCTTTGCTCGGCTGTGAACCTTCCCGGCAATACTGACGGATATAGTCTCTGGTGGAAGTAGTCCCTCGAGCCGTACCTGACAAAGAAATGGGAGCACCCCGCCTTGACAACCCAGTCAAGAAGTACATGTCCTCTATGGTCAAAGGGAAGGACTTCCCCCTAATCTGAAATACTTGGTTAACAGGATCCCAAGCATCAAGCATATACTGCAGTAAAGAAATCTGTGCTCTCATGCTAGAGATACGGAAGAACTTCAGCAGGCCACAGTTCCGAAGTGCGTTCACCGTTACTGGGTCATGGAGTGCAACCATGTCCTCTGCTTCATGTTCTCGTTCTCGCCATGTAAGGGACATTTTGTCCAAAGTTCCCTACAATCAAACAAGAGAAGGAGTAAGTTCCTGATTTTGATGAAAAATCTGGCGAAAAATCATCAAAAACTCATGCAAAATCAGCTTTTTAGGCCCAGCGCAGGCAGAGAGTCTTCCCCCTGCTCTGGAACTCAGTCTGCCTTAAGGCTGCCTGAAATACAGCGCAGATTTCGAAAGGGGAACCTGCGCTGATGCCAGGGCGCCCTAATGAAACCCCTGGGGCTCAGAAACTCTGAAAAACATGCATGAAACTGAAAAAGGAAACCATGAAAGTGAAGGGCTAAGGTTTAGCTCCTACCTGGTCCAAACGGCGCCGACAATCGTCCACAGAATCTCCCGGAATCAGCTAGTAAAAATCAAGGAAGAAGAGGCACCTCCAGAGCTCCAACAAGCAAAATGCAAATGAAATGGTAAATGAGAGGTAAAAACCCCTTTTTATGACTTTTTACACAGTTTAAAGTTAAATATTAGGGTTATAATCTCGTTTTCATGCAAATATTGTCCATTTCTAACAAAATTTGTTGCAGCAATTGAAGATGAAATACTACATTTGAAAAGAGAAAAGCTAGTAAAAGTAAAAAAATAAATTTGACCATGAATCGAGCAGTTTTACCACGGAATTTATGCTCGTTAAAAAATAGAAAAGTGTGAGCAGAGTTTTTCCGCCAAAGTTCAAGCTCATTAAAAAATGAACCTATCTCGGTAAATAGCCATTGCGATCGCAAATTTGTAAGCCTTAAAAGCCTTGGTCGTGTTTTCATCCATCACCTCCATTTCATTTGGCCGATCGTTCACCCCCATATGTGTGTTTACCTATTTTGAGGAACAGCTGCGAAGAGTGATTTCACCTAGCCATCCTTGTGACACTACCGTGATTGGAAAATTCCAATTTGTACCTGGAATCAGTTGCTATCCCTGTTTATCACTCGTTCCTCAAAAGACGAGTCTTCTTTGAGCTCTTTTCACTAACTCGTAAAATATGAAAAGTTTGCCGAGTTTTTGGCCTTCTAGCTCGTTAAACGACCGAAAGCTATCCCTCCTCTAGATTTTAATCTTTTTGGACCTGAGGGATTATTGCACAAAAAGATCGAGCGCTTGTCTTGTTCGGCTCGTAAAAGTACCGAACAGCCATCCCTTCTGTATTGTTTTATACTTTTTCGGACTTAAGGGATTAGATGACGAAAAAGGAATTATGGAGTTGACTTTCTGTACCTTTTTAGACTCTCTAAAAATGAAAAGGACCGAGTTTTCCTTGTCGTTAGACTCGTTAAAATGATTAAATAGCGACAAACTTGTCTTTAGACGAGAACGAGTTTCCCTATCGCTAGGCTCGTTAAATCATAGCGATGGGCTTGCCCGAAGGGCAGGTTATAGAACAAGCATATGTTATCCTCCTCAAGCTTGGCAAAAATAAAGAGGTACTGGTCAGAAATGACTGGGGAAAAATTGGGAGAACATTCAAAGTTTAATGGTAGCAAGTCACTCTTGGACATGACACTTTTCCTCCGTATCACATCGGGTTGGGTTGTTTCATTCACCGGTCTCATCACCATGGTCCTCGCCACACCATCCACATTTGGGGTAATGCTACCGATCCATCGCATCAGTGTCGTTATATGTTCAAGAGGGGTCATTCTGAAAGTGTCAACCGTGTCCCATCCACTGCCATGCATTATCCTTCATCCATTCATGATCGCCACCCTGAATCATATGTCACAGTTTGTTTTCACCTCCACTAAAGTCATTAGCTCCGTTCCGTGTCATTGATGTGGGATTCATTAAGGCCCTCCTTTGACGGATCGCTTCTTGTCGACTTCAGCTCATTATCCAAGAAGTTGATCTAGGAACACCCCCATCAGTACTTTGAAGCTTGCATGCCTCAATGGCAAGTTTCTCACTTCCGGCGACAGGTATACATCAATGACCTTCGACCAGAAGATTTTGCGTGGCATTCGACGCCAAGTCCTTTATTCATGCCACGTGAATTGTACTGCAGTACCTTGAGGGTCATAGTCATTATTGGTGATTCCTCTCGCGCTTGTTAACGGTTTTCATTATTGACCGGTAATCAAGCGATATCTTTCCATGTTCGACTTCAGCGCAATTCTCACATGGATCGACTTGTACTTAGAGTGAAGATCGAACGAGTTTGAAGACCCCGGATCTAGTTTCATCCATCCGGGCTGCGATATATATTCAGGAAATATAAAAGCATTTGCCATGTACATCATTGCAGCAGATGATCATCCTACTCAAAGGATGATAATTTCAGCAGAAAATTATCAGTCTATCTTCAGACGATCGTCTGTCATATGTACCAAAATGTATTTATAAAAGCTGAGCATGGGAATGCCCGCCTCAGCTAGATCATGAAAATAGAATGAAAAATAATGTATTGTATTGTATTGTATTACAGGGCACTCTCCTCAGCACTGGAACGAACTTCGGATCCTCTAGATAAAGCATTTCACCCGATAAACGGCCTCATACTTTAGGGGGCAACTGTTATAGACATTTTTGTGCCTCGCAGCATGGAGCATGAAATGTCAATAATTACAGGGATCCTCAGTCCCTAAACATGTTGTTCTTACCCCTAAAAGAACAAGGTCATCAAACAACAGCACTTCCAATCAGTTCTCCACCTGAAAACACTTCAAAACAGGCTTATTTTGGATCATGTCAGCTGCTCCACTGAGCTTCTGCGCTGGAATGCAACTGTCCCTCTTTGTACCTGCGCTGGAAGTCAAAAGTAATGAAGGCTACCTACGCTGGGCGAGATTGGCCAAGTGGCACAGTCATCCTGCAAGGTGTCAACTGCCCAGGAAGCTTCCAAACTGACACTTGGTTCATAAGATTCGCCCTGTGATGAGTAAGAGGTACTTGATCACCATGTGTAACCAAGGATCTCCAAGTGGACTCAAGAACTGAAGATTAACTGAAGAGGGAGAGGACACTAGTCAACTCTATGCCAGCCTCAAGCTGACTCATCCTCTCTTCTTCTCTCCTATATATAGAGCTCTTCTATGAGGTCTAAGGGGGCTGGAATTTTGTGTAAAGCAAGGAGGTGTTGTTGGATTACAGTTAGAGCTATTGGGTGATTGTTTTACTAGAGGTGAAGAGGAGAGTTCTTGCTGCTGGGGAGGTGCTGCTGGATTGGAGCCATCATTGGTTGTAACCTTCTCAGAACCCTGTTACTTCTATCAATAAAGTTTTGCATGTTCTCCTATATACTTGTATTGCATTGATGTATTGTATTTACATGTATATTTGATTCACTCTAATCCATGCATCAGTTATGAGTACTTGTATCTTGTAGTTTCCTCTCTCGTTTTGTGCAGGGCTTGTGTGTAGCTGGACCGGCAAAGAGAGCAAGGAGCTGGGAACAAGAGACAAAGAGAGAGGATCAAGATCGACTAAGCGAAGGATACCAGGTTGGTTGATCATTTCTTCCCCCTCTCTGTACTTTCATAAAGGAAAACATCAAAGCTTTACTTTCAGTTGTTGCTAAAGACTGTCACCTTTAGAGTAGGGATAGGGTCATCCGCATCGGATACTTTTCCCCACAACACATGGGAAGTGCCAATATGATCTACTTTGGGGATGCAAAGATCTCATATTCTGATGGAAGACACACATTTACATTTGGTTGATGCTGCTCTATCTCCCAATGGGTGATCCAAAAGCCTAAGCTGGGTCAGGCCATGGTTCAATTTTTGTTATAGATTAGAGAAAGAAGTCTGTCCAAACAGTTAAATCTTGGCAGACAAAGTAGTTAGGTAGAGAAAGAAGGTTCCTAACTATTTAATCTGGGACCCTGGAAGCAAAAAGGATAGTTCTAGATAGAAAATCAAAATAAAAAGCCAAAAGAAAAGAAAAAGGCACATAAGGGTCTGCAAGCCTAAGTGCACCCTCCATGAAGAAACAAAAAATGCTAGGCAAGTAGATGGGTAGGTAGATGGGGTTGCAGAAATGTCATTCATTTCAACTGAATCTTGCTGGTCTAACATGAAAGAAACATCAAGGCATAGAGAAGATTCTCTTCTCCATCATGTTGCAGCAAGGCAAAGGAGCATGTCTAACTTCCTGTTTCCCCCCCTTCACATTCATTACTAACATCCCCACACCAGTTGCCTTCATGAAAGAATTCAAGGTCTTATGTTGGTTCTTGGTTCTTTAAGAGCCACATTTCTTGTCTAAAAATCTTTTTATTTTGATCTACTCTCTAAACTAAGTTGTTTTCATATAAACTTAGTGTTTCACCCTCTCACCCCCTTCCCCCCCTCCATATTAACCCCTAACTTCTTATTATCTAAATCCCCTATGTTCCCCTTTTACCTATTATTGTAACACCATAGTGTATAAACCCCTAAACATCTATAATATCCCCCCTTGTTAGCACTATAGCTAAATAAATTTGTTTAAGGGAGACATTAGTCCACCTGGGACTATGGTCAACCCTGTCATGGGATTACTCTAGCCTCTGGTTGGAGTAATAACCTCCCCCTAATCCATCATCCCCCCTCTTTTCCTAAAGAATTTCATCAAAGAGCCCCTTTCCCTTCACTCAAACCTAATCATAACCCTTTTTCCCCCCACAGATTAACTCAAACCCCGAAAACCCACAAAAAACCCCAATATCTAAAGTCCCGCATCCCAAATATTAAAATGATTATTTTAATATACGGGCGGGTCCCCCCCAACATGCGCGACCGGTTAAAACTCCCGCCAGCCGTTGATCTTCCGCCGCCCCAGATCTAACGGTGGGCGGTCAATCTTGGATCCCGACCTGCCTCCCTTTAACGTCCGGGGAGACGGCGGTATTGGGGGCCGTACCCAGGACGCGTGGCATGCGCTGGGGTTGTTCGGAGCCCCCCTCCCCGATACCGCCTATCACCAAAGGTGGTGCGGGGAGACCGCTTACCACCTCCCTAATACCACCCTTGCGGCACCACGTCACTCACACGTCATCATGACGTCATGCCTCCTCCGCCCGCCACGGCGCCGTGTGGCCTTCCACGTAGCCCTGCCACTGTTCTCCGCCCGCCACAGTGTCCGTCCACGCTGGCCTCCAGCTCAGCGTCCACGTCACCTCTCCTTACCCCGGGCCCGCCATGACGTCATGCTGACGTCATTGGCGGAAAAGGCACCAATGACCCTTTTGCCCAAATTTGTCATTAAAAACAACCAAACTAGCCGTTTGTGGTCATTTTCAAGAGAAAAGGACGCAGCCACTGCTAACCCGTTTACCGCGAAATTGCCTCCGAGCCATCAAATTCAAAGTCGCGGCCGCCATCACTTGTCAATCCAGCTGCAGTGAGCTCCCCCTGCTCGGCCCGAAGACATTCAGTGCTGTTTTTCCAGGTATTCACCGCAAGTTCCTTGTTTCGCCCCTATGCATGCCATTTCTATACGAATTCTCCACTAAGCATCACTCAAATCCTAAATTACACACTGTCTACTACTGAATTTGCAATTAAATCAACTTGCATTGCCCCAGCTCCAAGAATTTGACATTCTAACCATAATTCACGGCTTGAAATTTACGTATTTAGCCCTGAGTTGCCCGACATTGTTCCCTTTTGCCGGGTGGAGGCCCAAGTCTGCATGTCACCTAATTGAAGCCCGCACACCCTCTGCAATCACCCTCATCAATTCACAATCCCTGTGAATTTACCAAAAAACAGCAGAGACAAGTCTGCCAAGCCTGCTTATTCCACTTTGAAGATAATTTCAAGCATTATTTACAGTCAGCCAGTCACTTAAGCTCTGAGGAACCTTGCAAACCATTGCACTCACCTTGTTCAAAATCAGATTACACAATGGCTGCTCCTGCACCCTCAGCCCTGAGTGTTGCTCCTTTAAATGCACCAAATAAAGACCTGGAGTCCTTGCCTCTTGCTGACAGGGACTACGTCATTGAAGACTTCGTGGGTAACAGGGACTTTTTGCAGACCTTCAGGCAATTAAGAGATGACTACCTGAATGGTCATGATACATATGGGATATGGGAGTCAAATCTGCCATACTACTGTCTCCCCTCTGTCAATGTTTTTCCTGAGATTGTTCGCCTATGTGCTGAAAACTATGATGTGCAGCAAAGAGATATCAAGTCTCCATCTGGGAGCATCCTCTTTCACATTAATCCTGAATCCATCAATAAGATGCTCCACTTTGATCAGACTGAGCTGTTGTTCCCATTTTCCATGAATTATCTGCTGGACACTGGTGCCAAAATGACCAGTGAGGATATTCAGAAGATCACCAGGATGTTTATGAGACTTGAATGCCAGCCCACAGGGCCACCTCCCTACTTGGATGTCTATTTTACTGAGGTAGGCAGACTGTTGCTAGACATGATTTCTTATGTCTTGGGATACAGAACCAGTGAGCATGTGGATGAAACAATGTTGGTATTGCTAGCTGCTTACAGCCCAGGCCAACCCCCTGCCCGCAAATATAACTTTGCCAAGTTCATAGCTAATAAGATTCGTGATCATTTGTGCAAAGTAGACAGATAGGGTGTCTTCAAGTACTCATCCTACATCTACCACCTTTTCATGTACTATCAGTCCGAGGTTTTTCCATGCTACATCAAAAAGCTGGATTATAAAGGGGAACGAAGATCTGTTATCTTCTGGACATTTATCTATCACAAAGTCCAAAATTCACCCTATTCCTATTGTGAATTTATTGACCAATTTGTATACCCTGTCTCTTGCTTGTTGATGAGGTCCCCTCCTCCCAGAATATCAACTGAAATACAGAAAGTCCTGCAGCTCTCCAAGAATTACAAAATAGGTGATTGGTACTTATATGATGATCATACAGTCATCAGAGTCTATGGCTGTGAGATCTGTCCATACAGGCTCCCAAAATATGTGCCTATGAGGATATTTGCCTTGGAGTATTATAGGCAGTTAATTCACTCTGACCTCACTCACTTTGACAGCTCCAAAAAGAAAGCCCATCTCAAGTTCAAGCACCAGGTGGGCCCCTTCATCATGAATAAAAAAGAAGGATGGGAAGATGCTGACCTAATCCTCAAAGACAAATACAAACTATCACATAGTTTCTGGTGGGTCCCTTACGACCCTGAAGGCTTCATCACTGCAAGAAGAGTCAAGTACAGGCTACTAGGTTATAAGCATTGCAAATATCCACACATTGAAAAATATGCCAACCAGCAAGAATGGCAGCAGGATACTTTAATTGAAAAATTAACTGAAGAAGAGACAATGCTAAAGAATGTCAAGGAACTGGAAAAGACTCTTGACCTAGATTCTGTGCAGCAGGTACCCTTCAAACGACCGCATTCAGTAGGAGAAGGGACCTCGGCCTCAAGAACTGCACCAGCCACACCAGCACCGTCTACAGCAGCACCAGGTACAGACAAAGGGAAAGGAATAATGGGTGCTGAAGAAGAAACCATGAAAGAAAATCCTGCCCCTTCAAGTGAGCAGCAAAGTGGGCAGCAACCAGGGCAGCAACTAGAGCAGCAACAAGAGCAGACTCCCCCTCCACAAACTGAGCCACAAACAGCTCCAATTCTGCAGACCCCAGCACATGAGGAGAGGGGTAGAAAAAGAGACAGAGAAGAGTCCACTCTTGCTAGTGGATCCTCCCAACAACCCCAGACCAAAAGGCAAAGGGCTGACTCCCCAGAGGTAGAAGACATCACTGAAGAAGTCCTTGACAGTTCAAGGAAGGACAGGGAGGGCAGCCAGCATACAGGTACAAGCTCCTTTCAGCAGGAACAAGGATTACAACTTGGTTTGGAGGTGTCCTCCTCCTCTCAACAGAGTAAGAAGCCCAAAAGCACTAAGGCTTCTTTCAAGCAAATAAAGGCACAGAATGACTTGCTGAGGGTGGAAGTTTATAAAAAATTTCTTAATGCAACACCTGCCCAAAAAGAAAGGCTAATGTATGTATATGACATTTAAGAGGAGAAAATGATCCTCAGCCATTTCAAACCTACAGTGCCCCATCCAAAATCAGGGGCAGATTATGTGAAGACAAGGGTGGAGGTCCTAGCCAAAGACATCCATCCCATGGACCAAATTGAACTCCACAAACAGACTGGAGAAATGGTCTATGCAACCTTGGTAGACAGGGCAACCATGGCCCATGAGCTAAAAGAGTCACTAAAAAATACCAACACTCAGTTGGATTTTGAAAGAATGTCCTCCCTAGCCAAAGACAACAGAATAAAATCACTTGAGGACATTATTATCGACCTAGGACATGATCCTAAGGATCCTAAGGGTGTAAGGGCCCTTATGAAGAAAAAGGAGGATGACCTCAATGCATTAAAGAAGAGGTTAAAGCTGCTACCCACAGAGCACCCTCAAACAGCAGAGCTACAAAAGGAAAAGCAGGTTGATGAGCAACTGGACCTCATAATGCAGCGAAACAGAAGGTCCTCGATTTGGAGAGAGAGCTTGAAGGGGCATTACAAGATAAATAGGGATAATCTACATCCCAAGCTCCTCCAACTACTTCAACCACTGCAACAACTACAGAGGCAGCAGTGGCCCCCAAAATAGAAGCAACAACAACGACAACAGCTCCAGATTCTAGCACAAGCGTGGAAGAATTGACTAAGGCCGTTAAAGAGATGGAGCTCCAGGCCAATGAAATAAAACAGGCCAAGGAAAAATTGGCAGAATTAGATGCCAAATATGACAAAGCAAAAATAACTGTGGCAGAACAAGGTAGAGAAATAAAGGCCCTAAAAGACAAGATAAAGGCCTTGGAGAAGGAGTTGAATCTGGAAAGCACCATGGCTCAAATAAAAAGGATTCTATGGGCCAAAATTGACCAATCCATCACTAAGCAATGGAAGTCAATCAAAACCATACATGAGCAGATGGATTTAATCGGCCAGGCATAGACAGAGATTTAAAGGGCCAAGACAGCGCTGGGAAACAGACCTGACCAGGCCAATAGAATGATAGACTTTTTGAATAGGCAGGAAAAGGAGGAACTGGCAGCCATTGGCATAGTCAACAGAACAGAGGCTGTCCTCACAGCTAGGAAGGTACTCACTCTCAGGAATTATGTACAAACTGTGGAGAGAAAGTGCTATGAAATACAGGCAGAGGTGGATGAATACCAACACAAAATGGCAGCTCTGCAAGCAAAAGGACTGCCCAGCCTACTAAGCGGTGCAGGAAGACTGATCTCCAGAGAGAAGTATGCCAACAGGATTGCAAATTACATTGAAAATCAAATCACTGCATCTGGGAGTACCTCTGAGGAAACAGGGCCTCCAACAGGACAGAGCTTATACAATAAACTTGAAGGCCTATTTTTTTATTGAAAATGAGGTAAAGCACCTTTTTGAGATTCCTCCAAATTTTTACAGATATACAGAGGCCGATGAAACTTTAGTGAAAATTTGGAGACATCAGTTGCCCAAGGAGGATTGGTGGCAGGAAATGCCTCAAATCCTGCCACGATAGCTCCAGTTGCTCGGTCATTGCCAGCTCCAACTCACTAGAAGACAAACAACAGAATAAAGTTAGCATTTAAGGCAGCTGAAAGGTGACTAAGTGCATGGAGAACGACAACTAGCCCAAAGGATAAGAAGATACGCAAATTTTGGACAGCGTACCCTCAACCGACTCCAACAGCCACCAAGTCAACAGTTTCTGCCTATTTGGGACAGCTAGAGCACTAAAGAGTTATTACAACATTAACTTTCTCAGCTACAAGGCTCCAGGAGTTGGCATAACATTAATGAGCCATTAACTCATTTCTTTGGTATTTTTCTTATGTAAATTTTGTATATATACCCCCCTTAACAACGCATAAGGGGTTGGTGATTTTTACTCTGAGGCAAATGTATTGTACACTTTCAGATTATCTAATACAAAGGGATGGACCAGCTCAGTGATTTCCTGAAAATTTGATGTCTTGCTGATGACATGCGTGCTGTTGCAGAATTCTTGTGCTGTCTGATGGAATAATAAGTTTTCTTAATCTCTGTTTTGGTCTTCTTATGTTATTAACTCATGCTCATGTTTCACTAAATCTAGCAATAGAGAAAAGGGATAGTGCAGGATATGTTTGGTTACACTCTGTGCTCAATCTTTTATTGTTGTAAATGTTTTCTTCAGAATTAACTATGGACATGAATTCTTAAATGCTCATGTTCTTCATTAATTCTATAAATGTGAATGTTGTCTAGAAATTCTTCACTGCTTCTAAATGATATTCTCACTTCTTTTGCATATCAGTTTATTGGAAGATCCTTAACTGCCTTTCATGAACTAGACACATCACACTTAATCACAATTTCAAAGCATTGCTTCTCAGACACTTATCCAGCTCTGAAGCATCACTACTATATCAACACAGCACACCAAACTACTAAAGGACCACTGACTCCATGCCCAATGGTCTAGAACATACTAGTGAGCACATATATATCTTGATTGAAATCATCACCCAACCAAGTCCAAAAACAAACCTTGAGCATCATAGCTAGCCTGAACTTCTTCTCAAAATAGAGACAACCATAAAGATAGAGCCCTCTCTGATTACAGCTTGGCTAGAAGCTGTAATCCAAAGCTTGGTTAGTGGTTACCCCGGCCGTATTCCCTTGGGAGTCAAAGGGAACAACCTGGGTGTTAACAGTTCTAAAGACCATGTCCAATGAAATGGTCGACATAAAAAAGCAAGTAGCAGAAACTTCTTCAAAAAGGCCCTATAGAGCTTTTAAAAGAGGTCCTTCAATGGATTCAAAGCCACCCAATGCCAATTCAAATGCTGAATCCGAGGAAGAGGAAGAGGAAATTGCCACTGAAGGGCAGACTGATGACGAAGAAGTTGTGGAATTACAAGGAATGTGGGATTTCATCCTCCCATAAGAAGAAGATCAAGAAGTATTCCCAGTTAGCACACGAAGCAAAAATCAGCTTGATCCTCCCCAAACTATCCCTAAGCCAAAAAGCGCAAGCTTTGCAATAAAGGATAAAGTCGCAACAAATAAAACGACATCTAAAGCGACTCAAACCAGCCCAGTCCAAACAGACGAAACAACTCCATCTAAAACACTGACCATGTTGGATGAAATGGAGTACAATATTATAGAAGACATGAAGAAGACTGGGGCTAACATCACCCTTTACGAACTGAGCAAGTTGAAGCATCAACAAAAGATAATGATGAAAGAATTACATGCCGTTCCAGTAGCACCTTTGCATGTTGCTGTACTTTCTCAAGCTTCTCATAATATGGGAAGACCTCCAACTAACGCGATCAATAAGATTGATCCAAATGACATCGTTCTAGTTGGAGGAAGATCAAGATCTCACACTCCCCCGTTTCTCCTTACTTATGAAATCTTCAATAAAAATGTGCACAATTGTTTGGTAGATTCTGGTGCTTCATCAAATATTTTACCCAAATCCATATGTGCCAAGTTACACGTTCAACCATAGAAATCTGCTGTACACATAGTTCAGCTAGATCGATCTCAAGTCGAAGTGATCGACGAACTAAATCAAGTAACCATAAGGTTGTCATCCAACCCGAAGGTATGTCAAGTTATTAACATTCTAGTTGCTAATATTCCAAAATTCTATGGCTTAATCCTTAGTAGGGATTGATCAGAAAAACTTCATGGATACTTCGCAACCGAATGGTCGCACATGTGGCTGCCCTACAATGGTAAACCGAATCAAATAAAAGTTGAACGAGAGCTACACGAGAAGTACATAGTAACGGAGCTAGAGGGGGAGAATGAACCAGTAGTGTATAACAACAACATTATTGGCAATTACTCGGTAGATTCTTTCCTCGGCAATTTCAATGCTCATGCGTCACCCTATTTAGAACACTTTGTTTTGTCCCAAGTCGAAAACTTTTCTCAAACTGATAGTTCGAAATGTATCAATTTTTTAGATAAACTTGTAAATAAATCTTTGTTTTGGAAATTATTTTTTGATGGTTCTAGATCTAACGAAGGAGAAGGAGCAGGATGTGTTTTAATTAGTCCAGAAGGAGATAAAATCATGCTTACATGCAGACTCGAATTTGATTGCACCAATAATACAACAGAATATGAGGCTTTGGTCCAAGGCTTGTACAAAGCAATCGGGTTAGACGTCAAGTATCTTCAAGTTTTCGGAGACTCTGAGATTGTGGTTAAACAAGTACGTAACACAATACATTGCTTATCAGGTCATTGAAAACATTATCAATCCTTAGTTCAAGATTTGACTGAGCATTTCATAGCCTTTAATATTTCTTCAATCCCCAGACTCCAAAACGCAAATGTAGACCTTTTGGCTAACGTAGCTTTTAAGCTTATTCCTTCTGAAGATTTTAGTCCAGACAGATTCTCAATAGAGTTAATCTTTAGACCATCCATTCCTGATAACATCACAAATTGGAGAGTATTCAATGACGATCCCAATATTGTAAATTTCCTCACATCTGAAGGATCCTACTCCAATAAAATAATTGACGAAGACCAGCATGATCGACAATTGCAACAAGATAGTACTAACAATGCTATACCTAAGTCGGTGGTCAAGTTAGAAGACTTGTACGATTTGAAAGATCGGTTTAAAAGGTCTACCAATTCATAACTCCAAAGTTCAACCTTGAAATACGAATTAGTAAACCTAGGAACCGATGCCAAACCACAAAACATTAATCTAGGCCTCAGCCTAACCCCTGAAGAAAAATCAGCGTATATTCGTCTTTTGAGACAATATAAAAATGTTTTTGCCTAGAATTATGATGAGCTGAAAACATATGACACTTCCATCATCCAACATACTATTCCCATGATCGATAATGAGAAATCTTTCCAACAAAAGTTGAGAAAGATCCACCCCAATTTAGAAAATAAGATAAAAACTGAGCTCAATAAGTTATTAAAAGCCAGAATAATCTTTCTTGTCAAACATTCCAAATGGGTCTCCAATATGGCACCCGTTAGAAAGAAAAATGGAGATATTAGGATTTGCGTTGACTTTCGAAACCTTAACAAGGCCTGCCAAAAAGATAATTTTCCTCTACCACCTATGGAACATATACTGCAGGCAATGGCGGGCTCAGAATTAATGTCTTTCTTGGATGAATTTTCAGGATACAATCAAGTGTTGGTACATCCTGATGATTAATTGAAAACAACATTCAGAACTAAATGGGACACGTACACATATCAAAAAATGCCATTTCTTTTGATTAATGCTAGTGCCACATTTCAGAGAGCCATGGACATCACATTCAAAGGTTTAGTCAATAAATCTGTAGTAATTTATTTGGATGATATAACGTGTATTCGAAGAAGCGAAGCGACCATCTCAAAGACTTGAAACAAATCTTTCAACGGTGTTTACGGTATGGAATTTCACTTAACCCAAAGAAATCTTTTTTCCCACTAAGTGAAGGGAAACTTCTAGGATTCATAGTGTCAAAATACAGTATTCACATTGGTCCCGACAGAATCAAAGAAATTTCTGAAATATCCTTACCTCACAACAAAAAATCCATGCAATCTTTCCTTGGTCAGATCAACTTTGTAAAGAGATTCGTTCCAGATTTTTCACGAATCGTGTCTCCTTTGCAAACCATGATTAAAAAGAACTCAAATTTTAAATGGGGCCAAGATGAACATGAAGCATTCAACCTAATCAAACAAGCTATTATTAATGCTCCATCTTTAGCAACTCCGAATTTTTCAGAGCCTTTTATTTTATACACATTTGCCTCAGATAAGTCATATGCTGCGATACTAACTCAAGCAAATCAAGAAAAAGCGGAAGCTCCAATTGCGTTTTTCAGTTCAAATTTACAGGGTGCTGAATTAAATTATTCAGACGTGGAGAAACAGGCTTATGTTGTTTTCAAAGCGGTCAAATACTTCAGACCTTTCTTACTTAAAACCCATACTAAGATTAAAGTACCGTTTCCAGTGTAAGGAACCTTCTAGTACAGAAGGAGGTGGGTGAGAAAAGGGCCAATTGGGTTACTGCCTTACAGGAATATGACATTGAGATTAAACCATCAAACATTGTAAGAGGTCAAGGCTTCTGCAAAATGCTGGCTGGAGCATCGCAAATTTCTGAAATTCCATTTGAAGAAGTACAAATGTGCGAGGTAAGCCTAAACGATACAGAGTCATTATATGCTGATATCATTTATTATCTTAAGAACCGGTATGCTCCTTCACACCTCGATCATACTAAGAAAAGAGCTCTTAGGTTGAAAGCCAAACAATATCAGCTCATAAATGATATTCTTTTTAGGGTAAATTATGATTCTGTTCTTCTTAGGTGTCTTGAGAAATCTGAAGTTGAAAAATTTTTGCAGGAACTCCACGATGGGACGACAGGCAGACACTATGATGGAGATGCTACTGCACATAAAATCTTGGACGCAGGATATTACTGGCCCACGTTGTTTAAAGACTCACACAGTTATGTGAGGAGATGTCAAGTCCGCCAAACTACTGCTGGAAGACAAAAGAAGCCATCCTTGCCACTACAGCCGGTAAACATCGAGCAACATTTCAGTCAATGGGGATTGGACATAATAGGTGAGATCGTTCCCCACTCTTCTAAGTAGCATAGATACATCCTCACAACAATAGATTATTTTACTAAGTGGGTAGAAGCAGTTTCGCTCAAGACGGCTAATTCTGAAAATATCATTGAGTTCATAGATCAATTTATAATCACCTGGTTTGGATTGCCATCCGCTTTAATGTTTGATAATGCATCATACTTTTCTGAAAATGCAATGAATGAATTCGCAGTTAAAAGAGGATTCAAACTTAAATATTCGGCCAATTATTACCCGTAAGGCAATGGGTTAGCTGAGTCCACAAATAAAAACCTAATCAAGATTATTAAAAGAAAAGTTGACCAAAATCATAAGAATTGGCACAAGGCTTTGATATATGCTTTATGGGTAGACCGAATAACGCAAAACGCTTCTATCGGCACTTCTCCCTTTAATTTAGTTTATGGGAAAGCAGTGGTTCTTTCGATTCACTTAGCAATTCCCTCTTTGTCTTTAGTTCAATACATTGATGAAGTACCCACTTCCTCCTTACAGCTGAGACAAATGGAAATAATTAAATTAGAAGAACAACGAGAACAGGCTAGGAAAACGCATTCTCATCATCAAACACTAGTAAAATCCTCTTTTGATTCAAACATAATGACCAGAAAAGATTTCCAGATGGGAGATTTAGTTTTAAAGTGGGACAAGGCTCATGAAGAAAAGGGCAAACATACAAAATTTCAAAGAATGTGGCTTGGTCATTTTCAAATTGTATAAGTCATAGGTCCATCAACGTTTGTGTTACAGGATTTAGCAGGTAAGAAGGATCCTTTGCCTGTTAATGGACAAATTCTCAAGAAATATTTTCCATAGAAGATTATTCTTCTATTTTTGTAGAGTAGTTGTCTTTCTTTCTCATAATAAAACCAGTGGTGAGTAGTTACATTAGGCATTTATGAAAAAGACACCAATTCTCTTTCAGATTTTGAACTTTTCACTTGTATAAATAGCAAATCTTTTGGAAAACTGATCTTTATTATTGATAGATACAGTTAAAGACTCTAGCTTAGATATGATACTAGTTTCAACTTCAAAAAGTTTGATGAAAACAAACTTTAGTGAAGAAATTGTTTTATCTCAGTACAATGAAAGGTATCAATAACAAAATAAAGATTCTCTGTAGAATAGTTGTTTCCAAAAACTCTATTATTGTCGTCTAGAGCTATCTTAAGGAAACAATGACTTCCTCCCTGCTAAGGAAATCACAACTTTCGGAGGAACAACCCAAGGATACACTTTATCTTGAAGAATAAGATGTCTCATCACGAGCCGGCTTATCATTATCACAGATATTATAACTTGCTGACTTTTCCAATACTGTACACCACAACAGGTCAATGACTCAAGATTGTTGCAATCAAAATCAAGGGGTCTCATCACGAGCCAGCTTGTTTAGAAAAGTTATAGATCAAGTGAATGACTGTGTCATAATTTGGCTACCAAACCAAGACATTGTTCTTTAAGAATAAAAAAGAAAATCAAAGCAATATGTGTGGATATGGATTTTTCTCCGAAAGTTGTAGGATGCATTAAGTACGATACAGGATCATTGCTGGGTAACAGGTAACCCTGTCAAGGCTACAAACGCCTGCTGGTAGCAGAGGCTCTACCTACGACAAATGAGCATATTTAAAACTGGTTTACAGAGGAGACTTTATTTTATCTTTGCAAGACCAAGTAATGGCTGATGTAAATACAAGGACTAGCCTAAGGAAGCAAATAATCAAAGTGGAAAATGGTTGAAATAAAATATCATTGACAGGTTAGAGCATAACGTACTTTATCTTTCCATAATAAAGTTTAATTTTCTGAAAAAAATTCTATTTTGGAAGTTTAGAAAATTCAATAGAAAAAAAAGAGATAACTGGTTCTTCCAAGTGAATCGCCAATTGTTGTGGCCACCAACAACCCCCCTCCTTATTTAGTATTAGCAATAACACTAGGTAAGTGGGGACCCTTAGTAAAAAATTCAAAAAATCAATGAAGGCTCATGTATTTTACTCCTTAGAGAAACATCGCATCGCGCAAAGAAGGATAGGACATTTCCTTATGAGTAAAAATGATAAACTGCGAGATTGCGATGTGAACCCCATAGCATTGCATGCATCAATAAACACTCACATTAGAAAACCTTAAAAATCGTCGATATGCGATATCGCATATCGCATATCGCAAAATTGTAGGAAAGACACATAATGATTATAACAATACTGCGACCCGCGATATTGCGATACTGCGATTTGCGACCTTGTGATAGCACGATCAAGCAACCTTGTGATAGCACAACACGATGAAATAGCGAAATGCGATAACAGCGAAATGCGATACTGCGATACAGATCGTAGAAACATTCCATCGCAAATTTTTTGGGCTCAATATTCAAGAAACGTTTTCCATAAACCAAGAACTGGATATGCGCTTTAATGATAATTAATGAATTATACGACAGTTGTTAATGAAAGATGGTTTTGTGTTTTTTAAACAGTCAGTTCACGTCAGGTGGCATGTTTTTGTACATCCGTAGAGTTTAAGGCTTTCCTGTCGATTTTTATTATCATTACTCTTTCCTCACTTGTGAACTGCAGGAACGAAAAACAGAAGTTACCCAAAGCGATGTGTAGGAAGCTATGAGGAAAAAGGGTAAAGCTCCAATGTTCAAAGATAAAGAAAAGACGCCCTCATAAACAAATACCGCATCCAACAGAGCCGCATATTTATAGAATGTTGCTGAGCCATCCATTACAGATCTTTCGTTTACAGCCATGGTTGAATGAGTATTGAATGATGCTGATATCAACAGGCAGTTTAATGACTCAAGGTAAAGAGCTCACGAAAGCATTATTTTTGCAAATTTTGAAGCTTTATACTCAGTGAAGAAAAAGGCGCTAAAAGCGAAAAATGCATCAGAAGAGCCCAGATCAAAGAACGGAGGCAGTTCCCGATGCGCGATTAGCGCCTAGCGCTAATCGCGCATCGCTAAGAAAATTGCTCAAAAATCAAAGCCTCTAATTGCTCAGTCATTTGTAAGCCCGGAAAATGCAAGAAAGCAATGGTAAAGAACAAACTGGAAACAGAAAGCTAGAGATACGCAGAAGCAATTCAAGGGTTAACCAAGTTGAACTTGGATTATTACTGGGCATACGCAGTAAATCCACATAGTCAGAGGATGACTCTCGAGTATATCATCGATATTGCCGAGAAGGTTGTGCCAGCTCTTACCATTTATGTTTTCTTAGCTCAACCAAAAGCGAAAGACAGTCAGCCAACTCTACCCAGGCAAAATACAGAATGCTTGTAATCTTAAGGAGCAAATGCATAAATAGTTAGATATTAGATTTAAGTTTTAGAAATAGTTTTGCTTAGAAAAAGGGTGGTCATTTAAACCCTATCCCGAATCTGTGTAATTAAGTTATTTAGTTATTAGTATTTAAACCCTTCTCATGCATTTAGAGAAGGGTCCACAAATTTATCAAAAACTTGTCCTCAGGACATGCACTTTTGCACCCTCAGAGGAGGTTTTGGTGAATGAATGGATCAAGATTTTTTGATGTTTGCATTTGATATCTGCTACTGATGTTGCACTTCTGTATTCTTAGTGGCTCTTAGAGCAAGGAGAGATAAATCATTGTTTCCTGAAGCTTATGAGTAGGACTAGTCATAAATGGTACTTTTATCTCTTGACCATTTCTGCTTATATGTTAAAGTGATATACAGTTTTTAGTTGTTTATGTATTATTGCATGAATGCCTGAGTTATCATTTGGCACTTTTGTACGATGATAGCTATTTATTTATGCTTAATGTATGAATAGCTCATTATGCGATATGTTTTTCACAACTGTTTCGTCAAACTTTTTATGCGAAGTGGTTCATCTTTACTGATTTCCTTTCTTATAATCGTTGAATGATCTTTATTACCAGTTGTTATTTGAAATCTCTTTAGATCGCATAATAGAAAAATTACGTCCTGGTTTAGTATAGATTTAGATGTGTTGTTTATTAGATTACAATAGCATAGAATTAGATTAAAATTAGAATTAGAATATCTTAAATAGGAATTGTTAGATCAGCAACATCGAATTCTACACACACACACTCATAGATTGGGAAACTGGTCCCATTATCCCCAGTTGGACCCGCTATACCAAACGGATAAGAAGCTGCCAACCAAGGTCCGGACCGGGCGGGTATCCCCCTTGTTTTCGACCCGATTTTCGGGGCTTCAACAGGACCAAAACCATCGTGTCCAAAAAAAAATGTGAAAATCATGCACAAAACCATAGGTGGGTCTGCCCAACCTAACATAGGGTCCAAAACCAAAATTTTCTGGGGTGATGCCCTAGACCCCATAAAGTGCAGTTATGGGTATGCCTCAAACCATCTGTGACCCCCCCCCCCCCCCCCCCGCTACACAATCGGTGTAATGAAGGGGGGATCTGCCCCCCCTCTAACCCCCTGGTTAACTACGTGGGCTAGTCATGGAAAGAATATAACACAACCCAACAAGTATCACAGTTGGCCACAAGCATTACAGGGTCTCGCTATCCTTGGATCTTAATTTATCACAATTATGTGTTAACCACACAAAACCATTCTCGTTAGTGCCTCTTCATATTCAATACGGGCTTCTCAGGAGAGAAATTCATGCAATGGGGACCATTATTTCTTAAGGACGGAGGAATGATCTGAATGGAAAATGGCATCTACCCATGGTATTCATCCACCCATGGAATTTACCCATGGTACTCTAAGTGGCATCCATCCATGGTATTTTCCCATGGTATTGTATGTGACATCAACCCATGGTATTCATTTGCCCATAGTATTTACCCACCCATGGAATTTACTTGTGGTATTGTAAGAAAAAAACACAAGTAACAAGTCACATTTTGTAAAAGGATAGATTGTCTGCCACAATATAGCCTTTATAGTTATTATCTGTTTTAATAAAAAAGACTTTGTGGTTTTTTTTATTGTGTGTTCTCCTCTTTTCTTCTGGCATTTCAATTTTTCAGATCCTGGGGGCTTCCCCCAAAGATTTAGATCACTATCGAAACCTTTGATGTGTGGAATACTGCCTTCAAATCCAAGGAGGACCTTTTCAAATGGTTGGTCATGCCATTCGGACTGACGAATGCCCCTACAACCTTCATGATACTGATGGAAGACATTTTTCATCCCTTCACCAATTCATTCATCATGATGTATTTAGATGCTATCTTGATCTTCATCCAGAGTTGGGAAGAGCACTTCCACCATATTCGACAAGTCCTTCAAACCTTGCGACCACGCAAGTTGTGTGCTAACTTGGAGAATGCACTTTTGGCCTGACCCAGGTTCAATATCTAGGGTACATCATTCATGAGTGGGGTGTACATGTGGACCCACCCAAGATACAATTCATTCAGGATTGGCCAGCCCTGACCACTCTAAAAAAGCTCTGCAAATTATTGGGTCTTGCCAATTTCTACTACGGGTTCATGTTGGGGTTCTCTCATATCACTTGGCCTTTAAGTAAAGTCACAAAGGGCGGAGCAAAAGAAACGTTTTTTGGCTTGAAACCCAACAAAAGGAAATTTTCGAGTTGATGCATTACCTTTTCTTTGCACCATTGCTCCCATTACTAGACCTACAACAACCAATTTAGATTGAGACAAATGCCTCCGACTATGCTATTGGTGCAGTTCTTACTCGGCATGGGCATCTAGTGGCTTACCATAGTGAGACACTTTGAGACACAATCCAAAAGTATCCCACTTAGCACAAAGAAATGCATTCCATTGTGCAGGTTTGTCGTCAATGGAAGCATTACATTCTCAGGAATGAAACAGTCATCGACACAGACCATTAACCCTTATGGTTCATTCAAACACAAGGGAAGTTGCAACATGATCATCGTAGAAAATGCTCCACCTACCTGTAATAGTTCCATTTAAACATTAAGTATAAGAAGGGAAACCACAATAATGTTGCTGATTGCTTCAGCCGAGCACTAGTCATGGTGTTGATCATTGTGCTCGACTCATGTGGGCATTAGACTTCGGGGTGGCTGCATCTTTACAAGAGCAATCCATAATTTGGCAACACATACCAGACACTCCTAGAAGGGAAACAATTTTTGAAATTTAAACTTCAAGATGCACCATTATGACACTTAGGACACATATATGTTCCTTCAAGCCAACGCCATTGCCAAACCAACCATCAAGAAGCAAGGCCTGTATACTCCTCTACCTACTCCTAGTTAGCATTGGGAATATATCTCCATGGATTAGATTTCGGGCCTTCCTTCTACTAGGTGTTGTAAGAATTTCATTTTCGTAATCGTCGACATATTCTCTAAGATGCCCATCATGGTGGCCTGCAAGAAGAGTAACATAGCAAAGGCCATTGATAAGCTCTTCTTTGAGTGAGTGTGGGTACACATTAGGATCCCACAGTGCATTGTATCAGATGGGGACAGTAGATTCCTAAGTGTATTTTGGTCTAGTCTCTGGTCGATGCTGGATAAAAGATCTTACTAAGTCCAAGAGGTTCCATCCCAATACATATGACTAAATAGACGTTGTCAACGGGATGATCATACGCATTTTGCACATGTTCAACTCGATGCATCCACAAACATGGGATGAAAGTCTCCCTTATATCCAACATAGCTACAACAGAGTTCTCCACATCTCAACGGGCGACAACCCATTTCAGGTAATGCTGGGATTTCAGCCATTATGTCCCATTTATGTGGGGATACCATTTGCAACCACTCAAGCATGTTCGCCTTGCGTCCAGTTTGAAGCCGAAAGGGCTAAAAACTTCATTGAGTGCATTTAACACATTTGTCAATAGGTCCATGGTATATTGGATAGAACCAATGCTAAGTACAAGCAACTCAATGACCAACATTGAGTGCCTCACACGTTCCAGGTGGGTGACAAAGTTTGTCCACATTTGCAATAGGAGTGCCCCGATGGACCACCACAAGCTTCTCCTTCTCTGATATGGGACATACACCATCACCAAGGCCGTTGGTGACAATTCCTTCAAGCTCATCATCCCACTATTCCTTGGTTTACACCCAGTGTTCAATTTAGACTACCTTCGGCAATATGTTCCACCATTGTTGGGCACATCTAACATTGCAAAACAACTCACACCAACAAATCTCAACTTGGACTACATGGAATAGGCCACAACTGATCAGATCATAGATACATAGATCAATGACATTAACTGACAAAGGATACAACTATATCGAGTTTTCAAATCATTCCAACTCCTTCACCAGGGCAAGTGGTTCACCAGGGACCAGGTTCAACAGAAATTTACTCACCTCATGGAGGCTTTACACGCAATGGGGAAAATTTCTTCGTAACGGGAAGGAATGATCTAGGTGGATATTTGTGGCCACCCACCTATTCCACCTACACCCTCCAGTTAGTTTCATATGTTTCCTTTTTCATTTTAACATTTATTATTTTTAGCATTTTTTCGGGGCCTGAACTTCCGGAGCAGTTTTGACTCTCTAAATGGCATTTTTTTAGGTTCGTTGTAGGCCCGTATCCATAGGTAGGGGCCTAAGGCGAAACCTGTAGTGCTCAAAGAGAGATTTCCAATAAGGTATCGTATGTGCCAAACGGAGATAATATGACCATGTTCTGACCCTAAGAAGTTGGCCGCCCAACTAACCCCAACAGGGCCAACAAACTCTTGGTGTTACATCTCCTGGGTTATGGTTTTGGTTGTTTAGGGTTTTCTCATGTTTTTCAATAATAAATATGCCCTTAAGCCTCATTGTAACACAGTTCAGAGACATATAGTTGCCACATCTCTTCTCAGAGATAAGTTACCATCGCCTGAGCTATCTTATTTCCATTCTATTTGTAAGCATAGTTCAATATTTTTCTATTAATGAAATAAAGTGTTTTTCTGCTGCATCTTTGTAGTTATGATTATATCTATAATTTCTTGCATTCCTGTGTAAGTTTGGATCAACATTCTATCCATAGTAATTGAAAAATGTATAACTAAAGCGTATATATTCATAATATAAGAGAAAGTTCCTTGTCTTGTGTCAAGCTCGTTAAAAAATGAAACAAGGAATCTGAGCAGAGTTCCTTCTCTTGTGTCAAGATTATTAAAAAATGAAACAAGGTCCCCTGGAGCAAAGCTCAAATTCGAGTATTTGATTAGATCTCGTAAAATCCCAGTCAAGTCTTCCACTTGATCTCATAAACGAATCTTCATTCCATCCACCTGATAGCCACAAGTAGTCTACTTAGGTGAATGTAATGAAGCTTGGGGGGGCATGCACCTAGAATCGAGTCATCATGCTAGGGGCATGTAAACCAATATCAAGCATAGTTTTTCATTTCAAGCTTGTCTAAAAATGAAACTGAACCCAAGCATAGTTTCCTATGGTTCAAGCTTGTGTAAAAATGACCCATATCCATTTAAACCCTTGTTATTTCCATTCTATCAACCTCTTCCATTAGATGAGCCTTGGTTTTTCTCCTTCCATCGTCACTATCTGCTTGGCCAATCATACGTTTTCACTTGGTTGTTTTACCCTTTTTGAGGAACAGTTGCAATGAGTGGTCTTATTAGCCAGCCTCTTCACATAAATCAACATGTTTTGAGAAGTTCCCATCACTGGAACTAGTTGCTATCTTAGACAACACTTGTTCCTCTAAGTGGAGTCATCTTTAAGCTCTTTTCAGACTCTTGAAACATGAAAAGATAGCCGAGTATTTTCCTTTTCACTTGTTAAAAGAAAATAAAAGCATGGGGTCTTCTTTCAAGCTCTTTTCTAACTCTTTAAAGATGAAAATATTGTCTAGCGCTTGTCATTTTCAACTCGTAGACGGATTGGAAATGACATCTACTCAATATAAGTTTAACCTTTTTCCAGAATGAGATAGATTACTTATGAAAAAGGAATACGTTGATCGAACATGGTCAATAGGTTCTCTCTTGTATTACTTTATGCGTTTTCAGACTTGAGAGTCAAATTTACGAAAAATAACTTATGGAGTTTTCTTTTTGTCCCTTTTCAAACTCTCTAAACATGAAAAGGACCGTGTTCTCATTGTCATTAAACTAGTTAAAAAATAAAATAGTGACAAACTTGTCAATCATGACAACATCGAGTTTCACCTTCGCTAGACTTGTTAAAACATTACATAGTGATGGATTCACCGAAGGGTGGAATTATACGACAAGCATACGTTATCCTCCTCAAGGTTGTTAAAAAATAAAGAAGTACTGGTCAACAATGACTAGGGAAAATGGGAAAATGGATAAATCACTTTATGGTAGCAAGTTGCTCTTGAACATGACACTTTCACTTCATCTCTGTGACTATTTGCATTGGGCTATCTACTTAATGGTTATCATACCTATGGTCTATCACATTGTCCATCACTTCGGTTTTGGGTCAATGCTGCCAATTCGTTCAGTGTCCCCGACATGCTCAAGAGAAGTCACTCAGTAAACTTCATCCTTTGCAATACTCATAAACCTTCATTTTCATGACCACCATTCCTGAACCTTGTGTCGTCAATAAAATTTTGTCTTCAAAATCATTACACTCGTTTCGTTTCGTTGATGGGGGATACATCAAGGACCTCTTGCGATGAGTCACTTCTTGTCGACATTAACACATTATCCAAGAAGTTGACTTAGGAACTGTTTAGTCAATTTAGTGTTCCTAAATTGATGTCATTAATTTTCAACCCGGGGCTCGTAAGCTGATGAAGTGAAGGTGTACTATATGTACTTAAGCAACTTTCTTAGAGCTTTTGTCGTTTGGGGGTGTTGTTTATGGTTAACTTATCTTCCTAAGATGGAGTGATGATTATAGACAGATGAGTGCAAGTGTGTGAAAAGTGAGTTCTATATGAGTGAAAGTGTGTGTGATTGGTGATTCTAATTACTTTCTGAATTTGTAAAGGAAAAGAACTTGAAAGAAATGAATAAATTGAAATGACTTGAAAGTAAATGACCACGTTCTAATGGCATTAGTCTCTATCCATATTGTTGCAAATAAAAGAAACAAGAAAATCACTTCAAGGATTGATGATAATGATTATCTCCTCCTAACTCCCTGCTTCTACCACATAGTACTACGTAAAACACGATTAGGAGGTAGCTGAAGACAAATCCAAGAATTGATAAAAACTCTAATTGACAAATTGTAACACTACTAAGCCTTTTCCATCATACTGCTTCCTACATATGTGATTATGTGTAACAAGTGGAAAAAGTATTAGTGTCACAAGCCAAGACTACTCAAAGACAAGCTGCAATTAATTAGTGTTCTGTTCTCTTGAAATATAAGCCATTCATGATAAAGAGAGCATAAATTAGTTAGCATCCAACTTGTAAAACTAAGCTAAAACTAATCTAGAAAACAGAGTAAAAAGGGCAGCATCATGAACAAGACAACTGCAACTACCATTAGATATTAAAGCAAACACAACACACTCAATCCCGGGTAAAAACCTGCAAAGAAGCAAATCTGATCAGTGAAAATAAAGGCTGCAGCAATGAAAAGAAATCAAGATGTACATAACTCAAGAAAGGAAATTATGTGTGTAAAATGAAGAAATTGCAGAAGTATAAACATGAAATACTTTACAAGGCTAATACGAACAGGGGCCCTCCATTCATATTATCCACAGAAAACTCAGATGCTCTAGAACTTCAAAACAGCACTGTTTCCATTACTTTATATGCAGAAATACATAATCAAAAAGTGCTGGAACAGCTCTTATAAAAACAGAGTTCAAGAACGTGCCAAAATTCTCACAAGTACATACACTACAACATCTAAAAGTTAACATAAGCGTACACAGACGCAAATATATATAGGCATCTGCAAGATGGCCTAATACGTAAACATAAAAACAGAAAATAAACTGACTGTCATGCGTATTAAAGGTGCAGTTAACACGTCATAGGCTTCGTGGTCAAGTTGGAGGTCCTGGTCGATATGGGCAATGAATCCAGCATTAGATCATGTCCCCCACGGCTTTCAAAACACGGACAAGTCACCCTTTCCACCGACGTGATCAAACAGCTTACGTATCAACGTTAAGCTGCCTTTATTTGACCGTAACTTGACCCCCTTTGACCGGAGGTACAAATGACGTGGTCGGCTGAACTGATGGCACAGGAACCTCGAGCACGTATATTCCAACATGCCCACGTGGCTCGTTCTGTAAAATAGCACGTGGAACCTTGAGATCAACAAAATGGCTACGGGATCATCAGATGGCTGCGGAATCAGCAGATGGCTGCGGAATCAGCAGATAGCTGCGGAATGCCTGTAGGTATGTCAAAAACTAAACAAAACAATTACCCATTAGCAAAGCTCACTTGATCGTGTTTAATGACAACTAATGTAATGATCTGGGTGGAAAATGAGGTAAAAGAGAGAGGAAAGTGATGAAATCAGTAGGTAATGATGGATGATAAGGTGTAAAGTAGGGACTCTACATACCCCCACTACGAGGGAATTGCATGTCCTCATGCAAAAATACTGATCAATCAACCTGCTGTGATGCCTCTGCCAAGACATCCAATCTCCTCTTCTTTCTCTGTGTAGACACATTTACCCTTGGCTTCTTTACTAAGCATCTGAACTTTAGGTTGATCAAGGCTCTATTTAGCTTTTTGCATCTCTTCCTTAACTTTTTGTTATTTCTTTGCCACAGGCCCAAATGTAACATGGTGTTATCATGAATCATCTTATCCAATTTGGCTTGCTCTTTCAACTTTTCATTTTCTTGCATGATATGTCGATTTAGAACCTCAATCTCAAAAATTTCCTGTTTCAAGGAGTGGACTTGTTGTTCTAAAGGCTGAACATTACTTGGGCCAGCGGCTGCTTGCTCCAATGTTTCCAGATAATTATACACTTTTTTCTGCTCCGGGTCCACTTCAGGTGACTTTTTGGGACTTGGTTCATAATCAAATTCAGATCCATGTTCATGCTCAAGTTCATGTTCAAACGGACTTTCCTCACGTGGAGGACTAGTCTCAATGTGCTCAGCGTGTGAAGGACTTTCCTCCAAGTCAGGACTTGTAGCACCTTTTTGAGGTGAGCTTAAGTCAATGAAGAATGACTGTTTACCCTTTGTGGCCCCTACTTTTCTGTTTTGTAATCTGCTGCTCCTTCTTACAGAGGTGGTACTCTGTTTTTCTTTTGGTACTTTTTTCTTTGGTTTTTCCTCCTTTTTGGAAAGAGTAGTTTTGTGAAGTTTGGCCATTCTTTGAGCTAAGGGTTGAGTGTCTTCCTCACTAGTATCCTCAGGAGTGAGGTGAGTTTCTTGGACTACAGATTTACCTTTATCTTGCTTACGTTTCTTCCTCCCTTCTTTCCTTTTCTGAGCAATTTCTTGAGCAAGTTCTGAAAGAGTTTCAGTGATAATTCCTTGGGCTGCTTGGTTATCATCTTCAGTAAATCCAGGATCAATTTCCTATTCAGGATGCTGTATAACAGTTTCCTCATCAAACTGGTCTTGAACAGTTTCCTCTTGGGCAGTTGTTTCAGGCATAGTAGTATCAGGAACAATAGTTTCTGTTTGGGCAGTAGTTTCTTGGTTAACCCCCTCTCCTCTTTTTCTTCTACTTCTTTTTGGCACTTGAGGGGGCCCTCCAGAAGTTTCTCCTAATTCTTGAAAATGGTTTCTTATGAGAAACCTCTCCCATGTGTCTCTTTTTTATTTTAATTGTTCCTCAACCAGCAATTTCACAAGACCGTGATGATATAAGTGTGCTTCAATATTTCTGGGGTTCTTTTGGACCATTGCACACATTTTCTTAAGACTTGAAAATAGAAAGTAAGGGAGGTTAATATCATCTCCTAGAAAATGCATCATAACCTTTGCATGATAAACATATAAGACCCCAAATCTTCCTTCACAAGTGAAAAATTTCTGCACTAACAAGAGTAAAGTGGTCCACTCCTCCTTAACATAAGAAAAAGGAATCCCTTTGGTAAAGATACTAGTGTCTATACCTGGGTTTTTTAGGATTCGTTTCCACTGCTGATCTTGAACTGACCGGTTCTTAAACCACCTTTCTCCGGTCTGTGGAAGTGAGGTAGCTTGTGCTATGCTGCTTTCATTGACTGTGAATTGTAAGTCCCCTATCTCCACGTGACCATCTTTTTCTCTGAAGGACCTTGCAAAGGCCTTTGTCACCTCCCTATGGTAGCCTTTGAACTTCTGTACGCATTGTAACCAGTTTGCCTTTTGTAATGCCTCCTTGACCTGAGGATAACCCTCCAAAAACTTTGAACCTTCTGGTTTTGCCCTCAAGAGCTTCCCCATTGGCTTTTACGGCTCTGTTCTATTTGAAACACGGCTTCACACAGTCAATTCACGACTTTGGTTTTAGAACACGGCTTCACAAGGGTTTTACACAGTAAATTCACGGCTCTGTTTTGGAATATGGCTTCAACAAGGGTCTTACACAGTGAATTCACGGCTCTGTTTTGGAACTCGGCTTTAAAATGGCCTTGACTTAGTGGATTTACGGCCTCAACACAGTGGTTTATGGTTTCAACTTCGAATACGGCCGTAACAGACCTCCACTGGTGTTTAGAATTAGCGGAGAGGAAAAAAAAACAGAGTATGGTGAATGGCAGCAGCGTGGTGAGCACAGCATAACAGAGTGTGGTGAATGGTAGCAGCGTAGATGGAATGAAACATGTGAGTGGAAATGGGAGTGAAATGATATGAGCGTAAGAGGGTAGAAGGGTTATAGAATAATGAATGAAAACGGCTATGTCCTCAGATCTCGGTTTCGGAATTACACTTGGCTGTGTGAGTTAATGTCGTAGAGACGTAGTACATTAGGTTACGTCACCTAAGTACGAGATCTTAATGGAAGAATCGGCTGCGAGTGAAATTCAAAATCGTGGTAATCAAGGACTGATAGACGTGGGAGATACTTGGGTATATGGTTGCATGACTGGTAATCATTACACTTAGTGGCAAGAAAAATAACCTAGAAAACTTTGCATAATGAAATAACTGTAAGCTTAGGATTTGAACCATACCTCAGATTCCCGCTTAGATTTTCCTTTGATGACTTGCCACTAACCCTTCACTGATTTTTGCATGACTATTTTCCATTTATTATTGATGACTACTGAGCTGTAAAGAAATTTCAAATAGACTGTGTTTTTTTTAATGCAGGTACAGAGAGCTGTGGAATCATTAGATGGCTGCAGAATCCTCAGATGGCTGCGGAATCTGCAGTAGTAGCCTCCGACTGCACAAAAGCAACTTTAGTTGTAAAAAAAATGACTTTATTGATGAGATGGAGTGTAGTGGGTGGATGGATGAATGAAAACAAATGAGGTGGAGTGAAAATGAATGAAATGGTGGGTGAAATGGTGGTGATTGATGAAATGAGATGAAATAAGGGAAGAAAGAGAATTTTTTTTTTCTTTAGAAAACATGAGGTGTCAGGTGACCCTGATTTTCACCTCAGGTTTTCTGTATGAGACTGCCAATTAGAGATTGGTTTTCAGGCTCATACATTTATTCTTTTTTTTTCTTTTTTCTCTCTTTTTTTTTTTTTTTTTTTTCTTTTTTTTTTCAAAAACCAAAGCTTTAGGCTGATGGAGGAGAAGAATCCTTCTCCACCAGCCTGATTGCAGAATCTCCTTTGAAAAATCTGACAAACTCTTCTTTTGAAAATGGCTTTTGATAGATTTTCAATCGGTGGCCATTCACAATAAGAGGAGTATGAAATTCATCGATAGTTTTTACTCGAACTGCTCCATTGCTAAAGACTTCATCAATCTCATATGGCCCAAGCCAATGAGTTTGAAACTTTCCTTTGAAGTCTTTGAATTTTGAATCAAACAATAGAGCCCAATCTCCTTTCTAAAAATTTCTTTCTTTGATATGACGATCATGCCATTTAGATCTTTGGTGCTGAACTAGATCGGTCCTTAGAATTGCATCTTGTCTCATTTCATCTAGCTCATTTAGCTGGTCCATTCTGTGTCTTTGAGCTTCTGAGAGGCTCATTCCCAATTGGACTGCCATCTTGAAGGTCTTGATTTGGAACTCAATAGGAAGCAGGACTTCCTTCCCATAAACAAGTTCATAGGGAGAATGTCCTGTTGTGTTCTTCCATGTGGTCCGATAGGCCCATAAGGCTTCAGGGAGCCTTTCCGCCCAATCTCTTCTATGAAGATGAACAGTCTTGGTGATAATGCCTTCAAGAACTTTATTGGTAGATTCCACTTGACCATTGGATTGTGGATGGTAGGGAGTAGATGTTCTGTGCTTGATCTTATATTCCTCCATCAGCTTCTCCATCAAATTAGATGTAAACTGGCTGCCTTGATCTGTCACAATTTCCCTTGGGACACCAAAACGAGTGAAGATATCCTCAAAAAGAAATTGAACAACTGAATTTTCAGTGGCAGAAGGCAATGCTTTTGCTTCTACCCACTTAGTAACATAATCAGTACAAACCAGTATATATTTCTTTTGCTTTGATGGTGGATTAATTGGTCCAACGAAATCTAGAGCCCATTTCTCAAAGGGTTCGATGCATACCTAAGGCTGTAGAGGCATTTCATTTGAAGGAGTTGGTTTCCCAACTCTTTGGCAGCTGTCACACCTTTTAACATATTGCTTTGCATCTTTAAAGAGAGAAGGCCAATAATATCCTAGAGAAAGGATTTTATAGGCTGTCCTCTTGTCCGCAAAGTGCCCGCCGCATGGTTCATCATGACATGCCTTAAGGATGTCAGGCATTTCATCTTCCCGAACACACCTTCTGATTATACAATCTGGCCCTGTTTTGAACAATTCATTAGAAATCCAAGAATAATGTGAACTCTCCCGAATGATTTTCCTTTTCTCATTAGGAAATAAGTGTAGAGAAAGTTTCCCTGTAACAAGATAATTAGCCATATCTGCATACCAAGGTGTCTTGGTAGTCACTGCAAACAAGTATTCATCTGGAAACTTATCTTCTACTGGAGAATCCTCATTAGTGTTTTGGATTCTAGACAAGAAATCAGCTACTGTGTTTTGCTTTCCAGGTCTATCTAACACAGTAATGTTGAATTCTTGCAAGAGTAAAAGCCATCTTGTAACTCTACCATTAGTGACAGGTTTGTTCATTAAGTATCTTATGGCAAAGTGATCAGTGTGGGCAAAGGTTTCATAGCCGGTTATGTAGTGTCTAAACTTGTTGATAGCATGTACCACAGCTAAGAACTCTTTTTCTGTAACAGTATAATTTAACTCAGTAGGAGTCAAATTCTTACTTGTATAATAAATGGCATAAGGGATCAAATCCTTCTGTCCCAAAACAGCTCCTAAAGCTGTATCTGAAGCATCAGTAGAGATGTGGAAAGGGAGTTTCCAATTTGGCCCCCTTAAGATGGGTGCTTCAGATATTCTAGACTTTAAAGCTTCAAAGGCAGATTGACACTCAGGATCCCATTTAAACTCACAGTCCTTGGTAAGTAATTTGAAAAGAGGAGATGCTATCCTAGTGAAGTTTTCAATAAATCTTCTGTAATACCCAGTAAACCCAAGAAAACTTCTAACATCGTTTTGGCAATTTGGAACAGGTAACTTAGAGATGACTTCAACTTTGGATTTATCAACCTTGATCCCATCTCCTGAAATATGATGTCCTAAAACAATCCCTTCAGTAAACATCATAAAACACTTTTCATGACTTAAAGAAAGATTTATTTCCTTACATCTTACCAGTACTTTTTCCAAATTTTCCAAAGCTTCTTCAAATGTATTACCATAAACTGTGAAATCGTCCATGTATACCTCTACACAATCATGAATCAGATCTGAAAAAATTCCTAATACAGCCCTTTGAAATGTAGCAGGTGCATTGCACAATCCAAAAGGGAGTACTCGGTAGGCAAAAGTTCCCCAAGGACAAGTAAATGTGGTTTTGTCTTGATCTTCAGGTGTTACCTGAATTTGATTGTACCCACTAAAACCATCCAAGAATGAGAAATACTTTTTACCTGCTAAAGTGTCTAGTACCTGATCAATAAAAGGTAAAGGAAAACGATCCTTTAGTGTTGCCTTGTTCAATTCTCGATAATCAATGCAAACTCTCCATTTACCATTCTTTTTGGGCACTATAACGAAGGGAGAAACCCATTGGCTGTCTGAGATGGGGTAAATGAAGTTTACCTTGAGCAATTTCTGGAGTTCTTCTTTCACGATTTCCCTAAGGTTTGGATTCATCCTTCTTTGTGGTTGCCTAATAGGTCTGCTATTCTCTTCAATGTAGATGTGATGAATACAAGTCTTAGGATCGATTCCTTTCATGTCAGTGTATTCCCATGCAAAGGCAGTGGAATGTTTTTGCAACAGTTTAGTTAATTCTTCTTGTTGTGGTCTTCCCAAGTTTTTGTTAATGTTTAATGTTTTTCCTGGGAGGATTTCAACTGTAGAACTACCAAACTCTTCCATTGAGAAGAGAGACATTTGTCTAGAGGAGAGATATTCAATGTCTGCATCTATCTGAAAATGTTCAGAGTCATATTCTAAAGATACTTCAAAATTTTCTAATGTATTTAGAATTTGACTATCCTCACTGATCTCAGAGATGGTTAAAACTGGTTGTATAGTATCTTCATCCTCTACCCATTCATCTTCTCCTATTTCTGTTATAGCTTTTGCTGGGGGATACAAGTTGAACTTCTTGGTGGAATTACCATCTGATATATACATGTCTCCAGACCTACAACTAATGAAAGCATCAGCTGTGGCCAGCCAAGGTCTTCCTAAAATAAGAGGATGTCCTCCTAGATTGTTCTTGGGAGTTAAAATCATAAAATCAACTGGATATTCCCAAGAATCTAGAGAGACTGGAATGTCTTCCAATACACCATCAGGTTTAATGATTGATCTATCTGCAAGTTGCAGCAGAGTGGGTGTAAAGAGAAGGTTAGGAAGCTTTAACTGATCCATGGTCTGTCTACTCATGATGTTGATCGCGGCCCCTAAGTCAATCAGAGTATTTGGGATTTCAACCCCATTAATATGAGTTTTGACAATAGGACTACCGGGATCTACATACTTTTGCATGGTAATCTTACCCATCATTATGTCTGCAATTTTTCCAACTAGATGTATCCTTTTAGTATCTCTGGTTCTTTTTACTGTTTTCTTCAAACTCAACTCCTTTATTGTCTTCGCTAGAATGGGAATTTCCTTAATGGCTTGTAACAAGGGGATCTTGATACATACATTCTTCAATTCATCTAGGAAGTTATAGTCAGGCACCCATATCTGCTTTTCCACCCCTTTATCAATTTGCAATCTTTCAGGAAAGGGAGGTGTAGCTGTAGGTGTAGGTTGCTCAACTAGGGGAGTTGTAGAGATTGATTCTTTTTCTTTTTCTTTTTGGATATTTTGGGTTTGAAGTGATACTTCAGAACCTTTATTGACTTTGAGAGATTCCTCCTCAGAAATGCTTGGTTGTTGAATACTTGTGGAAGGTTGATCTAGGATTCTACCTGATCTAAGTTGTACTTCATTAAGAGGAACAACCATATAGGTAGGGAATGGTTGACCTTCCATCATGTAAGCATTTTGAGGGTTCCTATTATTTGGATTTGGTAATGGCTGAGAGGGAAGTTGGTTAGATTTCTGCTGGGATTGAAGTGCTAATTGAGAATTTTGATTTTGTGGAGGAGGTTGTTGTTGTTGAGGGTATGGCAATGATAGTTGTTGACCTCGGTTTGGAAGTTGTGGAGCTTGCTGATTCTAAAATGATGGAGGATATTGATAGAATTGTGCAAATCTCCCATAAGGATTTTGCATGCTTTGCATCCATGCTTGGAAAGCATTTTGAGGTTGAGGCCAAGGTTGTTGCCAAGGATTCCAACTTGGTTGAGATTGAGAATTCATAGAGTTGTTAAACCCTTGATTCTGTTGTCCTTGCCAAGGTCTCCTTGCAATAAAACAGAGAGATTCGAGTGTATCTGGATCCTCTTGAAAGACTGCTTTGAGGCCAGGGATTGAAGGACAATCCTTGGTCTCATGAGTTTCTGGGCAAATTACACATGTTTCTACAACGTGTGCATCTAAGGGACATTCCCTTAAAGCATGTTTCTTTCTACATTTCGGGCAAAAGATAGCCAAAGCCTCAGCTTCTGCTTTTTGTTTATTGTGAATCTTAAGGGTATCAAGTTGTTCACTAAGACTCCCTAAGATGTCAGTTTTAAACTCATCAAGCATACTGCCGATTTCAGCCCTACTCACTGATCCTGTTGCAGATTTATTTTCCCTAAGGAGAGAAGGATCTCTAGGCCCTTTTTGAGTTTTTGATTTGCCCCTTGAGAGATGGATACAAAGTTCTGCTATGTCATTGAGAGAAAGTTGAGAAATATCCCCTTTCCCCATCATGTTTAAGATGTCTATCCATTCATCCCTGATGGCCTTTAATAAGAGGGCTTTTAAGGTCTCTTCATCCAAGGTGTTCATTTTTGCTCTTTTCAAGTTATATTGAAACCTTTCAAGTAAATCTTCTAGACTCTCATCTTCTTTTTGTACCATTTTAAAAACCTCGTCCTTGTGATTAGTAGGCATGCAATAGTCTAAATACCTATCCAAATAAGTCTGTTTCATCTCATCCCAAGTCCTAATGGATTGAGTGAGTAACCCCATGAACCATTTCAAGGCTTGATCCTTCAGTGTTGAAGGGAACAACTTGAGTTTCTGAGAGTCATCCAGGTAGTCATAAGTTCGACACACCACTTCAAACTCAAATAAGAATGTTTCAGGGTCCTCAGTCCTTAACCCATGGAAGTTAGGGAGGACAGATGGTGATATGTTTTTCATAGTGGCTCGGGAATCCTCATTAACAATGGGAAACCCAAATGAATTATCCTCATTTCTATTTCCTCCTCCTATGGGACCTCTACCTCCATTATTGTTATTGTTATTTCCTCCTCCTCCTCTACCTCTACCTCTACCTCCTCCTTCTTCCTCTGCCATGATGATTCTCCTAGGGATTTCAAAATCTTCTGGTTCCTCTACAAAAGGTGAATGAGAAGAGATTTCTCCTTCTTCTTCAGATGATTCCTATTCCTCAATTACAATTGGTCTTCCTGTAGGAGAAAGAGAAGAGTCTCTTCCTGGTTCAAACTCAATAGAAGGTGTAGGAGAGTCAACTCTTGGCTCTTGAATTCCAGGAATTCTAGGACTAGGAGTTTCAGTTGGAGATAAGGGGGGTGTCTCTTGTCTATCCCTTGAAGCAGATGGACTTGTAAAAATTGAACTTCGAGCTCTAGCTAAAAACCGTCCTCTAGAATCTCTAGCTCTATGCATGTCATTTTTTTATTTTTCTTCAAGTCAAGTTAATAGTTCTTTTTCTGATCTTCCAGTTCACTTCTAGGTGCAAGAAGAGAGCATACTCAAGAGACTACTAAATCAATAACTTTCTCCTTTCTGATCCTCCAGATCACTTTAAAGTGCAAGAGGAGAGCATACTTGGATAGGTTATTAACTTCTTTCCTTGAAATTTTTATATTTTTTCTCTAAGTATGGCTACTTAATTTCACTTCCCCGGCAACGGCGCCAAAATGTTTAGTCAATTTAGTGTTCCTAAATTGATGTCATTAATTGTCAACCCGGGGCTCGTAAGCTGATGAAGTGAAGGTGTACTATATGTACTTAAGCAACTTTCTTAGAGCTTTTTTCGTTTGGGGGTGTTGTTTATGGTTAACTTATCTTCCTAAGATGGAGTGATGATTATAGACAGATGAGTGCAAGTGTGTGAAAAGTGAGTTCTATATGAGTGAAAGTGTGTGTGATTGGTGATTCTAATTACTTGCTGAATTTGTAAAGGAAAAGAACTTGAAAGAAATGAATAAATTGAAATGACTTGAAAGTAAATGACCACGTTCTAATGGCATTAGTCTCTATCCATATTGTTGCAAATAAAAGAAACAAGAAAATCACTTCAAGGATTGATGATAATGATTATCTCCTCCTAACTCCCTGCTTCTACCACATAGTACTGCGTAAAACACGATTAGGAGGTAGCTGAAGACAAATCCAAGAATTGATAAAAACTCTAATTGACAAATTGTAACACTACTAAGCCTTTTCCATCATACTGCTTCCTACATATGTGATTATGTGTAACAAGTGGAAAAAGTATTAGTGTCACAAGCCAAGACTACTCAAAGACAAGCTGCAATTAATTAGTGTTCTGTTCTCTTGAAATATAAGCCATTCATGATAAAGAGAGCATAAATTAGTTAGCATCCAACTTGTAAAACTAAGCTAAAACTAATCTAGAAAACAGAGTAAAAAGGGCAGCATCATGAACAAGACAACTGCAACTACCATTAGATATTAAAGCAAACACAACACACTCAATCCCGGGTAAAAACCTGCAAAGAAGCAAATCTGATCAGTGAAAATAAAGGCTGCAGCAATGAAAAGAAATCAAGCTGTACATAACTCAAGAAAGGAAATTCTGTGTGTAAAATGAAGAAATTGCAGAAGTATAAACATGAAATACTTTACAAGACTAATACGAACAGGGGCCCTCCATTCATATTATCCACAGAAAACTCAGATGCTCTAGAACTTCAAAACAGCACTGTTTCCATTACTTTATATGCAGAAATACATAATAAAAAAGTGTTGGAACAGCTCTTATAAAAACAGAGTTCAAGAACGTGCCAAAATTCTCACAAGTACATACACTACAGCATCTAAAAGTTAACATAAGCGTACGCAGACGCAAATATATATAGGCATCTGCAAGATGGCCTAATACGTAAACATAAAAACAGAAAATAAACTGACTGTCATGCGTATTAAAGGTGCAGTTAACACGTCATAGGCTTCGTGGTCAAGCTGGAGGTCCTGGTCGATATGGGCAATGAATCCAGCATTAGATCATGTCCCCCACGGCTTTCAAAACACGGACAAGTCACCTTTTCCACCGACGTGATCAAACAGCTTACGTATCAACGTTAAGCTGCCTTTATTTGACCGTAACTTGACCCCCTTTGACCGGAGGTACAAATGACGTGGCCGGCTGAATTGATGGCACAGGAACCTCGAGCACGTATATTCCAACATGCCCACGTGGCTCGTTCTGCAAAATAGCACGTGGAACCTTGAGATCAACAAAATGGCTGCGGGATCATCAGATGGCTGCGGAATCAGCAGATGGCTACGGAATCAGCAGATAGCTGCGGAATGCCTGTAGGTATGTCAAAAACTAAACAAAACAATTACCCATTAGCAAAGCTCACTTGATCATGTTTAATGACAACTAATGTAATGATCTGGGTGGAAAATGAGGCAAAAGAGAGGAAAGTGATGAAATCAGTAGGTAATGATGGATGATAAGGTGTAAAGTAGGGACTCTACAGGAACACCCTTCCAGTACCTTGAGGCTTGCATATATCAATGGCAAGTTTCTCACTTCCGGTGATAGGTTGACATCATTGGCCTTTGACCGAAAGACTTTGTATGGTGTTCGACATCAAAACATATATTCACACCATGCAGAATGTACGACAGTACCTTGAGAATCATTATCATTATCAATGATCTCTCTCACGTCTGTTAACGGCTTACATCATCAGCTGTTAATCAGACGGTGTCTTCCCATGTTCGACTTCAAATCATATATTCACATGGTTAGACTTGTACTTGAGTGAACGATTAGATGAGATAGAAGACCTCGGATCTAGTTTCATCCATTCGAGTTACGATTTTGGGAGAGTACTAAATAATTTGTACGATGGCTTTACACTAATGGTCATCCCATCATGGGTCTATATTTTTAGAAGACTATCTATGCACATTTAATTGAATTTTATATGCTGAGTATGAGAATACCTTACCTCAACAATTCATGAAAAAAATTCCAAAATATCATGATGTTATGTATTGTAATCAATGCAGGTCACCATCTGCTTCAGTTTATCTCAGTCACATCGTAAAGCATATCACTTGACATTATCATTTTCGACTTCATGCTTTAGGGGGCAACTGTTACAGGTATATTCAGGCACATCACTCCCGACATACAGATCAGTACTTTTAGGGCTCATCAAACAATAATTTAGTTGTTACATGTGTAGAGCTATAAAAAGGGTCTCTTTCACCTCTAGTTACCTCACATTAGAATGTCAATCCGGGAACGTCTTGCTATTTCAAAAGAGTGTCTCAGTTTTAGGCTTAGCACTTGTCAGAGTAATGCTCGTAGTACAGCTACTTAAAGGCTACAAAAGTAAATGGCTGCATGTCTACAACTTAACTACATCAAAAGGCTAAATCACACCAAGCATTGCATTAGTCGAAGGTTCGGTAGCAATAACCCATCCTTTTCATAACCGATGAGAACAAATCCGAGGTCTGGGAGCTAGGTAGCAGATGTTGGGGCTCACTACAGCCTGAGATCGTCCTTGATGAATATAAATGAAACGGCAAGTAAAGGAAATAACGATGAAATAGAACAGCACATCAGCCAAGGGTTTGGTGGCAATAAGCTATCCCTTTCATAACTGATGGGAGCAGATCAAAGGTCTGGGAGCCAAATAGAAAAAGTTGACACTCTCTACAGCCTGAGTCTGTCCTTAAGAAATGGCAAGTAAATGAAACAACAAATCAGCAATCTTGAAATAGACTAGCGATTGAAATGGAACAACAATTCAAAAATGGAACAACAACTAAATGGAACAACAATTCAGAAATGGAACAACAACTAAATGGAATAGCAACTGGAATAAGCAATAACCAAGTTCATCAAGCTGTGATTCTATCTAACCACTCCAATCAAAACATCAATCCTGCAGTCTCAAAAGAATTACAACCCTAAAAACATGCTTCTGTTATTGATCTGAATAAACGCATGTGATTGCATCTCAAGATATAAACAGTAATATTCAATAATCATCTGAAATCAGACTTCTCAAGATAACTGTCATACTGCTAAAACACAACCACCATGAACTCTGTACTGGAGTGATAATATCCTGTAGAGATTAATCAACACTTTAATGAATTGGTAACATAATGCAGTGTCAATATAAGACTTCAATTTGCAGGAACATTAAACAAGTTAAACATAACAGAGCGTGCAATATAACGTTCATAAAACACAACAGATTACCAGATTACGCCTATGAACAAACCACACAGACACCACGCGTAATGGTACAAGAGCAAGTGTCCTCCAGGGCCAGGCCCTTAGCCTCCAGGGGTACACCGCTTAAAGTTGATCCAGGATCAAAGATAAAAAAGTAACCAAGTCTGTATTAATGCATGAAATAAACTTTACAGCAAAGCGAGTCTTAACAGGACATAAAGATCATAGTTTTGATCTGGTAAAAAGGAATTACAACAGAACCTCCCCTATAGCCAACAATGCTATCTCTTATATAAGGATGATGACGGAGATATCTAGATACAAAAAATAGATAAAATAGCGATCCCTCAGGATCTAAGATCCCTCAGGATTCGCAAAGTCATTAACCCTGAGTCCTTTCCTTTTCTACTCCGAACTGGTATCTCCGCTTCCTTTTCTGGGTTGGTCTGTTTTGATCTGGTCTGTTTACGGTTCCCCATCAAAGGGACAGCAGTTAGCTCCTCTTTGTCCTTCCCTTTGAGATGGCTAATTTCTGCTTTTCCTCCTTCCTGCACGTAAGAACGACAATTATCAGTTTTGCCTATTAACCTCACGTGTCTCGTTATTATCTAAGTTTAAAATGCAGAAAGGCTTATATATCCTAATGAAAAAGATACTGAAATAACCATCAAAACATACCTTCTTTGAGACTCTACACACTCCCCAGCTTACCCATTTTCATGACCTCATGAAAACATTGTAGTTGATATGCAATGCAGTGAGTGAGTAAGCTGGAGATGGAATCTCATGTGAGGGTCTACAGCTGTGATGCGAAACTAAATAATCAAAGAAGTGGCGTGTCTGACCCTCAGGTATCTCATATAGGGCTTGGTATCCGGGTGCTGGATGCCAAATGATTGGACTCCAGAACCTATATCCTAACCAGGATGGTCCTGCCCTCAAAACAATTTCACCATAGAGGGGAAAACGGCTAGCAGCAAGTCTAAAGTTCTCGTATTTAAATGTTTCTCTGAACTGAATATTGAGATTAGATACTTGATATCGAAATTTAGCTGCATTAATGGCAGGGTCCTTAATAGAGGAAAAGTATTCAAGTCCCTGTCGAATGATTGCCGCATGCATGGGTCCTAGCACTTCAATCACTCCTGGAGCCCTCATAAGGTTTCTATGACTCCTCCATAACTGCGCTGGATCCCTAAGCTCGGCTCTTACCCAAATATCTAATCCATTCTCTTGTTTTTGAAAAGCATTATAAGCTTTGAGCCATTTAATGTGATTAACTGCAAATTAGATAAATGCTTGCAATTGAATGTCTCCAACAAAAGGGGCTGGGTTAAATTCAATCTCTTGTTCTAGTATTAGGTTATGCAAGTAAAATTCACATAATAATATCTGCACTTTCACCCCGTAATGTTTATAGCAATTTATGAAATCATCCATAGTGTTAATATGTATAGGAGCACCTGCTTTGACAACCTTTATTTTCAATTGTAAATACCTCTCCATTAAAAATAGGGCATAATTTTTGGCAGGGGCTCTACATGCTAGAACGTCATTATATAAAGAACACAAGGTATCCATTTGTTTGATAACTACATCTAATCTATGGGTTACCTTGGCAACTTTCTCCTGTTCTGTTTGCCATCCTTCGAAAGCTTGGCTTTCAGATAAGTTGACGTTCCTTAGCTGCTGCTGTAATTCTTCATATTTTTCTCGGGGGACCATTTGCTCCCTAAGCTTTTCTGCTTCTTGCTAGGCCTACTTCAAATGTTGGTGGAGGGTTCTTATTTTCGGGTCTTTCTTCCATGCATTCGTGGAGGCCGGGAGCTTTACTTGAACTTTCTTATTACGCTGTTTTGAGTTTAGAACCCTTATTACTCCCAATGGTGGTGCCTCCGTCTGAATCATCTTATCATCCTTTTCAATTTTAACACGAACTCCAGCCCACTGTTGTTCCTTTTCAAATGGAACAGCAGTTTGCTTTTCAGCTTCATTCGGAATAGCAGTTTGGCTTTTGTCAAGGTTTTGAGTAGTGGTACGGCTTCTGGTCCTCCGCCTCCTGCCCTTAAGGGGCCTTACTGGTGTGGTCAGACCTTTTCTTCTTGAATTCCCCTTTACCCTTTGCCTTACTTTTAGAATCCTAATCTGCTGGTGAAGCTGGGCTATTATGTTCAACAATGTCCGCTTTTCCCTTTGTAATTCCCTTATTTCCATCATCTCTTCCGAAGGAACAACAGGCTGTTCGTTGCGGTTTGGATTGTGGCTAGCTTCCTGATTTTCTTCATGAGGTAACTGTTCCAAGGTAAGAACCTTACTTGGCTCCATTATTTCTTGGGCTGATTCCTCTTCTGCCCTTATTTCCTCCAGACTTTCCTCTGGTGGCTTCTGACTAGGAACGGGTTGTTCCTGCTCAGCATTTTCTAATATCTTCTCATTGTGAATAGGCAATTTTTCTATTTCTTCCTCTTCTTCATGCAATTCCTCAGGTGCATCTTTCTCCTAGGTTTTCTCTTTGGCATGGAGGTTTGATGGACTCAGGGGTTGGCCATATTCACCCATATTGGCCAAAATGTCGGCCAATTCATCTTCCCTTAACCGGTCTTGTAATGGGCTTCCTTCTTGTTGTTCCATTCCTTCCTCCTGCTCGAACTGCTCAACTTCTTCCTTTTCGTCTCCTTTTTCTTCAGTTTTCTCATCTCGTTCTTCTTCTCTCCCTGCAGATTGCTATGGATCCTCCTTTTCTTCTTCTGTTTCTGCCTCTGCAGACTGCTCTTCTCCCTCGACGTCTTCTTCTTCCGTTTCTGTTTTTGCAGACTGTTCTTCTTCCTCGGCATCCTCTCCTTCCATTTCCGTCTCGGCAGACTATTCTTCTTCCTCAGCATCCTCTCCTTCCATTTTTGTCTCTGCAGACTGCTCTGTTTCCTCGCTGCCTTCTTCTTCTGTTTCTGTTTCCGCAGACTGCTCTGTTTCCTTACTGCTTTCTTCTTCTATTTCTGTTTCTGTAGACTGCTCATCTTCGATTTCTATTGCTTGGCTCGTGCTTGCTTGGGGCTTCTCCAGCCCTCCTTGTAACCCTGTGAGCCTTGCTGACTTTCTACGCTTTTCTGGTTGTTCGAGTGTAACAGCGTCATGTTTCTGCTTTTCGGGTCGTTTTTCAGATTGTTTTTCAGGTTGCACTTCTGTGCAAGTGTCCTGTTTTTGTTTCTTTGGACGTTGGGGTGTGTTATCAACTCGTTTTCATTTTTTCGGACGTCCAGATGTGGCCGTCCCTTTATTGATGACAACAATTAGTTCTTCCCAGCTGCTCTGCTGCTGGGTAAGACTGTAATTTACTATCAAGCGGATTAATCCGTGGTGGCTAATAACTGATTCTACATGTTGTGCCTTCTTCATACTTCGTGCAACATCATGCAATAGTGAATTCAACAATGCAGGCAAATTCACAGAACATTTTTGTTTTAAGACAGCTAGGAGTTTAAGATGTCGTGGTCTTACCATGTCTTTTTTGCCTTCGCAAGTGATGTAGCTTTGGATGATTTTTTCCAATTCCGCCCATGGCTCTCCTAGCGTTGCTGGTAGCACCCCCTTTCCTCAGATTGTCAACTTCTGACCCTCGTCCTGAAAGATTTCGAAAATCTTCTGCAGCCTTTCCTTCTTTATTGTCCATACTGGTCCCATGGACGGTAGTCCCGTGACTCTTGCTATTATGTCGTTGGTGACTTCGATTCGCCTTACTCTTACTGTGGAGTATTCTTCCTGTAAGTTATGTAAAAATTATCTTGCTACTTTTTCATTAGACTCCTTCAGGCGGTTGAAATAGGTCAACCATCCTGCTCTTTTCAGGATTCTTCGGGCTGCAGCCGAAACAGTTAATGTTTACGGTTCTCGGCAGACTAACCTTCCTCCCATTTCTTCACTGCCAATTTTCAAAGGAACAACAGCTGTTTGTTGAAGAGCAGAGAAGCTGGTAGCGTATTCCTCGTTCAAATTTGAATGCAACAGCGTATGCTATGGAAATAACTTCGAACGTCAGCTCATGCAGAAGAAAAACAAAAATAGCAAAAGATCATACCGTTGAGCCATGCCGTGCTTGAGTACAAAATTTTCTCAAATAGCGGACTGACACGTACTCTGGGGAATGATGAGGTTACCTCCCCCCCTGCAATATGATAGGCTGTCCCAGCCGTCAAATAAAGGAGCAACGTCTGTTCTGCCGCGAGGTCTTTATGGAACAGCTTATGGATATATGACATGTTCGCCAAAAAACAGCCTAATACTGAAATCGAGGTAAAAAGTTAGATCGCTTTTAATATTATGGGACTGCGGTGATTTGATGGAAGTTCGGGGATAAGGGATTTGCCATAAATAGAAGGTCTCATGCAGTCACTGTCAGTAGCTTCGTAATGATTGGCGATAATATATAGTTATGCGCTATATGGTTGGGTAATATTATATAATTTAATTATCACGGCATAAGAAGCAAAAGGATGTAATCTTCTTACCTATTGATGTAAACATATGACTTCAATACCATTAACAGTGTTCTGCTGCCGACAGGTGTCCATAACCTTGGCAGAGTTGTTTGTTTCACCCCTGGAACTATAGTCCTTTGTGTATGCGAGGAAGCGTTTGATCAATGTCAAAATGTAGGCCACTATGCTGGCTTGGTGACCAATTAGTCATAATGCCATTCACGAGGGAGGAGCGAATAGTGGGCAGGCCGGCTCGTGGTGAGACCTCCTGTTCCAAGGATTATTTGTTTGATATACCTTTTGGACCATTTCCCAGGTGTGGTGGCCCTAATGGGAATGCCACTTCGCTTCCATCCTGATGATCATGGTAGGCCAGCTCGTAATGAGATTTCCTATCCTGCAATTTGACAGTCTTTAGAAATTCTGTTTTGCTTGTTTTTAATAGAGAGCCTTTCATGTTTATGCACAAAGGGTGGTTCAACACTCCTTAAGGGTAGGAATGGTGGAAGAAGTCTTAATATCCCAATAGAAAGGTATAGATCTTTTGATCCTATTGCCATATGATAATGAAAGAAAAATAACCATCATAATACAGATAACCAATCAAAACGAAGTTAGTAGAACAATGGCAGCAAAAGATGATAAGTAAGCATTTCTTTCTCCGCATCCTGTCACCAAGTCAGGGCAGTTTCTTATAAAGATAGCGATTTATGATTTAGTGATTTCGGTATGTTGCGTTTTCGCTTTAATCTCATAAATGTATAGCCATATTCCAAAAGACTTTGAAAGAACATCAACAATAAACATCCTTAATTTGGGGTAGAGGGAGCAAGTTGTTTCAAAATCGAATGAGTAATGTTCCTTTCAAGGAAGGTCATAACAATAGTTCACAGATGCTGTTCGTTTGGAGAAAGGAACAATAGTTTCAAGGAAATGTCGTTCCCCTTTTTTGAAAAAAGATCGGCGGAAATCAGAAGTGTTGTTCCTTTTGGAAGCAGCAAAAATACACAAGTGTTGTTCCTTTTGAAAAAGGAACCACAAAAAATCGTAAGTTGCAAGTGCTATTCCTTTTGGAAAATGGACAGAAAAAATCAAAAGTGCTGTTCCTTTTGGAAGAGGAACAACAGAAATCAAAAGTGTTGTTCCTTTTGGAAAAGGAACAGTAGAAATCAAAAATGTTGTTCCTTTTGGAAAAGGAACAACATAAATCAAAAGTGTTGTTCCTTTTGGAAAAGGAACAACAAAAATCAAAAGTGTTGTTACTTTTGGAAAAGGAACAACAGAAATCAAAAGCGTTGTTCCTTTTGGAAAAGGAACAGCAGAAATCAAAAGTGTTGTTCTTTTTGACAAAGGAATAGCAGAAATCAAAAGTGTTGTTCCTTTTGGAAAAGGAATAACAGAAATAACAAAACATACTGCAAAAAATATGTACAAAAATAATTCAATATGTTATATACAAATTATAAAGAAAAGTAGGTTTTTTAGTGAGTTACAGACGGGGAAGACTTGTCTTCCTCCCCTAAGATCTCCATATCCGAATCTTGGCGTAGTTGTTGGCATAAGGACTCCAGAGTAAGTGGTTTGCGATAGAGACGGACTCGATGGCCGTTTTCCTTGAAAGTATATCCAGAACCATCGATAGTAGTCAAGGTAAGGGTCCCATTGTCTTGTACTTTCTCAATTTCATATGGTCCCAACCAACGAGTCTGGAGTTTCCCGGGGAAGTCTTGAAATCTAGAGTCATACAAAAGAACCCAGTCTCCTTCATGGAAGACTCTGTTTTTAATGAGAGCATCATGCCATTTAGCTCTCTGCTACTGTATCAAAGCAGTGTGTTGAAGTGCAGAGAGCCTAATTTCATCCAGCTCATTAATCTGTTGTAGTCGATTAGTCTGTGCCTCAGTTAAATCTAAACCAACTTGTTGTGCTATTCGTAATGTCTGGATTTCAAATTCTATAGGAAAGATAGGTTGTTTTCCAAACATTAGCTAATAAGGTGAGTGACCAGTAGTGCTTCTCCATGTTGTTCTATAAGCCCACAATGCTTCTGGTAGTTTGGCTGCCCAGTCATGTCTATGTGATGCAATTGTTTTTGTTAGAATCGTCTCTATTATTTTGTTACTACTTTGTACTTGCCCATTTGCCTGCGGGTGATATGGGGTGGTAACTTTATGTTGAACATGATAATTATTGAGTGTTGCCGCTATTCTGTTCCCAGCAAACTGTGGCCCTCCATATGTAATTATCTCTCTAGGGAGGCCATAACGCACAAATAGATGGAGCAGGAACTGTATAACAGATTCTTCTGTAGCTTTGGGCAAGGCCTCTGCTTCAACCCACTTGGTGACGTACTCTGTTGCCACCAAAATGTATGTTTTTTGGTTTGATGGCGGGTTGATTAGTCCCACGAAATCAAGAGCCCAACGCTCAAATGGTTCGATGACTATCTGTGGTTTCAAAGGCATCTCATCTGAATGACTAGGGCGTCCCGCTCTCTAGCAACTGTCACATGCTTGGACAAATTTCTTTGCATCTTTAAAAATTGTGGGCCAATAATACCCTGTTTGTAATACTTTATGTGTAGTCCTACGATCAGCGAAATGTCCACCACATGGTTGGTCATGGCATGCTTTCAATATATCAAAAATTTCTTTTTGTCTAACGCATCTTCTGATTTGCATGTCTGCCCCTGTATGAAACAAATAACCCCCAATCCAGGAAAATCTGGTACTTCGTTGAACAATCTGTTTTTGCTCATTAGGGGTTAGATGCTTTGGTAACTTACCTACTGCTAGGTAATTGGTGACATCCGCATACCAGGGTGTTTGAACAGCAACAACAAAGAGATGCTCATCTGGAAACTGATCTTCAACTACTGCTGCATCGACTGGTTTTGGCACTCTTGAGAGGAACTCAGCTACCGGGTTTTCTTTCCCGGGTCGATCCTTGATTGTAATATCGAATTCTTGCAATAAAATCAGCCATCTAGTTATTCTACCATTTGTGACAGGCTTATTTGCTAAATATTTTATAGCAGAATGATCTGTGTACAGGATAACAGGATATCTAGTAATGTAATGTCTGAATTTATTGATAGCATGTATAACAGCTAGAAATTCTTTTTCAGTGACAGTATAGTTCAATTTAGCAGGGGATAGATTCTTGCTAATGTAATAAATTGCATATGGTTTTCTATCCTCCTCCTGTCCAAGGACCGCTCCAATGGCTGTATCTGAGGCATCAGATGATATCTGGAATGGCAAATCCCAATTTGGTCCCCAAAGTACTGGGGCTGTAGATACGAGCTTCTTCAGATCATTGAAGGCACGTTCGCATTTTTCTGTCCAACAGAAATCGATATTACCAGTTAATGCATATAATGGTGCAGCAATACGTGAATAATGTTCTATAAATCTTCTGTAATAACCAGAGAATCCAAGAAAGCTACGTACCTCTGTTTGAGTAGTAGGAGTAGGAATAAGAAAAATTATTTGGATTTTGGCTGGGTCTACCTGAATTCCAGCTGCTGAAATGTAATGTCCTAGAATAAGTCCTTTTGTCATCATCATGTAACATTTTTCATGGCTTAAACAGAGCCTGGTAGCTATGCAACGTTGTAGGACTTTTTCTAGTGTCTCCAATGCTGGATCAAACTCATCTCCATATGGAGTAAAGTCGTCCATATATACTTCCAGTCCTTCATTTATTAGATCTGCAAAAATGCTAAGGATAGCCCTTTGGAATGTGGCGGGGGCATTACATAAACCAAAAGGTAAAACTCGGTAGGCGAATGTTCCCCAAGGACAAGTAAAAGTAGTTTTGTCCTAATCTTCAGGGGCAATCTGTATTTGGTTATACCCACTGAAGCCGTCGAGAAATAAAAGAATTTCTTCCCTGCCAAAGTATCCAACACTTGATCGATGAATGGGAGAGGAAAGTGATCTTTTTGCGTTGCCTTATTTAGCTCCCTGTAGTCCATGCAGATCCTCCACTTCCCATTCTTTTTTGGTACCACCACAAGCGGGGAGACCCATTTACTATCAGAGATAGGGTAGATGAAGTTAACATCTAAAAGTTTTTGAAGCTCAGCTTTTACTACTTTTAGGTGAGGGTTTAGTCTTCTCTGAGGCTACCTAACAGGTCTTGCATCATTTTCTATGTAGATGTGGTGTGTACATAACTGCGGGTCAATTCCCTTCATATCAGGGTAATCCCATGCAAATGCTTCTTTATATTTTATTAAAATATATATTAGTTTTGTTTCTTGTTCGGGTGTAAGATCAACGTTAATGTTTAAGGTCTTTCTAGGTTCGATTTCCACAATTTTACTATGTGCAACTGAAGTGATAGAGATTGTGTGATCATGTGCATCTTTGAGAGGTTCCGCTTCTACTTCATTATCAAATGCTGCTTTTATCATATGACACTGGGTACGAGATGTGAGTTCAGTTTGACTAATGAAATTACTGATGGCATCATCTCTTGTTTGGTCTTTGAACTCTAGTGCTTCTTGTATAGTTAATGGAGATCTGATGTTGTCAGTCGGATATGATACAGGGTGCCTATTAGTTTTAACTATAGTGATACTTGGCTGCGCTGGGGGATATAGTACTAAATTATTGATATCTACCCCTTTGGTTATAATCATGTTCCCTTGCCGACAGCCGATATAGGCATCAGCGGTAGCGAGCCAAGGTCTTCCTAAGATCAGTGGATGTCCATCAAGTCGGGTTTTAGGGTTTATTATCATAAAATCAGTTGGGTATTCCCAGGAGTCAACCGAGACCATGACATCATGCAGTATGCCTTCTGGTCTAACTACAGACCGATCGGCCAATTCTAGCAGAGTTGAGGTAGGTTCTGCAGATGTAATGCCTAGCTTTTGGAAAGTAGCAGTTTTCAATATATTGATTGCAGCTCCAAGATCAACCAAGGCATTGGTTATGGTTTGACCATAAATTTGAACAGTTACTATTGGGTTTCCTGGGTCCTCATACTTAATAGGTGTTTCCTTTCCTGACAATAGGTCAGATAAAGTACCGACTACTTGAACTCTTGGGTTATCCATTATATTCCTCCTTGGCCTTTTTATGCACAATACTTTAATAGTTTTTACGTATATCAGAATGTCTTGAATGGCCTGAAGGAATGGAATTTTTATGTACAAATTTTGTAATTCTCCCAGAATGTCAAAATTAGATTGTTGTATCGGTCAAGGTATGACTAAACGTTCTGGGAATGAGGGAGAGGATGTGGTTGCTTGATTATGAGTTTGTTGTCTATTCACATCCTCTTCTTGTGACACATGTTCTCTAGGTAACTGATCTTCAATCTGAACTGTTTTATTTCCCTCTGTTTGGATAATACGCCTAGATCTTAGCTGAAGATCATTGCACTCCCTCAGATCGGGTCCTTCTTCTGGTGTTTCTAAAATTTGGAGTGCTTGGATCGGTCTATTATCTGGGTGGGGATTGGGCTGGGCTGGGAGTTGCGGTCTCATATTAGCCTGGGGATTTTGCTGTAAAGCTGGCAATGTAGGTTGAGGGAGAGGGACATTCCCTACTGGCTGATTTGTTGGTCTCTGCCAATTATTCTGCCTGGCTGAACTTTGTGAAGTAGGGGGAGTCCATTGTGGAGGATATGGGCTGTTTTGCCAATATGGTGGGGGATAAGGGGGATTCGACCAACCGGCTTGGCTCGTCTGATTTAGCCATGGATTAACAGAAGGATATGACTGTGGTGACCAGTTTGGGAATGGGGGTTGAAATTGGATTTGCCATGTATTATACTGTTGAGCGTTATATTGGGGATACTGAAAAGAAGAAGTTGGATCTGAAAACATACTGGTTTGTCGCGGCTGCCACTGATGACGCTGGTTGAGCATGTACACCGTTTCTGGTTCTTCTTCTGCCTCCTTATATACTGCTTTTAGTCCAGGTAGTGAGGGACAACTTTCTGTTGAATGATCCTTTGCACAAATGGCACATGCTTGGACTGCATCTAGTGGGCATTCCTTATGGCTATGCTTCTTCCTACATCTTGGGAAGAAGATAGCTAAATTCTGTTCTGCCTCCATTTGCTTTTGCTTAGCCTACAAAACATCCAATTGTGTAGTCAGTGTTCCTAGTATATTAGTTTTAAAGTTTTCCAATAAATTTCCGATTTCAGCCCGCGTTACTCCTTCTGATGAGATTTTGTTTTCTCTTACAAACCGATCATGTTCTACTAGTTTGATCCGTGTACTGCCTCTTGAACTCCTGATGCATAGATCAATTATGTCAGCAAAACTTTCCTGATAAATATCCCCTTTTCCCATAATGTTTAATGTCTCAATCCATTGTTCTTTCATGCCTCTTATTAATGCTGTTTTCAACACATTATCGGGTAAGGGTGATGATGCATAGGGCGATCTTTGCAAATTATACTGAAAAGGCTCCACATATTCTTCTAATGTTTCCTTCGTCTAGCCACCATCTGGAATATTTCATCTTTTAGTTCTCTAGACCTGCAGTAATCTTGATATTTTTTTAGAAAAGATTCCTTCATTTGATGCTAATTATTTATAACCCCACCACCTAATCCCATAAACCATATTAAAGCAGCCCCTTTCAGGGTCGAGGGAAACAGTTTTAGTTTCTGGGGTTCAGTGGTGTAGTCATATCCCCTGCATAGTACATCAAATTCAAATAAAAATGCATCCGGATCTTCTGATGTAAGTCTGTGAAATGTAGGGATATGTTGAAGGGGAATTGCTTTCATGGGGGCATTTGCTGCAGAATCCACTATGGGGTATTGTATTGTAGAGGTTTGAGTGTTTGGTGGATTTTGAGCCATTGGGTCAAATATGTGCCAATAACCTTCTGGAATATCTAGAAGAGTGTTCCTTGATTGAGCGGGAATGGCTATGACAGGATTACTTTTAATAGCACTTCCTCTATCTGGAATTCCTATCTGAGGGGATTGGATCTTTTCAATAATAATTTTTACCGCACTTCCTTTGTCTGGGCTATTCAATGGCTGTGTTATCCTAGGAGGAGATCTTGGCTCTTCCCCTGTTTCCCCTTCTCCTTCACAAAGATTACTAAAATTCCCTTCTTGCAATCGCTCTGGAAAAGAATTTTCAATTTCTTGAAAGTCCTGTTCGTCAGTTTGACTATGCACCTCAACAAAGGCTATAGATGGTGAACTTGTGACCTGAAGGGAGCTAGTAGGCTGTCTGGAAATAACTTTCCTAGGTCCTACTGGAGGCTGAGATTCGGCTTTCTTATATATTTCGTCTATGAATGTTGTTCGACCAAGGGTCACCGGGCCCTTAACCTTTTCTGGCTTCGGCAAAGGTTTGGGATTTTTCTCCGGCTTTGTCTGCTTAGTCATGCACTCAATTTAACTACTAAATCTTTCTTAAGCAGATAGCAACAAATCTGCAGGAAAGTGAGCAAAGGAGCAGGGATTTTACATGCTCCGTACGTAGGTTCTTACCTTCCATTTTCAAAACCCAATTCTTCCCTAGCAGGTTCGTACACTACCCTGAAAAAGACAAATGGCTACAATCTTTCCCCGGCAACGGCGCCAAAATGTAGAGCTATAAAAAGGGTCTCTTTCACCTCTAGTTACCTCACATTAGAATGTCAATCCGGGAACGTCTTGCTATTTCAAAAGAGTGTCCCAATTTGAGGCTTAGCACTTGTCAGAGTAATGCTCGTAGTACAGCTACTTAAAGGCTACAAAAGTAAATGGCTGCATGTCTACAACTTAACTACTTCAAAAGGCTAAATCACACCAAGCATTGCATCAGTCGAAGGTTCGGTAGCAATAACCCATCCTTTTCATAACTGATGAGAACAAATCCGAGGTTTGGGAGCTAGGTAGTAGATGTTGGGGCTCACTACAGCCTGAGATCGTCCTTGATAAATATAAATGAAACGACAAGTAAAGGAAATAACGATGAAATAGAACAGCACATCAGCCAAGGGTTTGGTGGCAATAACCTATCCCTTTCATAACTGATGGGAGCAGATCAGAGGCCTGGGAGCCAAATAGCAGAAGCTGACACTCTCTACAGCCTGAGTCTGTCCTTAAGAAATGGCAAGTAAATGAAACAACAAATCAACAATCTTGAAATAGACCAACGATTGAAATGGAACAACAATTCAAAAATGGAACATCAACTAAATGGAACAACAATTCAGAAATGGAACAGAAATTCAGAAATGGAACAGCAACTAAATGGAACAACAACTAGAATAAGAAATAACCAAGTTCATCAAGCTGTGATTCTATCTAACCACTTCAATCAAAACATCAATCCTGCAGTCTCAAAAGAATTACAACCCTAAAAACATGCTTCTATTATTGATCTGAATAAACGCATGTGATTGCATCTCAAGATATAAACAATAATATTCAATAATCATCTGAAATCAGACTTCTCAAGATAACTGTCATACTGCTAAAACACAACCACCATGAACTCTGTACTGGAGTGATAATATCCTGTAGAGATTAATCAACACTTTAATGAATTGGTAACATAATGTAGTGTCAATATAAGACTTCAATTTGCAGGAACATTAAACAAGTTAAACATAACAGAGCGTGCAATATAACGTTCATAAAACACAACAGGTTACCAGATTACGCCTATGAACAAACCACACAGACACCACGCGTAATGGTACAAGAGAAAGTGTCCTCCAGGGCCGGGCCCTTAGCCTCTAGGGGTACACCGCTTAAAGTTGATCGAGGATCAAAGATAAAAAAGTAACCAAGTCTGTATTAATGCATGAAATAAACTTTACAACAAAGCGAGTCTTAATAGGACATAAAGATCATAGTTTTGATATGGTAAAAATTAATTACAACAGAACCTCCCCTATAGCCAACAATGCTATCTCTTATATAGGATGATGACGAAGATATCTAGATACAAAAAATAGATAAAATAGCGATCCCTCAGAATCTAAGATCCTGAGGGATTCGCAGATTCATTAACCCTGAGTCACTTCTTTCCTTTTCTGCTCTGAACTGGTATCTCCGCTTCCTTTTCTGGGTTGGTCCGTTTTGATCTGGTCTATTTGCGGTTCCCCGTCAAAGGGACAGCAGTTAGCTCCTCTTTGTCTTTCCCTTTGAGATGGCTAATTTCTGCTTTTCCTCCTTCCTGCACGTAAGAACGACAATTATCAGTTTTTCCTATTAACCTCACGTGTCTCGTTATTATCTAAGTTTAAAATGTAGAAAGGCTTATATATCCTAATGAAAAAGATACTGAAATAACCATCAAAACATACCTTCTTTGAGACTCTACAACATGCCCTAGACAATTCAACTCATTGAATGCCTCCTTCTATGAAAGTTTCCTAGCCTGAAGACTCTTGAAATGCCTACTTGGGAGACCAGTGCAAGCTTGGTCAAGGGTAACTGCGCTACAGTGCAGGTAGGCCCACTATGGCCTGCGCTGCAGTGCACTTAGGCCCTCTTTAGCTTGCGCTGGGCGAGATTGAGTGAAATTCACATTGGATTCTGGGAATATTCTTTGATTCTAAAGCATTCTAGAAGGATTGCTAGCTCTTATCTCATCCTATGAGGTCAAATTTGGATAGGCTATGGATCAATTAACCTCCTATCCTCTCAAACCTTGCTCCATGGAGGCTAACTCCAATTTTGGAAGGCCATTCAATGCCCAATTTATAACAAAACCACCTCCATTTCCTATAAATTGAGCACTCATCATAGTGATAAAGGGGCTAGAATCTTAAGTTTGTAAGGAAATTCTGTTGGTTTGAGGATTGAGTTTATGTTAACCAATGTTATGCTGTTAGAGTGTTGAGATTTTGATGTGGCGAGGGTTGAACTGAAGCTGTAAGAGTGACACAGAATCAAACTATATTGGGTGATATTCTTCCTTCTACATTAATAAAGAGCTTATTCTTTTTCTCATATGATTTTTCATATCTGTGATCATTATGTGTTTCAATGTACTCAATTCCATTATTTTATAGTTGATAGTTTATGTATGCTTTGATTATTTCTTGTTTCTGTTTCTCTTCATGGAGGTACCTTTTGAGCGGATTTAGTTCAAGTGGGAGTGATGAGAGAAATTCAAAAGAGATTTAGGAAGTGAATGGCAACAAGTAAGTTCCTCTATCTCATCTATCTTGTATAAGAAAAGGTTAAACTACTTTCATTTTGTTGTTCTAGGTGTAGTCACCCACCCAGGGAAGATGTGTTTATCCGTAGATGCAAATTCCATGTAGCACACATATGATATGGAAACACTAGTTAAGACTTGACACATATGATATGGAAACAAAAGCTAAGAGTTGACACATATGATATGGAAACACTGGTCACACTTATGAGTCAATAAACCTATTCGAGCAAAGTTATTAGTACAATGAATACTAGTAATCTTCATCCACATGGGTTTAGTTATAGTACAGTAACTATTACAAGATGCTTAGTACTAATACGATGATTAACCTTATCGAACTCATATGTATAAGTGAAATAGTACTACAAGCCTCACTTAACTTGTTTCCATTAGATTGATTGCCATAGTAACTCAACTTCTTAAGCATATTATGATTACTATACTAGCTTAATCTGATGTCAATTCATTACTGGTTTCATGTTATCTATGGAGTTATAAGAGTGTAACTATTAATAATACTTACATAACCATTCTACTTAGTAAGATACTAGCTCTCATCAATACCACATGTTCCATCATTGCAATACTATACCTATGCTTATGAATCACTATTTCTATTAGCTCATAGTAAGAGTGTAGTTATGGATAATACATGATAGCTAAACTAGTATTATGTCCATTACTATTAACAATTGTAATCACTAGTCTATAAGAATATATAAATGGGTGTACTATTATGATTGAACGCAATGGTTGCAATAAGCTGTAACACCAAGTTGTTTACTGCATACAAGTAATGCTTGAACTATCACCTTTGGTTAAACTAACACTTAGACTGTATTCATATTGGTCCAATCAACAGAGTAAGTAGTTATACTGATACAACAAGATAAGGTGTGATTTATTACCATTATATAAAGATATTAGTATCTTCTGTAATCATAACTTGTTACATGGTTATATATATATATATATATATATATATATAAAACTTAAAACAGAGTTACTAGAGTTATTGGAAATGAAGCAAACTATCACTATAAGCTAAGTTGAAGTAGTACATTGGAATACAATAATCTATTAATACAAGTAAGCTGATAGATATTTACATATGCAACAAGATTAAGCACAGTTCTAATGAAGTAACATGAGTTGGGACCATTGTACTCATAAGTATTGTATAAGGATAACACATCGTATCCACCAATTTTGTACATAGTATGTTGTTCAGACTAGAGCTTGTACCTATTCATATCAGTGTTTCCACAAGAGGTGATGATGGGGCTTCAGGACTGTTGCCAAGATGAAATGGATATGACAAAGGGGGTTGAACTTTCACATCAACTATCCCAAAAATAATTGAACATATTAAACTCAAAAGAATTAGATATGTATTGAGGTGTTTCTCCATGAAAGTCATTTTCCAAACGTCCAAAAGAAGAGTTAACTGAAACATGAAATGTAGAAATTTGTTAAACATGAAAAAAATTAGTTATTTTATCATTATTGTTCAATTGGAAGAATGTGAAAGATTCAAAACAATTAACTTTCTTGGGAATAAGCATCATATCACTAAATATTTGATTTATTTGAAGTGTTAAACTTTTTGTCCCCAAAAACTATAGGAACACATTTACAAGTCAATTGATATAGTAAAAAACGGAGGGAGTAAAGGAGGATTCCCCATATAGGAAGAAGAATAAATTGTTGTAAATGTAAAGGTCATATAGTTTTCTAGCAGCACCATAGATATATTTATGAAAAAGAACTCGCCAGACTTCATCACTCTCCAATAAAATATGACATAAGCTCTCACAGATTAAGCCTTAGATAGAGATTTTTCTTTCATTTTTTGAGTATCAACTACAGAGATGAATAGTATATGCCACAACTTGAGCCAAAACTTTCAATCGTTCCTTCACTTGTTGGGGATGGTCTCCTGAATTATATATTTTCCAATTGGAAATAGGATATTGTGCATAGCCCTAATTGTTTGGATTATCCCTGTTATCAAGAGTAGACAGAAGACAATATTTCTCATAGTGGTCATCTTGAAACTATTGGTTGATTGCGTAACATAACTCCAAGGCTATAAAGCTATTGAGAGCTCAGACATTTATTCATAATAAAAACTGAATCCCATATCTAGACACCCATTCAACTCATCTAAGTCCATGTTTTTAAGCTTCCTAACTCAGGGAGTAGTAGAAGTATGTCTGAAAGTTGAATAAGGAGAATCAACTTTGGCATCTTTTCTGGCTGAGTCAGAATTTGTCTTAGAGGATTGAAAATCACTGAAATAATTATAATCACAAGACAATTCCTGTGATAAAGATTTATCTCTTTTCCTTTCCCAATATTTCTCATGCTAGTATTCTCTACGAGAACTATATAGGCTTCTTCTACTTCTACATTTCTTACATTTTCTGAAATCTCTGCACTGATCTGCATCTCCATAAACTATGTTGATTGGCTTGCTCAGAAGCTTAGTTAAACTAGAGAGTGGGGACTTCTTCTTGTACCCTGAGATAATAGATGCTAAAATCCCTCATTAGACGAGTCTTTCTTTTTACTTCACCTTATGAGACTATCACACAATATTACAGTCCATTCACCTCAATCCCTGAATTCTAGATGCAAAAATTTATCTCTCTGTACAATGGAAAATATTTAATTTTGTAGTAATCTAAATTATCTCAAACATATATAGTGCCCAATCTTCTATAACTTGGAGTACAAGGCCTCAAAACCTCAAACCCCACTCACTCCATTCTTCCATCATTAATTTACCTTTCAAACAAAAAATTGATAGACACATTTTTTGAGAATAATATGTCATTACTTTAATCCTGAGAGTGACCATAGAATGTTATAATTGAATGAATTCAAATATCCAATAGAATTTTTTGTATCGCATTCATGCCTATTAAATTTTGATGATTTTATATGTTCATTTTAAAAGGCCAAGTTTAAAGGATTGTGAGTTAGTCCTTTTATGATCGACTACTTATCCAAATAATTACATGTTTTGGTGACAAAAATCTACTCTTCCAAATTGTGTTATTGTTTCTGTGCAGTTCATCCAAACAATTTCAACTAGACAACCCCTCAAGTCTCAATTCAAATATTGATATAAGTGAAGTATGTTTAGTAGATGCACACTTTAATATCACTACCATCATCCTCCCTCTATTTCAATTGTTTTCAAAAATATCAAGTTCATTTGTTTTCAAGCATTGATATGATCTATCATTGGCCGTCCCTCCTTTGTTTCATTGTCTTCAAGAGCTATGGGCCCACTCATGTTGATGCATTGTTCTGGTCTACCAATGAAGGAAGGATTTCAAAACACAGAGAACATAGAACAACAATCATGGTTACCAGAGAATAAATACTAACAACCAAGAGTGTGTACAAGCCATCAAGAGGATATCTCAACATGCATGGTGAATATCAAATTGAAGAAAGGCTCCCATGGAAATTCATACTATCATATACTCATGTAATTCCAAGCTTCCTAATAATATTGGAACCTATAGTTCGAATTCATAAGAGAATTCATTGATGGAGAAAATGTGTGTTCCCCAACGCAACCATATTTCTTACGTATAGTGCTAGTACTAGATTATTGGTCTTTAATGATATCATTTTGTGCAATGAATGTAAGCCATGACTTAAACTCACTATCAACCTTTGTCTTATTTACTAAATCTACTTGACCAATGAATTCTTTGGCTAAAGATAGTACTTGAATTAATTTTCATATAGTAGATGCAATCCAGGACTTAATCTCATTATCAAGCTCTATCCCATTTACTAAATGCACATTTGTATGGAGAAGGGAACAAGAGGTGGAGACAACTATTGTTCCTACAATGAAAATAGATGGAATTCTCATATTAATTAGGAAATAATATGGAATTTCTATCCAAGAGCACTCGAGCAATGTAAAATAGTGTACATAGTGCACACATACCTTTACCAACAATCTCTTCAAGATCCTTTAAAATTCTAAGAAATTTTTCCAAATCATTAGCCCAAATGTTTCTCCCATCAATTACTCCATCAAAAAGGTATTTGTCCTCAGGAAAGCCAAAAGTTTTGACAATGTTGAGTGCTCTAGTTCCATGTACTAGATCCAACCCAATAGAAGATACAACCTTCAACTAAATGATGGTCCTAAGGTAAATGATATATCTTAAAAGGTTTCTCGCAGGGAAATATTATTAAGGCTCCAAAGGAAAATTATTGTGGAGGTCATAGATAGATCTAGGAGTTGGTTATACTTTGATGATGCAGCAAAAGGAAATCATTTCATATGTGCAGGTGGAATTATTTATATTTCTGAGCTTCATATTATGAAGTTTAGGGCTAGCTTGGGATGTGGAGCATACAATTTTGTTGAGATAATGATGCTAAAGTTGTCCATGATTTTAGTTGTAGAAAAAAGGACTTCTCATATTCAAGTCTCTAGTGATTCAAAGTTGGTGATAAAATAGTTAATTGCAGAATATCAGATGGACAACTTTCTTCTCCAACCAATATTAGAGGAAATTAATTTTCTAAAATCCTGTTTTACATATTTATCTTTCTAGCATGTTTACAGAGAAAGAAATAAGATATTTTATGAGTTGTCTAAAGGAGGAATGCAATTGGAAATTGAGAAATGGATGTTGATGGAAGAGTTCAATGACCTCTTCTAGGAATCAAATCACACGTCTTGTTATGAAACCAATTCACAAAAATATAGAAAAGATAGATAAACGACTTCAAAATCAGCCTCCTCGAGGGGGAAACCTCCTTTACATTACACAAATTAACAATTCTTGGATGATACAAACGAAAGAACCTCCTTTCTATATATAGGAGTCTATGGGGTCATAATATAATCAAAGCCGACATAACAATAATAATATAAGGGCACAACAATAAAAATAGTGGGCTTCTATGGGGCACAATAATAACAATTGGGGATAATAGGGACACAATAATAACAATAAGGGCTACAATGACAATAGTAATGGGGGAGTCACTAGTATTGTAGGGACCTAACATGCTCCTCTCCTTCAAAAAAGTGTTGTCCTCAACGCCTGAGTGGTTTTGGATGCTTCTGTATAAAATTCTCATCCTCCCATGTGGAATCTTTAGCGGGTAAGTTCTTCCACTTGATGAGATGCGCCGAAATTGATCTATTTCATAGTTGTCGAGTTCTTATTCTGTGACTGCTTCAGGTTCCAATATGATTTTTCCTTCCTCGTCAAGTTTTGGTAATATTGTTTGAACTGGGAGCTTGTCACCTATAACCTTCTTTAAGCATGAAACATGCAAAACTAGGTGCACTCGGGAAGCTTCAAGAAGCTCCAATTTGTATGCCAAAGTACCAATCTTTTGCAACACCTTTTTTGGACCATAATAATTTGGTGATAATTTATTATCCTTCGTAGATTGCTTGAGGGACATTTGTTTATATGGTTGTAGCCATAGGAATAGCTAGTCACCTACATCAAAACTTATTTTGTTGTAATGTTGATTCTCCTGTTGTTTCATTATATTCTGTGCCAAAGTGAGGTTATCCTTTAAGAGCTGGAGAACTTGTTGTTGATGCTCGATGTGATATTCCACTGCTTGAACCTTAGAATTTTCTCTAAAATATTATGTGATGGATGGTGGATGATATCCATAAAATTCCATAAATGGGGTCATTTCTGGTGCAGTATGGAAGGAAATGTTATACCACCATTCAGCTAGAGGCAACCATTTCACCCATTGTGTCTATTTGTTAGAGACAAAGCAACGAAGATATCCTTCCAAACATTTTTTTACTATCTCAGTTTTCCCATCAAATTGAGGATGATAAGATGAGCTATGAGCTAACTGAGTACCAAGAAAAGAAAATAATTTTTTCCAAAACTTTCGAGTGAAAATAGGATCTTTGTCGCTTACAATAATCTTTGGGTTTCCATGTAGCTTTTCAATTGTTTCCATAAATACAGTAGAAATTGTACTCGCTTTAGATGGATGAGATAATGCACAAAACTGTGCATACTTGGTAAGTCTATAAATTACCACCATTATCACACTCTTTCCTTGGACTTGGGCAAACCTATGATAAAATTCATTGAAACCTCCTCCCAACGTTGGCTTGGAATGGATAAAGCTTGCAATAGACCTAGGCTCTTAATTGTTTCAACTTTATTTTGTTGGCAAACCTTCTGCCACAAACTTTTGAATATTCGATTTAAGGCCATCCGAAAAAAGTTCCCTCTTAAGCCTATGGTCAGTTTTTAAAAATCATAAGTGCCCTCCTAAGGGAGAAGTGTGCAATTCCATAAGAATCTTTTGTTTGATTTGGGAATTCTTACATAGGTATAAGCGATCTTTGTACCATAACAAATCATTTTTCTAGCTAAATGTATCAGATTTACTGGGATCTTGTTGTAAATTTTGAATTACTGCCCACACTTCTTCTTCATTCTTCCATTCATCACTTGCTTCGTTTATCCAATCTAGTTGGATAATAGAAATGGTGCAAATAAATGCTTCCACATCCTCATTGTTTCTTGATAGTGCATCTGCCACAACATTTTTCTTCCCTTTTTTGTAGATGATTTCAAAGTCATAGCCCAACATCTTTGTCACCCATTTTTACTGCTTTTCTGAAGATAATCTTTGTTCTAAAAAGTATTTAAGACTATCATGAGCCATTTTTACCTTGAAGTGTCTTAACATTAGGTAGGGTCGCCATTTCTTAAGTGCATGTAGTATTGCCAACATTTCCTTCTCATAAATAATTTTGTGTAAATACTTTCCTTTGATTGGACAACTTTCGAAAGAAATGTGTCTTTCTTCTTGCATTAAAATAGCACCAATTCCATTTCCTGAGGCATCACATTCCACAATAAGGGTTTTTGTGAAGTCTGACATAGCTAAGACCGGTGCTTGGCACATTACCTCTTTAAGATGTTCAAAGGCCTTCGTTTCTTCTAGAGTCCATGAAAATGCACCTTCCTTCAATAATGTTGTTAAAGGTGCTGCTATTCTCCCATAATTCTTAACAAACTTGTGATAATACCTTGTCAACCTGAGAAATCTTTGCAGATGCTTTATGGATGTCGGAATTTTCCATTCCTTAATGGCTTTAATTTTTCTAGGGTCTACCTTAACACCTTCATGAGATACAATATGACCCAGATATTCCACCTCTTGTACTCTAAAGAAACATTTGGAGATTTTTTCATATAATTGTTTCTCCTCCAATAGTTTGATCACCCTATCAACATTTTGAACATCATCCTTCCAGGACTTGTTGTAGATTAGTATATCATCGAAAAACATTAATACACATTTTCTAAGGAAGGGTTTGAAAATGGAATTCATCAAACCTTGAAATGTAGAAGGTGCATTGGTAAGGCCAAAAGGCATGACCAAAAATTCATAATGACCCTCATGAGTTCTAAATGTTTTTTTTGGAATGTCTTCAGCCTTCATTTTGATTTCACGTTATCTTGAATGAATATCCAACTTGGTGAAGTAAACTGATCCATGTAATTCATCCAATAATTCATTAATTATAGGAATGGGAACTTTATCTCTGATAGTGATCTTGTTGAGCTCCCTATAATCTGAGCACATGCGCCATGACCCATCCTTCTTGTGCACCAATACTACTGGAGCAGAGAAAGAACCTTGAGTAGGTTGAATTATACCAGCCTCTAGCATTTCAGCAACCATACATTCAATTTCACTCTTTTTGGCATAGGGATATCTGTAAGGCCTAATGTTTGGAGGAACACTTCTTGGAATCAAATGAATAGCATGATCATGGTCATGAATAGGTGAGAGGCCTTTGGGAGTCTCAAAGATCTTTGAATGATTGTCCAAGGCTTTTCGGAGATCTGGAGAAATAGATGATTTCGATGTGGGAACCTCTAGAGAAAATAATTGTGCAATTATGCCTCGTTGTTCTTTCTTTAGAAGCTTTCTCATTTCGTTAGAGCTTATTATATTTCCCGGTTTCCTTGTGATACCCATTAATTCAACTTCCTTTCCTTCCGAAGAAAATTTTACGAAAAGTTCTTGAAAATTAAAAGTTATTATACCCAAGGATTGTAGCCATTGGACTCCTAGTACAACATCAGCACCACACATTGGAATGGAAAGCATTGGGCTATTCAATACACATTCTCCCATGGATAGCTTGATATTATGGCACTTTCCATAGCAATTTATGGTTCCTCCACTTGCAACCATCACTTGACACTCTGGTGCTGGATATAGGAATCAATTCAATTCCTTAGCTATCTTATAATGAATAAAATTATGGGTACTTCCCGAATCAGTCAACACTATTACCTTTTTCTTCTTGATATGTCCCTCTATCTTGATAGTTTGAGGAGTGGTAATTCCAGCTAATGCATTACAAGATATGGTCAGATTCATTTCTTATTTCTCCACGGTTTGTTCCTAGTGTATATCCTCTTTTTTTTACATTTATTGTTCCTTTTCTACCTCCTCTTCACAATCTATGTAAACTAATTTCTTCTCGGCACACTTATGACCTTTAGTGTATTTGCTATCATAACTATAACAAAGCCCTTTTTCTCTTTTTTCTTCAAACTCTTGTGGTGTCAACCTTGTAGGTTGTGGAAGGCTAGGGGAAACAACACATCCATCTTTATAGTTGTGAGTGATAGGCTTCCTTCTTGACATAATTTTGCTTTCCATTTTTCTTGCCAACCTGAATTCCTTCTCCAATGAATCAGGTTCCCAAAGGCGAAACTCATGTTGGATGTTATCCTTTAAAGCCCCTATGAACACATCAATCCTATGCCCCTCTAAAAAAAATTTTACCCTTATATTCAGTTTTTGGAATTCCTTAATGTGCTCCATCATTGAACCCTTTTGTTTGAGATTTATCAATTGGCTAAAAAAAAGTGTTCCTTTTTGTATCCTCATAATGTGTTGTCATTTCTTCCATAAAAATTTCCCAAGTGACAATTTTTTTATGAGATAAAAGTCATTGATACCATACAAATTGATTTCGTTCCAAATATAAAGTTGCAATATGTACCTTTTGTTTGTTTTGCATATTATGGAGATCAAAATATTGCTCCATCTGTAGTATCCATGTTACGGGATCCTTGCCTTCAAACTTCCTCATATTTATCTTTGGGTCTTCAATCCACCGTTATATTCTATTAAATCATGATTAACATTTATTTTTTTCCCATCATGAGTTTTATCTATTACCTTTTTGCCATTGGGAATCCTTTCTTGCAGTAACTTTTTCAAATCTTCATTCAAACCTTCCATGTCCATCTTCAAATATTCAATTTTGTCTTTCATACCATCTATCTTAGCTTCCACACCTTTCTTTAAACCATCCATCTTATCTTCTACACTCTTCTTTAAACCATCCATCTTAGCTTCTGTTACTTTTTGTGACAGTGAAATTTGTTCCACTTGATCTCGTAATTTTGATATATCATGTTGCATTTCTTCCTCTTCTTCATGATTCATGCTAGAGATTTCAAGTTTCTTACTAGGTGTTTCCATTTACTTTCTTCGGGGAATCAATTAATGATAATTATTCTTCACTATGTCCTTTGAATTCCTTCAAACTAACTTTTGAAACTAAACTTATGCAAAATTACAAAAAAACTACACACTTTTTTTCACTTTGTAGGATCTTGATATTGAATTTTATGTTTCTCTAAAATTTCAAATCTGCAAGTACTTAAATTGCTAATTTTTGTAGCCCTTTGAGTCCTCTTTCCAACACCACCATTCTGATTGAAATTGGATTCTCCAAGAAAGAGTTATGCCCAATCTCCCAAGATGACCTGATTATACACTTCTTCAGTAGAGTGAACTTGTACGAAGTGCCATGTGTCATTGTTTCAACCTTCAGACTTGTTTGGGATGTAATTCGAGAGCCTGTAAAAGCCCTAACATCCTTGGGTGATATCTCTAAGAATATAGCAAGACAATATCTGAAATTCAGACCTGAGGATCATCGAGATTTTGACTCAAATGGTTTTTTTTTAGCTTCTGAAATGTCGCAGAAAAAAGTTGTAGCAAAAATGCCACGATGACCTGTTTTGGAGCAGCGAAACCCTAGAATCCAATGCTCTGATACCAAATGTTATGAAACCATCTCACAAAAATATAGAAAAGATAGATTAACGACTTCAAAATCAGCCTCTTCGAGGGGGAAACCTCCTTTACATTACGCAAATGAAAAATTCTTCGATGATGCGAATGAAAAAACCTCTTTTCTGTATATATGAGTTTAAGGGGTCGCAATATAATCAAAGCTGACAAAAAAATAATAATATAATGGCACAACAATAACAATAGTGGGCTTTTATGAGGCACAATAATAACAATATGGGGACAATAGGGCAACAATAATAACAATAAGGGCTACAATGACAATAGTAATGGGGGAATCACTAGTATTATAGGGACCTAACACTTCTTGTTTATAAAATATGAATGAATATCTTAGTTAGAAGTAAGGGAAAAATGTTGATGTTTATTTGGATGATTTTACTTAATGTTTCCATGTTTACTGCAAATCTTATAGACTATTTCTAAACTTGAGGAGAAGTGTGGAGGATTTAAGTGGAGGATCATATGATGAGGCCAAAAAATTTGGGCTTTCGGAGTAGATTTAGTTTTTTTTACAACTCTTGTTTTATGGCATACTGAAGAACTTTAGGAAGGATCATCTTCTTTTATCTAAAATAAACTAGGATTTCTATCTTGTAAAATTCTTATTGAAAATGTTGTAATACAATTTACAAGATGTAATCCCTTATGTAATGGAATTACAACATTTTTTCATTGAAAAAAAAAAAATAAAGAGATAGAAATAAGGCAAACCACTTATGCTTGAATTCCCTTTTGAGGACTAGCTTGCAGTCCTTGCTAAATTTTATGCTTCTCACTGAGATATAGTTTAGAAAATCTTTCACTTCAAAATGGGAGACTTATGATCTCTTTATAACATCAATGAGTAAAAATTACAAGTAAACGCTCTAAAAATTAAAAACTGCAATTAAGCCTACACTAGGATCTTACATGTTTTTTTAAAATGCTTCAGTTTTTTTTTCTAAGGTTAATCTATTGATATAATACAAAATTAGTTACAAAGTTTCCTGGCCACAGAGGGAATCGGCCTTAATCAACATGCAACCATGAAAATTGTCTGAGATTGCCCCAACAAAGGGGAAACCAATCCAAATGAGAAATGTACAAAAGACAACCAAAGTTAACCCACAATTTTCCTGATGAGACCATCCAGAATGCAACATCAAAAACCACCATCAAAACCAACATAGAAAACCACCCAAAAAGCAATAGTTTATCCTAACTAGACCAACCAACTAGCAAGTTACCCTGAGGACACATAAGCAAGATAGAACGAGACCAAGAACTAAAAGAAATGCCACATGGTAGATGTGATACGCGTCACAAAGTCATCCGGAGCAGCAATTGTACACGCCCATTCATCTGGGTTGTCTGCCTCGCCATGTCCCACTGCCTGATGTCCTCTCTCCCTGCTTTCGGCCTCAACTGGCGAGCTCGACGTTTCCTCCAGATGGCTTTCCACAGCCTGCATGTCACTTTGAATAGGAAAGTCATCATGCGTGTTGCGGGCAATGGCTTTCCCATGCCTTCTGACTGCCATTACCTTCCTGCTCATCATTTTTGCCCCTGTTCCGACTTGGGCCAGCACCATGTGTCTCCTCCATGGAAATAGTCATGGCAATGTGCTGCTCAGGCTCTTCAGTAATGGAGATAGAGAAGGTAGCAACAATTACCGGGAAATTCAATGAGCTATGGAACCAAAAATGCGTCGTGTGAGGAACCTGATCCGAAGGCAGAGGAGAGGTTGCAATGCGTACCACTGCTTCTTCGCGTCTTGAGCAGTAGAGGTAGGCTCTGCCTCTGCCACTTCTGGTATTCGGGTAATGACCTACAAGACTATACTGGCAAGACTATACTTGCAGGGATTTTCAACAGAGGAGATAGGGGAAGCCGAATTATGGCTATCCATAGCATGGGAGCGCGAGATTCCACCTTGCGTGCCACCGCGTTAGCTACGCATATGGTGGCGGACCCTGGTGAAAATAGGAGTAGTTAAAAAGTCAGGGGGGTGGAAAAAGAATTAACAGAAGAAATTTGCACAGAGGTTACAAAGTTCTGGGGGACAAGAGTCGAATTGCAGAGGTTTGTTTGGGAGTGGTGGAATCCATTACTTAAGTCAAGAAAACACACAATCTAGCATCTGCACCCAGTACTAGTTCGCTCAATCGGCTCTCCTGCCTGCAAAGGGAAAGCACAGTGAAATAGGGGCAAAATGACTGAAATGTTCTCTGGCTCCATGGTTATGCAAGTAATGGCCTTACCTTGACTAGAGCATACACTAAATGCCGCTTGCACGGTGCCATTAATATCAGTCAGATTGATCTTGGGATGGTTGCAAAGGGCCATGTGGCCGCCCCACCCGCCGTCGTCCCATCTCATCGTCATAATCACCTTAATTAACACCCGCATATGGGGAAAATGCTTCAGTTTTAATAATATAACCCTATTTTTTATTGATCTATAATTTTTCTACATCGAAAGTCAATTTATAACATTAGAAAAACTTTTCACTACCTAAATAGTCATTTCATTCATTTTTTTGAAGTTAATTTACTCTAGTTTCGGTGGACTATTTTTGAATGAAAGAAAAGATAGCATGAGAAGTACAATGTATGCACCTTCCTGAAGGATGAAGAAATTCCAAACCAATAACTCCAACCCAAAACCCATCTGGCCCTCATCAACAAAAGCTAACTCCAAAAGTGATGACCGAAGCAACATCATTTGCCATATTAATTTGTCTCTACCACATAACATAATAAAATTATTGTAAGAAGAAGAAAACCAAGCCCTAAATGTTGCATGCTATGAAAACAAATCAGATTCGAACTCGCTATTGGAATAAACAAAGACTTAGATAAATTTTCTTGTTCTTAATACTAACCAACAAATGATTTTAGATTTATATATATTAATGACAACCTACAAGGTTTATATTTTATGAAAAAGTGAGCATGACAAAACGTATACCTACAAAGAATATAAAAAAGGTGTCCCAACTTGATTCCATCTAAGGAACGAGGGTTATCCTAAGGATAATACTCAAAAACCAATATATAAACTTTTCTACTCAATACACTCTACTTGCTTCCCACTGTCAAAAAAAGTTATTTTGTCATAAAGGACTGAAGAGGGTTTCTCTCAAAATATTCCCTACTATTCATTGACCCCATCTGGGACTGAAAAGACCTAATTTAATTTTTCTTAAACACCTTCCAAACTACAAGTTATACATATCAACGATTTCCAAATTCCAAAACAAAAACTAAGCTAGTTCACCTCCTATTTGCATATTTCATCTAGTATATTCATATTAGGAAATTTGGTAATCATAACGAGTATTAAAAAAAATAACTTGGAACCTTTTTTTCATACCTGAGTTAGAGAGCACAATAGGGGAATCTAGCAAGGTATTAGGGTTGAGACAACGGGGGTGGTCAAATAAGAAGATCTTACCCCACCAAGCGAAGAAACAAAAGGCAAGAACTTAAACAAGGCTACGTTCAATCTGGGTGCATTTAATCCCCCTTGCACAACCAATCTCTCTGCAAAACTTCCACCACGAGTCCTCGAAGGTGATTTATGGACTTCATATTCCAATTTATTCTAGGTACGTCATACACAAATGTCTTGGACCAAATGATTTCCTAATATTAATGTTTTTGAAACCTATAATGTGAATTTACACTCATTTGCAAATGCAACATGATATAATTTTTCTTAGAAAATAATATATGATATAGAACATGGTTTTTATGTGCTCCTCAAGTTGGTTCCTATAGTTATGTCATTATAGAGTAACACCTATAGATAGGCATCAAAGATGGGAAATCCAATACTTCACCATGATTGTGTATTTGGAATGATTTCCTTTTATCTCTCTTTTGTTTTTTATTTGAATTTTTATCCATGATTTTTTTCAAGTTTTGAGTTTCACTGTAGACAATCATAATACATTCTAATGGATGCAAAGAAAGTGAAAAAAAGGAAAAATTTGCAATCAATGTGAAACAAAATTAGTAAAACAGAGCTAGACTTGGACTTAAATATAAAAAGACAGTTATACATGAATATGGTATGAGGACCATAATTCAATCCATATACAACTAGAGTTGGGAGTTATAAGTGAAATAAAAATATATAAAACCAACTTCAGAGTTTGTTCTTTTCTTCTAGATTCAAGTGATATATGTATCAACATTAAATTCTAACTTAATTTATTCTCTGGGTGCCAATTTGGTGGCCTAGAAGAAGAGGTGATGGAAGGTAAACATACCTCATACACATCTTCCTGAGGAGAAATCATATCAGAACTGGATGGTGGTGAATGGAGATAAGGTAAATTTTTCTGGCATAGATGACCAGTATAATGCTTCCCTTGCAAAAGTATGAATTTTTGTGATTTAGGATCACATTTCCTTTTGGAGGATCTCTGCAATTATAATTAACTTGCATATATGGCCTAAGTTCACATATTTAGTGTGTCTACTTATCTTTTTAAATATGTAGACAAACATGTTATTCACTAATCTATTTCCTATATTCCTTGCATGTAATATTTTTTTGGAAACTTAGTAAACCTATCTAAATATTGTGTGGATTTTGCAGATGTTGAAATTTCCCAATAAAATTTTCAATAATAATGGCAAGATCAAAACCATTATAGATGTTGGTTGTGGTGTTATTATATTTGGTGCATATATCCTTCGTCAAGTGATATTGTGCCAATGTCGCTTGTGCACCAGAATTATATTTAGTTTCCTTTGGAAAGACGATTTCGTTCAATTTAACTGTATTCAGAAAACTGAGACTATTGTATCCAACCAGATCATTCCAATTTGCACATTGTTCTAGGTATAGAATTGATTGACTTGAGAGTTTATACCTTTTGCCATAGGATTGAGAGGGGACAATACAAAGCTACAAGCCCTATTCAAAACAATAACTGTTAGATAAGCATAAGAGGGAGAAGAGAGATGTACGTGAGGTGTTATCTGCTATGAGGTGCATAAGAACTTTTCCCTTTGGTACCCACTACCCACATCTGAAGGGTGCCATAGAGTTGTTACTGATGTTGCTACGTCATAACCCTGTCGTTTGAATTATCAGGATCCACCTACATATATACTAATAAGTAAACTATGCTAATTACTTATAAGATAATTGCGCTAATAAGACCAATAGGCCAACTATCAATATGAGAAATAAGGGCCCACTAAACTCCTGTCGCATCATTTTATCCACCTGTTGCATTCGATCCACTTACCGTGGTATGGATCCAATGGAGGTCAATACCTATTTTTCTTGGTATGTGATTGACTCACGTGGTGACCAACCAATGATTTTATGCAGAACATCTTTCTATTTCCATTCAGAAAGGATCCAAAAACATATCTAGGCGGAACTTACTCAATGGTTAGTAACACCTACCCTAGCAAAACAAACCATTTTTTGTTTATTATTATGAGCCTAACAAACCATAGAAAACTACCTTCTTCATTACCTAGGACTTCGAAAGACACATGTGAAAGAATTGGTTCTATGATACTTCTTTACTCCTATAATTTGGTAGGGTAAGAACTTATCAACCTTACTTAACTTAGTTGCCTTACTTAGTTCCCAAGAATGATCTAAAATAAGGGCATGATTAAAGATAAAATCGAGTTTCCTTTCCCGATATATTATTGCTAGTGAAGGCAGGTCACTTAAGACAAGGGGATATTTTTCCTATTATTTCACCTAAAGCATATATGAAATATGAGCAAGATCTCCTGATATTGAATGTCGTGAGAAATAATAAAAAAATTTGAAACCTAATTTGTTCATACTTGAGTTGGACAGAAGAACAGGGGAATCTAGTAAGGTAGTAGGGATGAGACGAGGGGGATGGTCAAATAAGAAGAGCTCACCCCACCAAGTGAACAAACAAAAGGCAAGCCCTTAATTAGGGCTACTTTCAATCTGGGTGCATTGAATCCTCCTCACATAGCCATTCTCTTCGTAAAAATTCCACCACCAGTCCTCAGCGGTGATTTATGGACTTGCCTAAACTACTCATCGGCACCGATTCAGTCATAAAACCCTATGAAATATTACAAGGATGATTCTCTTTATCACTCACTATTTTTTTGTCACCATTAAAGCCCGTCGAGGATAAGGGATTCAATTTTTTCTCTTGAGCCTGTGGGATTTCAATCTGTGGACTTGCAAGAAGCTGAGAGAAAAATTGGGAACCGAAGCCCTATGCCACTATCGGGGCAATAAACGTTGTTTGGCTAGTTAAGGGGACCAATCTAGAAGCCCCATCTTGTTATTTTCTTCATTCCCGGCCATAGATTTTGAAAGAGTTTTAAGGATGGGTTGTTCCCCACTATACATTTTTTAGAATTTTCCATCAACCCCATCTTGTTATTTTCTTCATTCCTTGTCATGAATTTCACATGAGTTTCACAAACCATTCACCAATTCGAGAAATCGAACCTGAAAAGGATTTCAATAAAATAGATCTATAAAGGAATTTCCTCTCCATATGCTCAATAAAGTCCCTTGAAAATCACATAAAATTTTAATCTATTCACATTGGTATATACAGTGTGTATCCATCCAACCCATGCTATCGGCATGTGTGAATAAAGTCGAAAAATTGTTGGAGGATTGACTGGCTAGGGGAAGGAAATTTATGGGGACATTGTTTCAAAGTGTTTTCTCTAATAAAAACCAAATAACTAAAACCCCAAACAAATTCATTACTAGCAGGTTGTCTTGAAAAAAACCCTTGAAGGGACTTGTAAGAAAACCCAAAAATGTTAGTCTAGTTTCATTACTTCAAACAAAATTAAATGAATACCATCAAAAGGGTTATGAATTTACCTTGTTGTTTACAGTGTGAAATGATTAAGAGAAAATCATATTACTGTGTAAAAACGAAGCCTTAACTGACACCATCAGAATAATACTAAAAATCTTCGCCTAACCCTCACACTGGAGTTGTCCTCTGTCCACATAAAATGAGTAGATTGACAAATAACTAACACAAGGGTAACATACTCAACTACCAATTTCGTCTAAATTAAATGTGTTACATTGTTGGGTAGTCAATCAACAAGAATAGTATGGTTAACCTTTCATGTGCTAAGTGTTGTAAGATTGTTCACTAAAATATAGAAAGTTAAATAGTCCCAAATCCCTATTTAAAAGAAAAAAATGTCTTATAACTATCTAAGTATAATTATCTAAGTTAGTTCTTAGGAAATTATTCAAGTTTATTTGAATTGATAAAATAAAGAAAGAAATGTAATTGGTTTGAAACATTACAATTTATATCTTAAAATTATTTATGAATCTCCTTATATCATAAGGAACATTCAAACCATATTTACAAATTGAGATGTTTTTCTTTAGAAGGCATAGAGTTTGGGGTTAAGTGGTTAGAAAAGCAAAAAACTAAGGATATCAATAGAAACCAAGAAAGTTAAGTACATCTAAAGATATCGAGTAGACATCATAGAAATTAGAATACCTATCCTCATCCTTTACATTCACAACATCTTGAATTTTCGAGTTAAGGCATATAGTTTGGGGTTAAGTGGTTAGTGAAAGTTAAATCTAAGGACATCAAAAGAAATCAGGAAAGTTAAGGACATCCAAAGATACCAAGTATACATCATAGAAATTGTAACACCTATCCTCATACTCTACATTCAAAACATCTTGAACTTTCAGTAAGAAGAGCCTCGAGTAGGATGGTTATAAGAACAAATTGAACAAGAAATAACAACAAAAGAGGTCACTAAAACCAAATGGTCTGTCCATTTTGTAGTCTACACTAGTGGATTGCTACAAACATTTTTCAAAAATAGTGTTTATATTTATAATACACTCTTTGATTGGAAAATCAACAAGTACATTGGATGATAGAATATACCCTTGCTGATGACATATGCTCCATATTCTAGTAGGAGTTTGACATAATCCTCAAAACCATATGTTGTTACAATGTGCTAGTGGTAAAAAAAATATATCAGTAAATTTTTCTCATACCTTACTTGAAGAAGTGTACCCCTTCGAAAGAAAGGCCACAAAACTGAAATGATCAAAATAGGATTCTTGTTGTCAACTTACACAAATTAGCTTTTCACAATGTGTACATAAATAATTGAATTAGATATGCTTCTCTAGTATTGTGAACAGAGCATTGTCTCACCTTAAATACTAAAGGCGCAACATAGTAAGAGAATTATAAGAGCAACCTCCCTCTGATCATTTGTATAGCTACTTGTTGTGCTCTACAACAACCCCCCCATTTCATATCATCTTTACTTATAAATATTAACGTATGAAATGGGTCCCTTCAAAATTTAATTGGTATCAATTCTTTTATTATTCAAAAGAGGTCCGATAATCTAATGAATTCATTTCATAAAACCCTGTTTGAAAAGACCCAAAAAAGAAATAAGGCAACTCTTTGTCTTTGCGATAAAGCGATCGCAAGATCGCATATCACAATGACATAAGAAATATAAATAAGTGGCACATTGATTACCCCCGATGCGATACTGCAATCAGCGATCGGCAACAGTTTATACACATCTTTAAAAACACACATAACATAAGCACCGACGCGACGCGATATCGGCGATCGGGTATCGGCGATACTCCATATGCGGTCAAGGCAGTTTAAGTCATTTACTCCGATCCGATGCGATTGCGCAATCGGTAGTCGGGAACATCCCATGTACATTAATAAGGCGCTTAGGTTTTACCCCCGATGCGATGCGATATCGGCGATCGGGGAATCAACAATTCACTCTAAATGCACCTTGTCATATTTTCTTCGCGCTAATCCAATGCGACATCGCAATCGGCGTTCGGAGGATCCTATGCTTATGATTATATAATGCCCATTCTCCCCATGCGATGCGATATCGCTATCGGCGGTCGGAATCTCAAAAGGTATAGCTTGAAGATATAAAGTGTTATTGATTTCTGATCAATAAAGCGCGGATTTTGAAAAAGCCGTTAAATGGAGGGATAAGGTGATGTATTCATATTTAAAGTTTTGCCCCTTCGATTAACGATCACCTGCGCTCAACCGCCAAAATATCCATTGCACGCTTAAGGGAGTCATTCAACCGGATAATGGTGTAATAAGCATTTAAGGAGTAGCAGGCCTTAAACGGCCATTTAATATATCTGCAATATCTGCCCATTGATTGGATCCGCAGCCATTTTTGAGAATTAATCTCTCAGCACGCTTCAATTGATATATCTTTCCCACCATGAGTCCTCATCATTATATTTCTATGTTACAGTTTTTCTTGCCTTTGTGCAGGATTCATCTTCTAACAGAAGCCTGAGCATGATGGGAAAGAAATCTAAGAAGACCGCGGGTTCCGCTGCTTCATCAGTTGCAGGACAAGCTGCCACAGATAAAAAGAAGGGCTTAATATCGGATACTACATGCACGGGCCTTACTAGAGCTACATGGCAAGGCACGTATAATTTGATTGAAGCCGAACAACCAGAGAAGGCAGTAACAGAAGCTACTGCAGATCCTACTCGCAATTCTGAGTCCACTCTCAAAGACTTAGCCGACTCTTTCCTTCACAGGATAGCGGCCAGAGAACAAATTCTCCCTTACACAGACGTCGTGCGATGGGCAATTGAGGAAATTCCAATCCTCGACAGCACTTTTTGCACCAGAGATGGGAGGATTTTTGGATCATTCAAGCCAGAACATCTAAGGCAAATGTATCATTTGCCTGAGCCAGAGAAAGTCTATAACAAGACGTTCCTGGAGAAATTTGCAGTTGATAATGAAGTAGAATCCAAACCCATCTGGGATTGGAGGCAGAACCCAGCCAAACACAAGCACGAGTCTTCCAGTAAGTACTCAGTCGATTCTTTGGCTTCTCCCTATTGTTATGCGGGGATAATGATGTGTAGGCTATGTGGATTACATGACTCTGCTAATTTTACCATAGAGATGGTTCCTCTAATGGAAGCAGCAGTAAACAGCATAATTATGGATTGGGCTACTATTCTCTCTGATAAGTTAGCCGTAGCTGTTCGTGATTTTAGAAAAGGTTCTGTTGTTACTGAAAGGAAAATTCCCCCGTTTTATTACAGTGCATACATTTTAGATACGTTATGTTTTAATTCTGAGTTTCCCTTCCTTGGTTGGAGGTGGACTACCCAGGACCCCTCACCCATTCATATATACCACCAGAAATTGTGGAAATCCTCCTACAAGGACCATTTGTATCAAATCTGCAATGGCTTTATGGTTCCCATTCATTATTCTATTTTTGATAAGCCCATTCCTAGGATCTCCTACCTAGCTTCCTTTGATTTGCCGGTGGTAGCAAGTTGGTTTGGAGAAGAGAGATTTACCTACATTAGAGTTTTTGGCAGCCAAGCCAATCCACATGTTCTCCCTTTGTATATTCCAGATAAACTGCTAGAAAGAGAGGTCTCTTATCAAATTATGGCAGAGAGTACTACACAGACTCTCAAGAAAGAAAAGAAGAGGGGCTGGCCCTCTTTTCCCTTGAGAATTGGTGTATATACTCTGCATGATCTCAAACACGCAGAAAAGGAAGCCACAAAGATGCAGTCTTTAACCCTGGCCACTATCCCGAATAGGCTATATGATTCAAGCAAACATGCCTATGCTGCATTAGAACAGGCCAAATTAACCAAATTTGATCATCAAGAAGATTGGTTTGACGACCTATTTGTTTCGAACGAAAAAATAGGTCAAGCTAGAGAACTTGCTCGATTAAAATATAATGATCAAGGGGTAACTGAGTTCGATAAACTTAGGGAGCAGAGGTTGCAAACTCTGCCTCTAGATTTACTGGAAACAACCCCAGCGACGTCTTCAAGCAAGTCTGGTCGGCAACAGTCAAACCAGCCTCCTGTTATAACAAAAGATCAAAAGAAACAACAGGAGGAAAATCAGAAGAAGCAACAGGAAGAAATGCAGAGAAAAGAACAAGTGGAAAGGCAAAAGAAAGAGGTAGAGGAACAACAGAAGAGGGAACAAGAAGAGAAACAGAAAAAAGAACTGGCAGATAGGCAGAAAAGGGAACAAGAAGAACAATAGAAGAGAGAACAAGAAGAACAACAGAGGAAACAGCAGGAAAAAGAGCAGCAGAAGCAAACCACCGATGTCAATATAGACACTACCATAGACCCCAAATTATTTCAAGAATGGCAGCAATTTCATTCCATCATCAGTGGATTGGAATGTTCCAAATATGGGGACACTTCCAAGACAAATGACACGCAGGACATCACTTCTCCTCAGGTTCTAAGCGGAACCAGCAGCCCACCCATTTCCCAGGATGTTGAGGTAATTCCTAAAGACCCTTCCGATCAAATTGTTCTCCAAGTGGAAGATATTCCTCCCTTGGATGTTTTCTATAGCCCAAGGCATAGGGCAGTTGTGAAGCGATCAAGAAAAAGACGAAGGATTGATCAACCTTCTGTCTTTCCAGAGCAAAAAGTCACGGGCAATGTAGTATGGAAGGAGGAATTGGACCCCTCCGATGACCTAACAAAGCTATCACAGTATGCAGGTGCCTATTCTGCAGCAACTATCGACAAGGCATCGGAGGTAAGTCTTCTGCTGAAGACTAAGGACCAAGATATTTTTACATTACAGGCAGAGGTGACCGAGGAAAAACAGAGGGCAGCACAAGCAGAGGAGCAGTTGCTGGTACAACAACAAATGAATCATCAATTAACCCAACAATTGCAGGAAGAAAAGCAGAGGATTGACCAAAGCACAATCCAGAAACAAAAGGAGTTATCGGAGGCATTAGCACAGTTGAGGACAGCAAATGAGCTGATGCTGAAAACAAAGGACGAGCAAATAGCTCAATTATCATCACGGCTCGAAGTCATAAAAGGCACCCAAAAGGTGGAGGAGTTCAGAGCAGAAGCATCACAAATAAACAACGCTCTAATATCACAGATTAGACTCCTGTGTAATCAACTCACTGAGGCAGAACCATTGTGCGAGCTAACTACATCCATCAATCAGCAGGTAGAGAAGGCCATGAATGAGTTGGACCAGGCTGATGAGCTCATAAGTGGATATCTTGACTGGCAAGATTCGGATGTGGGAAAAGCAGTGAAGTTGCCTAGAATCCAAGAAACATATAAGGACATACTCTTTACAGAATGGCACACTCAAGTGATGAAAGCAGAAAGGACGGCTTCAAGATGTAAATTAACCGCAAAAAATATGATTGATCTAGTCAACAACACCCTCTACCTGGCAAACATGATCTCCCAGTGTACACCTGGAAGGATAACAACAACAAATGTGATTGAGCAAACAAGTTATCCTGACTTAGAGGAGAAGGGAAGATTAATCACTGGGGTTAACACTTTGACTTTTGATGCATATTGGCTCTTTCTGATCAAGCCACACACACAAAGGTCTGCCCTCAAGTGTTTAACTGATGCACTCGGGTGCATAATTCCCGATATCCAAGATGCCACATACGCTTCTCAGCTCAGTTCGTGCCTCAACAAACCGCCTGAAGTAGAACCAATGCTAGTGGTAAATCAGCTCAGGTTTAAAGGCAAAGAGCCTACGTGATGAATCATTGCTGCAGATTGCCAGATCGTTCCAAGAAATAGGATCAATAGTTATTGATACCAGTTATGTAGGATTTCTATTTATTTGATATTTAGATTAGCTTAGTATTTATAGACCCTTTCATTGTTTTGGAAAGGGTCGTAAAATTTTGTAATAGACTTAAAGACTGAAGTTTGCACTACTGTGCTTCAGCCTATATTCTTTTATGAAACTCGACCAATCGTTCTTAATTTGACAAGGAAGTTTCTTTATGCAATTGCGCACTACTGTCTTTTGTTAAGATGTTTTCTGAGTTGAAGGAAGGACTGTGACATAGCGATTGATATACGGGAGTGTTAATCAGCATATATGGTACTATTATCTGTATCTGTATTCATTCCTTTTATATGAATTGTTGTGTAATTACTCTTGCTATTGTTGAATACATGTATGTGCTATAACAGCAAATCTCTATCTCATTCCACTATTGGATGTATTGCGATCTGCCCTTTTCTTTAATCATGCATGTAAAAATGATATAAACAATGAAGTGTAGTAATTTCGCTGTTATCACTCTGCGTAACTATTTATGCACAGCAGTCTTGAATGATTTAATATCTATGTTTTAGAGATGGAGTCATCTATATGCCTGTCTTAAAGCACAGATCATCAAACGCTACGCTTTAGAAAACAATAAGTTCCCGGGATAGATCATAGTTATTATATTTTTGCCGATAGTTTTAGTTATTCGCTTATCACCAGCATATTCTATAAGCCATTCATCCATCCCATCTACCTATAATTTTTGGGAAACTGGTCCCATTATCCCCAGTCGGAGCCACTATTCCAAACGGAAAAGGAGTTGTATCAAGGTCCGGACCGGGTGGTTTCCCCTATGTTGTTGCAGCGATTTTCAAGGCATCAACATAATTGGCGCTAGAAGGAGGGCCATCAACTGTGAATGGCACATAAGTCCAAACCTATAAGCCATTCTAAGAGTAATTCTCCCTCCGAATCCCCTCGACCTTCCCATTTGCACATTGGTTCGTCGGTATCCAAACAAGGAGAAGGGGAATCAACTACCACTGCTCAAACCCATCATACCCCAGAACAATTAAGTCTTGAATCACCTGAAGTCCAGTCTCTAATCCATAAACTTCAGAGCTTCTAGGTTTCACCACAGAAATCTGAGGTATCAGAAAGCAGTGCGACTTCGCAGTTCAATCTAACTCATCCTCTCACCAGACTTCAGAGCGAAAAACTCGGTATTGAACCCACTGAGTTCCCTTTACCCAAAAGGAAAAAGGCGAAGAAAATTACTGAAGGATCTGATAGTGAAGAGCTTTCATCTACATCCTCCATTGCGTTTTCCCCTCTGCGAAGTCAACCATCCACTCCCCCATTACAAATTGTCGTTCACTAGGGATTAGAAACCTCAACATCCCAACCTGTTCAATCCTCATCATTAATCCCTTCCCATACATCTGGAATTCCAATGGTAGTATCAACCACTGTCGCTATTATAATGGCAGACCCATGGACTAGGCCAGGTGCAGTCAACATGCCTGCACCATTACATGATCTACCAGATGCTCCTGAAAAATGGCTGCCTAAATTTAACCCAGATGATGGGACCCAGGCTGAAGAACACATTAATAATTTTATGTTAGCAGTTAACCTAAAAGGAGTGACAGAGCAAGATGTTGTTGTAAGACTCTTCCCCTACACCTTACAAGGATCAGCAGGATCCTGGTATTTTTCCTTACCCTCTGCTTCAATTACCAGTTGGAACACATGCCAAGAGCAGTTTCTTACCAAATATGGAGATGATAGGTCCTTAGCTACTTTAATAAACAACCTCTCCAATCTGAGAATAGAGCATAGGGAACCAATAAAGGAGTTTAATTCCAGATTTAATAAACAAATCCCTACGGCTTCCAAACCAAGTGAACAAATTCGAAGCGAATGGTACATTACCGCCCTACCTGCCAACATAGCCATTTTTGTGGACAGGGCTGGGAAACCTACCTTAGATGAAAACATGAGAGAAGCACTTGCTGTTGAGAAGCGCATCAACACTCTAGAGAAGAAAGCTGCTCTGGAAGATAGAAAAGCTAAAAAAGTTTCATTTAAAGAGGATTCCAAGAAGAAAACCCCAAAGGACCCGTATGACATGGAGGGTTTACAAAAAGTCCTTAAAACGTTGTCTAACGAAATGGTCGAAATAAAGAAGCAGGTGGCCGAAACCTCAAACAAAAGACCATTTAGGACTTTTAAGAAAACTGAAACAAAGCCACCCAACGTTATATGTAAGTAGATTCAGAGCAAGAAGAAGAGGAAGAGGAAACAACCTCACAAACCGATGATGAGGAAGAAGTAGCTGAATGCCACGGAATGTGGGATTTTATACTCCCAAACTCTGATACCGAGAATGAAGAAGAAGCCTTTCCAGTTACTACAAGAAGTAAAAGTACTTCTGAACCTGCCCAGGCAACTTCAAAGAAAAGGAGTGCAGGTGCTACCACAACAAAGGAAAAAGTTCCCCCAAAAAAGTCGCCTGTAGTAGTTCCCCAAAACCAGCCTTCAACTTCTAATTCTCCTTCAACATCAAAAACATTAGTGGTATCCGATTCAATGGAATATAACATTGTTGATGACATGAAGAAAACTAAGGCAAACATAACTATGTTTGAGCTTAGTAAATTAAAGCATCAGCAAAAATTACTTCTTAAAGAATTGAATGCTGTTCCCTCTACTCCCCTTCCCAGTGCAAAAGCTGCTAATGATTCAGGCCAACCTCCTCCAGGCATGGTTGAAGCTACCGATTCAGTACTAATTGGAGATAGATCGAATTCTCATACTCCACCCTTCCTGCTGATCTATGAGATTTATAACAGAAACTTGCACAACTGTTTAATTGATTCAGGGGCATCATCCAACATAATGCCAGCTTTAGTTTGCTCTAAACTGAACATTGAACCCCAGAAGTCTGCTATTCATATTGTAGGGTTGGACAGGACCAAAATGCAGGTTGTGGGAGAAATTAATTCTGTAACTATCAGGTTGTCTGCCGATCCCAGGATTGTACAGAGAATTGATATCTTAATTGCTGACATACCTGAGTTCTACGGTTTAATTTTGAGCAGAGATTGGTCCGAAAAATTGCATGGGTATATTTCCACAGATTGGTCACATATGTGGCTTCCCTATAAGGGAAAGCCAAATCAAATAAGGATCGATCGAGAGAAGCATATGACCCACACAGTTACTGAATTTGAGCAAGAAAACCAACCTGTAGCATTCAACAACAACATTTTGGGGAACTATTCGTCAGAGTCATTCTTTGGCAACTTTGTTGCCCAACCATCGCCTTTTTCAGTTAATCATTTCACATCTCAGATTGAAAATTTTTCACAAACTGATAAGTCTAGATGTTTTAATGATGCTGAGGAAAATGTAAATATTTTTGTTAATACTCCTTTATTTTGGTCTTTATATTTTGATGGCTCTAAGTCCAGCGAGGGCTCAGGAGCAGGATGCATTTTGGTTAGTCCACAAGGAGAAAAGACAATGCTGTCTTGTAGGTTAGAATTTGACTGCACTAACAACACAGCCGAATATGAAGCTTTAGTCCAGGGATTATATAAAGCAATCGGCCTCGAAGTGCAATATCTAAAAGTATTCGGTGATTCGGAAATCATTGTCAAACAGGTGAGGAATGCAATTCATTGTCTTTCAAGTCACCTCAAGCATTATCAATCGCTAGTACAGGATCTTACCTCACACTTTTCAGCATTCAACATTTCTTCCATTCCTAGGTCGCAAAACTCGGCAGCCGACCTACTAGCCAATGTAGCTTCTAAGCTTTTACCTTCTGAAGACTATAGCCTTGATAGATTTTCCGTAGAATTACTTTTTAGGCCTTCAATTCCTGACAATGTCACTAATTGGAGAGTATTTAACCATGATGAAGATATCTTGCAGTTTCTAACTTCCGAAAAGTCCTATGACAACCAAATTATTGAGGAAAATGACCATGATCTACAGATGAAAGAAACACCTCAAGAAAATTCAATTCCTAAACCAGTGGTAAAGCTCGAGGATCTTTATGATATCAAAGACAGGTTTAAACCTGTAATTAATGCAAAGCTTCAAAGTTCTACCCTTAGATTTGAATTGATAAATCTAGGTACTGACCATGCTCCTCAAAACATCAATTTAGGATTAGGACTTTCTTTGGAAGAGAAGGAAGCATTTATTAAACTATTAAGAAAAAACAAACAGGTCTTTGCTTGGAAGTATGATGATTTGAAGACATATGATACATCTATTATCCAGCATACCATTCCTATGCTTCCTGATCCGAAACCGATTCAGCAAGAGTTAAGAAAAATACATCCAAATTTGGAGAGCCAGATAAAGTCGGAGCTTAACAAGCTCTTGAAATCCAAGATTATTTTTCCGGTCCGACACTCAAACTGGGTCTCTAATATGGTGCCAGTCAGAAAGAAAAATGGCGACATCCGAATTTGTATTGATTTCAGGAACCTGAATAAAGCGAGCTTGAAAGATAATTTCCCATTACCTACTATGGAGCAAATACTCCAATCAGTAGCAGGCTCTGAATTGATGTCCTTTCTTGATGGATTCTCAGGATATAACCAAGTTCTGGTTTATCCTGATCACCAACTTAAAACCACATTCAGAACAAAATGGGGAACATATGCATATCAGAAAATGCCTTTTGGACTTATAAATGCAGGAGCGACATTTCAGAGAGCCATGGATATAGCCTTTAGAGGGTTGATTAATCAAACAGTAATCGTCTATCTAGACGATATTACTGTATATTCTAAGAAGAGGTATAATCATTTGCATGACTTAAATCAAATCTTTCAGTGATGCAAAAGATATGGTATTTCTCTAAACCCAAAAAAGTCTTTCTTTTCTCTTGATCAAGGAAAACTCTTAGGCCTTATTGTGTCCAAAGATGGCATTTATATTGATCCCGATCGGATCAAGGAAATTTCTGAAATCCCTTTCCCACACAATAAAAAGTCGATGCAGTCATTTTTAGGCCAGATTAATTTCGTTAAACGATTTGTTCCAGATTTTTCTCAAATTATTTTACCACTTCAGACAATGATTAAGAAGAATTCAATCTTCAAGTGGGGATGAGAAGAAAAGCAAGCCTTTGATGTAATCAAGCAATCAATAATCAATGCCCCAGCCTTGAATACTCCAAATTTTTCTAATCATTTTACATTGTATACCATTGCATCCGATGTGTCTTATGCTGCAGTTCTCACGCAGCCAAATGCTCACAATTTAGAAGCACCCATATCATTCTTCAGCTCAAATCTTCAGGGTGCCGAATTAAATTACTCAGATGTAGAAAAACAAGACTTTGCTGTATTTAAAGCGGTAAAACATTATAGACCCTTTCTTTTAAAAACCCATACAAAAATAATAGTTCCTTTCCCGGCAGTTAGGCAACTGTTAATCGAAAAAGAGCTGGGTGAAAAAAGGGCAAATTGGGTCACAGCGCTTCAAGAGTATGACCTAGAAATTAACCCAGCAAAGATTGTTAGGGGTCAAGGTTTTTGCAGGATATTGGCAGGAGCATCCAACATTCCAGAATCAAGCGATACAGATCAAACTCAAGAAATTAATCAGATAAGTGTTACTGATTCTGGATCTCAATATGCAGATTTAATCTTTTATTTAAAAAATGGTTATGCTCCTCCGAATTTGTCTTACAAAAACAAAAGGGCCATTAGATTAAAAGCGAAGAATTTTACCATCATTGATGACGTGCTTTTTAGACAGAATTATGATTCTATCTTGTTAAGATGCCTTGAAAAACCTGAAGCCCAAAAGGTTTTGCAGGAGCTACATGACGGACCAGCAGGAGGACATTTCGGAGCTGACACAACAGCGCACAAAATTATTCATGCTGGTTACTATTGGCCTACTTTGTTTAAAGATGCTCATGAGTACGTAAGGAAATGTCTAAATTGTCAAACTGCTAGCGAAAGACAACGTAAATCAGTTTTCCCTCTGCAACCAATCAACATTGAGCAACCATTTGAGCAATGGGGATTGGATATCATTGGAGAGATTACTCCAGCATCTTCCAAATAGCATAAGTATATCCTTACTGCTACCGATTACTTTACAAAGTGGGTTGAGGCAATCCCTTTAAAGACAACAAAATTCTGAAGCAATCATTGAATTCATAGACCAATTCATTATTACCAGGTTTGGTGTCCCAAATGCTCTTGTTTTTTATAATGCATCTTATTTCTCAGGCAATGCTATGTTTGATTTCGCTATTAAAAGAGGATTTAAGTTAAAATATTCTGCTAATTATTATCCCCAAGGAAATGGTTTAGCAGAATCTACTAATAAGAATCTGATTAAAATCATTAAGCGAACTATCGAACAAAATCAGAGGAATTGGCATAAATCCTTAGTGTTTGCATTATGGGCTGATAGGATAACACAGAAAGCTTCTATTGGAACTTCTCCATTTAATCTTGTCTATGGAAAAGAAGCAATCTTACCCACAAATCTTGTTCTTCCTTCTTTAGCCCTAGTGCAGTTTATTGAGTAAACTCCTTCCTCTTCTATTCAGTTTAGACATGACCAGATCCTAAAATTAGAAGAGGAAAGAGAAAAAGCCAAGGTTATCCATGCCAAACATCAGCAGGTCATCAAAGCAGCTTTTGATTCAGTCTCATCCGGTTCAAAACAATTCCAAGTCGGTGATTTAGTTCTGAAATGGGACAAAGGCCATGAAGACAAAGGTAAACACTCCAAGTTCCAGAAGTTGTGGCTTGGACCATTTCAGATCTGTGAGAAGATAGGCCATTCAACCTTTATATTGCAAGATTTATCAGGTTTGAGAGATTCTCTCCCTGTTAATGGCCTTGTCTTGAAGAAATTCTTTAACTGAGGAGGTAACCCCTTCTCCTTTCATTTCAGTAGGATTTTATAGTTTGTAGGATTTTAGGAAATAAGGTTGTGAGATGTCTCCCATTGACCTTTTGCTGTGTTTGAAAAGTTGTCCCATAGAACGAATATGAACATTTGCTTTTAAAATGGTAGAACTTTTAACCAAAAAAGGATAATTTCTAGGAAATTATATATCTTTGTATTCTGAAATCACAATTCAAATTTTGTCAACTCCTCTCAAAGCATAGAAATACTGTAAATCATTTTCTGTTTTTAAATTGGTCTTTAAAGGTTATCCATACCAAAATAGAAATCAATCCAATCTCAGCATCTTCAACTCTTACTCTGTCATCCATTTACTCTTAAGAAGAAGATTGTTCACCCCATTCACTAAAGTTTATGATTACTCAGAGTGTAATTCTAAAATATAAGAGATTAAAGATAAGAGGTCTTATTACAAGCCTGCTTACCATGTTCACGGAGAAATAGTTTATCTGACATTACCAATACTGCAAACCAAAGCAGGGTAATGGCTTGAAATTACAAGACAAGGGGTCTCATCACGAGCCAGCTTGTTCAGTTAGACTACTATTAGTGAGTGGCATTGTCAACAGCGGGCCACCAAACCAGGACAATGGCTTTTTATCTTATTAAAAAACAAAGAAGAAAAAAGGAAATGAAGTACAAAATATGAAAAAATATTTTGAATCCATTCTGTTAATCATACTCTTAATTGAATGGGACAATGGACAATCATATGGTTAAAAGGTATCCCTGTCGAAACTATAGATGTTTGCTGGCAGCAGAGGCTCTACCTATGACAGATGAGTTTACTATAAAGGCTGATCTGGCAAGGTATTCTATTTTATCATCATAAACCAATAAAGGCCTATTTTAAATCTTAGAATGTTTTTATTTTCTTAAAAAAGAGGAAGTCAACAAAATAGTTTCTTTTTATCAGAATATATAGAAATCTAGTTGTATTAGAAATTTCCCAATTGATTAAAACTCTATTTGTTGAAAAATTTTAAATGTTTCTATTTTTCAAAGAGATAACTGGTTCTTCCAGCGAATCGCCAATTGTTGTGCTCTACAACAACCCCCCCATTTCATATCATCTTTACTTATAAATATTAACGTATGAAATGGGTCCCTTCAAAATTTAATTGGTATCAATTCTTTTATTATTCAAAAGAGGTCCGATAATCTAATGAATTCATTTCATAAAACCCTTTTTGTAAAGACCCAAAAAAGAAATAAGGCAAATCTTTGTCTTTGCGATAAAGTGATCGCAAGATCGCATATCGCAATGACATAATAAATATAAATAAGTTGCACATTGATTACCCACGATGCGATACTGCAATAGGCGATCGGCAACAGTTTATACACATCTTAAAAAACACACATAACATAAGCACCGACGCGACGCTATATCGGCGATCGGGTATCGGCGATACTCCATATGCGGTCAAGGCAGTTTAAGTCATTTACTCCGATCCGATGCGATTGCGCAATCGGTAGTCGGGAACATCCCATGTACATTAATAAGGCGCTTAGGTTTTACCCCCGATGCGATGCGATATCGGCGATCGGGGAATCGGCAATTCACTCTAAATGCACCTTGTCATATTTTCTTCACGCTAATCCAATGCGACGTCGCAATCGGCGTTCGGAGGATCCTATGCTTATGATTATATAATGCCCATTCTCCCCATGCGATGCGATATCTCTATCGACGGTCGAAATCTCAAAAGGTATAGCTTGAAGATCTAAAGTGTTATTGATTTCCGATCAATAAAGCGCGGATTTCGAAAAAGCCGTTAAATGTAGGGATAAGGTAATGTATTCATATTTAAAGTTTTGCTCCTTCGATTAACGATCACCTGCGCTCAACCGCCAAAATATCCATTGCACGCTTAAGGGAGTCATTCAATCGGATAATGGTGTAATAAGCATTTAAGGAGTAGCAGGCCTTAAACGGCCATTTAATATATCTGCAATATCTGCCCATTGATTGGATCCGCAGCCATTTTTGAGAATTAATCTCTCAGCACGCTTCAATTGATATATCTTTCCCACCATGAGTCCTCATCATTATATTTCTATGTTACGGTTTTTCTTGCCTTTGTGCAGGATTCATCTTCTAACAGAAGCCTGAGCATGATGGGAAAGAAATCTAAGAAGACCGCAGGTTCTGCTACTTCATCAGTTGCAGGACAAGCTGCCACAGATAAAAAGAAGGGCTTAATATCGGATACTACATGCACGGGCCTTACTAGAGCTACATGGCAAGGCACGTATAATTTGATTGAAGCCGAACAACCAGAGAAGGCAGTAACAGAAGCTACTACAGATCCTACTCGCAAGTCTGAGTCCACTCTCAAAGACTTAGCCGACTCTTTCCTTCACAGGATAGCGGCCAGAGAACAAATTCTCCCTTACACAGACGTCGTGCGATGGGCAATTGAGGAAATTCCAATCCTCGACAGGACTTTTTGCACCAGAGATGGGAGGATTTTTGGATCATTCAAGCCAGAACATCTAAGGTAAATGTATCATTTGCCTGAGCCATAGAAAGTCTATAACAAGACGTTCCTGGAGAAATTTGCAGCTGATAATGAAGTAGAATCCGAACCCATCCAGGATTGGAGGCAGAACCCAGCCAAACACAAGCACGAGTCTTCCGGTAAGTACTCAGTCGATTCTTTGGCTTCTCCCTACTGTTATGCAGGGATAATGATGTGTAGGCTATGTGGATTACATGACTCTGCTAATTTTACCATGGAGATGGTTCCTCTAATGGAAGCAGCAGTAAACAGCATAATTATGGATTGGGCTACTATTCTCTCTGATAAGTTAGCCGTAGCTGTTCGTGATTTTAGAAAAGGTTCTGTTGTTACTGAAAGGAAAATTCCCCCATTTTATTACAGTGCATACATTTTAGATACGTTATGTTTTAATTCTAAGTTTCCCGTCCTTGGTTGGAGGTGGACTGCCCAGGACCCCTCACCCATTCATATATACCACCAGAAATTGTGGAAATCCTCCTACAAGGACCATTTGTATCAAATCTGCAATGGCTTTATGGTTCCCATTCATTATTCTATTTTTGATAAGCCCATTCCTAGGATCTCCTACCTAGCTTCCTTTGATTTGCCAACGATAGCAAGTTGGTTCGGAGAAGAGAGATTTACCTACATTAGAGTTTTTGGCAGCCAAGCCAATCCGCATGTTCTCCCTTTGTATATTCCAGATAAACTGCTAGCAAGAGAGGTCTACTATCAAATTATGGCAAAGAGTACTACACAGACTCTCAAGAAAGAAAAGAAGAGGGGCTGGCCCTCTTTTCCCTTGAGAATTAGTGTATATACTCTGCATGATCTCAAACACACAGAAAAGGAAGCCACAAAGATGCAGTCTTTAACCCTGGCCACTATCCCGAATAGGCTATATGATCCAAGAAAACACGCCTATGCTACATTAGAACAGGCCAAATTAACTAAATTTGATCATCAAGAAGATTGGTTTGACGACCTATTTGTTTCGAACGAAAAAATAGGTCAAGCTAGAGAACTTGCTCGATTAAAATATAATGATCAAGGGGTAACTGAGTTTGATAAACTTAGGGAGCAGAGGTTGCAAACTCTGCCTCTAGATTTACTGGCAACAACCCCAGTGACGTCTTCAAGCGAGTCTAGTCGGTAACAGTCAAACCAGCCTCCTGTTATAACAAAAGATCAAAAGAAACAACAGGAGGAAAATCAGAAGAAGCAACAGGCAGAAATGCAGAGAAAAGAACAAGTGGAAAGGCAAAAGAAAGAGGTAGAGGAACAACAGAAGAGGGAACAAGAAGAGAAACAGAAAAAAGAACTAGCAGATAGGCAGAAAAGGGAACAAGAAGAACAACAGAAGAGAGAACAAGAAGAACAACAGAGGAAACAATAGGAAAAAGAGCAGCAGAAGCAAACCACCGATGTCAATATAGACACTACCATAGACCCCAAATTATTTCAAGAATGACAGCAATTTCATTCCATCGTCAGTGGATTGGAATGTTCAAAAGATGGGGACACTTCCAAGACAAATGACACGCAGGACATCACTTCTCCTCAGGTTCTAAGCGGAACCAACGGCCCACCCATTTCCCAGGATGTTGAGGTAATTCCTAAAGACCCTTCCGATCAAATTGTTTTCCAAGTGGAAGATATTCCTCCCTTGGATGTTTTCTACAGCCCAAGGCATAGGGCAGTTGTGAAGCGATCAAGAAAAAGACGAAGGATTGATCAACCTTCTGTCTTTCCAGAGCAAACAGTCACGGGCAATGTAGTATGGAAGGAGGAATTGGACCCCTCTGATGACCTAACAAAGCTATCACAGTATGCAGTTGCCTATTCTGCAGCAACTATCGACAAGGCATCGGAGGTATGTCTTCTGCTGAAGACTAAGGACCAAGATATTTTTACATTACAGGCAGAGGGGACGGAGGTAAAACAGAGGGCAGCGCAAGCAGAGGAGCAGTTGCTGGTACAACAACAAATGAATCATCAATTAACCCAGCAATTGCAGGAAGAAAAGCAGAGGATTGACCAAAGCACAATCCAGAAACAAAAGGAGTTACCGGAGGCATTAGCACAGTTGAGGACAGAAAATGAGCTGATGCTGAAAACAAAGGATGAGCAAATAACTCAATTATCATCACGGCTCGAAGTCATAAAAGGCACCCAAAAGGTGGAGGAGTTCAGAGCAGAAGCATCGCAAATAAAAAACGCTCTAATATCACAGATTAGACTCCTGTGTAATCAACTCACTGAGACAGAACCATTATGCGAGCTAACTACATCCATCAATCAGCAGGTAGAGAAGGCCAGGAATGAGTTGGACCAGGTCGATGAGCTCATAAGTGGATATCTTGACTGGCAAGATTCGGATGTGGGAAAAGCAGCGAAGTTGCCTAGAATCCAAGAAACATATAAGGACATACTCTTTACAGAATGGCACACTCAAGTGATGAAAGCAGAAAGGGAAGCTTCAAGATGTAAATTAACCGCAAGCAATATGATTGATCTAGTCAACAACACCCTCTACCTGGCAAACATGATCTCCCAGTGTACACCTGGAAGGATAACAACAACAAATGTGATTGAGCAAACAAGTTATCCTGACTTAGAGGAGAAGGGAAGATTAATCGCTGGGGTTAACACTTTGACTTTTGATGCATATTGGCTCTTTCTGATCAAGACACACACACAAAGGTCTGCCCTCAAGTGTTTAACTGATGCACTCGGGTGCATAATTCCCGATATCCAAGATGCCACATATGCTGCTCAGCTCAGTTCGCGCCTCAACAAACCGCCTAAAGTAGAACCAATGCTAGCGATAGATCAGCTCAGGTTTAAAGGCAAAGAGCCTACCTGATGAATCATTGCTGCAGACTGCCAGATCGTTCCAAGAAATAGGATCAATATTTATTGATACCAGTTATGTAGGATTTATGTTTATTTGATATTTAGATTAGCTTAGTATTTATAGACCCTTTCATTGTTTTGGAAAGGGTCGTAAAATTTTGTAATAGACTTAAAGACTGAAGTTTGCACTACTGTGCTTCAGCGTATATTCTTTTATGAAACTCGACCAATCATTCTTAATTTGACAAGGAAGTTTCTTTATGCAATTGCGCACTACTGTCTTTTGTTAAGATGTTTTCTGAGTTGAAGGAAGGACTGTGACATAGCGATTGATATACGGGAGTGTTAATCAGCATATATGGTACTATTATCTGTATCTGTATTCATTCCTTTTATATGAATTGTTGTGTAATTACTCTTGCTATTGTTGAATACATGTATGTGCTATAACAGCAAATCTCTATCTCATTCCACTATTGGATGTATTGTGATCTGCCCTTTTCTTTAATCATGCATGTAACAATGATATAAACAATGAAGTGTAGTAATTTCGCTGTTATCGCTCTGCGTAACTATTTATGCACAGCAGTCTTGAATGATTTAATATCTATGTTTTAGAGATGGAGTCATCTATATGCATGTCTTAAAGCACATATCATCAAACGCTACGCTTTAGAAAACAATAAGTTCCCAGGATAGATCATAGTTATTATATTCTTGTCGATAGTTTTAGTTATTCGCTTATCGCCAGCATATTCTATAAGCCATTCATCCATCCCGTCTACCTATAATTTTTGGGAAACTGGTCCCATTATCCCCAGTCGGAGCCACTATTCCAAACGGAAAAGGAGCTGTATCAAGGTCCGGACCGGGTGGTTTCCCCTATGTTGTTGCAGCGATTTTCGAGGCATCAACACTACCTCAAAGGGAATTGTTGAGCAGACATCAAATAGGAACCATCTACAAATATTACCAGTGTTATCCAAGGAAGATGATGAGATAATGTTTTCTAATGAGTGGAATTATGTTAATTGTAGGTTTCAAACTTTATCTATGAAATGAGGCACTCGTAATTTTCTTCATGGCATTGAAAACTGCAAAAATCAGCTATCCTTTTAGCAATTCTCTAGTCCTTGTCTACTAGCAATTATGTTCTTCTGTCAAGGTAAGGTATGAATAAAGTCATAATATCGTCATAGTATCGTATTGGTTTCTTTGGTGGCTTATCTACTTGAATTACATGAAAGCGACTTTCATTGACTCCGAGATGGAGTTCTCCCTGCGACACTTCATTGCATAGTTATGAAATAATTTTGTATTCTTGTTTTCTCCTGATACCCAAAGAGCACGACTTTTCAGTATCCACTCCTCCTCCTATAATTGCAAAATCTCATTCATCCTCTATTCTTAATCCATACCTCATAATTTATGTGCCACCGAGAAATAGTATGCATGTGAAGGATCCATTTAGACATGTTTTACATGTAATTGGAGGCATGGTTACATAGATTACATTCTCTTTTCTCATGTCATTCATGGAGATTCTTGTTCCTAGGTTAAAACTAGGGCCTATGATCATGTGGATGAAGGATCTGAGTAAAAAGGGGGCCTTACAAGATGAACACACAACTTGAGTTCATGCCATGTAGCACTAAGTTACACATGGGTTTGGTCAAAGGCCCACTTGATTCTTGAGGTTGGACACCTTCTTCAAGGAGGTGGTTAGGGGATCCTTCAGGTAAGAAGGAGTGAGAAATAACTCTAATGAAAGAGCTTCCATGTATTTGAAGGTGTGTTTCCCCCTCCTATACAAATTTCTAGGGGTAAGGACACATTTTTGCATATTTGGAGGCATATTTCACCTTTTGAGGTATTTAGGGTAAAGTACATTACAAAATTCAACGAGGTGACTATTATCCATATAATCCTAGTTAAATAGATAAATTGCTCAATTTAATATAATGTATAAATTACTTTCAGATCATGGCAAGAATCACAGAATAACTGAAAAATTAAGTACTGGAAGATTAAAAGAGTTTTGCAGATACATAAGTAATTTCTTCTTCAAAATTAGCTTTGAATACCTCAAGGAAGCCTCTACAATCTACTCAAATAACAACTGCATGGTCATCAAAATCATCTCAAAATGAGGTATACGATCTTCCCTCAACAAATATCCACGTCATCTATGTCATCAAGTGTCATCAGTGGCTTTCCATGCAACAGATTTCCTAAGTAACAACTTGATAGGATATATTGAACCACCAATTATTTTTTCTTACACCATCGAATGCCACTTGGCATGAGGAGAGTAGTATTCCCCAAGTTCAATTAACTAAAGAGCCAACTCTATATACCCTAACCTTCTCTGTGACCTGCCCAATGAAATGAGAAAGAGAAGATTGCTATAACAATACTAATCTAAATTTTTTAGAGAATGAACTAAATTGTTTAGAGAATGAATTAAAGAAATAAATATAAATGAAAAAATAAAAAAATAATGTATAAAACAAAATAATACATTGAAACCGAAATTTTACTAATTAAAAAAAAAAAATTACATGGCAATATATCGTAGCTAAAATGGTCATAACTTAATTAATGAAAAATGTGTTCCTATGTTATATTTACAAGAAGAAATTACAGGAAGTCAAAACCCTAACCTTATTAGTTGATGTAGTAAAGCAATGTGCACCTAAAAGGCTAGTTGATTTGTCAACTTTATTTGGCCACAATCTTTTTACAATACTTATTAAACCATTACAAAACATGATCCACATTCTAAAATTTTGCTGGGACACACTATAAAAAATTTCAAAAATAGCATGCAAAGAAAAAGCATAAAAAAGACAATGAACATTTTTTTAACAATTTACTATACCTAAAATTATTTTAAATTGGTAAAATAAATAAATAATAATCTAAATCTATTAATTCAACAAATTCCATATACATCTCTACCTTTGTAAATATTTATTTTCATTTAAAAGAATTGAAATATATATTTAGAAACATTATTCTTACAATAAACTATTCAATAAAATATTAATTATGATGAGCATAATAGTAATTTAGGAACTTTTTCATATAACTATGTAACGCGGGGAATGGTCTCTATGAGAGATTTCTAATTGTTCATTGAAATATTAATAAAAGTTCTAATTGTTCATTGAAATATTAATAAAAGTGAAAATGATAGGTTTGAATTATATAGATTATTTTATTCATATATCATAAGTTTTTAATGGTTTGTTGAAATATTTAAAGAGAATTTTTTAGGATCCATCATATAATTGAATAAATTGTATATGAATTTCGAACCAACCAATGTGGTTCATTATTAACATGATTTACATGAAAAGAGACTAATTTAACAAAGGTATAAAAAAATGTAAAATAAAAATAAAAATAGCTAAAATTAACAATTAAAAACTAATCACTAATAAAAAAACAAATAATAATAACGATAAATTATTAAAAAGAAATATATGAATTGGTTTAAGCAATAAGACAATTAAAAACTAAAAATAAAAATAATAATATATTTTAAATTATGAATAAAAAAAATCATAATCTTAATTAGGTAAATTTTAATAAAAGCCAAAAACTATAAAATAAGTAAATTAAAAACAATGTAAAAAGTTAAATAATAAAAATAAATAGTTAAGTAATATAATTATATAAATAATGAATAAATAATTATATAACACAAATTAATATATTTTAAATTTCATCAACTATCATTTATGGTTGAAGGAACCCATGTCTTTTACACAAACTAAGCTCTTTCAATTTACATGAAAGTGAAATTAATAAAATATTTAAATCACTAATCTTATAATTTCACCCTTTATGGAAATCTTAAAATGGAATTACATATGGAATTTGGAATGGTATTTATAGTTGATAGGTTTTTGTGTCCAATAATTGTAACACCCCAAGATGCACCCCAAGATGCAGAAAAAAATTATTGTGGTTACTATGTTTGATCTTTACCATTTATTATTTTAGTTTTGTTACCCTACGATGTTAAATAATAAATGATTGAGGTTGGAAGGCTAATAAATGATTGAGGTTGGAAGGCCAAGAAACATATGTTTAGTTACTTAATTTTTTTGTAATTAGGAGTTTAACAAAAATAGAAATTGTTTACATTAATTAAAAGAAACAATTATGAAGATAGTTACCCCTCTGCGTGAAGGGAGATTTAGATGGGGGAAAGAATCAAGGAGATATCCGAGAGCTGGGTGGAATAAATTAGTGGGATAATTCTCAAGAATAGTCAGTAAAAAGGTATAGGACTTGAGGGAGGATAGGAGTGTGGAGGCCCAAGGTACTTGACTGTGGCTGGAATTATCTTAACTCTGAAATAGAAGAAAATGCTTAGGGGAGGGTCTGGACGTAATTGCCAAGCTTGCAACTGGGAGGATAGACTTTCCAGAAAGGATTGAATATTACACGTTTGCTAATATTGAACAGATAAGTATTACACGTTTGCTAATATTGAACAGATAAGTATTACACGTTTGCTAATATTGAACAGATAAGTATTCCAGAAATTCCCATTACTAATTAATTCTGGATTGTGGAAAAAGTATTTAAATGATAGCATAAAACTTTGTATTTAAATGATAGCATAAAAATTTTCATTACAAATTGATGCTAGAAGAATTACTTAAGTGAAATAACAAACTAAGGAGAGAAATTCCTTGAAATTGCATTGAAATAGAGAATAGAATTACAAGATTCACAATAAAATATCAAACAATAAGTTATGGCAATACATGAAAGATAACAAGTACTACAAGTAGAGTATGAAGAAAATAACTCAATAAATCAGAAGATAAAATGTGAACAAAATTGAAAAGAAAGAGTTGTAGCTCTCAGGTGTGGCCTGCACCTGGAGACTACACTCATCAAACTTGAGAGATCACTCTCGTCCACTCTATTAATTAATCAAATCAAAGATTACATCATTAAATACAATACTAGGAAATAGGAAGTTGCACCCAAACCCCATAACTATAGGAACTAATCCTAAACTAGGGAGAAATTTACAACAACGTAACTATTTTCTCCATTAATAACAAAATAATATTAATTATTCTCAACTCCCCCCCTTAATGGAGAAAGGGTTCTCCTGGACTCCTAGCATCTTTCTAAACAATTCAAATTTCACTCGTGCAAGAGGCTTTGTGAAAATATCAACCACATTGTCACAAGTTTTACAATATACAACAACAATTTCTTTAGACTGTATTTTTTCTCTAACAAAGTGAAACTGGGTGTCTATGTGTTTGGTGTTTTTATGAAACACTCGATTGTATGCTAATTTGATAGCGCTCTGTTTGTCGCTTTTGATAGAAGTGGGTTGCTTCTGTTCTTTTCCTGCATCGTTAAGAAGTCTCCTCAACCAGATTGCTTCACATGTTGCTGCACACAATGCTTGATATTCAGCTTCACATGATGACAAAGCTAGAGTACTTTGTTTCTTGCTGCTCCATGCAATTACCCCGGAACCTATGTTAAATGCATAACCTGTGATGGACCTCCGATCATCCAGGTTACCTGCCCAGTCTGAGTCTGAAAAACCTGCTAGAGTAATATCAGATACATCAGTGTATAAAATACCAAAATGAACAGTACCACAAAGATACCTCAACACGCTTTTTGTTGCTGTCCAGTGACTTTCACGCGGTTTTGACATGAATTGGCTTAATACACTAACTGAGTATGCCAAGTCGGGTCTGGTTGTTGTAAGATATATCAGGCTGCCAACCAGCTGTCTGTACATTGTGGCATCAACCTAGTGCCATCGTCACTGCTCAATTTCAAATTTTGCTACAAAGGTGTCGCTGCTGATCTACACCGATCCATCCCAAACTTTTCCAATAGATTTCTCGCATACTTCCCTTGGGTAAGAAAAGTTTGCTCAGTATCTCTGAATACTTCTAATCCCAGACAATAGTTAAGGCTTCCGAGATTTTTCATCTCAAAAACTTGTGCCATTAGCCTTTTGATTCCTCTGATTAAGTCATCTGCATTTCCTGTTAGAATCATATCATCCACATATAGAAAAATCAAAATAATATGCCCCTGATCATTGTACTTGGTATACAAATTTGGGTCATTTAAACTTCTATGGAAACCATACTCTACAAAGAAAGAATCAACCTTTTCATACCAAGACCTGGGTGCTTGCTTTAAACCATATAAAGCCTTTTTCAATCTGCAAACAAGATGTTTCTGCCCCTGCTTTACATATCCTTCTGGCTGTACTAAGTAAATTTCTTCTTTTAAATCACCATTTAAAAATGGAGATTTGACATCAAGCTGGTGTAATTCCCAATTACATTTAGTAGCTAAAGCAATAAGCATTCTAATTGTATTTAGCTTTGCTACAGGTGCAAAAGTATGATCAAAATCTATACCTTCCTTCTGTGAATAACCTTTTGCAACCAACCTAGCTTTTAACTTATCTATACTTCCGTCTGCATTCATTTTTGGTTTAAACAGCCACTTGCTTCCTATAGGTGTTTTATTTTTAGGCAGCTCTACTAATTCCCAAGTATTATTTCTAAGAATTGATTCCATCTCCTCATCCATTACAACTCTCCATTCCTCAAATTGACTAGCTTCTTTATAATTAGAGGGTTCTACAATGTTCAAAACTTTTGACATCAAAGCATAGTTTCTCAACTTCAATGGTAATTGAGTCTTCCTACCTGACCTTCTTGGTAGGGGACTTACCTCAAATTTGTTTTCTTCTGCAATAACTGGGCTTGCTCTTTCACCTTCTTGTTGTTCTTCTTCAATCACTTCTTTCTGCTCCTGTTCCTGCTCCCTTTCATCCTCGCTGCTTTCCTCCAACAGCAATGGAATGTGCCAATCATCTCCAACATCAGCTTTCCTTTCCTGTACCTGTTCATGAAAGATTACATCTCTACTTGCAAATGTCTTACGAGACTCGGGATTGAACAGTTTGTATGCTTTAAACTCTGTGCCATAACCAACAAAGATGCATTTGACTGCTTTAGGGTCTAGTTTCTTTCTATCAGCTTTGGGTACATGTGCAAATGCCTTTGACCCAAAGGCTCTTAAGTGATTTACTGGTGGTTTAAATCCATACAAGGCTTCAAAAGGAGTTTTGAAGACAAGAAACCTAGTAGGACTTCTATTTTTCAAATATACAGCAGTATTTATTGCTTCTTCCCAAAAAGTATTAGATAGACCCTTACCTTGCAGCATGCTCCTTGCGCACTCTACCAAGGTTCTGGTTTTACGCTCTGCAACACCGTTTTGCTGTGGTGTGTGCGGCACTGTATACTGCTGAACAATCCCGTGAGATTTGCAGTATTTCATGAATTCCTTTGATTTGTATTCTCCTCCTTGATCAGATCGAAGAATTTTAATACTTTTTCGAAACTGTTTTCCCACCAGGGTTTTGAAATCTATAAAACATTGGAAAGTCTGACTTTTCTTGTTTAAAAAATAAACCCATGAATACCTAGTGTAGTCATCAGTAAACAACAAAAAATAGTATGCTCCCCCTAGCGACCTTGTCTGCATGGGACCACATACATCAGTGTGCACTAGTTCTAAGATTTTTGTTTGCCTCCTCCTATCATGCACAGGGAACTGTTCTCTGTGCATCTTTCCTAAGGCACAACCTTCACAGTTTAACTGAATGTTACGAAAGATGGGGAGACCTTCGACCATACCTTTCTTTTGTAACAACATGAGATCCTGCAGATTCAGATGACCAAACCTCTGATGCCAGAGTTGTTCAGCTGTCGACTCTCCTGCAACCATGGCTTGCTTTGATATACTTTTTGCATTCAATCTATATAGGCTTCCAACTCGCATGCCTGTTGCAACAATTTCATTCCTGCAATCCTTTATCACACAGTGAGTCTTGAAGAATTCGACATTCATATCTTGGTCAGCCATCATGGATACAGATATCAAGTTTTTCTTTATTCCAGGTACATATAAAACATTTGAAAGGTGACTAATTTTTCCATTTGGTAACTTAACTGAAATCACCCCATGACCTTTAATCTGATATCCATTATCATCCCCTAGATATATTTTTGATCCATTTATAATTTCTTCAAGACTGTCGAAAAATTATTTATTACCTGTCATGTGAGAGGATGCTTCGGAATCGACATACCAGATGTCATCTTCATTTGATGCAGAAAGGGCACAGTCGACTGTGAACAGTCGAAATTCATGACTGAAGTCTTCTTCTTCAACAAAATATCCTCTGTGTTTTGGATTTGCCTGTCTCCTCCTTGCCTCATCAGCCTGCCTCTTATGATAACAATCTCTCTGTATATGACCCTTCTTTCCACAATAAAAACATTTCTTTTCAGAATGATTTGCAAACATACCTTTATGACAGTGATGTTTGTGTGTTGTTCCCCCTTTCTGGACTGATTGCTGCTGTGACTGCTTCCCTTTGGATAGTCGTCGTTTTGCCACCAGCGCAAGATCGTCACTTTGGGGGTTCAGATTCAGGTTCTGTCGTCGCTCTTCCTCTTGCTGCAAGATCGCAGTGAGATCATCAAAAGTGGGTGTTTTCTCCCTTGCCGAGACTCCATTGATGAAGGTTTGGAAATCATCACGCATCCCATTCATTGTAATTGCAACAAGATCTTCATCAGCCACCGCCACTCCAATGGCCACCAATCTGTCTTTAACATCCTTAATTTGCGCGACAAATGCAGTAGCAGACTCCCTTTCGTCCATCCTCATTGAAAATAGCTTGCTTTTCAGAGCCAAAACTCTGTTTGTATTCTGGGTTTCATACAGATTCTTGATTTTCGTCCAAATCTCTGCGGACGTTTTACAGTCTCTGATGTGTGCAATGACATTGTCTTTCACAGACATCTTCAATAGGACTTTGGCCTTGTTTTCTCGTTTTTCCCAGTCTTCCTTTTGCGTGCTCGCAGTCAGCTTCTGCTCATCGCCTGTCACTATAGTCCAAGCGTTCGCACCTTCGAGCAGGGTCTGGATCTTAAACTTCCAATTCGTGAAGTTAGACCCGTTGAGTTTACCAGACTCGTTAAGGTAAGATTCCATCGTATTACTCATTGTGAATCTACTTAACAACAAAAACAATACCTGTCAGATCGATCTGTCACCTCTGCCACTGATCTGCAGTGTCTGGCACTCCCGCTCCAATGAGAAAATTCGGCGTTTCCAACACAGCCGAAACATTGATCTGATCAATATTGATCCGATCCACCTCTCCCGGATTGATCTGCCACTTCACCAATCCTGCTCTCCCTGCAGATCACCAAACGAAGTCGAGGTTTCCCGCAGATCTCCTCTAGCGCTTTCCCGATCTGTCTCTCCCGGACGGATCTACAACTCCACCGATCTGCACCGTTTGCAGACCGCCAAACGAAGTTCACGCTATTCACAGATCCCCTTGGCGCTACCCCGAGCGAAAAATCCGCGCTAACTGAAAATCGCTTAGAGTACCTCAATTGGCGCGACTTTCCCGGTAAAATCTCGCGCTAATTGGGCTTTTTGGCGCAGTTTATTCCTCAATAACCGTGCTAATTCCTCTTCTGGCGCGATTGTCAGCGCAAAATCCGTGCCAATCGGTGAAAAATCCGCGCCAAAACTTTCGAGTCCGAGCCAGGTGTTCTGCAGTCCACCTGCTCAATCGAGCACACACCTCTCGTGTACACACAACCACAAAGGCACGTCAAGCCACACAGACTACTCCAGCCACACAGGCAAGCTAGCTACTACAGGCACTTCAGCCTCACAGGTGACAAAAGATCAGGATCACTCAATCTGAGCTCTGATACCAAGATAAAATGTGAACAAAATTGAAAAGAAAGAGTTGTAGCTCTCAGGTGTGGCCTGCACCTGGAGACTACACTCATCAAACTTGAGAGATCACTCTCATCCACTCTATTAATTAATCAAATCAAAGATTACATCATTAAATACAATACTAGGAAATAGGAAGTTGCACCCAAACCCCATAACTATAGGAACTAATCCTAAACTAGGGAGAAAGTTACAACAACGTAACTATTTTCTCCATTAATAACAAAATAATATTAATTATGCTCAACTTCAGATACAACATTCATGTGCTCCTAGAAGAGGTAAGAGTAAGTTTCATGATAAGTAGTAGAAACTATCTATGTAAAATGCAAATAAACAATTTGAAATGCTACAGGACTACTATAGAGATGAAATGAGTAATATACATTAAGCCATTACATAAGTAATCTAGGTGACTCATTGTATAAACAATGTTTAAAAATATTGTTCTGGAAATGTAGAATGAACTAATATAAACTTGCTAAACTATTAAAACCCTGAGCAAGGAAATAGAGGTAATCTCGGCCCACCATTAAATCAGAGATAAAATAACTACATTTTCATTCAAATAATGAGACGCACTGAGTTTGATTAAATATATTTCACTGAGTAATAACTTAAAGAACAGTGCTACATTTCAGAATGGCTCAACAGCCTGAATGTGTTGACATGACCAAAAACCCCTAAAAGACCATCCAGTGTATAACTTAACTCAAAACAATGTATAACAAAGAAAATATCCACAAAAACTTGCAGTCGATCAAGTGTTGATTGTTCACAAAATTACATGTGTCATGCACAGTGTTTGGCCATTCCTTTATACAGCTAATTAATTAAAAAAAAAAAAAAAAAAACTTAAACAAGTCTCGGCTCAATATGCAGCCTCTGTCGTCAAATAGTTAATCATTTTAGAAGCTAAATGTTCATGCACCAGAGGTAAGATGTTCCAACCTGGAAATAACCATGGAAGTCGTAAGCTCCTAAAACCTTAAGGGACGTTGTCCTAGTCACATGACTATTTGAGAAGATATGGAAGAGTACCTGTACACAAACGCCCAAAACCATGGAGTCAGTATGCGTATAAACCTGCATAATATGTTAAAAGAGCGATGTCGAGAGGAGGGGTGTTTTAACTGAGATTCGAGGATTCTAGATTTGAGCATCCCACTTTCTTCATAGCGAATATTTTCATTAAAATGATGTGGAAGCTAGAGTCTATCAGAAAACCGAAGGAAAACCTTTGCAAAATTCAAAACTGTAAATTCTATGGGTTTACCTATTGGAATTGTTCCTCAGAGCATATCATTCCCAGCAGTAACGGAATCCCATCACGACACCCCTAGACAATGGAGGCAGTGCAATAAGTTCGGCACCAGTCGGAGACTCCAAGCGAAAGACAAATTCACACAATACATATAATCGAAATCACCTAATATCAGTCCGTCGGGGTTACCTACCTTCGTAGGACTAACCATAGCGCTCATGGAAAAACATAGAAGGATCCGTTGCTGGCATAAAACCCTCACCGGACCATACCATTGCAGAACAGCATGATACCACATGGCGATGACAAAAATGATCCCACCATTTGTCGGGTGCTAAAAATTAGTTAGGGGGTTAAAGCCTAAAACCTCCCCACCGTCAAATCACCTGGTAGAGATCAATGGACATGAAACAAGACAAATGTTGCAGGAGATTGACACCAGTTGGCGGATGCATACAGCAATCTTGGTTACACCATGCCATGTGTCCCAACGTACAATGGCCAGTTTGCAAAGGCCTGGGCAGGGACAGCTACCCCACGAGAGGCTATGTGCGCATTAACTATTAACAACCATATGTACCTTGATAACTGCGTAATATAATATCACACACGAAATATATATAAGTGTTGTCCGGTGCTAGGGACTTTAATCAATTGTGCATTAATAACTTTTGTAATCTATGCCAGGGTCCATTAATCAAGGCCGGATATAGTTTTTATGTAAAAAAAAGTTTATGTATATTCCATAGTTTTAAGATTTATAGTTGTTACAATAATTAAGTTAAAAACCTACCAATGATTTAGTTAAATATATTTTAAATTTCATCAACTATACTTTATGATTTGAGAATGAACCCATCTCTTTTATACTAACTAAGTTCCTTCCATTTATTTTTATATTTAGAAGATAAAGTTGGGATTTTTGTGTTTCAAACCAAAAAACAGAAAACAAGATAACAACAAATAACAAGATAACAACAAATAATGGACAATGTATAGAAGTGAAAAATACAAACAAAAATTCAAAATATTAATAATAAAAAAAGAATTTTATAAATAAAATAAAATAGAATTATAAAAATTAGGAGGTAAATAAAATATGGAATAAAAAAAATGATATTATTATTATTATTATTATTATTATTATTAAATAAATATATAATTTCCCCTCATTCCTAATCATTTTTCTTTTATTTTATTTAAAATAAATTTATCACCATCATCAATTACATTAATTAATTAATTATTTTTAATAATTAATTATTTATATTTTATTTCTTAAACTTTGATTTTTTAAATTTTTTTTTATTCTATTTATATTTATATTTTTAAAATTAAATTATCTTATTATCTAAACTAATTTTATTTAACTTTTGAACTTATCTTTTTATCATTGTTTTTATACGTATTAGATACCGTTCTCTTTATCTAGATCATGATGATGATTATATTCTTGCAATCATTATGATGATGAGCCATAAACAGATTCTTTTTATCGAAATCATAAAGTGATGAACCACAAAGACATACACAATTTATTCAATTATGTGATAAATCCAAAATACTTATTTTTAATATTTCTACTCACGAAAGCCATTATTCACATATAATTAATTGGAATATATATATATATATATAAGTTTTTTTAAATAAAATTTTGATGAAAAAAAAACTAAATTATATTTATTTTATAAAATTGCTATAACACAGTGTTTTGCAAATTCCTCTTTTGCAAAATTAAATCTATTTGGAAAAAGTTAGAGGGAAAAGCAAACTACACACCCTTTTTTATTTATAAAGTATCAACCTATCACTTTACCTTTGCACAAATTGAGTCCAAATGGAAAAGAAAACCAACCATACCCCCAAGGAATCAAATTAAAACCCCAAACACCATTTACGCATTGACCAAATATGGAATAACATTTACACACCATTTGCCCATTGACAAAATATAGAATAACATTTACACAAGTTTAGAGGGGGAAGAGGCAAAATGAACACGTGTCCTGTAATGATTGTGTAACAAAAAGATTCAAAGGGAAAATGTTGTTGACTAGGCCCTCAGCTACTCGGGTAGCCATTTGCAATAGAGAGCCATCACCATTTCTTGGAAACGGAAGGGTGGTGGCCATTTGTTGACATTTTCCTTGTAATATTATATAGCACAGTAATCCTTGTAATATTATATAGCATAGTAAACTATTATGGCTACACAAAAGGAACCTCCATCAAATATTCCGGTAAATGATGAATGAGTAGAGGAAGACGTATTCAAACCAAAGTGCTTATACGTGTTTTTGGTGGACTTCGTTCGCCCTTGTGGTAAGAAAATTGGAGCTTTCCTCGTGGAAAAGGGGATCTCATGGGTATGTTCCAGAGATTTTGTGGGTCGGGTGTGCGATAGCCATCATATTAAAATGCCAACTTTTGACCATTGATATGGTTGGCTTGGGAAGACTTTAAGCCGGCTACCAAACGCGTCGGGAGTGCTATATATCCAATCTTTTTGATCTGGCTCTTATACACCCAATCTTCCCATTCAATAAGTTGAAGCAAAAATAGTTCGTTTAGTTCATCAAAAGAGCTATCTGGGAACCAGCAGCGGCTGCACCATCAAAATCGCTTCGACAATTCTTTGCAATATATCGTATGGTCTTTGATCTTTCTTCAATGATATTGCCATGGTCTCTTGTTTAGATATGCCCATCTGTATTGTTGTATAACCTGTTACTTTGGATGGTAGAACGCAGTGACCTTCTGATGTATCTTCTTAGAAATTCTCATGTATGGCTTTTTAATTTGTTTGTTCGCATCGCGGATATTGGCAGTAATTTTAGCGGGAGATATGGAGCAGCAGGGACTGTGGATTGTAGTTGTGATGGCAATGGCCATGATGGTTTTGCCATTTAATTGTTTGGCTACTGACTACACCGTCGGCGACAGTGCACAATGGAATCTCGGCGTCAATTATAAGACCTGGGCTTCTGGCAAAACATTTGTTGTAGGCGACAAACTCGGTATGTAAAATCACAAATTATAGCAAATTAGACCAAAAATGAATATTTGATGATACTGTTGCAACTGAAGATATATATTAACGAGTGATGATTGAATATAATGCAGTGTTCAAATACACGCCCGGCACGCACACTGTGCTGGTGGTGAACAAGGCGGCGTACGATTCGTGCACCACTAGTAATCCGTTGGCAACACACACCAGTGGAAACGATAGCATTACATTGGACAGCACGGATGCCAAGTATTACATCTGCGGAATCACAGGTCACTGCTCCGCCGGCATGAAGGTCACTATCACCGTTGGCGCCGCCTCCGCTTCAAAGAACGGAACAGCGCCATCCCCCTCGCCCGCCCGTTCTCCATCATCATCGGCCCCTCCCACTACACCAACTGCTCAATCGCCGTCCCCATCATCGGCTGCTCCCACCGCACCAACTGTTGGATCGCCTTCCCCGTCATCGACCTCTCCCACAACGCCTGTTGGAACGCCTTCCCCATCATCCGCAGCTACGCCGACTGCAGTGCAAACACCATCGTCGTCGACAAACGGGGCGAGCACAGCCTCCCCTTCATACCGCATGGGTGCTGTCCTCCTTGGAGGATCTCTTTTATTCGCCATGGCCTCGCTGTAGGCATACACAGATACCTTCTCACTTCAATATTGAGAGAGTGCCATCGTCACGATTCGTTAGTGCTTTCAGATTGTTTTCTTCTCATCATTTATTTTTTGGATCACCAATGATCATTGGATGTATTGGATTCATGTCCCTTACGCTAATAAGTAAACCAATATCATGTTGGTGTTTCTTCCCATTTGTAGAAATATTAGTTATTTATACGGTGTTATCATTCATAACGCAAAATCTGCATGTAAACTATCATCCAATTTTAACGACTTAGAAATCGTTGTTAATTCAAATTTACAGTTGATTTTATCTACTCAATGCCAATTAATTATTTACTCCAGCAGACTGCAGCTCTCTCTCTATTTCCAACGTAATTCTTAGTTGAAATATAAATTTCCTTTTAAGTTGAGACAAAAAAAACTTGTGTATTGTCTTAAATATTGTTAAGTTGGTGTTTCAAATTTAATGTCTTGAAAAATTGTAAACAATATATAACACAAGTGCATTTTTTGGGGTAAATTGTCTTTCTCAAATTAGTGTCTTAAATAATTGTCTCTATAAAGACATATAACACTAGTATTATTTTGTGTTAGGAGAGAATTTCATTTTTGTCTCTTTAAAGACAATATAAAACAATAAATCGAGGAAAATATCTCACCATTGATTTTTTATCAATATAAAATGTATTTGATTAAAAATAAAGAACAATATCATTTATTAATTCATATTAGGGCATAGTAGAATTGAACTACCAACCTTTTACATGTAAAGAAAGTGTTCTACCATTGAGCTAGCACCGGTTGAAGAATTATGTGATCAGTTTGGGAAGTTAGAGGATGTGGCATAGATACATGAGGTGATGATGGAACCTCAAAAAGGTTGCCAAGATGAAATGGACAGGAAAGAGGTGGTTGAACTTTCACATAATTGATAGTATTAACATGATCTTGTATAGGTACTTGTAAGTGTAATAGAGTATCACATTGAGTACTTGAATATCTTATACTATCTCAGTAAAGGATAGTGTGATTAATGAACATAACATGTTATACTAATTTGTACTAGTAACACGTACTGGCTTCTCTATATAATTGAGGTGATTAGTGCTATTCGTTATGGATATGTAAGACCATGGTCAATGTAATTAATAGAGATAGTAATATCCTAATAATTGATACGATCAAGTAGTGTGAATAACGATATGTCAATAGCACGAGTCCCTATTAGGTATGAAAGCAATTAATAAAACATAAAACATAAGGTGTAGCTTATTCCTATGTCCACTTAGTTGTTGTAGATGTTTGGAGCACTGATGATCAAATACATACTATCATATACTAGTAGAAAAGGGTTGGATCTCGGTTAAAACTTAAAAGAGACAAATCTCTGTCATGTAAAAGCATGTAAATCCCATGGTTGTATTCCTATTACTATTACAAGTTTCAGGAAGTTCCAAGACAGTCATCTGGTTCATGCATTTAGAAAAGACCCAACCTCAATATTATTGCATGGTTTGGAAGAGCACACAACCTTACATTTTACAGTAAGTTTTACAAATGTTAAAAGAATAAAACTTTGATCAGAAGGAAGGAAATATGTTAATATAGCCATTCAATTTCAATAGAAAAAAATTAGACCATTTTTTAGCATCTTTTTGTGAACAATGACATGCATTTTGGAAGGCATATGGAATTGCTCATCAGTGAAGATAAAAGGAAAACCTCGAAAATTTAATCTTTGGATGAAAAATATGTTTGAGATTCTCATTCTGGTACGAGGGATAGAATATTTTATGGCACAAACATGATCATGCAAGAACACTTTGCAACTCATATTGAAATGGTATATGGTTATATTAACTCATACAACTCTCATTGATGAGTTCTTCAACACAGTATTTAAACCAATTCTAGTCCCATCATGGTCTGACCCTCAACAGATTTCAATTTTGGCTCTGATCACATTGTATGAGGGACAAAATAATACTTTATGGCATGAACATGATCATGCAAGAAAACTTGCAGCTCATACTTTGTAGGTAAGAGATACAAACATCATGAAGGAGTAGCTGCGTGTGCATGTCCATTCTATCATGTCATCCAGGATGAGGGTGAAACAATAGATGTAAAATATTGAAGTGATGTATAACTATTTATATGTTTTCAAGCTATAAAAGACTCTAGATTTACGTGTCATCACACATGATCATATGCAAGAACAAAATATAACTGATAATGCATCACAAAAATTCGAATTGGTGCATGAACTTGACAAACTTTATAACAATGTGTTGTTGGAAAGACTTAAGATCAATGTGTCATTGGACATGATCATATGTAAGAACAAAAACTTACAACTCATGCACACTAAAAAAATTGAAGTGATACATGAATTTGGCACCTCCGTTGTACAACTAGGAAAGACTCTACATCAATGTGTTGTTTGACATGATTTTGCAAGAAAACGCTTATGCCAGTAGTTGTGTGAACATGTCCATCCTATCATGTCATGCATAGTGAAGGTGAAATAATACATGTAAAATATATAATACAACTCTTACATCATGAAATATTGAAGTGGTGCATGATTTGACACCGCTGTTATCAACTTATGAAAGACCCTATGATTGTGTTATTGGAAATGATTATGCAAGAAAATACTTACAACTCATGCACAGTGACAGAAACAGTTACAATACTAATAGTTGTGTGAAAATATCCATCCTATCATCCCATGCAAAACGAATATTAAATATGACATGTAAAGTATCCAATACAACTCTTACATCAAGTAAAATCATCTAAACTACCCATTTCCATCGTACCTATGACACACTTAGTGGGACTCTTACATCATGCAAGACAAAATAGTACATCCATACCATTGGAATCTATTTACAAATGGCATTATGAATAACATATCTAGATTCTAGAGCACATTTTCTTTGATCCAACTAACAAACCAGACTGAAATGATAATTTTTGCTATATTCTCTGACCTGTCTAGAGAACTGAATTAATAGAATACCCAAAAGTCTAGCATATCAACATGATTGCAGTTTATGCTTAAATCTGCATAAAGCACTTGAAAAAATTCAATAAATAAATATTTACAATATATATAGACATGAATGAGGGGAATGAACTTGTAGGGCCACGGGCAACCATGACTACATCTCCCCATAGTGTTATTTAATTAAATGCGATAAGCCACTTATAGGTATCCACATGTAGCACAAAGAAGCCACATTAGAAAAGGTACAATGATACTCTAAAAAGTACAATGTGCAGTCATGTCATATGACATGTCCCCATATACACTAGGATGGTTGTAGAAAGAAAAGAACTTTGGGGGTTGGAAATCTTGAAGTACTCATAGCACTGAATTATGAACACCACTGATTACAGAAACTGAAATAAATAACATTCAACTCTCTGTTTCAAATGAACTTGCCCACAAGGGGAAGAAAGAAAGACTACTATCATAAAGGCAGACCATCTACAACCTATGGGGACCTCCATAATAGAAGTAGTTACCCCAAACATTGTTGTAGCATTTCTGAACATCATAGTAGTTGGATGCCTGGGTGTATGTACCTAATTGTTTTGGACCTCTCAAATTATTTGATCCATCAACTACCTAGATATCCTAGAGGTAACTAGATTTTCGAATCCTCCATTTGGGAAATGACAACTTCCCATCTGAGTGGAGGTGTGTTTCCCATCTAGATCAGAGTTAGCAAATTCACTGCCCCAATTCAACATGTTGGCATTGTCTGCTAAGTAGGAAAATAGAGGTGTTGGCCAGTATCCTAAGACATTATGATTTCAAAATTGGATACACCATTTCCCTTATTTTGGATCCTGCAAGTTCAAAACAAATTATGTATGTCGATAAACTGTCAAGAATTCAAGAATATGATCCTGAGAAGAGAAAGTTGTAGCATTCAGTAGCCTGATAAGCATCACTCTCTACAATAAGTAACATTTGGACCATTAATGTAACTCTTTTGTCAAAGTAATTGTTTTTAACTCACCAAACTTCTTTGGAATCTCAAAGTTCCCTCCCGCACCCATGCACAATCGAAAACAAATTGAAGCTATAGGGGGCATGTTGTAGAAGAGCTTACAATCCAATATGTGATGAGCCTAGTGTTATTGTTCCCACATAGATCTCAATTCACTTGTAAAATCATCCAGGAAAGGAATTACATTAGAATGGCATTGGGATTTCCTTTTTGCAATTGCTTCAGATGAACCTACCAAAATCACCAAACTGAGACAAGATGAACTCATTTGAAAGCTGAATTTTAGGATCCCAAAATTTTATGTTTGCTTTAGCTCCATAGTACTTGCCTCATTGAACAAAATTAATCACATGCTAAAACAACAAGAGTACATATAAGATTACAGAACAAAACACATAACCAATTCTAACATTTTAGCTAAAATGAAAAGAAAAGGAGTTAACCTGATGCCCATTTTCATTGAGTAAATCAAGATTTGCAGACTTAGACATTCAGTGAATGAGTGATGAGCCTTGTTCCAAATAACTTCTTAGCTCTTGTTAGGAATCTAATAGAAATGGAAATTATCTTATGTTAGATAATCGTAATCAATGATACAATTCTACTAGTAATAACAGTTCGTTCATTATAACAATTTCTATTGCTTGTAATGTACATTGTATTAATGATGTATGGGATATGTGGTATATACACCAAACAACACTCCTCTATTGGAAATAAAAATAACTTTTTAATGAAATTATAAATGAAAATTAAATTTAGAATGGAAACAATGGTATTCTACTAGGAAAAAGGGAATTAATCCACCAATAAAATGCATGAACATTGAAGAGGAACTATTACTAAAATCCAAGAATCCTAGCTAATAATATAACAACTATCATAGAATGGGCCTTAACTCCTTAGATAAGGCACTAGAAATGGCTATAGTAGCTATGGATTAACTTTATGCACACATAAAAATGTGAATAGGAACCATGCTCGAGAATGTTTAATTAAACAATAGTTCAATAGAAGAAATAAGGTTTTTAATGTATTTTGTCCATAGCTATACAAGAATAGCTTGTCTAACTTTATTGTGACTCCTAGATTCTATACTAAAACAATATATACTTAGACGCTTGATAACTAATGGTTCTAAAGCTTTCTTATGAGCTATCAAGAAAATATTATTTGTTTCCTTTGCATTTGGCGCAAGGAGTTTCAGGTTCATCAACCCATGACCAATGATGTCCCTAATAAGACATGTATATCAATATAAAAGAAGGAAGAGCTTGGTTAAAGATCCTGGACCATTCGTATAAATAATAAAGAGAGAGAAGGTACTGAAACCTAAAGCGTTCTTTGAAAATCTGCAATTTTAAGCTTTAATAGCAAACAATCTTTCCAAATTTGCAAGGAATACTTGTAGATGTGAAATTTATAACCTAAAAAATAGAAAATTAAATGCTTCTTTTAATTCAAAATTGACACGTAGCTTTCATCCAATTGGAGCGAACGAATAAGAGAAAGTTAACAAGGAAAGTATAGCTCAAAGCTTGTTAGCTTCAAAAACATTCATATCGAAATGAAAAGAACTAGGGAGCACTTGGAGAATGTCAAGATCTCTACTTATCAAAACTGCAAGTACATAGTCTAATGACATCAGCTTTAACACACTCCAACAAGAACTCATGGGTGAATATAAGTAAATTCATAATTTTTTTGTCCTCGCATCATTTGGATACAGTGATGTCAATAATTCTAAACGAATTCAATCACTTGACATGAAAGAGATGAGAAAGTATGAAATATCTAATATTAGGCAAATGGAGTCAAGAATCATCCATGATTTTTTCACTAACCTGCAATCGTCACCTGATCTTATACTTGACCTTGGACATATTGATAGCTTATTCCCCTCAAAAAAATCCTTGTACAATGATAGAAGACAGGATGCACACAAAATAAAGCTAAATTTAGGGCCATGTGGGGCATTTGATCCAAGTGGATATTTTTGGCCACTCGCCTATTCCACATAGACCGTCCAGTCAGTTTCATATGTTTCCTTATATATTTTAGCATTTACTATTTTTAGTAGTCTTTCAGGTCCTAAACTTCTATAGCAGTTTTGACCCCCTAAACAGTTTTTTTTAGGCTCACTGCAGTCCTGTAGCCGTAGCAAGGGCATGTGGTGAAACCTGTAGTACTCAAAGAGACATTTCCAACAAGGTATCATACATGCCAAACAGAGATAATATGATCAAGATACGACCCTGTGAAGTTCATTGCCCAACTAACCCTAACAAGGCCCACAAAATCTTGGTATTACATCTCTTGGGGTTAGGGTTTTAGTTGTTTAGGTTTTTCTCATGTTTTTCAATAATAAATAGGCCCTTCAACCTCATTGTAACACAGTTCAGAGGCATGTAGTCACCACATCTCTTCTCAAAGATAAGCTACCATCGCCCGAGCTATCTTATTTCCATTTTGTTTGTAAGCATAGTTCAGTATTTTTCTATTAATGAAATGAAGTGTTTTTTTTTGCATCTCTGTACTTATGATTATATCGGTAATTTGTTGCATTCCTGTTTAAGTTCAGATCAGTGGCATTAGAGCAGTCTGGACTTTCTTTATTTTTATGTGCATGTCCCAAACGAGGTTAGGGTATAAGGAGTTAGGGCTCAATCTGTTTGAACCGATGCAAAATTAGCTTCACAAACCCCGACGACCTACCATGGTGGAAGAAAAGAAAGGAGAGGGGTTAGGAGATCCTTTCAAAATGTTGCTCGAGGAAGCCCTCGAGAAACAGAGGAACACGATGATAGATAACTTTGCCCAGATCCTTCGACGACTACCCACAGGCGACACATCTTCATCCAACAGCTACTCTGGAGGTGTCAGTCCTTTTAAGATACAAGTTAAGTTCCACATTCCCATCTTTAAGGGCCTGATAGATGTAAATGTTGTAGATAAATGGTTAAATGTGTTGGAAGGATATTTTTTGGTTCATGACTTTTCCAATCGGGAAAAAATTACTTTTTCACTTCTCAAAGCTCCCCCACACATCAAGGACTGGTGGGAAAAGTACTGTGAACAAAAATATGAGAGTGAACCCTCGTTATTTTTAGTCGCACCCACTTGGAATTGTTTCCAAGACGCCATCATTGGAGCTATGAAGATAAATACAGAAAGTGGACCACACTACGATAGTGTTGAAGCCCCGAAAATTGGGTCGACAACAAGGGGGATACCCACCCGGTCCGGACCTTGGTTGGCAGCTCCTTATCTGTTTGGTATAGCGGGTCCGACTGGGGATAATGGGACCAGTTTACTAATCTATGAGTGTGTGTGTGTGTAGAATTTGATGTTGCTGATCTAACAGTTCCTATCTAAGATATTCTAATTCAAACTTTAATCTAATTCTATGCTATTGTAATCTAATAAATAGCACATCTAAATCTATACTAACCCAGGATGTAATTCTTATGTTATGCGATCTAAAGAGGTTTCAAATAACAACTGGTAATAAAGATCATTCAGCGATTATAAGAAAGGAAATCAATCAAGATGAACCAATTCGCATAAGAAGTTAGACAAAAAAGTTGTGAAAAGCATATCACATAATGAGCTATTCATACATTAAGCATAAATAAATAGCTATCACCATACAAAAGTGCCAAATGATAACTCAAGAATGCATGCAATAATACATAAAAAACTAAAAACTGTATATCACTTTAACATATAAGCATAAATGGTCAAGAGATAAAAGTACCATTTATGACTAGTCCTACTCATAAGCTTCAAGAAACAATGATTTATCTCTCCTTGCTCTAACATCCACTAAGAGTACAGAAGGCAACATCAGTAGCAGATATCAAATGCAAACATCAACAAATCTTGATCCATTCATTCACCAAAACCTCCTCTGACGGTGCAAAAGTGCATGTTCTGAGGACTAGTTTTTGATAAATTTCTGAACCCTTCTCTAAATGCATGAGAAGGGTTTAAATACTACTAAATAAATAACTTAATTACACAGATTCAGGATACGGTTTAAATGACCACCCTTTTTCTAAGCAAAACTATTTCTAAAAATTAAATCTAATATCTAACTATTTCTGCATTTGCTCCTTAATGTTGCGAGCATTCAGTATTTGCCTGGGTAGAGTCGGCTGACTGTCTTGCACTTTTGGTTAAGCTAAACAAATAGAAATGGTAAGAGCTGGCACCATATTTTGAGCAAAATTGATGATATATTCGAGAGTCATCCTCTAGCTATGTGGATTTACTGTGTATGCCCAGTAATAATCCAAGTTCCACTTGGTTAATCCTCGAATTGCTTCTACCTCTTCTTTCAGCTTTATGTTTCCAGTTTGTTCTTTACCATTTCTTTCTTGCATTTTCCGGCTTACAAGTGACTGAGCAGTTAGAGGCTTTGCTTTTTGAGCAATTTTCTCAGCGATGCATGATTAGCGCTAGGCACTAATTGCACATCAGAAACTGCCTCCGTTCTTTGATCCGGGCCTCTCTGATGCGTTTTTTGCCTTTAGCGCCTTTTCCTTCACGGGTATAAGCTTCAAAATTTGTAAAAATATTGCTTTCGTGAGCTTCTAACCTTGAGCGTTAAACTGCCTGTTGATGTCAACACTGTTCAATTACTCATTCAGCCACGACTGTGAATGAAAGATCTGTAATGGATAGCTCAACAGCATTCTGTGAATCTGCGGCTCTGTTGCATGCGGTATCCGTTTATGAGGGCATATTTTCTCTGTCTCTGAGCATTGGAGCTTTACCCTTTTCCTTCATGGCTTCCTGCACATTGCTTTGTGTTACTTCTGTTTTTCGTTCCTGCAGTTCACACATGAGGAGAGAGTAATGATAATAAAAAATCGACAAGAAAGCTTTAAGCTCTACGGAAGTACAAAAACATGCCACCTGACGTAACCTGACTCTTCGAACAACACAGAACCATCTTTCATTAACAACTGTTGTATAAATCATTAATTATCATTAAAGTGCGTATCCAGTTCTTGGTTTATGGAAAGCTTTCCTTGAATGTTGAGCTGGGGAAATTTTGCGATGGAATGTTTCTACGATTCGCATCGCAGTATCGCATTACCAAAAATTTCATTATGATGTGTTATCGCAAGGTTGCTCGATCGTGCTATCGCAAGATCGCGGATCACAGTATCGCGCTATCGCAAAATCGAAGATCGTTATAATCGTTAAATGGTTATGTGTTTTTCATGCGACATTGTGATATGCGATATGCGATATCACATATCGGATATCAGCGATTTTTTATAGTTTTCCAACGTGAGCGTTTCTTAATGCATGCGATGCGATGGAATTCGCGTCGCACTCTCACAGTTTATCATTTTTACTCATAAGGAAATGTCCTATCATTCTTCGCACAATGCGATGTTTTCTTAAGGAGTAAAATACATGAGCCTTAATTGAATTTTTTTGAATTTTTACTAAGGGTCCCCACTTACCTAGTGTTATTGCTAATACTAAATAAGGAGGGGGGTTGTTGGTGGCCACAACAATTGGCGATTCACTTGGAAGAACTAGTTATCTCTGTTTTTCTATTGAATTTTTCAAACTTCCAAAACAGAAAATTTTTCAGAAAACTAAACTTTATTATGGAAAGATAAAGTACATTATGCTCTAAACCATCAATGATATTTTGTTTCAACCTTTTCCTACTTTGATTATTTGCTTCCTCAGGCTAGTCCTTGTATTTACATCAGCCATTACTTGGTCCTGTAAAGATAAAACAAAGTCTCCTCTGTAAACCAATTTTAAATATGCTCATTTGTCGTAGGTAGAGCCTCTGCTGCCAGCAGGCGTTTATAGCCTCGATAGGGTTACCTGTTACCTAGCAATGATCCTGTATCCTACTTAAGGTGGCCTACAAATTTCAAAGAAACATCCATATCCACACTTATTGGTTTGATTTTTCTTTTTATTCTTAAAGAACAATGTCTTGGTTTGGTAGCCAAATTATGACACAGTCATTCACTTGATCTATAACTTTGCTAAACAAGTTGGCTCGTGATGAGACCCCTTGTCTTTTGATTGCAACAATCATGAGTCATTGCCCTGTTGTGGTGTACAGTATTGGCAAAGTCAGCAAGTTATAATATCTGTGATAATGATAAGCCGACTCGTGATGAGACCTCTCATTCTTCAAGATAAAGTGTATCCTTGGATCATTCCTCTGAAAGTTGCGATTTCCTTAGCAGGGAGGAAGTCATTGTTTCCTTAAGATAGCTCTGGACAACAATAATAGAGTTTTTGGAAACAACAGTTCTACAGAGAATCTTTATTTTGTTAGATACCTTTCATTGCACTAAGATAAAACAATTTCTTCACTAAAGGTTGTTTTCATCAAACTTTGTTTGAAGTTGAAACTAGTATCATATCTAGGCTAAAGTTCTTAACTGTATCTATCAATAATAAAGATCAGTTTTCCAAAAGATTTGCTATTTATACAAGTGAAAAGTTCAAAATCTGAAAGAGAATTGGTGTCTTTTTCGTAAATGCCTAATGTAACCACTCACAATTGGTTTTATTATGAAAAAGAAAAACAACTATTCTACAAAAATAGAAGAATAATCTTCTATGGAAAATATTTCTTGAGAACTTGTCCATTAATAGGCAAAGATCCCTAAATCCTGTAACACAAACATTGATGGACCTACGAATTCTACAATCTAAAAAGGACCAAGCCACATCCTTTGACATTTTGTATGTTTGCCCTTTTCTTCATGAGCCTTGTCCCACTTTAAAACTAAATCTCCCATCTGAAAATATTTTCTGGTCATTATGTTTGAACCAAAAGAGGATTTTACTAGTGCCTGATGATGAGCATGTGTTTTCCTAGCTTGTTCTCGTTGTCCTTCTAATTTAATTATTTCCATTTGTCTTAGCTGTAAGGAGGAAGTGGGTACTTCATCAATGTATTGTACTAAAGACAAAGAGGGAATTGCTAAGTGAGTCAGAAGAACCACTTCTTTCCCATAAACTAAATTAAAGGGAGAAGTGCCAATAGAAGCTTTTTGCGTTATCTGATCTGCCCATAAAGTACATATCAAAGCCTTGTGCCAATTTTTATGATTTTGATCAATTGTTATTTTAATAATCTTGATTAGGTTTTTATTTGTTAACTCAGCTAGCCCATTACCTTGTGGGTAGTAATTGGCTGAATATTTAAGTTTGAATCCTCTTTTAAGTGCAAATTCAGCCATTGCATTTCCAGAAAAGTATGATGCATTATTAAACATTAAAGCAGATGGCAATCCAAACCTGGTGATTATAAATTGATCTATGAACTCAATGATATTTTCATAATTAGCCGTCTTGAGCAGAACTGCTTCTACCCACTTAGTAAAATAATCTGTTGTTGTGAGGATGTATCTATGCTGCTTAGAAGAGTGAGGAACGATCTCACCTATTATGTCCAAGCCCCATTGACTGAAAGGTTGCTTGATGTTTACCGGCTGTAGTGGTAGGGACGACTTCTTTTGTCTTCCAGCAGTAGTTTGGCAGACTTGACATCTTCTCACGTAATTGTGCGAGTCTTTAAATAGCGTGGGCCAGTAATATCCTGCGCGTAAGATTTTATGTGCAGTAGCATCTCTAGCATAGTGTTTGCCTGCCGGCCCATCGTGGAGTTCCTGCAAAACTTTTTCAGCTTCAGCTTTCTCAAGACACCTAAGAAGAACAGAATCATACTTTTTTCTAAAAAGAATATCATTTATGAGCTGATATTGTTTAGCTTTCAACCTTAGAGCTCTTTTCTTAGTATGATCAAGGTGTGAAGGAACATACCCATTCTTAAGATAATAAATGATATCAGCATATAATGATTCTGCATCGTTTAGGCTTACCTCACACATTTGTACCTCTTCAGATGGAATTTCAAAAATTTGAGATGCTCCAGCCAGCATTTTGCAGAAGCCTTGACCTCTTACAATGTTTGCTGGTTTGATCTCAATGTCATATTCCTGTAAGGCAGTAACCCAATTGGCCCTTTTCTCAACCACATCCTTCTGCACTAGAAGATTCCTTACCGTTGGAAACGGTGCTATAATCTTAGTATGGGTTTTAAGTAAGAAAGGTCTGAAGTATTTGACTGCTTTGAAAACAACATAAGCCTGTTTCTCCACGTCTGAATAATTTAGTTCAGTACCTTGTAAATTTGAGCTAAAAACCGCAATTGGAGCTTTCGCTTTTTCTTGATTTTCTTGAGTTAGAATCGCAGCATATGACTTATCTGAGGCAAATGTGTATAAAATAAAAGGCTTTGAAAAATTCGTAGTTGCTAAAGATGGAGCATTAATAATAGCTTGTTTGATCAGGTTGAATGCTTCATGTTCATCTTGACCCCATTTTAAATTTGAATTCTTTTTAATCATGGTTTGCAAAGGAGACATGATTCGTGAAAAATCTGAAACAAATCTCTTTACAAAGTTAATCTGACCAAGGAAATATTGCATGGCTTTTTTGTTGTGAGGTTGGGATATTTCAGAAATTTCTTTGATTCTGTCGGGATCAATGTGAATACCGGATTTTGACACTATGAATCCTAGAAGTTTCCCTTCACTTAGTGCAAAAAAAGATTTCTTTGGGTTAGGTGAAATTCCATACCTTAAACATCGTTGAAATATTTGTTTCAGGTCTTTGAGATGGTCGCTTCGCTTCTTTGAGTACACTGTTATATCATCCAAATAAATTACTACAGATTTATTGACTAAACCTTTGAATGCGATGTCCATGGCTCTCTGAAATGTGGCACCAGCATTAATCAAACCAAATGGCATCTTTTGATATGTGTATGTGCCCCATTTATTTCTAAATGTGGTTTTCAATTGATCATCAGGATGTACCAACACTTGATTGTATCCTGAAAATCCATCCAAGAAAGACATTAATTCTGAGCCCGCCACTGCCTGTAGTATCTGTTCCATAGGTGGTAGAGGAAAATTATCTTTTTGACAGGCTTTGTTAAGGTTCCGAAAGTCAATGCAAATCCTAATATCTCCGTTTTTCTTTCTAATGGGTACCATGTTGGAGACCCATTTGGAACGTCTGACGGGAAAGATTATTCTGGCTTTCAATAACTTATTGAGCTCAGTTTTTATCTGATTTTCTAAATTGGGGTGGATCTTTCTCATTTTTTGTTGGACAGGTTTTTCATTATCGATCATGGAAATAGTATGCTGGATGATGGAAGTGTCGTATGTTTTCAACTCATCATAATTCTAGGCAAAAACATTTTTATATTGTCTCAAAAGATGAATATACACTAGTTTCTCTTTAGGGGCTAGGCTGAGGCCTAGATTAATGTTTTGTGGTTTAGCATCGGTCCCTAGGTTTACTAATTCATAGTTCAAGGTTGAACTTTGGAGTTTTGAATTGGTAGACCTCTTAAACCGATCTTTCAAATCGTACAAGTCTTCTAACTTGACCACTGACTTAGGTATAGCATTATTAGTGCTATTTTGTAGCAATTGTCGATCGTGCTGGCCTTCGTCAATTATTTGATTGGAGTAGGATCCTTCAGATGTGAGGAAATTTACGATATCAGGATCGTCATTGAATACTCTCCAATTTGTGATGTTGTCAGGAATGGATGATCTAAAAATTAATTCTATTAAGAATCTATCTGGACTAAAATCTTTGGACGGAATAAGCTTAGAAGCTACGTTAGCTAAAAGGTCTGCACTTGTGTTTTGGAGTCTGGGGATTGAAGAAATATTAAACGTTGTGAAATTCTCAGTCAGATCTTGTACTAAGGATTGATAATGTTTTAAATGACCTGATAAGCAATGTATAGTGTTACGTACCTGTTTAACCACAATCTGAGAGTCTCCAAAAACTTGAAGATACTTGATGTCTAACCCGATTGCTTTGTAAATGACTTTAACCAAAGCCTCATATTCTGCTGTATTGTTTGTGCAATCGAATTCGAGTCTGCATGTGAGCATGATTTTATCTCCTTCTGGACTAATCAGAATGCATCATGCTCCTGCTCCTTCGTTAGATCTAGAACCATCAAAAAATAATTTCCAAAACAAAGATTTATTTATAGGTTTATCTAAAAAATTGATACATTTCAAACTATCAGTTCGAGAAAAATTTTCGACTTGGGACAAAACAAAGTGTTCTAAATAGGGTACCGCATGAGCATTGAAATTGCCGAGGAAAGAATCTACCGAGTAATTGCCAATAATGCTGCTGTTATACGCTACTGGTTCATTTTCTCCCTCTAACTCCGTTACTATCTACTTCAGTGGTAGCTCTCGTTCAACTTTTATTTGATTCGGTTTACCATTGTAGGGCAGCCACATGTGTGACCAGTCGGTTGTGAAGTATCCATGGAGTTTTTCTGACCAATCCCTGCTAAGAATTAAGCCATAGAATTATGGGATATTGGCAACTAGAATGTCAATAACCTAACATACCTTCGGGTTGGATGACAGCCTTATGGTTACTTGATTTAGTTCGCCAATCACTTCGAATTGAGATCGATCTAGCTGAACTATGTGCACTGCATATTTCTGTGGTTGAACATTTAACTTGGCACATATAGATTTGGGTAAAATATTTGATGAAGCACCAGAATCTACCAAACAATTGTGCACATTTTTATTGAAGATTTCATAAGTAAGGAGAAACGGGGGAGTGTGAGATCTTGATCTCCCTCCAATTAGAGCGATGTCATTTGGATCAATCTTATTGATCGCTTTAATTGGAGGTCTTCCCATGTTATGGGAAGCTTGAGAAAGTACAGTGGTAGGCAAAGGTGCAACTGGCACGACATGTAATTCTTTCATCATTATCTTCTGTTGATGTTTCAACTTGCTCAGTTCGTAAAGGGTGATGTTAGCCCTAGTCTTCTTCATGTCTTCAATAATATTGTACTCCATTTCATCTGACACTATCAGTGTTTTAGATGGAGTTGTTTCATTTGTTTGGACTGGGCTGGTTTGAGTCGCTTTAGATGTCGTTTTCTTTGTTGCGACTTTATCCTTTGTTGCAGAGCTTGTGCTCTTCGGCTTAGGGGTAGTTTGGGGAGGATCAAGCTGATTTTTGCTTCATGTGCTAACTGGAAATACTTCTTGATCTTCTTCTGTGGGAGGATGAAATCCCACATTCTTTGTAATTCCACAACTTCTTCGTCATCAGTCTGCCCTTCAATGGCAATTTCCTCTTCCTCTTCCTTGGATTCAACGTTTGAAATAGCATTGGGTGGCTTTGAATCCGTTGAAGGACCTATTTTAAAAGCTCTGTAGGGATTTTTTGAAGAATTTTCTACTACTTGCCTTTTTATGTCAACCATTTCATTGGACATGGTCTTTAGAAATTTCTACAATCCTTCCAAATCAAATGGATCTTTTGCTTGTTTCTTCTTGGAGTCTTCCTTGAAGGTGACTTTTTTGGATTTACGTTCCTCTATCACGGATTTCTTTTCCAGGGCTATTATTTGTTTCTCTATTGCTATTGCTTCTTTCATGTTATTAGCTAAGGTTGTTTTATTTGCCCTGTCCACGAAGATTGCTATGTTCGATGGTAGAGCGGTGATATACCATTCACATCGTACTTCTTTGCTGAGCTGGGAAGCAGTAGGAAGTTTGTTGAAACGTAAATTGAAATCCTTGATAGGCTCTCTAGTTTCGGCTTTAAGATTGGATAGGTCATTGATCAACGTTTCCGTAGACCTGTCACCACCAAACTTGGTAAGGAATTTCTCCTGGAAGATGTCCCAACTTGTGATGGATCCAGAGGGTAATGAAAAGTACCATGACCCGGTTGTTCTTTGCAGTGTATAAGGAAAACGCCGAACAACAGCATCTTCATTAGTAACCCCATTGAGATTAATGGAAAGCATGAAGTTGTTTATGTGCTCTTCTGCTAGCATGCCTGCCTCGAGATTGAATTTAGGCAGCCATTTCTCAGGATGGGCCGGTATTTGACTGAAGGGTGCAAGCATTAAGACTGCCCCAGGGTTATTCCATGGAGACTGGGCCATTGTTGAACTGCTAACATAGGAAAGTGCAGAAGATGATCCCTGCGGCTGGGAGGATGAGGATACTACAATTGTAGATGATTGAAGAGGGGTTGTGGGGGTTCTATTGGATGGATGGACGATGATTTGGAGTGGAGGAGTGGATGGTTGACTTCGCAGTGAAGTAGTTGAGATGGAAGATGTTGACGAAAGAGACTCATTGTCGGACTCTTTAGGTGATTTCGTTGCTCTTTTCCTGGTGGGAAGAGGTAATTCGGTTGGCTGGATGCCAAATTTTTCACTCTTTAGCCTGGTCAGGGGATGATCAGGGTTGTACTGCGAAGTCATGCTGCCTTGAGATTTATCAGACCATTGAGGAGAAATGGAAAATCGCTGAAGTTTGTGAATCAGGGATTTGACTTCAGGAAGTTCAACGATAGATTGTTCTGAAATATCAGGGTGTGTAGCAGCGGTTGATACTCGAGCGACTTCTGACTCTGGATTTAAATGTAATGGAGAAGTCGGGGGAGATGATGAGGGAGATTTACTCTCATAATGATATTTAGATTTGGATTTACTTGCCATTCATAGTTCAGACCCTCCTTCTAGTGCCAAATATGTTGAAGCCCCAAAAATCGGGTCGACAACAAGGGGGATACCTGCCCGGTCCAGACCTTGGTTGGTAGCTCCTTATCCATTTGGTATAGTGGGTACGACTGGGGATAATGGGACCAGTTTCCCAATCTATAAGTGTGTGTGTGTAGAATTTGATGTTGCTGATCTAACAGTTCCTATCTAAGATACTCTAATTCAAACTTTAATCTAATTCTATGCTATTGTAATCTAATAAACAACACATCTAAATCTATACTAACCCGGGATGTAATTCTTCTATTATGCGATCTAAAGAGATTTCAAATAACAACTGTAATAAAGATCATTCAGCGATTATAAGAAAGGAAATCAATCAAGATGAACCACTTCACATAAAAAGTTAGACGAAACAGTTGTGAAAAGTATATCGCATAATGAACTATTCATACATTAAGCATAAATAAATAGCTATCACTGTACAAAAGTGCCAAATGATAACTCAAGCATTCATGCAATAATACATAAACAACTAAAAATTATATATCACTTTAACATATAAGCAGAAATGGTCAAGAGATAAAAGTACCATTTATGACTAGTCCTACTCATAAGCTTCAAGCAACAATGATTTATTTCTCCTTGCTCTAACATCCACTAAGAGTACAGAAGTGCAACATCAGTAGAAGATATCAAATGCAAACATCAACAAATCGTGATCCATTCATTCACCAAAACCTCCTCTGACGGTGCAAAAGTGCATGTTCTGAGGACAAGTTTTTGATAAATTTCTGGACCCTTCTCTAAATGCATGAGAAGGGTTTAAATACTACTAACTAAATAACTTAATTACACAGATTCAGGATACGGTTTAAATGCCTGCCCTTTTTCTAAGAAAAACTATTTCTAAAAATTAAATATAATATCTAACTATTCCTGCATTTGCTCCTTAATGTTGCGAGCATTCAGTATTTTCCTGCGTAGAGTCGACTGATTGTCTTCCGCTTTTGGTTGAGCTAAACAAACAGGAATGGTAAGAGCTGGCACCATCTTTTCAGCAAAATCGATGATATATTCAAGAGTCATCATCTGGCTATGTGGATTTACTGTGTATGCCCAGTAATAATCCAAGTTCCACTTGGTTAATCCTCAAATTGCTTCTGCCTCTTCTTTCAGCTTTATGTTTCCAGTTTGTTCTTTACCATTGCTTTCTTTCATTTTCCAGGCTTACAAGTGATTGAGCAGTTAGAGGCTTTGCTTTTTGAGCAATTTTCTCAGCGATGCGCGATTAGCGCTAGGCGCTAATCGCGCATCGGAAACTGCCTCTGTTCTTTGATCCGGGGCTCTCTAATGCGTTTTTTGCCTTTAGCGCCTTTTCCTTCACCGAGTATAAGCTTCAAAATTTGTAAAAATACTACTTTCATGAGCTTCTGACCTTGAGCGTTAAACCGCCTATTGATATCAGCATTGTTCAATTACTCATTCAGCCACGGCTGTGAATGAAAGATCTGTAATGGATAGCTCAGCAGCGTTCTATGAATCTGCGGCTCTGTTGCATGCGGTATCCGTTTATGAGGGCATCTTTTCTCTATCTCTGAGCATTGGAGCTTTACCCTTTTCCTTCATGGCTTCCTACACATTGCTTTGTGTTACTTCTATTTTTCGTTCCTGCAGTTCACACATGAGGAGAGAGTAATGATAATAAAAAGCGACAAGAAAGCTTTAAGCTCTATGGAAGTACAAAAACATGCCACCTGACGTAACCTGACTCTTCGAACAACACAGAACCGTCTTTCATTAACAATTGTCATATAATTCATTAATTATCATTAAAGCGCGTATCCAGTTCTTGGTTTATGGAAAGCCTTTCTTGAATGTTGAGCTAGAGAAAATCTGCGATGGAATGTTTCTGCGATTCGCGTCGCAGCATCGCAGTATCGCATTACCGCAAATTTCATTATGATGTGTTATCACAAGGTTGCTCGATCGCGCTATTGCAAGATCGCGGATCGCAGTATCGCGCTATCGCAAAATCGCAGATCGTTACAATCGTTAAATGGTTATGTGTTTTTCATGAGACATTGCGATATGCGATATGCGATATCGCATATCAGATATCGGTGATTTGTTAAGGTTTTCCAACGTGAGCGTTTCTTAATGCATGCGATGCGATGGAATTCGCGTCGCACTCTTGCAGTTTATCATTTTTACTCATAAGGAAATTTCCTATCATTCTTCGCGCGATGCAATGTTTTCTTAAGGAGTAAAATGCATGAGCCTTAATTGAATTTTTTTGAATTTTTACTAAGGGTCCCCACTTACCTAGTGTTATTGCTAATACTAAATAAGGATGGGGGTTGTTGGTGGCCACAACAGATAGGGAAGGGACCAAGATGTGTCAATGTTCACAGATAATTTCCATACCCTTCGCACAAAGCTGGGTATCAAGGATACTGAGCAAAATTTGGTACTCAAGTACCACGATTGTCTACACAAGTACATCTAGGATGAGATGGAGTTCCTGGATATTTCCTCACTCAGCACAGTGTACTGATACACTATTAAGATTGAGCAGAAGTTTAAAAAGAAGAAGCGAGACTTTGGATTTATGAACCCAAAGTAAGGAAAAGTCGCCCCCAAATCATAAGGGAAAGGGAATAGAGAAGGTAGGGCTACCCAAGAAAGCCTACTGAAGCCGTAAGAAAAGAATAACACCATGAAGACAAAGAAGGACACGAGAAAATGGGTGAGTTCCATAAGCGCTCCACTCACAAAACAATTGAGTGTCGGGCCAAGCAGTCACTGGTGCCTGAGCTGAAGGCCTCCAAATGAGATGCATGTTCCAACTCTGAAACATGAAGTGACTGAGCCTAAAGACTACAACACATCCACAATCGTACACAATCGGGTGGCTTCACCAAGGATGAGATCTCTGCGTTAGCGAATAGCGTCCCCTTCCCTAATGCATCAAGGCCTTCACAGATGAGGTAATATGTGATGTTTCTCCTCTTAAAGTATATGAGTCTAGACCTCGCTCTGTGATTATTACTTTGGCCAATAAGTTGTACAGGATACCGGAGGTAGCCCTGCCTATTGTCATCTCTTTGACCACTGCAAAGCAACGTAGTAAGATCATTTCCTAGAGAAGAATTTTTTTTCCTTATGATTTGCCCTTAGAGCAAGAAGAAGGTTGTGGCCACAACTTCCAGGCAGGGATCCTCTGCACAACAAAAACAGATGGAAAAGGTCGTGTAGGAGTACAGGGATATTTTCTCCTCACCTACAGGGGTACATTTGCATTGTCAAGTCAAGCACTACATCGATCTGACCCCAGGCACGCCGTTGCCAAATGGACTGATCTATCGACGATTTGTTTTGGAGAACGATGAGATCAAGAGGTAGATTCAGGAAATATTGCAAAAAGGGCACATCATGTGAATCTCATCACCCTGTGGGAGCTCGATTGTATTGGTACAAAAGAAGGATGGCACCTGGAGACTCTGCATTGACTATCTGGCACTAAACAAGATCATTGTTAGGAATAGGTACCCAATCCCGTGGATTGATGACCTTATGGACCAACTCAAGGGGAACAAATATTTCAGCAAGATTGACTTGAAGTCAGGTTATCACTAGGTGCTTATCTGATCTGGATTTAAACACGAACACCACAAATTACAGATATAACCATAAATATAGAGATGTAGTAGAAATAACACTTCATGTAATTAATATCAAATACTAAAATATGCTTACCAACATAATGGAAATAAGACTAGCTCAGGCGATGGTAGCTTATCTTTGAGAAGAGATGTGGCGGCTACATGCCTTTGAACATAGTTACAATGATCCAAATGAAAAATGAAATCTACCTGTGGTATTCATCCACCCATGGAATTTTCCCATGGCCTTGTAAGTGGCATCCACCCATGGTATTTTCCAATGGTATTGTTTGTGACATCAACCCATGGTATTCATTCGCCCATGGCATTTACCTACCCATGGAATTTACCTGTCGTATTGTAACCAAAAAAGGCCATACATAACAAGTCACATTTTTTAAAAGGAAATATTGTCCACCATAATGTAGCCTTTACTGTTATTATATGTTTTAATAAAAAAACTTTGTGGTTTCTTTTATTGTGTGTTCTCCTCTTTATTTCTGGAATTTCAATTTTTCAGATGTTGGGGGCCTCGCCCAATATTCGAATGAATGGTATCAGAGCTAGGTTATGATTACATGGGAATGAGGGTTTGATGCATATTTCAGTTTCAAATTTTTGTAGCAATATTCAATAAATATCTGGCACGTGCTACGACCTCCGCAATGCACTTTCTTGGGAAAAATAGGAAGATTATTTATTTATTTATTTTATTTTATTTTATTTATTTATTTATATTTATATTTTTTTATTTTTTTATTTTTTAGGATTTTTTTGGGGGGCGAGTTTGAAGATGATTTATGAACCTTTTGGTGAAAATTTAAAACAAATAAATAATATATCTAGATTCCTTGCGAGAAAATACACAAATTCAAAAACAAATCGGCCGAATCGGTGTCTAGATGAGGCTTATATCACTGATTTAAATCCAGCTATATTGCAGAAATTTTTCTGATGAGAATTCGTGGAAGGCAGCTCTCCTATAACTTTTTGTAGTTTTTATGTATAATTTCTGAAAATTTGTTATAGATCTGAGCTCCTCTGAAAAATCACCCAATTTCTAAAAAAAATGGTTGAATCAGAGTTTAGATGAGGGAGATATCACTGATTTAAACTTAGCTGTTTTCTTCAAAACTTTTGTGATGGCAGAATAGTTGCAATGCGAGTTTGAGTTTCCTCAGTGTCTAGAAAAGGATTTCAAACACATGGAAAGATGAAAAATGGTCATTTTGTTTCCAAAAATAGGTTCATTATGTCAATTTTTAAATCTGGAGCAGCATTGGAAACGTGTTCTGTTTGGGTACGTGCCCTCCCACCCTGCTTTAGTAGGCACATACTTCCCATTCATCAGTTTTGGCATAACAGCGTCTAGATTGGGTTCTTTGGATACATGCCCTCCCATCCCAGGCTATCTAGGCACCTGCTACTTCATCAACAATCAAAATCACGGTTATAGGTCAACTGCACAAAATCCCTGTCATCAAAGTCCATTTGCTAGGCCGCAGACTGTTAGTATCATAGTTGGCCTAAACCATTATAGGGTATCTCTATCCTTGAATCTTTGTTTTTCATGGTTATATGTCATCCCCAAATCCACACTTCATCAAAGTCCATTATCTAGGCTGCATAGTGTCAGTATCATAGTTGGTCACAAGCATTACAAGGTATCTCTATCCTCGGATCATCGTTTGTCATGGTTATGGGTCATCCACAAACCCACACTTCATCGAAGTCCATTTTCTAGTCTGCACATTGTCAATATTGTAGGTTTTAACCCCATACAGAAATTACCTACATACGAATTCTAAAACACAGAAAAATAAACAATGTGAGAGCATAACACATAAAACACATATACACAGAGATTTTCCCACTGGATCCCAAAACGGGGACTACCAGCTTGATTTTTCATTATGTTCCTTTCAAAGTTATAATAAATATTTATACATTCCGAAGCATCCAATACCATGGACAGAAAACCATCGCGTCCAATACCATGGACCAAAAACCCCCTGTGCCCCCCCCCCCCCCCCCCCCCCCCCCAACTACACAATCGGCTCAACGAAGGGGGGCTCTGCCCGCCCTCTAACCCCGGAGCCCCCCAACTAACCCCCCAGTTAACTACGTGGGCTAGTCATGGAAAGAATATAACACAAGCCAACATTCTCCACTTGTTGTTTTCTTTCCACAAGGGGCCACAAGAGATCTTAGTCATTTTTCCAGCCCTGAAATGCCCATTATCTCTCTACACCAAGAGAAGTTATCAGAGCTCATAGATTTTGTCAATGCATCTGCAGAGTTCTTCAAAGTGTCCACCTTTATCAGCAACACCATTTTGTATTCTATCATATCCCTCACAAAGTGATACTGAACATCAATGTGCTTTGTATTTGAATGATATGCGGGGTTCTTTGCCAAGAAAATTGCACTTTGGCTGTCACAGTCTATCCTTATAGCTCCCTGTACTAACCCCATACTTGAACACAATCTCTGCAACCAAACTGCTTCCTTGCTTGCATGAGTGGCTGCCATGTATTCTGCCTCTGTAGTTGATAGTGCCACTACAGATTATTTTCTTACTCATCGAACTGACTGCACCTCCAAAAAGGTTAAACACATACCCACTTGTAGATCTTCTCTGATCCAGATCTCCAATCCAGTCTGCATCAACAAGCCATGGATATCCAACATTCTGTCCAATATTGATCTTCCTTGGTAGCACAAACCATAATCACTAGTGCCACGCAAATACCTGAAAACCCGCTTCACTGTTGTCCAATGCTCCTTCCCTGGTTTTGACATAAACCTGCGCAATACTCCCACTGCATGTGCAATGTCTAGTCTAGTACAGACCATTGCATACATCAGGCTATGAACTGCACTTGCATATGGAACACGGGACATGTCCTCTTCCTCTTCTTGTGTCTTGGGACACTATTCAACAGATAACCTCACACCTACAGGAATAGGAACCTTCACCGGTTTACTATCTTGCATATTAAACCTCTGCAGTATTGTCTTGACATACTTCCTCTGGTTTAACCACAGCTTTCTCTTTGCCCGATATCTTTTAATTTCCATGCCCAAAATATAGTTTGTAGCACCAAGATCTTTCATGTCGAATTTGGAGGACAATTTGGGTCTTCAAATCCTGGATAATTTCTTTGTCATTTCCAACCAGCAACATATCATCCACATACAAGACTAGATAAATAACACAGTCACCAATTAATTTAAAAGACACACAGTGATCTTCTTTGCTTTTGGCGAAGCCAAGTCCCCATATAAATGTATCAAATTTCTAATACCACATCCTTGGTGATTGTTTTAACCCATACAGAGACTTTTTTAACTTGCATACTAGTTATTTCTTGCCCTTCACCGCAAAGCCTTCAAGTTGCTTCATGTATATTTCCTCTTCCATATCCCCATGAAGAAATGTTGTCGTCACATCCATCTGTTCTACCTCAAAATCAAAAGCAGCAGCAACAGATAAAGGTGATCTAATAGAAGTTACCTTGGCAACAGGAGAAAAAATATCACCAAAATCAATTCTCATCACCTGGGAATAACCTTTTGCTACCAACCAAGCTTTGTATTTCTCCACCTTTCCTTCTGAATTTTTCTTCTTCTTGAACACCCATTTGCTGCCAATGGGTTTCCTTCCAGCCGGCAACTCCACCAGATCCCAAGCCTCATTTTTTTGCAAAGATGCCATTTCATCAAACATGGACTCTTTCCAGAGTTTTCCATCCTTTGAATCTATTGCTTCCTTCACATTTCTGGGATCATCGTCAGTAACAGATAAAGAAAAATTTGAACAGAAATCAGATGGACTATACCTTTTTGGTTGCCTTCTTTCTCGAACTGATTTTCTCACACTTGGAGTTTGTGGCTCTTCATCTTCTGATTCCTCCTCTGCTGTAGAGTATGCTTCTTCCTCCTTAAGCTCAAACTCTATCTTCCCAGGTTCCTTTGGTTGGACTTCATGTTTAATAACATCTTTTACCTCTCTGAACACCGCATCTTGGCTGTACACAACCTTCCATGTGACTGGGTTCCAAATCTTATAACCATTTAAACCATCCTTATACCCAATAAAGATGCACTTTTCAAATTTACTATCCAACTTGGTTCGTTTCTCCTTTGGAACATGTACATATGCATCACATCCAAATACCATCAGATGTGAAAGAGAGGTTTCTTACCATTCCATACCTCTTGTGGAGTCTTATCCTCCAACGCTGATGAAGGTGACCTATTGACTAGGTAACATGCAGTATCGACCGCCTCTACCCAGAATTCTTGCCCTAACACAACACCATTGAGCATGCTTCTTGCCCTTTCCATCAATTTCTTATTCATTCTTCCTGCAACTCCATTTTGTTGAGGTGTATATGGAGTAGTCTTCTATTGTGCTATACCACACTTCTTACAGAATTCTTCAAATTCCTTGCTGCAAAACTCTCCACCATTATCTTTCCTTAGCTCTTTTATCTTCTTCTCTATCTGATTTACCACAAGATCCTTAAATTCTTTAAACTTGTCAAAGGCTTCAGATTTCTTCTTAAGGAAATATATCCATGTATTCCTTGAGAATTCGTCTATAAATCATACATAGTACACAAACTTACCCAGTGATGGAAACTTCACAGGTCCAAACACATCACTATGCACAAGTTCTAATATCTATTTCGCCCTCTTACTACTAGAGAAGAAACTCACCCGATTCTACTTCCCATATACACAATTTTCACAGAAATCAAAATCCAGAGAGCTATTACTCATACCTTCTACCATACCTTTACCATGAAGTATTCGAAGGCCCTTCTCTCCAATATGTCCAAGCCTTTGATGCCATAACATGGTCTTCCCTCTAGAGACCAGTATATTTTTTGCTCCATTTGCAAGAACCACAAAACTGTTACACCCATCAATAACAGTGCTACCTTGCAGCTTGTACAGAGTTCCAATTCGAACTCCCCACATCAATACCAGTGCTCCCCAAACCATTTTGCAGGTATCCTTCTCGAACATTGTTTTTACACCTGCATCATCTAGCTTGCTTATAGAAATAAGATTTCTGGCCAATTCAGGAATATGCAGAACACGCGGAAGTGTTCTAACCCTTCCACCTTACAACTTCAACTTTACTTTTCTATGAAAAATAATTCTAGCCTTCCTATCATTCCCTAATAAGACATCACCACCATCGTATTTCTCATACTCGCAGAACCACTCTCTACGATGAGTGAAGTGAAAGGATGCACCTAAGTCAATCAACCATGCCTCATGATCTACATGTGTACTTGAAGAAGCCAAGTACACATCCCCACCTTCATCTGAGGTGGTTTCCACCTCTGCAGAAGGAGCATCATCAGATCCTTTCCTTTATCAAGAGCTTTAGATTTACTGTCCCTTTTGTAGTGCCCTTCATTTCTGCATTTATAGCACACCACCTTTACAGGTTTTCCTGGAGATTTATATCTCCCTCTAGATTTAGATCTCCCACTCAAAGACTTATTTTTGTTTCCGTTCTAGGACCATGCTCATACAAAAAATGCATCACCATTATATCTCTCCATATTTTTCCATCTCATCTCCTCCATTAGCAAGGATGAGACTATTTCATCAAACTGCAAGGCAGTTGCATTGCTACCTATTGCAATAACCAGACTATCCCACGAATTTGGTAGAGAACACAACAAATTGATGCACTTATCTTCATCTGAAATTTTAATATCAACAAATGCTAACTGACTTACCATAGTATTAAATGCGTTCAAATGCTTTGTCACTGAGTCTCCATCTTTCATCCTCAGGTTATACAGCTATTTCCGCAGGAACAGTTTATTCACTAGAGACATAGATTGGTACAAAGTCCCTAACTTGTCCCACAAATCCTTTGCCATAGCTTCCCCTAATACATTCAGCAATACTGAATCTAAGACATAAAATTGTATTGTGATTTTTTCCTTCCGATCCATCTTCTTCCATTCTTCATCGGACACTCCTGTTGGTTTAGTACCCGGATCTACTATGATCCACTGCTCTTTATCCACCAACAGATCCTACATCTTGAGTTTCCACAACTCAAAACTCTGACCATTAAATTTCTTGATCTCTATCTTTCCACTGCTCTCCATCTTCTTTCACCACCAGAATCTATCTCGCAAATCTCCCACTAAACAGGGTCTACCATAGGCCCGAGCGAAACCCCTCAGCAACAAAGGCGTCCCCTTGAAGTGAAAACAACTTTGATAACAGATGTAGGTTTTAACCCTGTACAGAAATTACCTGCATATGAATTCTAAAACACGGAGAAATAAACAATGCGAGAGCATAACACATAAAACACATATACACAGAGATTTTCCCACTGGATCCCAAAATCGGGACTACCAGCTTGATTTTTCATTATGTTCCTTTCAATTTTATAATACATATTTATACATGTCGAAGCATCCAATACCATGGACCGAAAACCATCACGTCCAAAAACATGTGTGAAAATCATGCACAAAACCATAGGTGGGTCCGCCCAACCTAACATAGGGTCCAAAACCAAAATTTTCTAGGGCACTACCCCAGACCCCATAAAATGTAGTTATGGGCATGCCTCAAACCCCCTATTACCCCCCCCTGCTACACAATCAGTGCAACAAAGGGGGGTTCTACCCCCCCTCTAACCCCCGGGTTAACTACATGGGGTAGTCGTGGAAAGAATATAACACAACCCAAAAAGTATCACAGGTGGTCACAAGCATTACAGGGTATCTCTATCCTTGGATCTTCCTTTATCACGATTATGGGTTAACCACACAAAACCCTTCTCATTAGTGGCTCTTCATATTCAATACAGGATTCTTAGGAGAGAAATTCATGCAATGGGGATCATTACTTCTTAAGGAGGGAGGAATGATCCGAATGGAAAATTTCATCTACCCATGGTATTCATCCACCCATGGAATTTACCCATGGTACTGTAAGTGGCATCCATCCATGGTATTATATGTGACATCAACCCATGGTATTCATTCACCCATGGTATTTACCCACCCATGGAATTTACTTATGGTATTGCAAGCGAAAAATGCTATAAGTAACAAGTCACATTTTGTAAAAGGATAAATTGTCCACCACAATATAGCCTTTATAGTTATTATCTATTTTAATAAAAAAAACTTTGTGGTTTTTTTTATTGCGTGTTCTCCTCTTTTCTTCTGGCATTTCAATTTTTCAGATCCTGGGGGCTTCTCCCCAAGATTTAGATCACTATCGAACCCTTTGATGTGTGGAATACTACCTTCAAATCCAAGGAGGACCTTTTCGAATGGTTGGTCATGCCGTTCGGATTGATGAATGCCCCTACAACCTTCATTAGACTGATGGAAGACATCTTGCATCCCTTCACCAATTCATTCGTCGTGGTGTATTTAGATGATATCTTGATCTTCATCCAGAATTGGGAAGAGCACCTCCACCATATTCGACAAGTCCTTCAAACCTTTTGACCACGCAAGTTGTGTGCTAACTTGCAGAAATGAACTTTTGGCCTGACCCAAGTTCAATATCTAGGGTACATCATTCATGAGTAGGGTGTACATGTGGACCCAGCCAAGATACAAGTCATTCGAGATTGGCCAGCCCCGACCAGTCTAATAAAGCTCTACAGATTTTTGGGTCTTGCCTCTACCACAAGTTCATGTTGGGGTTATCTCATATCACTTGGCCTTTAAGTCAAGTCACCAAGGGCAGAGCGAAAGAAAAAAAATTTCGCTTGAAACCCAACAACAGGAAATTTTCGAGTTAATGCATTACCTTTGCTCTGCACCATTGCTCCCATTACCATACCTACAACAACCATTTGAGATTGAGACGAACACCTCCGACTATGCTATTGGTGCGGTTCTTACTCGGCATGGGCATCTAGTGGCTTACCACAGTGAGACACTTTGACACACAATCCAAAAGTATCCCACTTAGCGCAAAGAAATGCATTCCATTGGGCAGGTCTGCCGTCAATGGAAGCATTACATTCTCGGGAAGGAAACAGTCATCAACATAGACAATTAACCTTTGCAGTTCATTCAAACACAAGGGAAGTTGCAAAATGATCACCATCGAAAATGGTCCACCTACCTGTAATAGTTCCATTTAAACATTAAGTATAAGAAAGGCAACACCAATAATGTTGCTGATTACTTCAGCCAACCACCAGTCATGGCGCTGATCATTGTGCTCCACTCATGTGGGCATAAGACTTCGGGGTGGCTGCATCTTTACAAGAGCGATCCATAATTCAGGAGCACATACCAGACACTTCTAGAAGGGAAACAAGTTTCGAAATTTCAACTTCAAGATGCACCATTATGACACTTACGACACATATATTTTCCTTCAAGCCAGCGCCATTGCCAGACCAACCATTAAGGAGCAAGGCCTGTATACTCCTCTACCTACTCCTAGTTAGCATTGGGAATCTATCTCCATGGATTACACGTCGGGCCTTCCTTCTACTAAGTGTTGTAAGAATTTCATTTTCATAGTCGTCGACATATTCCCTAATATGCCCATCATGGTGGCCTGCAAGAAGAGTAACATAACAAAGGCCATTGATAAGCTCTTCTTTGAGCGAGTATGGGTACACATTAGGATCCCACAGTCCATTGTATCAGATGGGGACAGAAGATTCCTAAGTGTATTTAGGTCTAGTCTCTGGTCGATGCTGGATACAAAATCTTACTAAGTCCAAGACGTTCCATCCCCAAACAGATGACTAAACAGAGGTTGTCAACGGGATGATCATACACATTTTGCACATGTTCAACTCGAACCATCGACAAACATGGTATGAAAGTCTCACTTATGTCTAACATAGCTACAACAGAGCTCTCCACATCTCAACGGGCCACAACCCCTTTCAGGTAGGGCTAGGATTTCAACAATTATGTCCCATTTATGTGGGGATACCATTTGCAACCACTCAAGCAGATTCGCCTTGCACCTAGTTTGAAGCCAAAAGGGCTAAAAACTTCATTTAACGCATTCAAAACATTTGTCAACTGTTCCATGGTATATTGGACAGAACCAATGCTAAGTACAAGCAACGCCATGACCAACATCGAGTGCCCCACTGGACCACCACAAGCTTCTCCCTCTCTGATATGGGACATACACCATCACCAAGGTCGTTGGTGACAATTCCTTCAAGCTCATCATCCCACTATTCCTTGGTCTACACCTAGTGTTCAATGTACACCACCTTCGGCCATACGTTCCACCATTGTTGGGCACATCTGACATTGCAGAACAACTCACACCAACAAAGCTCAACCTGGACTACATGGAATAGGCCACAACTAATCAAATCATAGATACATAGATCAATGACATTGACCGACAAAGGATACAACTATATCGAGTTGTCAAAGCATTCCAACTCCTTCACCAAGGCAAGCGGTTCACCAGGGACCAGGTTCAACAAAAATTTCCTCACCTCATGGAGGCTCTACATGCAATGGGGACCATTTCTTCCTAACAGGAAGGAATGATCTAGGTGGATATTGGTGGCCACCCACCTATTCCACCTACACCCTCTAGTCAGTTTCATATGTTTCCTTGTTTATTTCAACATTTATTATTTTTAGCATTTTTTCTGGGCCTGAACTTCCGGAGCAGTTTTGACCCACTAAATGGCATTTTTTGAGGTTCGTTGTAGGCCCATATCCATAGGTAGGGGCATGTGGCAAAACCTGTAGTGCTCGAAGAGAGGTTTCCAATAAGGTATCGTATGTGCCAAACGGAGATAATATGACCATGTTCTGACCCTAGGAAGTTGGGCGCCCAACTAACCCCAACGAGGCCAACAAACTCTTGATGTTACATCTCCTGGGTTATGGTTTTGGTTGTTTAGGGTTTTCTCATGTTTTTCAATAATAAATAGGCCCTTGAGCCTCATTGTAACACAGTTCAGAGACATGTAGCTACCACATCTCTTCTTAGAGATAAGTTACCATCGCCCGAGCTATCTTATTTCCATTCTATTTGTAAGCATAGTTCAATATTTTTCTATTAATGAAATGAAGTGTTTTTCTGCTGCACCTTTGTATTTATGATTATATTTATAATTTCTTGCATTCCTGTGTAAGTTTGGATCCACATTACATCCACAGTAACTGAAAAATGTATAACTAAAGCATATATATTCATAATATAAGAGAGTCTGAAATTCAACCCAATACTTATTTGTATGAATATATCTCTACTCCACAAGGCTTCCACAGGTCAAATTCAGCTCACTATCATGTTTGACACACCCAAAACATATAATTCCTTCTTTATCCCAGCCAACATATAACATGAATCTCAATGGATTTATTCAAGTCACATCTTCCTTGCTACACTCACCCTTCAAACCTCGGGAATTTCCTTCTCTGTTAAATAGTCCCTTGGGCGATCCATGTTGTCAAGCTTTTCACATGAAAAAAAATGCATACCTATATAGTCTTACCACCAAGTCATCCCCCTAGCAACGTATAGCCACTCAATAGCTCATTCAAATCAAGGCATATCACAGGGTTCTAGTGTCATCATAGTAGCATTCTCCTCGTGCTTCCTACTTTATAGCAGCCATCATCTATCCATATTATAGAGATCCATCATCTCATATGTATCATAAACATATAGTCAGTGATGAGATGTTCAAATAAAAAATGAAATCAAAAATTGAAACCTATATCATTTAGAAACCAGATTTAACATGCATGAGATTATTAACATAATGTTTGGCACTTGTATGTAGTAAAAACCAATATTCATTATGGGATTATATATCCAATAAATTTCTACCTGCAATCTGTCCTCCCTGGCATAATTTTCATTCGGCTAAACAACTTTGAGTACTCAACCATATAAAAGTTCATTGCCATATGTTATGAAACCAGCTCACAAAAAGATAGAAAAGAGAGATCCACGCCTTAGAATTCAGCCTCTTCGAGGGGGCACCTCCTTTACATTACATAAATGAGAAATTCTTGGATGATACAAATGAAAAGACCTCCTTTCTATATATAGGAGTCTAAGGGGTCATAACATAATCAGAGCCAACATAACAATAATAATGTAAGGACACAATAATAACAATAGTGGGCTTCTATGGGGCACAATACTAACAATATGGGCACTACATGGGCACATCAATATAATAAGTGGGTTGTACTAATAACAATAAGGGGTTTCACTAGTAGTATAGGGGCCTAACATGCCCCTCTCCTTCAAAAAGAGTTGTCCTCAGAACTTGAGTAGTTCTTGATGCTTCTGTATAAAATTCTTGTCCTCCCGTGTGGAATCTTTAGTGGGTAAGTTCTTCCACTTGATGAGATACTCTGAAATTGATCGATTTCGTAGCTGTCGGGTTCTTGTTTCTGTGATTGCTCCAGGTTCCAATATGATTTTTCCTTCCTCTTCAATTTCTGGAAATATTGTTTGAATTGGGATCTTTTGCAACTTTTGAATAAGTGGCCATACTTCTTTGTCCTTCTACCATTCATCCCTTGCTTCGTTTATCCAATCTGGTTGGATAATAGAAATAGCACAAAACAATGCTTCCACATCCTCATCCTTGAAGAGTCTTCCCATTCGGTAAGGTCACCATTTTTTAAGTGCATGTAGTATTGCCAACATTTCCTTCTCATAAATAGCTTGCTTAAGATGTAGCAGTAAAAATACCCAATCACCTACATCAAAACATTTTTCACTACGATGTTGATCTACCTGTTGTTTCGTTTGATTTTGCATCGAAGTGGCATTATCCTTTAAAAGTTGGAGAACTTGTTGTTGATGCTCGATGTGATCTTTCACTGCTTGAACCTTTTTCTTCTTGATATGTCCTTCTATCTCTAGACGTTGAGGAGTGGTAATTTTTTCCAATCCTTTACAAGATATGGTCAGATTCATTTCTTGATACTCGATGTGATCTTTCACTTCTTGAACATTTTTCTTCTTGATCTGTCCTTTTATCTTGATAGTTTGAGGAGTGGTAATTTTGACCAATGAATTACAAGATATGGTTGGATTCATGTCTTTTTTCTCGATGTGATATTTCACTTCTTGCACCTTTTTCTTCTTTATATGTCCTTCTATCTTGAGAGTTTGAGGAGTGGTAATTCTTGCCAATGCTTTACAAGATATGGTCTGATTCATTTCTTGTTTCTCTGGGGTGGGGTCATGGCGTATATCTTCTTGTTTTGATATTTCTTGATCCTTTTCTTCCTCCTCTTCATACTCTATGTAAAATAATTTCTTCTCAACACACTTATGACCTTTACTACATTTGCTATCACAATTGTAACAAAGCCCTTTTTCTATTTTTTCTTCCAATTTTCTTGGTGTAACCCTTGTAGGTTGTGGAAGGCTAGGAGAAACAACACTTCCATATTTATAGTTGTGACGGGTATGCTTCCTGGTTTCCATAATTTTTCTTTCCACCATGTCACAAAGCCCTTTTACTCTTTCCAATTGTTGTGGTGTTGCTCTAAAGAAGGTGTTGCTCTTTGTATCCTCATAATGTGCTATCATTTCCTCCATGAAAATTGACCACGTAACAATTTGTTTACGAGAACAAAGCCCTTCATACCATAAAAATTGATCCGGTTCTAAATATGAAGATGCAATACATACCTTTTGTAACAGTGTTACACCATGTAGATCAAAATATTGCTCCATCTGAAGTATCCAATTTACCGGATCCTTGCCATCAAACTTCCTCATCTTGCTTCTTCTTGATTTTAGGAGCTCAATCTTGAAAAGACTATAACTTTGTACTTTTGGATCTTTAAGTTCTAAAATTGCGACCTGTAGTAGCCCTATGTGTCCTCTTTCCAATGCCACCAGTCTGATCCAAATTGGATTCTCCAAGAAAGAGTTATGCACAATATCCCAAGATGACCTGATTATAGATCTTTCCAGAAGAGAAAACGTGTATGAAGTGCCACGTGTCACTGTTTCGATCTTTGGCTCTAAAAAATATCTACAAGAAACTACAATCCATCCTCTTTCTGTACCTTCTTACAAAATTTCAATCCGATGCTTAGAGAGAAAGTTATGACGATTTTCCCCAGGTCACCTATTTGGAATTTGATTCAGGAGTCTACAAAAAGACCAACTTCCTTACATCATATCTCCGCAAATATAGAGCGAAAAGCTCTGAAATTTGGACCCGAGATTCAGCACGATTTATTCTCAAATGGGTTTTCTTTAGCATCTGAAACGTCGCAGAAAACAAGTTTTAGTGAAAATGCCACGATGACCTATTTGGAGCAGCAAAACCCTAGAATCCAAAGCTCCGATACCAAATGTTATGAAACCAGCTCACAAAAAGATAGAAAAGAGAGATCCATGCCTTAGAATTCAGCCTCTTCGAGGGGGCAACCTCCTTTACAATACATAAATGAGCAATTATTGGATGATACAAATGAAAAGACCTCCTTTCTATGTATAGGAGTCTAAGGGGTCATAACATAATCAGAGCCAACATAACAATAATAATGTAAGGGCACAATAATAACAATAGTGGGCTTTTATGGGGCACAATACTAACAATATGGGCACTACATGGGCACATCAATATAATAAGTGGGTTCTACTAATAATAATAAGGGGCTGCACTAGTAGTATAGGGGCCTAACACCATATCTCCAACATCTTTTGAAATGATCTTAGAATTATGACATACAAATAATTCAATTATTTTTAGCTATAAACATATTAAATGCAATGAAGCTTAATTAACTCCTAGGTAGACAAGCAAGTGCACATAAGGTTGAGACCATGATCTTCAATATGGAGCACCTTCCTTCAATTTTCATGAATCACCATCCTTGTCCAAATTTGGAGTGCTTTTGTGATGCTAAAATCAGCTACCTTATCCACCAATCAAGGAAATTACGAGGAAATAATTTTTCAGTTTACAACAATTGGGACAATTTAACGAGAGAACATTCCTTAGCACCACAATCTTGCTGAGAGTAGCTCATGTGTAATCAACCAAATTAATCTTAAGTGAGGGCATCAATAGAGCTAACATGAGGGATGTCATCTTCCAAAATATCATGGTAATCAACCTCTGTCATACAATGTTTATCCCTTCCTCAAAATAGAACAAAGTTCAAACTAATGCAAAAACTAACCCAGAATAGTTTGAAAGAACCATTCTTTAACTTAGAACCATTTATGCAACATGATGAGGTTATCCCCTAGTGGAAGCACACATTTCTTAAAGGTCCAAGTTATATTCATAGTTGCTAAAACTAACTCCCAGAGAAGCATCTGGAATGAAATAAATTAGAGCAAGTTGTTATTTCTATAATAAAAGAAAGTGAACACAACTATGGTGAGGTACCTCTCTGGAGTCTGAAAACATGCTTACATGCTAATATAGACAACACCCTTTTCTAATCTAAATTGACGATTTAAACAAGGTCTGGGGTTTAAATTGTTTGTACTTAAAGAAAGTGTCCTTCCCCAAGTCATGAAGATAAGGTTGTTTTTTCTTATAGGTACCTTCATATAAATCATCCATACGACATCTCCATCAGCAACACTCTTCCTTACTATTCTGAAATGGACGAGTAATCACTTAGAAAACCAATCTTTGTCTTTCACCAAAGCATCTTCAGCTATTGGATTCCAAACAAAACTTGATTCCTGAGTAAGAAACCCCCAAAACGAAATCACTATTTTAAATATCACTACTGCGATCTTAAAGCATGGACATATTTCTTTCCTATAAATAATATACAAAACCAACATGGTAGGTGAAATTCTAATTGGTAAAATGATTGTAAGATTTCATAAAAACTCTAAAAAATAGAGTTGACATGTCGCTAGAATGAAAGGAACTTGTGCCAACTTCCAATGGCTAAGATTCTTGTTTTCTATTAACGACAATGTCAAACCATGAGGTAAATTGAACCTGGTATCTACAAACAAGCCCTCTTCAATATTTATGGCCAAATACATTTTGTTTGGTGCCCAAGCACCCCTCCACAAGCCTTTGTTACAAAACAAACAACCTCCTAATGCCTTTCTTTCCAACCAAGAAACTTCCCACAAGTAGATACTTCATCTTAAAAAATTAGTAAAATCACCTTCATGTGATGCGTCTCATCTATACATGTGCATCTAGGAGTTAGCTTAGGAAGTAAGCTATGTCTCTCTATGAATCCCATATAATTGAAAACAACATCAGTTACAAGTTGGTTTGTATATCTATGAGTAAGTGGCTAAAATACTCTTCTGATAAGACCTTTCTCTAAGTTGATATGATCCTACAAATTCTTTGACGAAGGTTGACACAAGATGCTAACATGATTCATGATTGCAAGTTGACGAATTAACATGGCTAGCATATAAACAACTTCAATTCTCCTCAAGGCAACAAAAAAACTGACAAATTTATTTCCCATGGAGTGTAGTCTATCACCATGGTGATCAGGCTTGTATTGACACAAATCATAGGTTTCGGTTTCCACTATGTGGCAAAGACTAGATATACACAAAAAGTTAGCCTTGTGCAATGTATTGTTGTGGGGAAAAGTATCCAACACGGAATGACCCTATCCCACTCTAAGGGTGATAGTTCCTTAGCAACAGCCGAAGCAAAGCTATCTAAGATTACTTCTTTATGACATGCAAAAGAGGAAAGGAAGAGATCCACTTACCGATGTCTTGCGCAAATGGTCGATCCGATCTTCTCTCTTTGCCGCTTGCTCCCAGCTCCAAGTCTTCTCACGGGCCCAGCTACATGAGATCCTGCAAACAAGACAAGGAAAGGAAACTACAAGAAGCATGCATTCATAATTGATTCAAGGATTAGCATAAATCGAATACGCAAATAAGACAATACATCATTGAAACACATGCGAATAGAAGAACCTCAAATGCTTTATTAATGGAAGAAAGTAAGGTTCAGGCGGTGATACAACCATAAGAGGCCCAATCCAGCATCACCTTCCCGACGGAAAGAAATCTCCTCTTCACCTCCCTCAAGCAATCACCCAATACTCTCAACTGTAAACCAACAACAATTCTTTGCACAAAATTCCGCCCCCTAGATCCCATGGGATGAGATCCTTATATAGAGTTTTGGAGTGAAGATAAGTCAGCTTGATGTGTGACTGTTGTCCTCTTCAACCCCAGTTGTTCTTTAGTTCTTGAGTCCACTCGGAGATTCTACCTTCCACTTGGAGTTTTAGAACCTCTTTACTCATCATTAGGCGAATCTTCTGATCCAAGTGTCATTTTGGAAGCTTCCTGGGCACTGACACATTGAGGAAAGATTCCTCCACATGTCCAAACTCGCTCAGCGCAGGTAGCCTTTGATGAAGTTGACATTCAGCGCAGGTACACCATGGAGCAGTTGACATTCAGCGCAGATGCTCAGTGGAGCAGTTGCTTTGATCCAAAATTGACCTATTTTTGAGTGTTTTTCAGTGGAGAACTGATCTGAAGTGCTATGGTTTGCTGACGTTGTTCCTCTAGGGGTAGGAACAACATGTTTAGGGAATTTGGATCCCTCAGATTATCGACATTTCATGCTTCATGCTGTAAGGCACAAAAATGTCTATAACAGTTGCCCCCTAAAGTATGAGGTTGTTTATCGGGTGAAATGCTTTATTAGGAGGATCCGAAGTTCATTCAATCGTCGGGAGGTGACCTGTAACAAAGTACAATACATTATTTTTCATACTGCTTTCATGATCTAGCTGATGCGGGCATTTCCCATGCTCAGCTTTATAAATACATTTTCCATACAAAAACAGACGATCATCTGATAGTAGACTGATAATTCTCTGCTTAAATTATCATCCTTTTAGTAGGATGATCATCTGTTGCACATGTCTATGTCTTTATCTCCTGAATATATGTCGTAGCCCGGATGGATGAAACTAGATCCGGGGTCTTCAAACTTGTCCGATCTTCACTCTAAGTACAGGTCGATCCATGTGAGAATTTCTTGGAGTCGAACATGGAAAGACATCGCTTGATTACCAGTCAATGATGTAAACTGTTAACAAGCGCGAGAGGAATCACCGATAATGATGATGACCGTCAAGGTACTGCAGCACAATTCACGTGGCATGAATATATGATTTGGCGTCGAACACCACGCAAAGTCTCCTGGTCGAAGCTCATTAATGTATACCTGTCGCCGGAAGTGAGAAACTTGCCATTGAGGCATGCAAGCTTCAAAGTACTGAGGGGGTGTTCCTAGATCAACTTCTTGGATAATGAGTTGATGTCGACAAGAAGCGATCTGTCAAAGGAGGGCCTTAATGAATCCCACATCAGTGACACGGAACGGAGCTAGTAATTGTGAGGATGGTGAAAACGATCTGTGAAATATGATTCAGGGTGGCGGTCATGAAAGGATGAAAGATGATGTATGGCAGTGGATGGGACCCGGTTGACACTCTCTGAATGACATCTCTTGAACATATAACGACACTGATGTGATGGATCAGTAGCATTACCCCAAATGTGGATGGTATGGCGAGACCATGGTGAAGGGACCGGTGAATGAAAACAACCCAACCCGATGTTTTTACGGAGGCAAAAGTGTCATGTTCAAGAGCGACTTGCTACCACTAAGCTTTGAGGTTCTCCCAATTTTCCCCAGTCATTTCTGACCAGTACCTCTTTATTTTTGTCAAGCTTGAGGAGGATAACATATGCTTGTTCTATAACCTGCCCTTCGGGTAAGCCCATCGCTATGTTTTAGCGAGCCTAGCGATAGGGAAACTCGTTCTCGTCTAAAGACAAGTTTGTCGCTATTCAGTATTTTTAACGAGCCTAGCAACAAAGACAACTCGGTCCTTTTCATTTTTAGAGAGTCTAAAAAGGGTACATAAAGTTAACTCCAAAGGTCCTTTTTCGTCATCTAATCCCTTAAGTCCGAAAAAGTATAAAATAATACAGAAGGGATGAATGTTCGATAGTTTTATCGAGCTGAACTAGACAAGCGCTCGATCTTTTTGTGCAATAATCCCTCAGGTCCAAAAAGATTAAAATCTAGAGGAGGGATAGCTCTTCCGGTCCCTTTAACGAGCTGGAAGGCCAAAACTCGGCAAACTTTTCATTTTTTACGAGTCAGTGAAAAGAGGCTCAAAGAAGACTCGTATTTTGAGGAACGAGTGATAAACAGGGATAGCAGCAGATTCCAGGTACAGGTTGGAATTTTCCAATCACGGCAATGTTACAAGGATGGCTAAGTGAAATCACTCTTCGCAGTTGTTCCTCAAAATAGGTAAACAATCAAGTGGATGTGAATGATCGGCCAAATGACGAGTGGAGGTGACGGTGCAAACACGACCAAGGTTTTTATGGCTGATGAATCTATGGTCTCAAATGGTTATTTACCGGTTCATTTTTTCTTGGTGAGCTTGAACTCTGGGGGAAGCTTGCTCACTTGTGCATTTATTTTTTAACGAGCATGAACTCTTTGCTAAAACTGCTCGGTTTTGCGTTTATTTTTTAATGAGCATGAACTTTGCCAAAACTGCTCGTTTTTGCGTTTATTTTTTAACGAGCATGAACTTTGCCAAAACTGCTCTTTTTTGCGTTTATTTTTTAACGAGCATGAACTTTGCCAAAACTGCTCGTTTTTGCGTTTATTTTTTAACGAGCATGAACTTTGCCAAAACTGCTCTTTTTTGCGTTTATTTTTTAACGAGCATGAACTTTGCCAAAACTGCTCTTTTTTACCAGTCATAAAGTAGGAAGGTCTCCTAGAGCTCGCTATTTTTTAAGGAGCTTCATCTCACTACGCTTTGCTCCATATCCTCCCTTTATGCAAGCTGGGTATCGACCAATCCTACGAGTTAGAGGGGTTAGACCTACGGACCTAAAAACTAAAAAGCCGCCCTTGCTTGCATTCCAAGAGGTTTGCATGCCCCCAGGTATAAAGTTTAATTTCAAGGCCGCCCCTACTTATCCGTCAAAAATCCTGTTTTTAACGGGTGAGGCCTACCTCTTTCAGGTTACCCAAAGATTGTTCTGTTAGTCCTTCCAAACAGAAATCTTTCTTCGGCGATGCCTATCGACCTAGACAACGGTGAATGACGACGCTCCGCCAAACACTTAACTTTAACAAAAGAATCTTTTTCCAGAACAACCCCACTTCCTAACTGCCCCTTCTTCATGAGAGCCGGACTTTCTTGCCGGATCTTTCTTTCTTCTTTTTCTTCACGGGAGCTCTGCTTTTAGTGGCTTCTACCTTTCGAAGAGGAAGGATCAGAGGAAGATTCACAAATACGAAGGAGGGGACGGGGTACGGACTAGTCATATTCTCCCGCGGAAATTCTACTTTATTCCCAAGGTTTTCTCTGCCCGAAGCAGACCAGGATGCATGCCCCCTGGGTTCCAGCCTTACTTTCCTGAATCACTCGTGCTCATCAGGAAGAAGAACCAGAGTTGGAGACCTTTCTTGATTGAATAGACCATTCAGGATAGGTATGTGACTATTTGCGATGCGTGATCCCGGAAATGAAAGTTGGTCTACGAGCTTGACCATTCTTACTTCGTGTGGAAAACACATTATTCGAAAGAGTGAGGAGACTATTGCTTCCATGCAATATATGTAGTCTCGTCCAAGGAGTAGGTTATAATCCAAGGGTCCTTGGACGACCATCAAGTTCATCTTGACAGCCTTCCCTTTCAAGGTAATAGGCACATTAGGTAGAATCCCTAATGGTCGACTGATTCCCTTATCGAAACCCGAGAGATTCCTTATCTCAAGTAAAAGCGTCGGGCAACCCAGTGCTTTCCAAGCAGTAGAGGATAGGATACTCACAGATGCCCCTTCATCAATGATAGTTCAAGCCATCACCATTTTGTATATTTGGACTATAATTCTGAATGGTATACTGGCTGGTAACCGGGGTCTGCCTAGTTGGTTCCAATCAAAGGACACAACCAGGTTGCTTGGTGGTGGGACCGAATATACGGCCGGATATGATCCTGACGATGCTCCTTCCTGTGACAAAGGAGTGGGCGCACTTCCCTGATGTTCGTCAGAATTGGTGTTGATGAAAAGAATCTGGATGGTTTCATCCTTACTCTCTTCGGTGAGGGTGTCAGCCGAAGATGAATCTTCAGTGACGGTGTCATTTGAAGACGAAACTTCTGAAGGGAGAACCGGGTCAGCTGTCGTTTCGACCTTTGGACTTTCGTCCGGTCCGGATTCAGTAGGTTCATTTTCAGTGACTGACGTTTCAGCTGGTCCCATGAGCGGAGCAGCTGTATTTTCAACCAATGAAGGACTTGGCGTGAGTTTTCGGTATCCAGGAGGAAGTAGCAACGGTGCAACCAGTTGATCTTCCAAAACTCTCTTTGCTTCGTCTAAAAAGGGATAAGGGCGGAGGGTGTGATTTCCTTCACACAGTTCGCAGGGGAATGTCATTCCCCTTCGTTGTCTAGAACCTTCACTTTCGCTGGTCGATGGTAAGCATTCAACCTGGCTGTCAGAGGTTGATGCTTCCGAACTGTGCAAACGAGGGGACCAGTCCCTTAGTATTCGGGGAATACTGGGACAATCACGGTGGAAGTGGTCTCCTTCACATATGACACATGGCGACTTAGGCCCGGTCTGTGCTATGTGTGGATTTTGGTTAGATGCCTTTTGCTTGCCCCCAGCCGCCTTTGGCTCCTTCTGCTTCTTTTCCTTCTTCTTCTTCTCCTTCTTCTTCTTCACGGGAGCTCTGCTTTCGGCGGCTCTACCTTTCAAAGAGGGAAGATCGGTCTCCTTCTTCTCCGCGGGAGCTCTGCTTTTGGCGGCTCTACCTTTCGAAGAGGGAAGATCGGTCTCCTTCTTCTCCGTGGGAGCTCTGCTCTCGGTGGCTCTACCTTTCGAAGGGGAAGGATCAGAGGAAGACTTAAAAGAAGTGGAAGGTTGGAGGGAAGCTCTAGACTGGTCTAACTGTTGATTCGACTGTTCAGGAACCGTGGTGTTCTGAACTACAGTGGTTGAGAATAGCCAAACTAGCAGGCCAATTGCCAGCCCTGGAAGCGACAACGTGGCCATGTAGGGCACACCAACTTCTCCCCAAGAGGAGAAAGGGCTAGGGTTCCCATCATGTGGAATCCCTTGGTTGGTGTGTTCCATGTCCTCAACCTCAAGATCAACGCAGGAATAAGGGGTGATTATGTTCCGTTTAAAATGAATTTTATATGACGACGCTTTAGACACAACTTGCTTTTTCACTTTTTAAGAGTCGAGAAAAAGCTAAAGATGACTCTAGTCTCCTTCGATGTATTAACGAGCCCGAAGTGACAAATGCTCGGATGGACTTTTTCAGTTATAGAGTTTGAAAAAGGCCAAAAGAAACTACTCTGGAGTTCTAGGCAGAGGGTGTGCCAAACCTTTCGCGAAACCACAGAATACGTTTTACGGTACGAGTGGTCGATCTTCGTGAATGCTGTGTTCACTGCATCGCGATCAGTAGGGCGGCCGACACGGCTTCCTATGGATAAAGGCTTTGTTCCTATAGGGGTCTCCCAATATACGCGACGGTACGCGGGAGCACAAGTCCGTATTAGTGCTATCGTCCCTGAGGAGGAATCACCCACCTTCGTAGAGATCGACAGTCACTATGTTTAACGACGCCAGAACACGTCTCTACCTAGACCTCTACTGTGTTTCGTTATGTTTCAAAGCGTTGTTATGTAAATTCAGTTCGTTTTAGGTTGATCTTGCTTAGCAGTTTGCCTTTATGGATCACCACGTGATGTATGATACAACTCCTAAATGCAGTCTAAGAATGATAAGCAAGCTTTTTTCAATTCTTTCAACTTATGAAAATCTTAACTACTGAGGGAAAAGAAAGACATCATCTTTTCAAACAGATCATAGAGCACACACTGATGCACTTTTCCTAAATCGACATGCAAACTGTCAAAATGCACATGCACAATGCAAGTATTTCTTTTCTTCTTCCTTAATGTTGATGTATTACAAAAAGAAAGCTGTTGTATGATTTCGAATTCAATTTCAAGCGAAAGCAAACAAGCTTTTGTCCAATAATCAAAAGAACACCTTAAGATTCACTCGTTTCAACACAAGAAATACTGAAATTCGAACCATATAACGAAAGCAAATGCTCAAGCAGCTATGAACAGCAATAAACTAGCTCTTAGAATCACAACGACACTTTATCACAGGTCTAGATCCAAGAGGCCACAGCAAGACTAGTTCACTTTCGCTACGGGAAACTGTGAATGAAAGTAAGAAATACAATAAGAAAAATCACGGTTTCTTCACACAACTGAGGCGGAATGATGGCAAAGAAAGATAGTTTCAGATGGGTATACAGGTTGACAACAGGCTGCAAAAACAATACTGAAAACTGGGCAACAGAAAGCAGGGAACCCCAGTTGCACAATGCAAAACTGGTTCAGCGCAGGTAGGACACTGTCAGTTTGACATTCAGCGCAGGTAGCCCCTTCGGGACCTGCGTTGCAGCGCAGGTAGCCTTCACTGCAGCTGCACTGAAGAGAAAACTCTCGTCTCTCTTTGGTTCCGGGTCACAGATTGCTCAAAAATCAACTGTTTTAGGCCAAATCAGAGGCTATCAATCAAGTATACTCTAGAGGATGATTAAAGGAAGATGAACACTATCACAAAGAGCTAATAAGAGTCCTTGTGGATCAGCTCTTCAAATCATAAACATGCCCAGAACTGAGCTAGAGTAGCTGCCCTCTACTTTGCCTTCGAATGATTCGAATGCAGTTCGATTCGGTACTCCCTTTGTTTAGGAAATGAATAGCAAGAAACACAAGCTACCAACAAGACACGTTCCCCAGTGGAGTCGCCAGTCTGTTGTGGGGAAAAGTATCCAACACGGAATGACCCTATCCAACTCTAAGGGTGATAGTTCCTTAGCAACAGCCGAAGCAAAGCTATCTAAGATTACTTCTTTATGACATGCAAAAGAGGAAAGGAAGAGATCCACTTACCGATGTCTTGCGCAAATGGTCGATCCGATCTTCTCTCTTTGCCGCTTGCTCCCAGCTCCAAGTCTTCTCACGGGCCCAGCTACACGAGATCCTGAAAACAAGACAAGGAAAGGAAACTACAAGAAGCATGCATTCATAATTGATTCAAGGATTAGCATAAATCGAATACGAAAACAAGACAATACATCATTGAAACACATGCGAATAGAAGAACCTCAAATGCTTTATTAATGGAAGAAAGTAAGGTTCAGGCGGTGATACAACCATAAGAGGCCCAATCCAGCATCACCTTCCCGACGAAAAGAAATCTCCTCTTCACCTCCCTCAAGCAATCACCCAATACTCTCAACTGTAAACCAACAGCAATTCTTTGCACAAAATTCCGCCCCCTAGATCCCATGGCATGAGATCCTTATATAGAGTTTTGGAGTGAAGATAAGTCAGCTTGATGTGTGACTGTTGTCCTCTTCAACCCCAGTTGTTCTTTAGTTCTTGAGTCCACTCGGAGATTCTACCTTCCACTTGGAGTTTTAGAACCTCTTTACTCATCATTAGGCGAATCTTCTGATCCAAGTGTCATTTTGGAAGCTTCCTGGGCACTGACACATTGAGGAAAGATTCCTCCACATGTCCAAACTCGCGCAGCGCAGGTAGCCTTTGATGAAGTTGACATTCAGTGCAGGTACACCATGGAGCAGTTGACATTCAGCGCAGATGCTCAGTGGAGCAGTTGCTTTGATCCAAAATTGACCTGTTTTTGAGTGTTTTTCAGTGGAGAACTGATCTGAAGTGCTGTGGTTTGCTGACCTTGTTCCTCTAGGGGTAGGAACAACATGTTTAGGGACTTTGGATCCCTCAGATTAACGACATTTCATGCTTCATGCTGTAAGGCACAAAAATGTCTATAACATGTATCCAACGAGGAAATCAAGCTCTGGCTCTAAAAGAAATTGATCCATTTGTTGGCTCTAAGTTAAATCCATGTTAAGGATGAGTAAGGTCTTTGCCAGACCATCGGACTAGCTTCTCAATGGGCCCTATGAACAAGTGTCAGTTCTCTATTTCTTAATTCCGAATTGTAGGATGTAACCTCTAGCTACACCTTCTTTGGGCCTAGTAGCCTGTAATGAAAGAATATATCTATCCAATAACTCTCACTATTGTTGAATCCAGTGTGTGGGGCTTCACGTGCCATATCAAGGCATGTCTTCCCTGTACTTCATCTCTAGGCTTTCACTATAGGATCCCACTTAACTAATGAAATTAATGATGTCTAAAGGTCCATGGTTTAGAAGGCAAAGGATATTGAAACGCAACCACTCGCCAACTATGGGCCATTAAAATACAAACTTTCCTAGATGTCTCTAACATAGGGATTACAAAAGGGGTAGCCAGAATAACAACCACAACTTAGTTCCACTAAACGTGCCTTTACCCACTAGAATACGTAAACCTGGTAGCCTTATACCCTGTTGAGAGATTTAATAGGTATATTAATTCTCCTGCATCTATATGTCAATCTGGGCTCGTAAACACAAATTATATTGCGCTTTCTCAGTCAGAGTTTTAATGTTTCCTTTATAATGATCAACTAAGTAATGGAACACACAAATGATTGTAAAGACACAATTCAAAAGGAAATCAATACATCTTGCTAACACAGGCAGAACCAATAATAAAATTCAACTTAAAGACTTTGAAGTCTATGAACTTAACCTACTATGTACTAAAACTAAAATCTGACTTAAATGTTGACTTGATTCTTTACCACAGATTCCAATCTAACAGGCTATGAAAGCAAATGCCTAATCAAACAGACTCCACACATAACTCAATCATTCAAAACCCAAATCCTAATTTCCGACTCTTACAATTTCCACTTGAAAGAATTAAGAGATCTAATCTACTTGTGATGGTAATTCAACTTTAAACTAAACAATCAATCTTGCATTCAATAATTGTTCTTAATTCAAAACCCTAGAATGAGAAAATCTTCACGTTAATTCCACTGTATTGACAACAAGTAAAAGATATTTATGTTGGGAGCTAATCTGAATACTCTGTCTCACACACTTAACCAAGCAACTTGATCTCTCACACTCAACTAATCTGCATACATATTCCTAATCTATCATAACCTTAAGAACAAGCTTCAAATATCAAACCTTAATTCTATTCTCAAGAATGAAAAACAAATAAAACAACTATGAATTGCTATCAGGCACACAAAACTGTACTCAAGAAAATTATCCTATAGTTGCATAAATCTCAAACTAAATTGAAGCAAACCTATTCAAAATCTCAGCAAGCCAACACTCTGTCCTCTCAATGAAAAGGTAAATCACACAACTAATTGCAACCTAACTTCAAAATCAAATCAAGCACGGATTTGATGGAAATTACCTTAGGTTGGAAACTATGTTTTCAATCAATAGTATCATACTCTAGGTTATAGTACTGCACTGAGGCACTCGAAACAAAGCAAGAGAAGTCACACTCAAAATTAAATCACTCACTTGAACTCCAAAATCAATCTGCGAATTTTATTAATAAACTAAGAATCTATTTGATAAACAAGACTAGATTAAACTATGATTAATCAATATTTCTATGGCACAGACACTCATGAAAATAATTTAGCATAAAACCAAGCTATTCTGATCAACCAATCCAGAAAGAAGTACTCCTATAGCACATGTATTCATGAAAATAATTCAAAAAGAGACCAACCAATTTGATAACAGAAAGAAACAAGCAAATGTGATTTATTTTGAATCAACTAAAATGAACTCAATGCATATGACCAATTTGGCTCTCTAATCTACACAACCAAACCCACACCATATCAATCCTTACTACTCAATGCATTATCTCGACATCGGCATTCGAGGGTTGCTCTACGTTTCCAATAGAGGGACCAACTCACCACAAATATTCAATTTACAATATGATTGAAACAAGTTTTATATAACTGCAACAACACAGTCAAAACGATATAACTTGTTGCTTTGAGGAACAAAGTATGTCTCTATTTTAAAGGTAGGAGCTCCAATCTCTGAGATGCACACAAGAACCACACATTCGAATCTGAAAACACATGTAATAGTTAACACACTAAAATCGTTCCAAATTCAATAAACGCCTCCACGCAGAATATAAGAAATTGATAAACCAAAGACAAACAAGAAGCAATTATAACTATCACACGATTATGTTCCTAAGAAATGATACAGAGCTGATCCCAGATGGTGATGGGCCCAGCCACACCTGGGGAGCTTGCTTACTTACAGGAAATTAAAAGCTTTAACACAGCTAATTCATGAATTCACAGAAAACCATCCAACGAATCGAGCTGAACTTAATACATAGCCATCATAACAATCTTTCAATTAAAAATAATATGTCTGGAGATAACACTTCAAAGATACAAATTTCAAGATTCTCTTTTGTTCACTAGCTTCCTAGTTTTTACAGATCAGCCTTTGTAAGCAACGACTCAATTAAAAACAACCTCAACCATACATAAAAAATTTAATAGATTGGCCAAATCAATATTCTAGATTATATTGCTGGAAAAACCTGTTCGATTTAGCATAACAAATCCTGAACCAACCCCAATATTGGTACCAGCTAAGTTCACCGAGGATAGTGAAGATATTATCATGAAAGAAGTTGAACTTGTTTGAACACAGTTGTAGGTGGCTCGATCATCTAGAAATATGTAACCTATCCATCCTTTACATCGTTAAGTACTGATCTCGAAATGGTCATTGAGTTCAAAAATGGTGGAACATGGTTCATGGACCAACACTCTCCTAATCTCATCCCACGTAGCTGCTGCAATATTCACACTCGATCATATTGATTAGTTAGTTTATTGGTAACAACTCAAATTCGCTTAAAGTTAACTAATAAATAGCAAAATGACACAATGAAATGCTTTACCTCATAGTAAGATTTTGATAGTTTTAGAGGAATAAAAGTGACAAGAGAGTAGGTATAGGAGTACAAAAAGGACAAGAATGGAGGTAGAAAATAGTGGAAGTTGTTATAGACATTTTTGTGCCTTACAGCATTGAGCATGAAATGTCCATAAACTAAGGGATCCAAAGTCCCTAAACATGTTGTTCCTACCCCTAGAGGAACAAGGCTAACAAACCACAGCAATTCACAGAAGTTCTCCACCAGAAACTGCTCAAAAACAAGTCAATTCAGGATCAATTCAGTGGCTCCACTAGCTGTCTGTGCTGAATGTCAAAGCCAACACTGGCTACCTGCGCTGAATGTCAAAGCCAACACTGGCTACCTTCGCTGAGTGAGAGTTGACATGTGGCAAGTTCATTCCACGAGGTGTCAAAACCCAGGAAACTTCCAAAATCTTCCTCAATGACACTTGCCTCAGGGAATTCGACTGGTGATGAGTAAGAGGTTCCAAATCTCCAAGTGGAAGCAAGAACCTCCAAGTGGAATCAAGAACTGACAGAGGGAGAGGACACTAGTTAGATCTCAAGCTGACTCATCCTCTCTCCAAACATCTATATATGGATCTCTCCTCCATGAGATCTAGAGGCTGGAATTTTGTTATTGCAAAGAATTGTTGTTGGTTTGAGATTGGAATCATTGGGTGCTTAATGCTTTGAAGGGGGTGAAGATAGGAATTCCATTTGCTGGGAAGGAGATGCTGGATTGGAGCCCTCTGGGTTGTATCTCTTCCTGAACCTTGTTATTCATCAATAAAGCTATCTTGGTTTATCCTATATACTGATGTATCTTTGATGTATGATTGCATTAGTATGTTTAGTTTATTTCTAATCCTGAACTAGTTATGAATATGAATCCATGTCTTGTGTAGTGTTCTCTTCTTGTGATCTTGCAGAAACCTCTTGAAGCTGGGCGAGCGAGAAAGCAAGTAGCTGGGAACCCTCAAAGAGAAGAGAGACCGGATCGAGGGACAAACGGAAGACACCGGTTAGTCCATCTATCTCTCTTCATTCTTAATTCATAAAGGAAGAATACTAGAATAGCTGTCTCTGTTTGTTGCTAAGGCACTGCCACACCTTATGTGGATAGGATCGTCCTGCATAGGCATTTTTCCCCACAACAAATTAGCGACTTCACTGGGGAGATCTGTTTAGTCATTTTATTTGTGTTTCTATCATTGTTTGTTTCATAGACTCGACAGCAACAATCGAACTGCATCTGCTATTCCTAGATGCAAAGTAGACAGTTGCTGCTTTGATCCAACAACTGGACTTGTCTATGATCTGAAAAATGGACTCACAAATGATTTGATGATCCTTTGTGATAGATCTTAGTACTCCCTCAAAGCATCCCTTTGATTGTACCTTGCTTGTTGCTTTGATTTGGCCTGAAACTGTAGATTAATCAGCAATCTGTGACCCAGAACCCAGTGAGAAACTCTCGTTTCTCCTTCAGCGCGACGGCTGTGAAGAGGTTTTGCATTTCAACGCAGGTCCCGTGAAGGCTACCTGTGCTGAATGTCAAAACCCCTGTGTTGAGGTTGCGCTGAACCAGTTAGGCCTTGTGCAGCTGGGGTTCTCTGCTCTGTTTTGCCTTGTTTTGATCTCTGATTTTTGCAGCCTGTAACCAGCATAGGTACCAGTCTGATAACTCCTTTTCTCTGCTTGAATTCCGCCTCCTTTTGTACAAAAAGACTGTGAGTGTTTTTATGTGTTTGTGGCGTCATTCGCAGTTTTCCTTTGCATGAGTGAAATAATCATCCTGTAGCCCTTGATTCAGATCTGTTGATTATGATCTTAGGAGAGAGTTCATTAGCTGTTTACAGTTGATTATACATTTGCTTTTACTTATTGGTTTGAGTTTGTCTCTTTTAAGTGTCGAAACAAGTGTTCATTTTGGAAATCGTTAAGTGTTGTAATCTCTTCTACCCTCTCTGATTTCGAAAAAGTAAACTTTTTTGTATTTGTCATTTAAAAGCAAATTGAAAGTTGTACAAAAAGCTTTCTTTGTAGGCATCAATACTAAGAAAGCGGAAAACAAACACCTTCATTGTGCATTTGCATCTTGATAGTTTGCATGTTTGATTTAGGAAAAGTGCATTAGAGTGTGCTGATTGCTCTTTGAGAAAAGATGGTGTCTTTCTTTTCCCTTAGTAGCTAGGATTTTCAAAGTTGAAAAGACATAAAGCTTGCTTATCATCTCTAGACTGCATTTAGGAATTGTATCATACATCTCGTGGTGAACCTCGAAAGGCAAACTTCTAAAAAGATCAACTTAAAATAAATTGAATGAACTTAACAACGCTTTGCAACATAACGCACAACATAGAGGTCTAGGCTAGAGACGTGTTCCGGCGTCGTAAAGCCTGGTGACTATCGATCTCGTTGATGGTGGGTGATTCCTCCTGAGGGACGATAGCTCCAGTACGGATTGTGCTCCCACGTACCGTCGCGTATATATTGGGAGACCCCTATAGGCATAAAACCTTTATCCTTAGGAATCCATGTCGGCCGCCCTACTGATCGCAATGCACTGAACATAGCATTCAGGAAGATCGACCGCCCGTACCCTAAAAAGTATTCTGTGGTTTTGCGAAAAGTTTGGCACACCCTCTGCCTAGAACTCCAGAGCAGTTTCTTTTGGCCTTTTTCAGACTTTATAACAGAAAAATTCCATCCGATCATTTGTCACTTCGGGCTCATTAAAACATCGAAGGAGACTAGAGTCATCTTTAGGTTTTTCTCGACTCTTTAAAATTGAAAAGGCAAGTTGTGTCTAAAGCATCGTTAAAATTTATTTTAAACAGAACAATCACCCCTATTCCTGCGTTGATCTTTAGGTTGAGAAAATGGAGCACACCAACCAAGGAATTCCCCTTGGTGGAAATCCTAGTCCCTTCTCCTCTTGAGGAGATGTTGGTGCGCCCCACATGGCCACATTGTCACTTCCAAGACTGACAATTGGCTTGCCGGTCTGTCTCTTCTCAACCAATGTCGTTCAGAACACCCCTATTCCTGAACAGTCGAGTCAACAGTCAGACCAGACCAGAGTTACTCACCAGCCTTCTACTTCATCTAATTCTCCCTCTCCTCCTTCCTCTTCGCTTGACGGAATTGGTAAAACAAAAAACCAAGTTCCTAAGGAGAAGAAGGAAAAGAAGAAGAAAGAGAAGAAGAAGAAGGAGCCAAAAGCGACTGGGGGCAAACAAGTGTCATCTGACAAAAATCCACACACAGCACTGACTAGGCCTAAATCGCCATGTGTCATATGCAAGGGAGACCACTTCCACAGAGATTGTCCCTGCATCCCTCGGATTCTAAGGGACTGGTCTCCCCGTTTGCACAATTCAGTAGCGTCAACCTCTGATAGCCATGTTGATTGCTCAACGTCAACTAGTGAAAGTGAAGCCACATGACAGAGAGGGAAAGCTAGATTTCCCTGCAAACTGTGTGAAGTCGACCATGCCATCCACCGTTGTCCCTTCTTAGATGAGGCTAAAAGAGTTTTGGAAGATCGCCCGATTTTACGAGCGCAACTTCCTCCTGGATATCAAAAACTCCTGCCAAGTCCTTCACTAGTTGAGAACCCGGCTTGCCCGCCCAGGTGGTCAGCCGAAGCACCTATCATTGAAGATGAACTGTCTGAATCCATACCTGACGAAAGTCAAAAGGTTGAGGCGGCAGTTGACCCGGTTTTGCCTTCAGAGGCTCTATCTTCGAATGATACCATCACAAAGAAGAATAAAGACGACACCGTCCACATTCTCTTCATCAACACAGACTCCGACGAACAAGGGGGCAATTTGCCCATTCCTTTATCATAGGAAGGAACTTCGTCAGAGTCATACCCGGCCGTCTATTCGGTCCCACCACCAAGCAACCTGGTTGTGTCCTTCGACTGGAACCAACTAGGCAGACCCCGATTGCCAGCAAGTATACCATTCAGAATTATCATTCAAATATACAGAATGGTAATGGCTGGCACTATCATTGATGAGGGGGCATCTGTGAGTATCCTTTCCTCTATTGCTTAGAAAGCGCTGGGTTCGCCAGTGCTTTTGCCTGAAATGAGAATTCTATCAGGCTTTGATAAAGGAACCAGTCGACCTTTAAGGATCCTCCCCAATGTGCCCATAACATTGAAAGGGAAGACCGTTCAAATGAACGTGATGGTCGTTCAAGGACCCTTGGATTATAACCTACTCCTTGGACGAGACTATATATATTGCATGGGGGGCCTCGTCTCCTCACTCTTTAGAGTAATGTGTTTTCCGCACAAAGGAAGAGTGGTTAAGCTCGTGGACCAACTTTCATTTCCCGGATCACGCATCGCAAATAGTCATATACCATCCCTAAATGGTCTATTCATGCAAGAAATGTCTCAACCCACGGTCCGTCCTCCTGATGAGCGCGAGTAATCCGGGAGGGTATGACTGGAACCCAGGGGGCATGCATCCTAGTCTGCTTCGGTAGGAAAACTTTGGGTATAGGGTAGGTTTCCGCGGGAGAATATGACTAGTCTGTACCCCACCCATGCTGGAAGAGGGTTATTCTAGAATAAGATTCTTTTGTCAAAGTTATGTGAGTTGGCGGGCATCGTCGCTCACCTTTGTCTATTTCGGTAGACATTGCCGAGGAAGTGTTTTGTTTGAAAGATTAACGAGACAATCTTTGGGTAACCTGGAAGAGGTAAGCCTCTCTCGTTAAAACAATTGTTTTGATGGAAAAGAAGTAGAGGTAACCTTGAAATCGTACTTTATACCTGGGGGCATGCAAAATTTTTGGAGTGCAAGCAAAGAGCAGTTATTTATCTGTTTTTTGGGTTAGTCGTTTCCTAACTTGCATAAAGAAAGGATGCGGGGCATAGCTTTGTAAGATGAAGCTCCATAAAAAATAGAATCTTAATGAGACATTCTTATCATATGACTGGGTAATCGAGCAGTTTTAGCACACAGTTCATGCTCGTTAAAAAATAAACGCAAGATCCGAGTAGTTTTAACGCGGACTTCATCCTCATTAAAAAATAAACATAAGCAATGAGAAAGTGTTTCCACCAGCGTTTAAGCTCATTTTAAAATAAAAAATGAACCAATTTCTGGTAAATAACCACTGTGAATGTAACCTTATCAGCCATTAAAGCCTTGGTCGTGTTTGCACCGTCACCTCCACTTTTCATTCGGCCGATCGTTCACCTCCATATGATTGTTTACCCATTTTGAGGAACAGCTGCGAAGAGTGATTTCACCTAGCCATCCTTGTGACACTGTCGTGATTGGAAAATTCCAACCTGTACCTGGAATCAGCTGCTAACCTGAGGGATTATTGCACAAAAAGATCGAGCGCCTGTTTTGTTCGGCTCGTTAAAACTATCGAAAACTCATCCCTTCTGTATTGTTTTATACTTTTTCGGACTAAAGGGATTAGATGACGAAAAAGGAATTTTGGAGTTAACTTTATGTATCTTTTCAGACTCTCTAAAAATGAAAAGAACCAAGTTATCTTTGTCGTTAGACTCGTTAAAATAATTAATAGCGACAAACTTGTCTTTAGACGAGAACGAGTTTCACTATCGCTAGGTTCGTTAAAACATAGCGATGGGCTTGCCCGAAGGGCAGGTTATAGAACAAGAATATGTTATCCTCCTCAAGCTTGACAAAAATAAAGAGGTACTCGTCAGCAATGACTGGGGAAAAATTGGGAGAAACTCAAGAAAACTTTGATGGTAGCAGGTCGCTCTTGAACATGACACTTTTCCTCCATACCACAAAGCGGGTTGGGTTGTTTCATTCACCGGTCACATCCATGGTCTCACTATACCATCCATATTTGGGGTAATGCTACCGATCCATCGCATCAGTGTCGCCATATGTTCAAGAGAAGTCGTTCAGAAAAGTCAACTGTGCCCCATCCACTGCCGTACATTATCCTTCATCCTTTCGTGACCGCCACCCTGAATCATATGTCACAGATCGTTTTCACCTCCATCAAAATCATTAGCTCCGTTCCGTGTCATTGATGTGGGATTCATTAAGGCCCTCCTTTGATAGATCGCTTCTTGTCGACATCAACTCATTATCCAAGAAGTTGATCTAGGAACAACCCCTTCAGTACTTTGAAGCTTGCATGCCTCAATGGCAAGTTTCTCACTTCCGGCGACAGGTATACATCAATGACCTTCGACCGAAAGATTTTGCGTGGTGTTCGACACCAAGTCCTTTATTCACACCACGTGAATTGTACTGCATTACCTTGAGGGTCATTATCATTATCGGTGATTCCTCTCGCGCTTGTTAACGGTTTACATCATTGACCGGTAATCAAGCGATGTCTTTCCATGTTCGACTTCAGAACATTTCTCACATGGATCGACTTGTACTTAGAGTGAATATCGAACAAGTTTGAAGACCCCGGATCTAGTTTCATCCATCCGGGCTGTGATATATATTCAGGAAAGATAAAGACATTGACATGTACATCATTGCAGTAGATAATCATCCTACTCAAAGGATGATAGTTTCATCAAAATTATCAGTCTACCATCAGACGATTGTCTGTTCTATGTACAGAAAAATGAATTTATAAAGCTGAGCATGGGAATGCCCGCCTCAGCTAGATCATGAAAGCAATATGAAAAATAATGTATTGTATTGTATCTTATTACAGGTCTCCTCCCAGCATTGGATGAACTTCGGATCCCCCTGATAAAGCATTTCACCCGATAAACAGCCTCATACTTTAGGGGGCAACTGTTATAGACATTTTTGTGCCTTACAACATTGAGCATGAAATGTCCATAAACTAAGGGATCCAAAGTCCCTAAACATGTTGTTCCTACCCCTAGAGGAACAAGGCTAACAAACCACAGCAATTCACAGAAGTTCTCCACTAGAAACTGCTCAAAAACAAGTCAATTCAGGATCAATTCAGTGGCTCCACTAGCTGTCTGCGCTGAATGTCAAAGCCAACACTGGCTACCTGCGCTGAATGTCAAAGCCAACACTGGCTACCTGCGCTGAGCGAGAGTTGACATGTGGCAAGTTCATTCCACGAGGTGTCAAAACCCAGGAAGCTTCCAAAATCTTCCTCAATGACACTTGCCTCAGGGAATTCGACTGGTGATGAGTAAGAGGTTCCAAATCTCCAAGTGGAAGCAAGAACCTCCAAGTGGAATCAAGAACTGACAGAGGGAGAGGACACTAGTCAGATCTCAAGCTGACTCATCCTTTCTCCAAACATCTATATATGGATCTCTCCTCCATGAGATCTAGAGGCTCGAATTTTGTTATTGCAAAGAATTGTTGTTGGTTTGAGATTGGAATCATTGGGTGCTTAATGCTTTGAAGGGGGTGAAGATAGGAATTCCATTTGCAGGGAAGGAGATGCTGGATTGGAGCCCTCTAGGTTGTATCTCTTCCTGAACCTTGTTATTCATCAATAAAGCTATCTTGGTTTCTCCTATATATTGATGTATCTTTGATGTATGATTACATTAGTATGTTTAGTTTATTTCTAATCCTGAACTAGTTATGAATATGAATCCATGTCTTGTGTAGTGTTCTCTTCTTTTGATCCTGCAGAAACCTCTTGAAGCTGGGCGAGTGAGAAAGAAAGTAGTTGGGAACCCTCAAAGAGAAGAGAGACCGGATCGAGGGACAAACGGAAGACACCGGTTATTCCATCTATCTCTCTTCATTCTTAATTCATAAAGGAAGAATACTAGAATAGTTGTCTCTGTTTGTTGCTAAGGCACTGTCACACCTTAGGTGGATAGGATCGTCCTGCATAGGCATTTTTCCCCACAACAGAAGTGGGGACAAAATAGGGCACCAATATCCTCTCGTGCCCATTTGGATGCATGTCCTCATGCATCTATTACATCCACCAAAAAGGAAAATTGTGCTAAACAAAAGGGACTGTGGTTAAATATGAGAAATCTTAATCAGTACTTCTATCCCATGTTTAATTGGTGGGGAGCACTTTTGGAATGGAGAGATAACCTTTGTGCATTGAACTTTTTAACAGGCTTATACCTTGCTGCTTTCCAACGCAGCAACTGCTTTTTCTTTCTCTTCAAGTCATCGTTATGAGCATACAGCCTCAGGTTGGAATCTCTCACCTGATGATTTACCTCCGTGACATAATGAAATAAAACCTTATACTTGTTAGCCTACTCTATGAGTCTGGAAATCGTCTTATGTAGCTTGATGAGTCGGATGTTCAGATTTTCCTCTGCATCATAAGTGGGAGCCCTGGTAGGTGTCATTGACTACTACGATGCATTGCCTTCAGGTGATTTCCCACTGTGTCCTCTTGGTGAAGAAAGGTGTTGACTGGCCTTGGTAACACTCTTGCTTGAGGAGAGGCCTCGGCTGGAGAAGTTAGGGGTTTATTGATGGGAAAAATGGTTCGTCTACATTTTGACTTTGGTGTGGCACTCTCGAGAATCTGGGAAGGTTACATAGGGGCTCTAGTGCTTCACCCTTTCTTATGGGGCTCAACTAATATTGGTCTGACTCAGCCTTATCTCTTTTCCTTTTTCGTTTTGTGCCCACTTGGGTTTCCACAAAAACTACTTCTTCGCTAACCTTCAAGATTTTATTAGTTGTCTGGGGGAGTTCATGAATATTAGTGGGGGAGTGGGTAGGATAAGCAGGTGTGGATTTGGATTTATACATGGGAGTAGCGTCATTTAGCTTCAGTGATCGACCTACTGCACATGTTCCACATCCTTTGGTTTGATTTTCCTGCCTGAGAAACTCCTCAACTAGGAAATCTTCCCACAACCTTTTCCTCTTCTTGAGCTCAGTGACCAATAGGATATTGATGAGGCTATGGTTATACAACACGATCTCAGGTTTCTTGCCCTAAGACTGCACCCCTCGAGCCATCTTATGCAAACTCAATTTCAAGAAGTGGGGAATGTTTAATTGTCGGTATTTTGTAAAATGAGTCATTAACCAAATATGATAAAGGAACATGACTTCATACCTCCCCTCGCAAGTTATAAAATGTTGCAGCATCGTGAGAAATGGGTGTCATCGTTCCTCGATGCAACTTTGTAAGACTCCATTTGCCCAACTGAGAGGTATATAGGTGGGCTTTAAAAACATGGCACAATTCAGAATGTCCAGCTGGCCTCATTTAAAGAACTATTTGCCCTTGGCTGGTAGCCCAATGGCTCTGCTCATGGACTCTTCTATGACTCTAAAACTCAAGTTTCCCACTTGGACATGCTCTCCATCAAAACTCCGTGCAAATGCTAGGGTGACCTGATCGTTGTAACCTTGGAACTTTTGCAGAAAGGTCGCCCATCCTTTCTCTTCCAAAACACCACTACACTATTGATACTCTGTGTTGAGTGCAAACTGGCAGAAGGTGGGTTCATGACAATCAGCTCCCATTCTTCTTGGCACCTATGTTCAACTACAATTTTTCTCCTCTCAACTCTTTGTCGCCCTTTGGTCACTTACTGATTCTATAACCATGGTCTTGGACACCCCTCATATTAAAATTTGGATGAATGATTGCCCAATCATCATGATGAATTGGGAGTGTGATGTTGATCATCATCATGATGATCATCCTATCCATATCTAGTGTTGAGTGCAAACATCTGACATAGATTGTGAACATCACAACCAAGAGTCGGCACACCCATCGAATGATTGTTGGGAGGTGTCGTGAAGCAATGACTAAGCGATGACAAGGGTGGATATCATCACACAACGAGGTAGGAATTATGAGTGGATATCATTGGTGATTGTGGGTTTGTGTCTCATTGAGTGTGCCAGAATGTAGTTGATGTGGGATTGGGGATAGATAGGTTAGGGGGATATAGCATATTAGGAGTGGAATTTAGAATGAAAGATAGGTTTAGAGGCACATTTTCACAGCATACATTTTAACCATTCACTAATCAAATTCAATAAAATAAAAGTGCATACCTGAACCACTTAAGATATTAGTGATTTCGTGTTGATTTCCTGATTTTGATGTAGCTTCCAAGAACTTGAATAAAAACGATGCTGACAGGAATAATGTTGAAGCTGCAACTGTGCTCTGTGATCCAAATTCTGGAAATGAAATTCAAATGACAGGGTCTTTGATCTCTACAAGTTAAGTACAGATCCTGTGGATCTGTACTTGTGCAGATCAATCAGTAAGGACAATCATCCTTAACTGCTGGTAAAGATGAGTACTGATTATGAAACATTCTTATATAAGAAAATATAATCCCTTCATGATTCCAAAAAGGCTCCTTCACAACACCACAACTGTGATAATAAATTTGCAATTTGACAGAGTATGGTACAAAGACTGTTTGAACATAATTTCGAGATCCTCTTACTCGATGCCATATGTCATGCTGCTTATTGTTCTTCAGAAAAAAACTGTTTATCAGTCCATGGATTTTTAACCAGGCCTGGAATGATCACTGCCTAGGGCATTTCTTATTTATGGAGCTGGAAATGTCTAGAAAGAGAACTCCAAGGGGGTTTCTTTTCTATAATTATTCCCTTGGGAATGGAAAAGAATAATTCAATGCCCAAGGGATCCCTAAACTACCACTACTTTATTGTTTTAACGAGCCTAAAGTAGTTGGTGCTCGAGGAATTCATGTTTAGAGAGTCTGAATTGCCCACAGTAGACTCTAGTGGGTTTCCTTTCTATAACCATTTCCTTGAGCCCGGAAAAGAACAATTATATACTCAAGGAATCCGTAGACTAATACTAGTCCATACCATTTTGCGGGCCTGGATCAGTTAATGCTCGAGAGCTTCATGTTTAGAGAGTCTAAAGGCCCCTAAAGAAGACTCCACAGGTTCCGTTTACATAAGTAATCCACCAAGCCTAGATAAAGGAATAAACTTGCTCCTCGTAAATTCCTCCTTTATTCTACATGGGTTGTGGGGAGAACCACCTATAGATATGAAAAATAATAGCCCACTGGTGTATATATATTAATCAGCTGAACCAGCAAGGGGCTGGTCATTTGCATGAATCAGCTCCAACTCTGGATCCTTTCGTAATTCCTGCAAAAACTAATCACGTGAAAGTGGTTTGTGATAAAATTTAAGGTGATGACCATTACTACAAAAGAAGTCTTATCATCATCGATAGTACAAATACGAACTGAACCATTATCATAAAATTCAGTTACTTCATACAGTCCTAACCATCTGGTAGTCAATTTACCTTTAAAATGCTTAAACTTACTATCGCACAACAAGGCCCAGTCACCTGGGCAAAAGAATTTCTTCTTGATAAATTTGTCATGCCATTGGGCTCTTTGGTTCTACACCAACATAGTTCTATGGTAGGCATCTTGTCAGATTTCGTCGAGCTCATTCAATTGCATCAACTTCTGCTCTTGAGTCTCATTTAGATTCATGCCCAACTAAGTGGAAGTTCTTAATGTTTTTACTTCGAACTCAATGGGAAAGAGCATTTGTTTACCATTTACTAACTCATAAGGTGTGTGTCAGGTCACATTTCTCCAAGTGATCCGGTAACCCCATAATGCTTCTAGTAACTTATCTACCCAATCCATATCATGCAGTTGATTGGTTTTTGTAAGGATGGATTCCAAAATTGTGTTTGTGGACTCCACTTTCCCCGTTAGCCTAGGAGTGCTAAGGAGTCGATTTGTGATTCTTAATTTGATACTGCTCCGTGAGTGCCTTGACCAACTTTGATGTAAATTGTGTACCCTGGTCTATGACGATTTCACGAGGCACACCGAATCTCGTAAAGATGTCGTCAAAAAAAATTATACTACTGCCTTTTCAGTGGTAGCATACAATGCTTTAGCCTCCACCCACTTGTTGACATAGTCAGTGCACACCAAGATATATTTTTTCTTCTTTGACATTGGGGAGATGGGTCCTACGAAGTCCAATGCCCACTTCTCAAAGGGTTCAATGATAATTTGTGGTTGAGGAGGCATTTCATCGGAGGCAACTAGTCTCCCCATTCATTGGAAAGCATCAAAACTCAAAACAAACTTCTTGACATCTTTAAAAACTGTAGGCCAATAGTATCCAATACAAAGAACTTTGTATGCAGCCGTTTTATAGGAAAAATGGCCACCACAAGGCTCATTATGACTGGCTCTTAACACATCATACATTTCATCTTCCCACACACATCACCTCATAATCAAGTTTGGCACGGTATAAAATAGATCTCCTTTGATCCAAGAGAAAATAGCACTCTGCTGCACTATATTATCATGCACAACTGCTAACAGATATTTTTCAGTAACCATATAATTTAATTCAACATGAGAGATATTTTTGATGAAAAAATAAATGGCATAGGCAAAGTTATCCTCCCTTTGTCCCAACACTGCTTGTAGTGCAGTATTTGAAGCATTTGTACACATATGAAAAGGTAAGGACCAATTTGGCCCTCTCAGTACCGGAGTTATGGACAACTTTTCCTTTAGTACTAGAAAACCTGTTGACAGTCAACATTCCATACAAATTCAACATATTTAGTTAAAATTTTAAATAATGGTGCTACAATTCTAGTAAAATTCTCAATAAATCATCGATGATATCCTTTATGCCCTAAAAACTTCTTAACTCTTTTTGCGAGCTAGGAATAGGGATACGTGAGATTACCTCGATTTTTGCTGGGTCAACTTGAATCCCTTCAAATGACACATGATGGCCTAGAACAATTCCCTTAGTTTGCATCATCCTACATTTATCGCTACTGAGGGCTAGATCAACTTCTTGACAACGAATCAATACCTTCTTTGGATTTTCTAAAGCCTGTGAAAAGTCATCTCCATAAACTGTGTAGTCATCCATATAGACTTCCACACAATCATGGATCAGATTAGAGAAAATGGCAAGTACAACTCTCTGAAAAGTGGTGGGGACGTTACAAAAACCCAAGCGAAGGACTCTATATGCATAAGTACCCCCAGGGAATGTAAAGGTAGTCTTCTCTTGGTCTTCTTCAGGTATTTGTATTTAATTGTAACCATTGTACCCATCTAGAAAAGAAAAATATTTCTTACCTGAAAGCGTGTCGAGGACTTGATAAATGAAGGGCATTGTGGAAAATAGTCACGCAATGTGGCCTTGTTTAATTCTCTGTAGTCAATGCAGATCTGCCACTTCCCATTCTTCTTTGGAACCACTACCAGAGGTGACACCCACTTACTGTCAAAAATGGGGTAAATGAAATCTGCAGCCAAAAGTTCCTGAAGCTCATCTTTGACAATCTCTTTTAATGTTGGGTTATATGCCCTTGTGGTTGCCAAACAGGTCTCATTTCTTCATTTTTATAGATATGGTGGATGCAGGTGTCTGGATGTATGCCCCTCATGTCCAAGTAACCCGAGGCGAAAGCTCCAGTTTGTTCGCGAATCATACTCATCAACTTCTACCTTTGTTCTATAGTAAATCCTGTACCGATATGTAAGATTTTTCCTTCAAAAATTTCTACAAGTTCTGTGGTGTGCTCATGGCTTTCCTGCATTGCTGAAAAAGAGGTGAAGACAGCTAGATGGCAAGTTTCCTGAAACTCATCACTAAACACATGCTGATAACCATTAAAAGAGATGGGATCATCGATACAAGAGCTATCAGCTAAAAACTGCTACAAAACATGTTCATCAAAATTCTCCTAGAGATCTCTAGACTGATATAATGACAATAGAGGAAACATACAGTCTTCATCTCCATATGGGTTTTCGAGCCATATTGGTACTTCAGCAGTTGCCTGAGCAGGTGGAAAAATAGACAAAGTTTCATTGTGGGGACCATTAGAAATAATCATTTCTTTGTTTCTGCATCCTATGATTGCATCAACAGTTGCCAGCTATGGTCGCCCCATAACCAAAACGTGTCTGGGCCTAGAGGTTTTCGGAGAAATAATTACAAAATCTATGGGATATTGCTAAGAGGCAATAGTGACTACTATGTCCTCTAAGGTACCCATTGGTTTGAAAATGGATTTGTCTACCATTTCTAAAAGGATACGGGTGGATTTAAGTCCAGATATCTGTAATGATGTCATTATTTCATAGGCCATTGCATTTATTGCTGCCCCTATATCCACAAGGGTATTTGGTAGAAGTACTATGTTTATGTCAATGGTGACAATGGGATTCCCAGGGTCATTGTATTTTTCAAGCAAATCAGAAATCATAGTGGACCTTTGGCTTATGATTTTGACATTCTAGTTCTTATGCCCCTTCCTCCTTGGTTTCTTAATGCAAAGATCTTTGAAAATTTTGGTGTGAGTGGGAATGTCCCTAATTGCTTGTAAGAGCGGAATGTTAATGCATACATTCCTAAGTTCGTTTTCCAAATCATATTTAAGCGAGATATATTCTTTCTTTACAATTAGTCTTTCTAGGTACGGTGGTTCATTTGATTCTTCTTTCTGTGATTGTTGTTGTTTTTCATTTTGCAAATGGTTTTCGCATGATGTGGAGGGTACCTCTTCTTGGATAACAATAGCTCATTTTCCTCTATTAACTGTCTTTCTTGATCGTAATTGGTTTTCATTCATAGGAATGGCAATCATCATGTATGTAGGAAAATGTTGAATATCAATGTTTTGCACAGGTTTAGGTAGCCTATTGTGACTTGGCTTAGGTACGGGTTGCACACACAACAATGTAGGTTGGCGTGGGTACAAGGTAACAGGTGCCTACAAAGATGATGGGTTAGTAGGTGCAAGTAACAACTGATGCAAAGGAGGTGGTGGTAGCATAGGTTGTTTATACATGTTGGGGTTATACCCTTGCTCATAGGATTGCATGGTCGGATTATAGGAGATACTCGACATATTTAGGTTAGGTGCATAGAATTGTCTCTAGGGTTGATAGGTGTTGGTATAGGGGTTTGTCCTCCAATTCTAGCTCCAGGCAGTGTTTTGTGGTTGCAGAGTAGCCCAAGGAGGGTAAGATGGAGGGAAGGTCCAAGGCTGCGTCTGGCCATAACCTTAGGAATTTGGGTCTGGAAATATATTCTCTCTTTGGCCTCTCCAGGTGGGTCTTTTGGTGGCTTGAGATTGGTCAATAGTTTCACCACTCAACTTATAGATGGCTTGTAAGTCAAGAAGTGATGGGCACTTCTCGGTTGGGTGTTCTAGAGTGTAGATTCCACAGATCTCAATGGCATTTAAAGGACATTCCCTATTTGCATGTTTGCGCCTACACTTGGAACAAAAGACTGCCATGGCTGCTTTTATGGCCTCTTATTTTTGTCTGGTTTTCATAGTGTCTAGCTGGTCATTGATTGTGTTGAGTATATCAGTTTTAAAATTTTCTAATAGGTTTCCCAGCTCGGCTCTTGTAACAACATTAGTCATAGTTTTCTTTTGCACATAGTCTCTAGAATTATCTTTAAGTTCACAGAGCTTTTTTCCTACTTTAGCTTGGCTCCTAGAATAGGTACAACAAAGCTTGATTACTTTAGCAATTGGCTTCTTATAGATGTCCCCACCACTAAGAAGGTTTAATGTTTCAATGCAATCATCTCTCAGCCCTTTTAGGAACACAATTTTGATAATCTTTTCGTCTAAGTTTGACCCACAAGATTTGTGAAAATTGTATAGGAATCATTCAAGATACTCCTCTAGGTTTTCGTCTTCTATTTGTTGCATCCTAAGGATTTCATTGATGTTCCCACTCTTACAAAAATCTTGATAATTTTTAAGGAAGACTGATTTCATGTCATCCCATGAGTATATCATGTGCTTCCCTAGACTCATGAACCATCTAAGCGCTGCATCTTTTAATGTGGTTGGAAACAATTTAATTTTATGTTCATCCTCATAGTAATTATAACTATGACATAAAATATCGAATTCAAAAATAAATGCATCAAGGTCTTTAGATGATTTACCGTAGAATAACGGGAGATATGCTATTAGAATGTTTTTCATGTTGATGTTTCAAGGAAAATCTAGGATAGGGATCCTGAAGGTAACTTCCTCTTCATCTTCTTGATTGTTTCCTCCAAGGAGGATACCATTGCATCGAGGGCCTTCTCCCTCTTCCTCGCATTCTCCATTGTGTATTTCCTCCCCATCTTGGTGATCCATATCTACAATGGGCACCCAAAGGGTTTGCTGATTATGCTGTGAAAAAGAGGTATTGGAACACGGTTGATATTGGTTAATTGCTCGTCCACGTTGTCTTGTTGTTATACTAGTTCTTATACAGGGTTGTCAAAGACAACCTATCGAATGGTCTTTTCCCTTTGATCTAAGAATTCTTGATCCGAAACCAAGTTGATATCAACACATCCTCCTTCTTGTCTCAGTCCTACATATCAATTAATAACAGTAAGAATGGGTATAGTAACTAATCCAAAGGTTGCAGGAAATTTAGAACTAGAAATAAATCTACCATTTCTATCTCTACGTCTACCTGTACTCCTACGCATAAAGATAAAGGAAATAGAAACTCAAGGACAAGTAGTGAGAAAACCCACAAAAGTGGATGAATGGATCTTCACTAACGTGTTACCGTACACTCTTCGCCCTCTAACAGTCTTGCAGGATCGTGAAAATCAAATAATAATAGTTACCTGAATAAGAAATTACAACTCCCCGACAACGATGCCAAAATGTTGAGAGATTTAATAGGTATATTAATTCTCCTGCTTCTATATGTCAATATGGGCTCGTAAACATGAGTTACATTATGCTTTCTACATTCAGTTCTTGGTCAAAGTTTTAATGTTTCCTTTATAATGATTAACTGCATAATGGAACACACAAATGCTTGTAAACACATAATTCAAAAGGAAATCAATCCATCTTGCTAACACAGGCAGAATCAATAATCAAATTCAACTTAGATACTTTGAAATCTCTATGAAGTTAACCTACTTTGTACTGAAACTGAAATCTAGACTTAAATGTCGACTTGATTCTTTACTAAAGATTCTAATCTGACAAGCTATGAAAGTGAATGCCTAATCAAACAGACTCCACACATAACTCAATCATTCAAAACCCAAATCCTAATTTCTGACTCTTGCAATTTCCACTTGAAAGAATTAAAATATCTAATCTACTTCCAATGGTAATTCAAATTTAATCTAAACAATCAATCTTGCATTCAATAACTGTTATTAATTCAAAACCCTAGAATGAGAAAAGCTTCACGTTAATTCCACTATCTTGACAACAAGTAAAAGATCTTTATGTTGGAGCTAATCTGAATAGTCTGTCTCACACACTTAACCAAGCAACTTGATCTCTCACACTCAACTAATCTGCATACATATTCCTAATCTATCATAACCTTAAGAACAAGCTTCAAATATCAAACCTTAATTCTATTCTCAAGAATAACAAACAAATAAAACAACTATGAATTGATATCAGGCACACAAAACTGTACTCAAGAAACTTATCCTATAGTCATATAAATCTCAAACTAAACTTAAGAAAACCTATTCAAAATCTCGGCAAACCAACACTCTGTCTTCTCAATGAAAAGGTAAATCACACAGCTAATTGCAACCTAACTTTGAAATCAAATCAAGCACGCATTTGATGGAAATTACCTCAGGCTGGAAACTATGTTTTCAATCAACAGTATCAGACTCTAGGTTATAGTACTACACTCAGGCACTCGAAACAAAGCAAGAGAAATCACACTGAAAACTAAATCGCTCACTTGAACTCCAAAATCAATTTGTGAATTTTATTAAGAAACTAAGAATCTATTTGATAAACAAGACTAAATTAAACTATGATAAACTATCTTAATCAATCAATCTGGAAATAAATATTTCTATGGCACACACACATGAAAATAATTTACCATAAAACAAACTGATTTGGACTAAATTAAACTTATGATAAGTCAATCTATTCTAATCAATCAATCTGGAAAGATGTACTCATATGGTACACACATTCATGAAAATAAATCGGAAAGAAACCAACCAATTTGATAATAGAAAGAAACAAACAAATGCGATTTATTCAGAATCAACTGAAACACACTCAATGCATATGACCAATATGCATCTCTAATCCACACAACAAAACCCACACCATATCGATCCTTACTACTCAATGCATTATCTCGACTTCAGCATTCAAGGGTTGCTCTGCACTTCCAACAGATGGACCATCTCACCACAGATATTCAATTTACAATACGATTGAAAGAAGTTTTATATAGTTGTAACAACATAGTCAAAATGATATAACTTGTTGCTTTGAGGAATAGAGTATGTCTCTGTTTTAAAGGTAGGAGCGCCAATCTTTGAGATGCACACAAGAACCACACATTCGAATCTAGAAACACATGTAATAGTTAACACACTAAAATCATTCCAAATTCAATAAAAGCCTCAATGCAACATATCAACAATTGATAAACCAAAGACAAACGAGAAGCATATATAACTATCACACGATTATGTTCCTAAGAAATGATACAGAGCTGATCCAAGATGGTGGTGGCCCCGACCACACCTTGGGAGCTTACTTACTTACAAGAAACGAAAATATTTAACACATCTAATTGATGAATTCACAGCAAACCATCCAACGAATCGAGTTGAACTTAATACATAGCCATCATAACAGTCTTTCAATTAAAAATAATATCTCTAGAGATAACACTTCAAATATAAAAATTACAGGATTCTCTTTTATTTGCGAGCTTCCTAGTTATTACAGATCAGCCTTTATAGGCATCAACTTAGTTAAAAGCAACCTGGACCATACATAACAAATTTAACATCTTGGCTAAATTGATCTTCCAGATTAGATTGCTAAAACAACTTGTTCGATTTACCATAACAAATCCTTAACTAACCCCAATATTGGTACCAACTAAGTTTAGTGAGGATAGTGAAGATCTTATCATGGCAGAAGTTGAACTCATCCAAACACAGCTATAGGTGGATCGCTCATCTAGAAATATTCGGCTTATCCATCCTTTACGTCATTAAGTATTGATCTCGAAATGGTCGTTGAGTACAAAAATGGTGGAATATGGTTCATGAACCAACACTCTCCTAATCTCGTCTTGCTCAGCTGCTACAATATTCACACTTGATCATATTGATTATTTATTTCATTGGTAACAACTAAAATTCGCTTAAACTTAACTAATAAATAGAAAAATGACAAAATGAAATGGTTTACCTCATACTAAGATTTTGATAGTTTTAAAGAAATAAAAGTTACAGGGGAGTAGGTAAAGGAGTATAGAAAGGAAAAGAATGGAGGTAGCAAATAGTGGAAGTGGAGACAAAACGGGGCACCAACATACCCCTTTAGGAATTTCTCTTTGTGAGGGACTTCTATTGACTTATATGAGTAGGATGGGAGGGATTGAATTGAAGGAAGGGGTGTAGAGGAGTTAGGGTAATGATGATGGGGGTGCTATCTACAACAACCCTAACACTAGTACTACTAAGGTAACCTTCTTAAATTTCAATAGGTTTAGTCTATCCACACCATCCTCGATCTATCTATTGGACTTTGTCATCCTCTAGACCACCCCTATCAAAAAATGTTTGTTTCCCATCAATCTACTATGTTGTAAAACAATGCTACATGAAAAAATATTTCTGTTTGAAATATATTGCAGGCATCAATATTTTGTTATATACCCGCATACTGATGATGCTTTTCTTGTAAATTGTTGCAGTTTCTTACTGGAAATCAAAAGGAAAAACCATGATCTTTGGACTTACCAATACCAGCTTAGTCAGTAACCACAGACAAAACGATATTAACTAGGCACACATTAAAAGAAAAGTTCTCTGAATTTTAGCCATAGAGCTAGTTTTCAAGGCCAGGACTCAAAGCCCTACTCTACAAAGTCATGGCTCTTAAAGATGGAGGTTGAAATTCTTGTGCTATATTATTGACCTAAAACCCTTACAATATTTCATTCGACTAGTAGAGAGGGAATGAGAGGTTGCAAGGGAGTAATTCATAACAAAAAGTTTGGAGCTTTGGGTAGCTTTCTTCATCAAATTGCTTTGTAAACATAATGAATCAAAAATTTCACACATTGTTACAAGTCTATTTGGGTACATCACTCCCGACATATAGATCAGTACTTTTAGGGCTCATCAAACCCTAATTCAGTTGTTACATGCCCTAGAAAACTAAACTCATTGAATGCCTCCTTCTATTAAAGTTTCCTGGCCTAAAGACCTCCTAAAATGCCTCCTTAGGAGACTAGCGCAACCTTGGTCAGGGGTAATTGCTTTGCAATGCAGGCAAGCCCACCGTGTCCTGCACTGCAATGCAAGCAGGCCCACACTGTGTCCTGCATTGCAATGCACTTAGGCCCTCTTTAGCCTGCGATGGGCGAGATTGAGCGAAATTCACATTGGATTCTAGGAATATTCTCTGATTCTAGATAATTCTAGAAGGATTCCCAGCTCTTAATCATCATATGACGTCGAATTTGGATAGGCTATGGATCAATTAACCTCCTATCCTTTCATCCCTTGCTCCATGGAAACTAACTCCAATTTTGGAAGGCCATTCAGTGCCCAATTTATGACAAAAACACCTCAATTTCCTATAAATTGAGTACTCATCATAGTGATGAAGGGGCTAGAATCTTAAGTTTGTAAGGACATTCTATTGGTTTGAGGATTGAGTTTATGTTAAGCAATGTTATGTTGCTGAAGTGTTGAGCTTTTGATGTGGCAAGGGTTGAATTGAAGCTGGAAGAGTGGCACAGAATCGAACTGTATTGGGTGATATTATTCCTTCTACATTAATAAAGAGCTTATTCCTTTTCTCATATGATTGTTCATATTTGTGATCATTATGTCTTTCAATGTATTCGATTCCATTGTTCTATAGTTGATAGCTCATGTATGCTTTGATCGTTTCTTGTTTTTGTTTCTCTTGATGCAAGTACCTTTTGAGCAGATTTAGTTCAAGTGGGAGCAACGGGAGCAATTCAAAAGAGATTGAGGAAGCGAAAGGCAACAAGTAAGTTCCTCTATCTCATCTATCTTCTATAAGAAAAGCTTATACTAATTTCATTCCATTGTTCTAGGTGTAGTCAACCACCCAGGGAAGATGTGTTTATCCCTAGATGCAAATTCCATGTAACAAATTGGCGACCATACTGGGGAACGACTATCATTCTTGGTGGCTTAACCTCATCATATTACACCCTAGTAGACTTTTCTTGACTTTATTGATCTTATTTTAGTCATTTCGAAGTGTTTTTAGTCAAAAAATTGTGCTTAGTTGTATTTTGCTTTGACTCTGTGGCACCAGGATAGTATTGGCTTAGAGACAGTGCACTGTAGTGGACCCTTGGCTTAGAGACAGTGCACTATAGTGCACCCTTGGCTGAGAGACAGTGCTCCGTAGCACAGTCTCTCCCACTCTGACCTGCGTTGATCCCTCTTAGGCTAAAAACCCCACCTTTGGTTTGATTTTTCCAAAGTTGCTTATGTTTTTGTTTGTTGAAAGATCAATGTTCTCTATGGTTCTGAAATCAATTTGAAGTTTCTCTCCTAGCCCTACTTTGACCTTGATTGTTTAGTGTTTCTTAAATGATTTATTTATCATTATCAATTCATTGTCAAAGTTAGCTTATAGTTGATTAATATTTTCTGAAAAGGAAGTGTTGTAAAGTCTTCATTGCCTTGAAAAGAAACTATCGTAAAATCTTCGTTTCTTATGAAAAATGTTAATTGATTGTTTGTGCATGTAGTTCCTTTTTGTTCATCTAAACACTAAAGGGGCTGAAATGAAAAACTTGCATTGTGAATATTGTAATTTGTGAATTCTTGATAGGAATAGCTAGGGAAATTGCATTAGGTGTGCTCTTTTCTCTTTGCCAAAGATCTGATTGTTCTATCCCTTACTAGCTATGGTTTTGATTGTTAATTGAATGAAAGAATGTTTCTCATGTTAGTTACATTCTAGGAATTGAAAACGTAAATCACGTGGTGAACCTCGAAAGGAAAATTCTTAAGAAGATCAACTTAAAATTTATCTAAATTAACCTAATGGAGCATTGTAACTTAACGAATAACATTTAGAGGTTCTAGGCTAGAGACGTGTTCCAACATCGTAAAACATAGTAGCTATTGTTAATTGTCTATGATACATTCCGAGTGTGATACCTCATTCCACGTATGTAAGTATATCGTAGCTCATCCACGTACCTTCGAGTATATAGGATGGTGTTATAGTACGAAAAGTATAAAGGAACGCTTTCACTGTGTGGTTTCACATTAGACAGTGCTAACACGAATTGGGTCTCCACGTACTTTTGAGTATATATGGGAGGATTACATTAGGATGCTATCCATACTCAGGAACCGAGTCAGTTGCCTTGTACACTGTGATACACTGAACACAGGATTTGGAGAGATTGCTTGCTCGTATGTTAAGTCCTTGGTTCACTGAGGCAGTATATTGCAGTTCACAGTTACTTGGTAATCATTTTACCTAGATTATCCCTCTTTTGTTTTTTTATGTTATTTTGATTAAAATAAAATTAATTGACCACGGATAGCATCCTCCACATCACTCCTTATTTGATCTTAGGTTGAGACATATGGCAACAACTTTGGAGTCCACCAATCAAGGAATTCCTTTTGATGGGAATCCTAGTCCTTTTCCTCCTTTCAGAAATATTAGTGATCCATATATGACTATATTATCCCCTCTGGGATTTACCATTATCTTGCCATTATGGTTTTCTTCAACCTCCTTGGTTCAAAATGTCTTTATTTCTCCATAACCGAGTCTCCACCTAGACAAAATCAACCTCCAGTTGATCCTAAAGTTGACCCTTTGCCTTCTTCATCGGTTGTTTCTTCCACCCCTTCTTCTTCTGCGCCTGGTGAAAGTATTGACACTAGTAACCAGGTGGATAAGAAGAAGAAGAAAGGGAAGAAGAAGAAGAATAAACAAATTTAATAGAGGGGAAACCAAGCAACCATTGCTTCGATTGCAACTTCTGATGAGAATTCGTCCGATCAGCCTCACAAATTTCGATATCCTTGCAAACTTTGTATAGGAGACCATCTTCTTCTAAAATTTTCTGGTATTCCTCAGATCTTAGGAGAATGGTCTACTCGTTCACATCATCCTGTGTCATCAAATTCTAGAGATCATGCTAGTGACACACCATCAACTAGTGGTAGTAAACTTCATGGAAAGAAGGGTAAAGTTAAGTTTCCCTGTAGGTTATGTGAAGGGAATCACCCCATTCATCTATGTCCCTATCTAGATGAAGCCCAAAAAGTGTTGGATAATTGTCATGCTTCTCCGCAGTGACTTCCATCTAGTTATAGGAGACTCTCCCTTAATCCTTCACTAGTTGATGAAGTGACTGACCCAAATCAACCATTGGTCAAACCCACTCTCTCTAAATGTGAATACCATGAGTCTATACCTGACCAATCACAGGTCGAGGAAACAATTGACCCGATTTCACCTTCATTCAATCGTACCTTTCCCATAGAGAGTGAGTATGATACCACTCAGGTTTTTTTCATTTTCTCAGATTCCAATGAGCTTATAGGCAACCCTCCTATTCCATCAAAACAGGAGGAAAATCCTCTCTTTCTCGTAACTCAAGGGGGTAATTCTCTCATTCTTACGGTAACCCCTCTAGGTAGTCTAGTCACATCCTTTGATTAGAATCGACTAGCAAGATGTCATATTCCTTCTTATGTACCTTTCTAGATCATAGTACAGGTTTGTAATATGATTGTACCTGGCACTATTATAGATGAAGGTGCATCAATGAGTATCCTTTCCTCCACTGCTTGGCAAGCGATCGATTCGCCACCACTTGTGCCTGTTACCTAGAATCTGTTGGATTTTAACAGAGGAACCAGTCAACCATTAGGCATCATTCCTTAGTTTCCTATTACTTTGGGAGGAAAAACTATGTATCTCAATGTGATGTTAGTCCCAAGCCCTTTAGATTACAATTCACTTCTTGGGCGCGACTATTTTTATGACATGGGAGCTATTGTTTCAACACTCTTTCAAGTGATGTGTTTCCCACATGATGGCAGAATTGTCACCGTTAACCATCTTTCATTTCCTGGCCCAAATATGGCTTCCAGTCAACCATCTTCCCTAAATGGTCCTTTTGTACCAATGGTATCTTCCCCGCCACAGGTCAATTATGTGGCAACCCATTCCATGCCTACATCAACTGAAAATAAATTTCATGATGTTGTGCAATATGTACTGGGGGCATTGGAACCAGATCTCTCTATTGTTATCCCATCTGATGAGAACCTCTTGGAAGTCATGACCTCATATGGGTCGTGATCAAGGGTATGAGGATAGTTCCTGGTTTTGTGTCAACCTCGTTAAAAAATGAAACAAGGAATCATGAGCATAGTTCCTTGTCTTGTGTCAAGCTTGTTAAGAAATGAAACAAGGAATATGAGGATAGTCCCTGGTCTTGTGTCAACCTCGTTAAAAAATGACACAAGGAATCATGAGAATATTTCCTTGTCTTGTGTCAATCTCATTAAAAAATGAAACAAGGAATATGAGGATAGTTCTTTTACTGTGTCAACCTCATTAAAAAAATAAACAAGTTCCAAAGCATATTTGTTTGTCTTGTGTCAAGCTCGTTAAAAAATGAAACAAGGAATCTGAGCAGAGTTCCTTGTCTTGTGCTAAGATCATTAAAAAATGAAACAAGGTCTCCTGGAGCAAAGTTCCAATTCGAGTATTTGATTAGATCTCGTAAAATCCTAGTTGAGTCTTCCACTTGATCTCATAAATGAATCTTCATTCCATCCACCTGATAGCCACGAGTAGTTTACTTAGGTGAATGTAATGAAGCTTAGGGGGCATGCACCTAGAATCAAGTCATCATGGTGGGGGCATGTAAACCAATCTTAAGCATAGTTTTTCATTTCAAGCTTGTGTAAAAATGAAACTTAACCCAAACATAGTTCCCTATGGTTCAAGCTTGTGTAAAAATGAACCCATCTCCATTTATATCCTCGTTATTGCCATTCTATCAACCTCTTCTGTCAGATGAGCCTTGGTTTTTCTCCTTCCATTGTCACTATCTACTTGGCCAACCATACGCTTTCACTTAGTTGTTTTACCCTTTTTGAAGAACAGTTGCAATGAGTGGTCTTATTAGCCCGCCTCTTCACATAAATCAACATGTTTTGAGAAGTTCCAACATCACCAGAACTAGTTGTTATCTTAGACACCACTCATTCCTCTAATTGGAGTCCTCTTTAAGCTCTTTTTAGACTCTTGAAACATGAAAATATCACTGAGTATTTTCCTTTTGACTAGTTAAAAGAAACTAAAAACAGGGGGTCTACTTTCAAGCTCTTTTCTGACTCTTTAAACATGAAAATATTTTCGAGCACTTGTCCTTTTCAACTCGTAAACAGATTGGAAACAACATCTACTTAGTGTAAGTTTAACCCTTTTGTGGACTGAGATAGATTACTTACGAAAAAGGAATACGTTGATCGAACATGGTCAACAGGTTCTCTCTTGTATTATTTTATGCTTTTTTGGACTTGGGAGTCAAATTTACGAAAAAGAACTTATGGAGTTTTCTTTTTGTCCCTTTTCAAACTCTCTAAACATGAAAAGGACTGTGTTCTCATTGTCATTAAACTCGTTAAAAAATAAAATAGTGACAAACTTGTCAATCATGACAAGACCGAGTTTCACCTTTGCTAGACTTGTTAAAACATCACATAGCGATGGATTCACCGAAGGGTGGAATTATACTACAAGCATATGTTATCCTCCTCAAGCTTGTTAAAAAACAAATAGGTACTGGTCATCAATGACTGGGGAAACCAGCGCAACCTTGGTTAGGGGTAACTGCGCTGCAATGCAGGTAGGCTCACTATGGCCTACGTTGTAGTGCACTTAGGTCCTCTTTAGCCTGTGCTGGGCGAGATTGAGCTAAATTCACATTGGATTCTGGGAATATTCTCTTATTCTAGAGCATTCTAGTAGGATGCCCAACTCTTATCTCATCCTATGAGGTCAACTTTGGATAGGCTATGGATCAATTAACCTCTTATCCTCTCATCCCTTGCTCCATGGAAACTAACTCCAATTCTAGAAGGCCATTCAATCCCAATTTATGAAAAAACCACCTCCATTTCTTATAAATTGAGCACTCATCATAGTGATCAAGGGGCTCAAATCTGAAGTTTGTAAGGAAATTATGTTGGTTTGAGGATTGAGTTTATGTTAAGCAATGTTATGCTGCTAGAGTGTTGAGCTTTTGATGTGGCAAGGGTTGAATTGAAGTTGTAAGAGTGGCACAAAATCAAACTGTATTGGGCGATATTCTTTCTTCTACATTAATAAAGAGCCTATTTCTTTTCTCATATGATTATTCATATATGTGATCATTATGTGTTTCAATGTATTCGATTCGATTGTTTTATAGTTGATAGTTCATGTATGCTTTGATCATTTCTTGTTTCTATTTCTCTTGATGCAGATACCTTTTGAGTGGATTTAGTTCAAGTGGGAGTGATGGGAGCGATTCAAAAGAGATTTAGGAAGTGAAAGGCAACAAGTAAGTTCCTCTATCTCATCTATATTCTATAAGAAAAGGCTAAACTACTTTCATTTCGTTGTTCTAGGTGTAGTCACCCACCCAGGGAAGATGTATTTATCTGTAGATGCAAATTCCATGTAACACACATATGATACGGAAACACTAGTTAAGAGTTGACACATATGATATGGAAACAAAATTTAAGAGTTGACACATATGATATGGAAACACTAGTCACACTTATGAATCAATGCACTTGTTCGAGCTTATTAGTACAGTGAATACTAGTAATCTTCATCTACATGGGTTTAGTTCTAGTACAGTAACTATTACAAGATTCTTAGTGCTAATACGATGATTAACCTTATCGAACTCATATTTATAAGTGAAATAGTACTACAAACCTCACTTCACTTGTTTCCATTAGATTGGTTGCCATAATAACTCAACTTCTTAAGCATACTATGATTACTATACTAGCTTAATCTGATGTCGATTCATTACTGGTTTCGTGTTATCTATGGAGTTATAAGAGTGTAACTATTAATAATACTTACATAACCATTCTACTTAGTAAGATACTAGCTCTAATCAATACCACATGTTCCATCATTGCAATACTATACATATGATTATGAATCAATATATCTAATAGCTCATAGTAATAGTGTAGTTATGGATAATACATGATAGCTAAACTATTACTATGTCCATTACTATTAACAATTATAACCACTAGTCTATAAGCATATATAAATGGGTGTACTATTACGATTGAACACAATGGTTGCAATAAGCTGCAACACCATGTTGTTTATTGCATACAAGTAATGCTTGAACTATCACCTTTGGTTAAACTAACACTTAGATTGTATTCATACTAGTCCAATCAACAAAGTAAGTAGTTATACTGATACAACAAGATAAGGTGTGATTTATTACCATTATATAAGGAGATTAGTAGTTTCTATAATGATAATTCGTTACATGGTTTTATATACATTACACCTTAAAACAAAGTTACTAGAGTTATTGGAATTGAACCAAACTATCACTATAAGCTAAGTTGAACCAGTACATTGGAATACAATAATCTATGAATACAAGTAAGCTTATAGATATTTACATATTCAACAAGCTTAAGCACAGTTCTAATGAAGGAACATGAGTTGGGACCATTGTACTCATAAGTATTGTATAAGGATAACACATCATATCCACCAACTTTGTACATAGCATGTTGTTCAGACTAGAGCTTGTACCTATTCATAACATATCAGTGTTTCCACAGGAGGTGATGATGGAGCTTCAGGAGGGTTTCCAAGATGAAATGGATAGGACAGAGGTGGTTGAACTTTCACATCAACTATCCCAAAAATAATTGAACATCTTAAACTCAGAAGAATTAGATATGTATTGAGGTGTTTGTCCATGAAAGTCATTTTCCCAACGTCCAAAAGAAGAGTTAATTGAAACATGAATTGTAGCAATTTGTTAAACATGAACAAAATTAGTTATTTTATCACTATTTTTCAGTTGGAAGAATGTGAAAGATTCAAAACAATTAACTTTCTTGGGAATAAGCATCATATCACTAAATATTTGATTTATTTGAAGTGTTAAATATTTTGTCCCCAAAAATTATAGGAACACATTTACAAGTCAATTGATATAGTAACAAACGGAGGGAGTAAGGTAGGATTCCCCATACAGGAAGAAGAATAAATTGTTGTAAATGTAAAGGTCATAAAGTTTTCTAGTAGCACCATAGATATATCTATGAAATAGAGCTCGCCTGACTTCATCACTCTCCAATCAAATATGACATAAGCTCTCATAGATTAAGCCTTAGATGGAAATGGTCATACATGAATGACTTACTTAACGCAGTTGAATCCCAAAATGATATCTAATATAATGCACTGCGTAATCCCCCATACTTAAATTCAAAAAAGAGTCAAGGGATCTCTACTTGAATGGTTCATGAGGCACAATGCTTGCTAAGGTTTTGCAAATGGGGTAGCAAGCTAAGTGGGCTTGATTGTGGGGAAAACTCCATAGTTAAGCGCGCTTGAGCCAGAGGAGTTCTTGGATGGGTGACCTCCTGGGAAGTCCTGGTTACCGGGTGCAAGCCCCAGAAGTGATGATTGATGCTATGTGATTCATTTGACTAGTTTCAATCCCACTTCTTCACCCCTGTGAGCATCACCCGATGCAATGAGTGCTAAGTGAACTATTCAAAAATCATGAGAAATTAGTCAGTTATGACTACCTCTCATGGAAATGGTCATACATGAATGACTTACTTAACGCAGTTGAATCCCAAAATGATATCTAATATAATGCACTGCGTAATCCCCCATACTTAAATTCAAAAAAGAGTCAAGGGATCTCTACTTGAATGGTTCATGATGAACAATACTTGCTAAGGTTTTGCAAATGGGGTAGCAAGCTAAGTGGGCTTGATTGTGGGGAAAACTCCATAGTTAAGCGCGCTTGGCCAGAGGAGTTCTAGGATGGGTGACCTCCTGGGAAGTCCTGGTTACCGGGTGCAAGCCCCGAAAGTTATGATTGATGCTATGTGATTCATTTCACTAGTTTCAATCCCACTTCTTCACCCCTGTGAGCATCACCCGATGCAATGAGTGCTAAGTGAACTATTCAAAAATAATGAGAAATTAGTCAGTTACGACTACCTCTCATGGAAATGGTCATACTTGAATGACTTACTTAACGCAGTTGAATCCCAAAATGATATCTAATATAATGCACTGCGTAATCCCCCATACTTAAATTCAAAAAAGAGTCAAGGGATCTCTAGTTGAATGGTTCATGAGGCACAATACTTGCTAAGGTTTTGCAAATGGGGTAGCAAGCTAAGTGGGCTTGATTGTGGGGAAAACTCCATAGTTAAGCGCGCTTGAGCCAGAGGAGTTCTGGGATGGGTGACCTCCTGGGAAGTCCTGGTTACCGGGTGCAAGCACCGGAAGTGATGATTGATGCTATGTGATTCATTTCACTAGTTTCAATCCCACTTCTTCACCCCTGTGAGCATCACCCGATGCAATGAGTGCTAAGTGAACTATTCAAAAATCATGAGAAATTTGTCAGTTACGACTACCTCTCATGGAAATGGTCATACATGAATGACTTACTTAACGCAGTTGAATCCCAAAATGATATCTGATTTTTCTTTCATTTTTTGAGTATCAACTACAGAGATGAGTAGTACATGCCACATCTTGAGCCCAAAATTTCAATCATTCCTTCACTTGATTGGGATGGTTTCTTGGGCTATAGATTTTCCAATTGGAAATAGGAGATTGTGCATAGCACTAATTGTTTGGATTATCCCTGTTATCAAGAGTAGACACAAGACAATATTTCTCATGGTGGTCATCTTGAAACTATTCGTTGATTGCATAACACAACTCCAAGGCTATAAATCTATTGAGATCTTAAACATTTCTTCATAATTAAAATTGAATCCCATATCTAGACACCCATTCAACTCATCTAAGTCCATGTTTTTAAGCTTTCTAACTCAGGGAGTACTAGAATTATGTCTGAAAGTTGAATAAGGAGAATCAACTTTGGCCTCTTTTCTGGCTAAGTCAGAAGTTGTCTTAGAGGATTGAAAATCACTGAAATAATTATAATCGCAAGACAAATTCTTGTAATAGATATTTATCTCTTTTCCTTTCCCAATATTTATCATGTTAATATTCTCTACTAGAACTATATAGGCTTCTTCTGCTTCTGCGTTTCTTACATTATCTAAAATCTCTGCACTGATTTGCATCTCCATAAACTATGTTGACTGGTTTGCTGAGAAGCTTACTTAAATCAGAGAGTGGAGACTTATTCTTGTACCCTAAGATAATAGATGCCAAAATTCCTCATTAGACGAGTCTTTCTTTTTACTTCACCTCATGAGACTATCACACAATATTGCAATCCACTCACCTCAATCCCTAAATTCTTGATGCAAAAATTCAACTCTCCGTACAATGGAAAATATTTAATTTTGTAGTAATCTAAATTATCTCAAAGATATATATAGTTTGTATCTTTTGATTCAGTTACCAGAGAATCCACAGTATGAACATTTTTATGCCAACGTTTCAAATCCCAACTGGGATCCATCATTCATAAGCCCTGATGATGGATCCCAGTTGGCATTTGAAACGTTGGCATAAAAATGTTCATACTGTGGATTCTCCGGTAACTGAATCAAAAGATATATATAGTGTTGGGTCCCTATAATACTAGTGGTTACCCCATTACTATTGTAGTTATACCCCTTAATTATGTTGTTGTGCCCCTATTACCCCCATATTGTTATTTCTGTGCCCCATAGAATCCCTTTATTGTTATTTTTGTGGCTTTATATTATTATTGTTAGGTCGGCTGGATTATATTGTGACTCCTTAGACTCCTATATATAGAAAGGAGGTTTTGTCATTTGAATCATCCAATAATTGTTCATTTATGTAATGTAAAGGAGGTTGTCCCCTCGAAGAGGCTGAATTCTAAGGCATTGATCTATCATTTCTATAATTTCTTGAGCTGGTTTCATAACATTTGGTATCAGAGCTTTGGATTCTAGGGTTTCGCTGCTCCAAACAGGTCATCGTGGAATTTTCTCTATAAAGTTTTTTCTGTCACGTTTCAGAAGTCGCAAAAAAACCCCATTTGAGAATAAATCGCGTTGAACCTTGGGTCCAAATTTCAGAGCGTTTCGCGCGATATTTATGGAGATATGATCTGAGGAAGTTGGTCTTTTTGCAGACTCCTGAATTACATTCAAAACAGGTGACCTGGAGAAAATCGTCATAACTTTCTCTCTGGGTATCAGATTGAAATTGCGTAAGAAGGTACAGATAGAGGATGGACTGTAGTTTCTTGTATATCTTTTTTAGAACCAAAGATCGAAAATTGTACACGTGGCACTTCATACAAGTTCGTTCTTCTGGAAATGTCTATAATCAGGTCATCTTGGGCGATTGTGCATAACGCTTTCTTCGAGAATCCAATTTGGATCAGACTGGTGGCATTGGAAAGAGGAAACAGAGAGCTACTACAGGTCACAAATTCAGAACTAGATGATTGGAAAGTACAAAGATACATCAGAGGCAATATCGAGCTCCTACAAAGTGAAAAAAGGTGTGTATATTTTTTTAAATTTTTTCTTAAGCTTGGTTTGAAAATTTATTTTGAAGGAATTCAAAGGGCATAGTAGAGAATTATTATCAGTAAATGATGCCCCGAGGAAAGAAAATGTAAACACCTAGTAAGGAACCTGAAAACTCTAGCATGACTCATGAAGAAGAGGAAGAAATGCTACATGATATATCAAAATTACAAGAACAAGTGCAACAAATGTCACGCTCAAAAAAGTTAACAGAAGCTAAGATAAATGGCGTGGAAGCTAAGATGAATGGCATGGAAGCTAAGATGGATAATTTGAAGATAGATTTGAACACAAATTTGAAGACAGGCATGGCAGATTTGAAGACATATTTGACAAATTTTCTACAAGAAATACTTACTAATGGTGAAAAGGTAGTAAAGGAAACTCATGATGAGAACAAAAGAAATGTTAATCATGATTCCATAGAAGCTAATGTTGGATCGAAGAATCACCATATTCCAAAAATCGATATGAGGAAGTTTGATGGCAAGGATCCCGCCACATGGATATTACAGATGGAGCAATTCTTCGATCTCAATAATGTGCAAAATGCACAAAAGGTACGTATGGCAACTGTATATTTGGAACCAAATCAGTTTGTATGGTATCAATGGCTTTGTTCTCGTAAACAATTTATCACTTGGGCAATTTTTACGGAAGAATTGATAGCACATTATGAGGATACAAAAAGCAACACTTTTTTTAGCCAATTGATAAGTCTCAAACAAAAGGGTTCAATAATGGAGCACATTGAGGAGTTCCAAAAATTGAACATAAGGGTAAAAGATATTCCAGAGGAGCATAGGATTGATGTGTTCATAGGGTCTTTAAAGGATAATATCCAACATGATGTTCGCCTTTGGGAACCTGATTCATTAGAGAAGGCATTCAGGTTAGCAAGAAAAATGGAAAGCAAAATTATGGCAACTAGGAAGCATACCACTCACAACTATAAAGATGGAAGTGTTGTTGCCCCTAGTCTTCCACAACCTACAAGGTTGACACCACAACAATTGGAAGAAAAAAGAGCAAAAGGGCTTTGTTACAGTTGTGATAGCAAATACATAAAAGGTCATAAGTGTGCTGAGAAGAAATTATTCTACATAGAAGAGGAAGAAGAAAAGGAGCAAGAAAGGTCAAAAGAAGAGGATATACTCCAGGAACAAAGCCTAGATGAAGAACAAATAAATCCAACCATATCTTGTAATGCATTGGTGGGAATTACCACTCCTCAAACCATCAAGATAGAAGGACAAATCAAGAAGAAAAAGGTAATAGTGTTGATTGATTCAGGAAGCACCCACAATTTTATTCATTGTAGGGTAGCAAAAGAATTGAATTGCTTCCTATATCCAGCACCAGAGTGTCAAGTGATGATTGCAAATGGAGGAACAATAAATTGCTCTGGAAAGTGCCATAATATCAAGCTATCCATGGGAGAATATGTATTGACTAGCCCAATGCTTTCCATTCCAATGGGAGGTGCTGATGTTGTACTAGGAGTCCAATGGCTACAATCCTTGGGTACAATAGCTTTTAATTTTCAAGAACTTTTCATCAAATTTTCTACGGAAGGAAAGGAAGTTGAATTAAGGGGTATTGCAGGGAAACCAGGAAAGATAATCAGCTCTAATGGCATGACAAAGCTTCTAAAAAAGGAGCAAAGAGGTGTAATTGCACAATTATGTTCGCTAGATGTTTCCACATTGGAATCATCTATTTCTCCAGATCTCCAAAAAGTCCTGGACAATCATTCCAAGGTATTTGAGACTCCCAAAGGTCTCCCACCTATGCGTGATCATGATCATGCTATTCATCTGATTCCAGGAAGTGTTCCTCCAAACATCAGGCCGTACAGATATCCCTATGTCCAAAAAAGTGAAATTGAACGTATGGTTGCAGAAATGCTAGAGGCTGGTATAATTCAACCGAGTCAAAGTTCTTTCTCAGCTCCAGTAGTATTGGTGCACAAGAAGGATGGATCATGGCGCATGTGTCCGGATTATAGGGAGCTCAACAAGCTCACTATTAAAGATAAGTTCCCCATTCCTGTCATTGATGAATTACTGGATGAATTGCATGGATCAATTTACTTCACCAAGTTGGATCTTCGTTCGGGATATCATCAAATCAGAATGAAGATTGAAGACATTCCGAAAACAACATTTAGAACTCATGAGGGTCATTATGAATTTTTGGTCATGCCTTTTGGCCTTACCAATGCACCTTCAACATTTCAAGGTTTGATGAATTCAATTTTCAAACCATTCCTTAGAAAATTTGTGTTAGTATTTTTTGATGATATACTAATCTACAACAAGTCTTGGAAGGATCATGTTGAACATGTTGACAGGTGCTACAACTATTGGAGGAGAAACAATTATATGCAAAAAGATCCAAATGTTTCTTTGGAGTCCAGGAGGTGGAATATTTGGGTCATATTGTATCTCATGAAGGAGTTAAGGTAGACCCTAGCAAAATTAAAGCCATTAAGGAATGGAAAATCCCCACATCCATAAAGCATCTGCGAGGATTTCTTGGGTTGACAGGGTATTATCGCAAGTTTGTTAAGAATTATGGGAGAATAGCAGCACCTCTAACAACATTATTGAAGAAAGATTCATTTTCATGGACTCCGGAAGCAACAAAGGCCTTTGAACATCTTAAAGAGGCAATGTGCCAAGCACCGGTCTTAGCTACACCGGACTTCACAAAAACCTTTATTGTGGAATGTGATGCTTCAGGAAATGGAATTGGTGCTGTTCTAATGCAAGATGAAAGACCCATTGCTTTTGAAAGTCGTCCAATCAAGGGAAAGTTTTTAAGCAAAGCTATTTATGAGAAGGAAATGTTGGCAATACTCCATGCACTTAAGAAATGGCGACCCTACCTAATGGGAAGACACTTCAAGGTAAAAACGGATCATGATAGCCTTAAATACTTTTTAGAACAAAGATTATCCTCTGAAGAGCAACAAAAGTGGGTCACAAAGATGTTGGGTTATGACTTTGAAATCATCTACAAAAAAGGGAAGCAAAATGTGGTGGCAGATGCACTCTCAAGAAAGGATGAGGATGTGGAAGCATTGTTTTGTGCCATTTCTATTATCCAACCAGATTGGATAAACGAAGCAAGGGAGGAATGGAAGAATGACGAAGAAGTGTGGGCACTTATTCGAAAGCTACAACAAGATTCCAGTACTTCTGATACATTTAGCTGGCAAAATGATTCGTTATGGTACAAAGATCGCTTATACCTCTGTAAGAATTCCCAGCTAAAAAAAAAGATTCTTATGGAATTGCACACTTCTCCCTTAGGAGGGCACTCAGGATTTTTAAAAACTTACCACAAGGTTAAGAAGGAATTTTTTTGGGATGGCCTTAAATCAGATATTCAAAATTTTTGGTGGAATGTTTGGTTTGCCAACAAAATAAAGTTGAAACAATTAAGACACCGGGTCTATTACAACCTTTATCCATTCCAAGCCAACGTTGGGAGGAGGTTTCAATGGATTTTATCACAGGTTTACCCAAGTCTGAGGGAAAGAGTGTCATGGTGGTAGTTGACAGACTTACCAAGTATGCACACTTTTGTGCATTATCACATCCATTTAAAGCCAGTACAGTTTCTACTGCATTTATGGAAACAATTCAAAAGCTACATGGAAACCCAAAGATTATTGTAAGTGACAGAGATCCCATTTTCACTGGAAATTTTTGGACATAATTATTTTCTTGTCTTGGTACTCAGTTAGCTCATAGCTCATCTTATCATCCTCAATCTGATGGGCAAACTGAGATAGTAAACAAATGTTTGGAAGGATATCTTCGTTGCTTTGTATCTGATAAACAGACACAATGGGTCAAATGGTTGCCTCTGGCTGAATGGTGGTATAACACTTCCTTCCATACAGCAACAAAAATGACCCCATTTATGGCACTTTATGGGTATCAACCACCATCCATCACATCATATTTAAGAGAAAATTCTAAGGTTCAGGCAGTGGAACATCACATCGAACATCAACAACAAGTCCTCCAACTCTTAAAGGATAACCTCGTGTTGGCACAAAATAGAATGAAACAACAGGCAGATCAACATCGCAGTGAAAGAAGTTTTGATGTAGGTGATTGGGTATTCCTACGGCTACAACCATATAAGAAAATGTCCCTAAAGCAAGCTAAGAAGGATAATAAATTATCACCAAAGTATTATGGTCCGTACAAGGTGTTGCAAAAGATTGGTACTATGGCATACAAATTGGAGCTTCCTGCAGCTTCTCGATTGCACCCAGTTTTCCATGTTTCATGTTTAAAGAAGGTTATAGGAGACAAGCTCCCAATTCAAACAATATTGCCAGAACTTGACGAGGAAGGAAAAATTATATTGGAACCAGAAGCAGTCACAGAAACAAGAACTCGACAGCTATGAAATCGATCAATTTCAGAGTATCTTATCAAGTGGAAGAACTTATCCGCTGAAGATTCCACATGGGAGGATGAGAATTTTATGCAGAAGTATCCAGAACTACTCAAGCGTTGAGGACAACACTTTTTTGAAGGAGAGGGGCATGTTGGGTCCCTATAATACTAGTGATTACCCCATTACTATTGTAGTTATACCCCTTATTTATATTGTTGTGCCCCTATTACCCCCATATTGTTATTTAGGTGCCCCATAGAATCCCTCTATTGTTATTTTTGTGACTTTATATTATTATTGTTAGGCCGACTGGATTATATTGTGACTCCTTAGACTCCTATATATAGAAAGGAGGTTTTGTAATTTGAATCATCCAATAATTGTTCATTTATGTAATGTAAAGGAGGTTTCCCCCTCGAAGAGGCTGAATTCTAAGGCATTGATCTATCTTTTCTATCTTTTCTTGAGTTGGTTTCATAACATATAGTCCCCAATCTTCTAGAACTTGGAGTACAAGGCCTCAAAACCTCAAACACCACTCACTTCATTCTTCCATCATTAATTTACCTTTCGAACAAAAAATGGATAGACACATTTGTTAAGAATAATCTGTGATTACTTTTATCCTGAGAGTGACAATAGAATGTTATAATTGAATGAATTAAAGTATCCAATAGATTTTTTTGTATCGCATTCATGCCTATTAAATTTTGATGATTTGATATGGTCATTTTAAAAGGCCTAGTTTAAAGGATTTGTGAGTTAAACCTTTTATGATCCACTACTTATCCAAATAATTACATGTTTTGGTGACCAAAATATACTCTTCCAAATTGTGTTACTATTTTTGTGTAGTTCATCCAAACAATTCCAACCAAACAACCCCTCAAGTTTGATATAAGTGAAGTATTTTTAGTAGATGCACACTTTAATATCACTACCATCCTCCTCCCTCTATTTCAATTGTTTTCAAAAATAGCAAGCTCATTTATTTTGAAGCATTGATATGATCTATCATTAGCCCTCCCTCCTTTGTTTCAATGTCTTCAACAACTATGGGCCCACTCATGTTGGTGCATTGTTCTAGTCTACCAGTGAAGGAATGATTTCAAAACACAAAGAACATAGAACAATAATCATGGTTACTAGAGCATAAAGATTAACAACCAAGAGTGTGTACAAGCCATCAAGCGAATATCTCGACACATGTGGTGAATATCAAATTGAAGAAAGGCTCCCATGGAAATTCATACAATCATATACTTGTGTAATTCCAAGCTTGCTAATAATATTGGAACATATTGTTCGATTTCCTAAGAGAATTCATTGATGGAGAAAATGTGTGTTTCCCCAATGCAACCATATTTCTTACATACATTTCCAATACTAGATTATTGGTCTTTAATGATCTCATTTTGTGCAACGAATGTAAGCCATGACTGAAACTCATTATCAACCTCTGTCTTATTTACTAAATCTACTTGATCAATGAATTATTTGGCTAAAGATAGTACTTGAATTAATTTTCATATAGTAGATGCAATCTAGGACTTAATCTCATTATCAAGGTCTATCTCATTTACTAAATCCACATCTGTATGGAGAAGAGAATAGGAGGTGGAGACAACTATTTTTCCTACAATGCAAATAGATGGAATTCTCAAATTAATTAGGAAAGAATATGGAATTTCTATCCAAGAGCACCCGAGCAATGTAAAATAGTGTATATAGTGCAAAGATACCTTTACTAACAATCTCTTCGAGATCCCTTAAAATTCTAAGCAATTTTTCCAAATTATTAGCCCAAATGTTTCTCCCATCAATTACTCCATCAAAAAGGTATTTACCCTCAGGAAAGCCAAAAGTTTTGAAAATGTTGTACTCTAGTTCCATGTACTAGATCCAACCCAATAGAAGATATAACCTTCAACTCAATGATGTTCCTTAGGTAAACAATATATCTTGAAAGGCTTCCCACGGGGAAATATTATTAAGGCTCCAAAGGCAAATTATTGTGGAGGTCATAGATAGATCTAGGAGTTGGTTATACTTTGATGATGTAGCAAAAGGAAATCATTTCATATGTGCAGGTGGAATTATTTATATTTCTGAGCTTCATATTGTGAAGTTTAGTGCTGGCTTGGGATGTGGAACATACAATTTTGTTGAGATAATGATGCTAAAGTTGTCCATGATTTTAGTTGTAGAAAAAAAGACCTCTCATCTTCAAGTATCTAGTGACTCAAAGTTGGTGGTAAAATAGGTAATTGCAGAATATCAAATGGACAACTTTCTTCTCCAACCAATATTAGAGGAAATTAATTTTCTGAAATCCTGTTTTACATATCTATATTTCCAACATGTTTACAGAGAAAGAAATAAGATATTTTATGAGTTGTCTAAAGGAGGAATGCAATTGGCAATTGAAAAATAGATGTTGATGGAGGAGTTCAATGACCTCTTCTAGGAATCAAAGCACACTTCTTGTTATGAAACTAATTCACAAAACGATAGAAAGGATAGATAAACGACTTCAAAATCAGCCTCCTCGAGGGGGAAACCTCCTTTACATTACACGAATGAACAATTCTTGGATGATAAAAATGACAAAACCTCATTTCTATGTATAGGAGTCTAAGGGGTCACAATATAATCAAAGCCGACATAACAATAATAATATAAGGGCATAACAATAAAAATAGTGGGCTTCTATGGGGCACAATAATAATAATATGGGGACAATAGGGGCACAATAATAACAATAAGGGATACAATGACAATAGTAATGGGGGAGTCACTAGTATTATAGGGACCTAAGATGCTCCTCTCCTTCAAAAAAGTGTTTTCCTCAATGCTTGAGTGGTTCTGGATGCTTCTGTATAAAATTCTCATCCTCCCATGTGGAATCTTCAGTGGGTAAGTTCTTCCACTTGATGAGATACTTTGAAATTGATCTATTTTGTAGCTTTTGAGTTCTTCTTCTATGACTGCTTCATGTTCCAATATGATTTTTCCTTCCTCATCAAGTTTTGGTAATATTGTTTGAATTGGGAGCTTGTCACCTGTAACCTTCTTTAAGCATGAAACATGCAAAACTAGGTGCACTCGGGAAGCTTCAAGAAGCTCCAATTTGTATGCCATAGTACCAATCTTTTGCAACACCTTTTATGGACCATAATACTTTGGTGATAATTATTATCCTTCTTAGATTGCTTGGCAGACATTTGTTTATATGCTTGTATCCATATGAATACCCAGTCACCTACATCAAAACTTCTTTCATTGCAATGTTGATCCTCCTGTTGTTTCATTCTACTTTGTGCCAAAGTGAGGTTATCCTTTAAGAGTTGGATAAATTGTCGTTGATGCTGAATGTGATATTCCACTCCTTGAACCTTAGAATTTTCTCTTAAATATGATGTGATGGATGGTGGATGATATCAATAAAGTTCCATAAATGGGGTCATTTCTGGTGCAGTACAGAATGAAGTGTTATACCACCATTTAGCCAGAGGCAACCATTTCACCCATTGTGTCTATTTATCAGAGACAAAGCAATGAAGATATCCTTCCAATTTTTTTTTACCATTCAGTTTTCCCATCAGATTGAGGATGATAAGATGAGCTATGAGCTAACTGAGTACCAAGACAAGAAAATACTTTTGTCCAAAAATTTCTAGTGAAAATGGGATCTTTGTCGCTTACAATAATCTTTGGGTTTCCATGTATCTTTTGAATTGTTTCCATAAATGCAGTAGAAATTGTACTCGCTTTAGATGGATAAGATAATGCACAAAAGTGTGCATACTTGGTAAGTCTATCAACTACCACCATTATCACACTCTTTCCTTCGGACTTGGGTAGACCTATGATAAAATTCATTGAAACCTCTTCCCAACGTTGGCTTGGAATGGATAAAGGTTGTAATAGACCTGGGCTCTTAATTGTTTCAACTTTATTTTGTTGGAAAACCAAACATTCCACCACAAAATTTTGAATATTCAATTTAAGGCCATCCCAAAAAAATTCCCTCTTAAGCCTATGGTAAGTTTTTAAAAATCCTAAGCGTCCTCCTAAGGGAGAAGTGTGCAATTCCATAAGAATCTTTTGCTTGATTTGGGAATTCTTACATAGGTATAAGCGATCTTTGTACCATAACAAATCATTTTTCCATTTAAATGTATCAGATTTACTGGGATCTTGTTGTAAATTTTGAATGAGTTCCCACACTTCTTCTTCATTCTTCCATTCATCCCTTGCTTCATTTATCCAATTTGGTTGGATAATAGAAATGGTGCAAAGAAATGCTTTCACATCCTCATCCTTTCTTGAGAGTGCATCTGCCACAACATTTTGATTCCCTTTTTTGTAGATGATTTCAAAGTCATAGCCCAACATCTTTGTCACCCATTTTTGTTGCTCTTCTGAAGATAATCTTTGTTCTAAAAATTATTTAAGACTATCATGATCCATTTTTACCTTGAAGTGTCTTCCCATTAGGTAGGGTCGCCATTCCTTAAGTGCATGTAGTATTGTCAACATTTCCTTCTCATAAATAGCTTTGTGTAAATACTTCCCTTTGATTCGACGACTTTCGAAAGCAATGTGTCTTTCTTCTTACACTAAAATAGCACCAATTCCATTTCATGAGGCATCTCTTTCCACAATAAGGGTTATTGTGAAGTCTGCGTAGCTAAGATGGGTGCTTGGCACATTGCCTCTTTAAGATGTTCAAAGGCCTTCGTTTCTTATAGAGTCCATGAAAATGTATCTTTCTTCAATAATGTTGTTAGAGGTGCTGTTATTCTCCCATAATTCTTAACAAACTTGTAATAATACCCTGTCAACCCGAGAAATCCTCACAGATGCTTTATGGATGTCAGAATTTTCCATTCCTTAATGGCTTTAATTTTTCTAGCGCCTACCTTAACACCTTCATGAGATAAAATATGACCCAGATATTCCACCTCTTGTACTCCAAAGAAACATTTGGAGATTTTTTCATATAATTGCTTCTCCTCTAATAGTTTGATCACCCTGTCAACATGTTGAACATCATCCTTCCAGGACTTGCTGTAGATTAGTATATCATCGAAAAATACTCACACATTTTTCTAAGGAAGGGTTTTAAAATGGAATTCATCAAACCTTGAAATGTAGAAGGTGCATTGGTAAGGCCAAAAGGCATGACCAAGAATTTATAATGACCCTCATGAGTTCTAAATGTTGTTTTCAGAATGTCTTCAGTCTTCATTCCGATTTGATGTTATCTTGAACGAAGATCCAACTTGGTGAAGTAAATTGATCCATGCAATTCATCCAATAATTCATCAACGAAAGGAACGGGAAATTTATCTTTAATAGTGAGCTTGTTGAGCTCCCTATAATTCAAACACATGCACCATGACCCATCCTTCTTGTGCATCAATACTACTGGAGCAGAGAAAGAACTTTGACTAGGTTGAATTACACTAGCCTCTAGCATTTCTGCAACCACACATTCAATTTCACTTTTTTGGGGATAGGGATATATGTAAGGCCTGATGTTTGGAGGAACACTTCTTGGAATCAAATGAATAGCATGATCATGATCATGAATAAGTGGGAGGCCTTTGGGAGTATCAAATACCTTGGAATGATTGTCCAAGACTTTTTGGAGATCTGGAGAAATAGATGATTTCGATATGGGAACCTCTAGTTAACATAATTGTGCAATTATGCCTCATTGTTCTTTATTTAGAAGATTTATCATTCCATTAGAGCTTATTATATTTCCCGGTTTCCCTATGATACCCATTAATTCAACTTCCTTTCCTTCCAAAGAAAATTTCATGAAAATTAAAAGCTATTTTACCCAAGGATTGTAGCCATTGGACTCCTAGTACAACATCAGCACCACCCATTGGAATGGAAAGCATTGGGCTATTCAGTACATATTATCCCATGGATAGCTTGATATTATGGCACTTTCCATAGCAATTTATGGTTCCTCCACTTGCAACCATCACTTGACACTCTGGTGCTAGATATAGGAAGTAATTAAATTCCTTGGCTATCTTACAATGAATAAAATTATGGGTACTTCCCGAATCAATAAACATTATTACCTTTTTCTTCTTGAAATGTCCTTCTATCTTTATAGTTTGAGGAGTGGTAATTCTAGCTAATGCATTACAAGATATGGTTAGATTCATTTCTTCTTTCTCTAGGGTTTGTTCTTGGTGTATATCCTCTTCTTTTGACATTTATTGTTCCTTTTCTTCCTCCTCTTCACAATCTATGTAAACTAATTTCTTCTCGGCACACTTATGACCTTTAGCGTATTTTCTATCACAACTTTAACAAAGCCATTTTTCTCTTTTCTCTTCCAATTCTTGTGGTGTCAACCTTGTAGGTTGTGGAAGGCTAGGTGAAACAACACATCCATCTTTATAGTTGTGAGTGGTAGGCTTCTCTCTTGCCATAATTTTGCTTTCCATTTTTCTTGCCAACTTGAATGCCTTCTCCAATGAATTAGGTTCCCAAAGGTGAAAATCATGTTGGATGTTATCCTTTAAAATCCCTATGAACACATCAATCCTATGCTCCTCTAAAATTTCTTTTACCCTTATATTCAATTTTTGGAAGTCCTCAATGTGCTCCATCATTGAACCCTTTTGTTTGAGATTTATCAATTGGCTAAAAAAAGTGTTTCTTTTTGTATCCTCATAATGTGTTGTCATTTCTTCTGTAAAAATTTCCCAAGTGACATTTTTTTTACAAGATAAAAGCCATCGATACCATACAAACTGATTTGGTTCCAAATATAAAGTTGCAATACGTACCTTTTGTGTGTTTTGCACATTATGGAGATCAAAATATTGCTCCATCTGTAGTATCCATGTTACGGGATCCTTGCCTTCAAACTTCCTCATATTTATCTTTGGGTCTTCAATCCACCATTAGATTCTATGAAATCATGATTAACATTTATTTTTTTTCTCATCATCAGTTTTGTCTATTACCTTTTCGCCATTAGGAAGCCTTTCTTGTAGCAACTTTGTCAAACCTTCATTCAAACCTTCCATGTCCTTCAAATATTCAATTTTGTCTTTCATACCATCCATCTCAGCTTCCACACCTTTCTTTAAACAATCCATCTTATCTTCTACACTTTTCTTTAAACCATCCATCTTAGCTTTTGTTACTTTTTGGGAGAATGAAATTTGTTGCACTTGGTCTTGTAATTTTGATATATCATGTTGCATTTCTTCCTCTTCTTCATGATTCATGCTAGAGATTTCAAGTTTCTTACTAGGTGTTTCCATTTACTTTCTTCAGGGAATCAATTAATGATAATTATTCTTCACTATGTCCATTGAATTCCTTCAAACTAACTTTTCAAACCAAACTTATGCAAAATTACAAAAAAAACTACACACATTTTTTCACTTTGTAGGATCTCGATATTGAATTTGATGTTTCTCTGAAATTTCGGATCTCCAAGTCCTTAAATTGCTAAGTGTTGTAGCCCTTTGAGTCCTCTTTCCAACACCACCAGTCTGATCAAAATTGAATTCTCCAAAAAGGCGTTATGCCCAATCTCCCAAGATGGCCTGATTATACACTTTTTCAGTAGAGTGAACTTGTACGAAGTGCCATGTGTCATTGTTTCAACCTTCAGACTTGTTTGGGATGTAATTCGAGAGCCTATAAAAACCCTAACTTCCTTGGATGATATCTATGAAAATATAGCGAGTCAATATTTGAAATTCAGACCCGACGATCATCGAGATTTTGGCTCAAATGATTTTTTTAGCTTCTGAAACGTCACAGAAAAAAGTTGTAGTGAAAATGCTACGATAACCTATTTTGGAGCAGCAAAACCCTAAAATCCAAAGCTCTGATAAGCTCTGATACCAAATGTTATGAAACCATCTCACAAAAATATAGAAAAGATAGATTAGGGACTTCAAAATCAGCCTCTTCGAGGGGACAACCTCCTTTACATTACACAAATGAAAAATTCTTCAATGATACAAATGACAAAACGTCTTTTCTATATATAGGAGTCTAAGGGGTCACAATATAATCAAAGCCTACATGACAATAATAATATAAAGGCACAACAATAACAATAGTGGGCTTCTATGAGGCACAATAATAACAATATGGGGACAATAGGGGCACAATAATAACAATAAGGGCTATAATGACAATAGTAATGGGGGAATCACTAATATTATAGGGACCTAGCACTTCTTGTTTATAAAATATGAATGAATATCTTAGTTATAAGTAAGTGACAGATGTTCATGTTTATTTGGATGATTTTACTTAATGTTTCTATGTTTACTGCAAATCTTATAGACTATTTCTGAACTTTGAGGTGAAGTGTGGAGGATTTAAATGGAGGATCATACGATGAGGCCAAAAAATTTGGCCTTTCAGAGTAGATTTAATTTTTTTGAGAACTCTTGTTTTATGGCATACTGAATAACTTTAGGAAGGATCATCTTCTTTTATCTAAAATAAAATAGGATTTCTATCTTGTAAAATTCTTATTGAAAATGTTGTAATAGAATTTACATAATGTAATCCCTTTCTTATGTAATGGAATTACAACTTTTTTCATGGAAAAAATAAAATAAAGAGATAGAAATAAGGCAAACCATTTATGGTTGAATTCCCTTCTGAGAACTAGCTTGCAGTCCTTGCTAAAGTTTATGCTTCTCACTGAGATATAGTTCAGAAAATCTTTCACTTCAAAATGAGAGACTTATGATCTCTTTATAACATCAACGACTAAAAATTACAAGTAAAAGGTATAAAAATTAAAAAATGCAATTAAGCCTACACTAGGATCTTGCATGTTTTTTTTAAATTCTTCAATTTTAATAATATAAGCCTATTTATTATTGATCTATAATTTTTCTACATTGAAAGTCAATTTATAACATCAGACAAACTTTTCACTACCTAAATGGTCATTTTATTATTTTTTTTTAAGTTAATTTACTCTAGTTTTCGATGGACTATTTTTGAAAGAAAACAAATATAGCATGAGAAGTAGAATGTATGCACCTACCTGAAGGATGAAAAAAATGCCAAATCAATAGCTCTAACCTAAAACCCATCTGGCCCTCATCAACAAAAGCTAACTCCAAAAGTGATGACCGAAGCAACATCATTTGCCATATTATTTTGTCTCTACCACATAACATAATAAAATTATTGTAAGAAGAAGAAAACCAAGCCCTAAACATTGCATGCTATGAAAACAAATCAGATTCGAACTCACTATTGGAATAAAAAAAGACTTAGATAATTTTTCTGGTTCTTAATACTAACCAACAAATGATTTTAGATTTAAGCTAGTGGGACCAACTACCCAAGAGTTAGTTTTTCCTTGAAAAATAATCCAGATCAGATTACGAATAAGAAATGTAGAACTCAGATGAAGAAATAAAAATTGAATTTGAGGAGGAGCAAGGGCGAACAGCGAAACTTGTAGGTAGTAACAGTGGGGAAACCCTATGGAGGGCTGTAGAGGAGGGAGCTCCACTTCCTCCTACAAGGAGGCTATGGCTAGCAGAGGTAAGAAACCCCTTGAAAATGCTAAAGGGTCTGGGGAGGAAAGGAAAAGAAATATGGAAGAAGAAACAAAGGAAGACATAAATAAGGAAAAGAATGGCACAAAAGACAAAGAAACAGAAGACGAAAAACAGGGTAGTAAAGACAAAAATAAAATGACCCTACAAAACCAAAGCAGAGATAACACCTAGGGTCATTTTAACTGTTCTAGCTCTGCAGGTACACAGAGAACACATGCGGACATATGCCATCATCTATAAGTTCATGGGTCTATGGCCCACTGAAAAAGCTTTACTATCATGGATTAAATACCACTGGAAACCTAAAGGGAGCATAGATTTACATCTTGGGTCTAAGGGATTCTTTACAGTGGTGTTCACGAATATTGAAGACAAGGACAGAATATTCGAAGGAGGGCCTTACTTCTATGCTGCAGCGGGACTCTACATGAGACCATGGAGGATGAATTTTGTTCCAGAAAAGGAAACCTTTACTTCAGTTCTGGTCTGGGTAAGACTCTATTCTCTACCTCTTGATTACTGGCAAGATGAATCGTTAGCTGCCATAGGCAATAAATTAGGTCGATATGTTAAAGCCTTTGAAGCCACTAGAAAAGGAAAATATACTTCCTTTGCCAGAATATGTGTGGAAATGGATCTATTAGGAGCATTACCAGATGAAGTGATATTGGACGTTTATGATGAAGAATTGGTACAAATAGTAGACTATGAACACATTCCGTTCAGATCTCGCAAATTTCACGAACACGGACACCTTTTCAGAGACTTTCCGCTCAGGAAAGAAGTAAACAAGAGCAAAACTAACACAGTGAAAGAAACAGATAGCTTCCAGAAAGTGGTTAATCGAGGCAGAGGAGGTAAAAGAGGATCGAAACAACCTCAATATGAAGGAAAACAGTTCAAGCAGAACAATTTTCAAGTGCTTCAGGAAGAGGAAGATATCACAAAAGAAGAACAGGCAAGGGAAGAAAGCACAATAGAAAAGGAGAAGGGAAAAGACCGAGAACAACCACAAAATTTTGAGTACTAGAAAGAAGCTGTAATGAGTGACGATGAACAAGAAATGGATCAGGAAATGACTCTGAATGAAATGGACTTGGAGACCATGAACTGTAGGAAATTCTTCATAAAGAAAACCTAGATCTAGAAGGGTTCTTGATGCAAGGAACCACAGGAGGAGTGGATTCGTTACCTCAAAAAAAGATCAACAGAATACAACAGTTGTTTCTATGGAAAACGTAGGCTAAAGTGCAGGAAAGAGGAAAAACCAGTGATATGTAGGACAACAGAGGTGTGAAAATGATGAAAACTACTCTGGGACTGGCCACTAGAAACCTAGACAGGAAAAGAGGGAGGAAAAAGCAGAATGAACTCTTGATGGAGTGTGGAAAGCTAATGATTGATTCAGGTAAGATGAAAGATCTAGCCAGCTACTCCTTTACAAATCTTTAATAATGAAGGTTACATCTTGGAATATTAGAGGTCTAGGAAGTAGGAGAAAGAAAAGAATGCTTAGTAACAAAATGAAACTAGAAATGCCGGATATAATTTTCATCCAGGAGAGGAAATGTTCCATTCAAAAATTAAGAAAAATGTATAGCAAATGGCTCAGCAGATTCGAGTTTCTTGAAGTCAAAGCAGAGAATACAGCAGGGGGAATACTCACCCTATGGAACCCCCACAAGTTAGGAATTCTGGATGCTGAGGCTTCCAGAAATTATTTATCAGTTGTTATTCAACCGGTAGGAGAAAGGGACACCTTTCTGATCACAAATGTGTATGGTCCTCAGAGAATAGAAGACAAACTCAAGTTCCTAGATTCCCTGGTGGATCTTAGGGACAGACATGCAGATATACCCTAGATCATGGGAGGAGATTTCAACATGATCAAATCTCTTTCAGAGAAGAAAGGAGGAACAAGAGCTCTAAGTAAAGACTCCTTAGCTTTCCAATCCTTTTCAGATAATATGAATCTTGTTGACACTAATTGGAATATTGGCCTCTTTACTTGGAATAATAAAAGAGGAAGAGGAGCCCTTATTGCCTCTATGTTAGATTCCTCATCTCTGAGAATCTTATGCTGACAGACAAAGAGGTAACAACGCAAGTTATTCCTTTTGGAGGCTCAGACCACTAGATTATTTAGTTGGAGATTAAGGGTATAGGCACTCCCAGGAACAAACCCTTCAGATTTGAAAATATCTGGCTGTCACATCCAGACTTCATCAACAACATTGAAAAATGGTGGTCAGAAGATTTGCAGATTCAGGGGACTAGAATGTTCCTTCTTCACAAAAAACTAAAGCACATCAAGCTCCGGCTTAAAGAATGGAAGAAGAAGGACTTTGGAAATATTTTTGAGGAAAAAAGGTGGTTGAGAGAAAAATGCAGGTTCACAACCAAGCTCTAATCAAGGAAGGCTTTGATAAAGAAATTAGTGATCAAGCAGAAAAACATTTTCAAGAATGGGAGAATCTATGTAAACAAGAGGAAATATTCTGGAGACAAAAGTCCAGAGTTCAATGGCTCAAAGAAGGAGAGCGTAACACTAAGTTTTTTCATAGTACCACCATGGCCAATAGAACTCACAATAGAATCTCTTCGATCAAGAATGAGGAGGGGGAGCTTCAGATCTCCCATGAAGCTATGGAAAATGTATTAGTTCATCACTTCCAAGGTATAACCCAGGAGAATAATTCAGATTGAGAGCAATTCATCAGGGAGGTAACCAACAACATACCAAAACTGGTGACCAGAGAGGACAATTTCAACCTTAATAGACCAGTTACAGAGCTGGAGCTTAGGGAAGTCCTCAAAGAAATGCAGAATGGTAAAGCACCAGGCCCGGATGGTTTTAATGTGGACTTCTTCAAAGCGTGCTGGAATATTGTTAAGCAGGACATTTTGAATGTGGTGGAGGACTCCAGGTCAAACAAAACCATTCTGAAAGCGCTCAATACTTCCTTTATAGCCCTGATCCCCAAACAGGATATTGCTCAAACACCAGATAAATACAGACCCATAGCCCTATGCAATGTAATCTATAAGATTATATCCAAGGTGGTGGCTAACAGACTCAAACCTCTGCTTCTGATTCTTGTTTCAGGGGAACAATCAGGTTATGTGGAAGGCAGACAAATTCTCGATAACATCATCCAAGCCCAAGAGGTGGTGCACTCATTAACAAGCAAGAAACAGGTGGGCATGATCATGCAATTGGATATTTCCAAAGCTTATGACAAGGTAAACTGGACCTACATAAAGAAAATGCTGATTGCTTTTGGATTTGACCATAATTGGGTCAGATGGGTTATGGCACTGGTGACCTCCTCCAGTTTTTCTATATTAGTTAATGGCTCTCCCTCAGAGATTTTCAGTCCTTCAAGAGGCCTCAGACAGGGAGATCCGCTCTCTCCTTTTCTTTTTATAATCATGATGGAAGGACTGGGTAGAGCTATAAAGCAGGCGAAAGCCACAGGAAAGATTAAAGGTCTGCAACTAACAAAAATGGTCAGGCCCTGACTCACCAACAATTTGTAGATGACACCATGTTACAGGGAATCCCCACAGTAAAAGAAGCTGCAACCTACAAAAAAATTCTGAATCTCTTTGCTCTGGCTTCAGGTATGGAAGTAAATCTCTCCAAATCAAAAATCTTTTTCTTCAATACTAATATTGTTATTCAGAAAAATATTGCCAAAATTCTAGGCTTTCAAAGGGATTCCCTTCCTTCAAAATATTTGGGAGTTCCTCTCACTGCTAAACCAATGCTTAAAAGCATTTGGGAACCTTTGATCAATAAGTTGTAGGACAAAGTCAGTAAATGGACCATCAGATCTTTAAATCTGGCGAGCAGGTTAGTTCTCACTAAAGTTGTTCTGCAAGCAATCCCTATTTTCATGTTATCTGCCCTCCCAGCTCCAAAAGGAGTCCTTCAGCAATTTAGAAATATTCAAAGAAACTTCCTCTGGGGTAAGGAGGAGACTAGAAAGAAATGGGCCTTAGTGTCTTGGGATAAAATTTGTAAGCCCAAGAACCATGGAGGGCTAGGTTTGGATGATCAGGAGATACTCAGTAAAGCTCTAGGGGCCAAACTTTGGTGGCGTTGGGTTCAGCATCCAGAGACTCAATGGGAAAATATCTGGAAGGAAAAATATGCTAGTTCCTAGCAAAATAGTGATCTCATAAGAATGTTAGGAGATATAAAAGGCTCATATATCTGGAACAAAGCCTAGGAGAATAGAAGACTTGTACAAGAAAACAGCTTCTGGGAAATCAGGGAAGGAAATCTTGCTCTTTTTTGGGAAGACAAGTGGCAACAAGAATCAATTCTGTTAAAAGAAGGCTTCATAGATCTTAAGCAGGAATCTGATTCCCAAGGATTAATTAAGGTAAAGGATTTCTGGAATCATTCTCACCAAATGGAGAAGTGGAGAATCTAGAGAAACATTGATTGCAAAGATAACAATCTCCTGAAAACAAAAGCAGAGGAGCTCAGGAAAATAGTGGAACAAAGGAAGATCTTAGTAGCAGAGGGACAAGATCAACTAAGATGGGGCAACAACAAAGAAGGCACCTTCAATCTTAAGGAAGCAAAAGGCATTCTCCTCGAGCTAGATCCCCAGGTTCCGAACAAAAGCTGGCAAAGCCTTTGGAGGCAGCAAGGGTGGATGAAAATCAAACTCTTCATGTGGTTGGTATATCACAAGAAAATACTAACTTGGGACAACATCAGGAAAAGAGGTGTTCAGGGGCCTTCAAGATGCCAGCTCTGTGAGGCTCAAGAAGAAACCATGGAACATTTACTCAACCACTGCACTTTCACTTCCTGGTTATGGGAAATTTTTGCTACAATCTTTCAGCAATCCGATAGAGACAGGGGAAGCATTATTAATACCCTCACCAATTGGAGAAGAAATTTTTCGGATTATGAAATTCTCAGCACAACATGGGCTCTTACTCCAAGCTTCATTATATGGAACGTTTGGAAGGAGAGGAATAAAATAATATTTAAGGATGAAAAGAAGCCCCCATACCGCCTGTTAGAAACAATTCTAAATCAACTCAAGGAGACTGTGGGAACCACGGTTTGCAACTACCCTAAAAAACCTCCCTCAGATTTAGATTTAAAAATTATCAGGTAGCTGGGATTGCAGGGGCTCACTCACCTTGGCCTTGATAGAAAGGTCATTTATATGGACATGGAGAAGGAATTCTAGCATCCTCCTCCAGAAGGCTACCTAAAATACAATATCGACGGGGCTTCAAAAGGGAACCCGAGAATAGCTGGGTATGGAGGGGTCCTCAGAAATGCAGAGGGAAGCATTATTTCCATCTTCCATTGCCACCTAGGTACAACCACCAATAACATGGCTGAACTAATGGCTATGGAGCAATGCCTGGATTTTCTGAGTCAAGACAACTATTTCAATGTTATGATAGAGGCGGATTCTGAGTTAATCATCAACTCAGTGCAAAAAATACATAATGGTGCTGCGCCGGAGAAGGTCTCTAAACATTGGAAATTAATTCGGGTCTTCCAAAGAATTTAGAGCCATCTTCAGGGCCTTCGCACTGTAAGTTTCCACCATGTTCGCAGAAAGGCTAATAAGCTGGTGGATCTTCTGGCCAACCAGGGGGTCAGTTGCACAGAGAATAAGGTATCGATAAAGTGGCAGGAATTGCGTCCGGGCAGACTGAAAGCTCTATGTTGCGAGCAAGTGGAAGAAGACAGGGAAATGTTTTCACACAAAGCCATGGAGGCCAACTAGAACTGATCTTTCCCTAAATGTGTCATCCACATCTGGTTTACTGTTCTTTGGCGGGTAGAAGACCAAGTCTGGTCACTCATACTCCAGGAGTCAGTGAGATGAAGATCTCTGCTCATCGGAAGCATCCAATTGAATCCCTCAAGTCTTCGTTCAAGGGAAAGCTTCTAATCTTTAAGAGGTTCCAGGTTCAGGAGAGGGAGATTAACAGGCGCAAGATGAACCATCTTTTATCTGACATGCATTTTTTTCAGAATTCGAGGTCCCGGCATGTAAAACCACCTCCCAGGCAGTTTTCGGTAGATCGCACCGCTTTTATGTGGAAAGCGGTTTTGGAGATTTCGCAGCGATTCCAGTCAATCTACGACATGTGGCAGGGTGAGGGTCCCGAAAACCACCCTTTATCGCACATTAATGTCGGTTCATCTTGGCTGGTGCGATATTATTCACATCTATAGGATTTTTTTGAAGGCGATCAATGGTTAAGTTTGATCGTGCTTCTTGGTGGGGCAGTACCGATAAACTTTGGTCTTTTTGGGCTGAGCATTTTTCTCCTCAGCCGTTGATCTTCTTGCTTTTTTTGGATGGCCCAGATAGTTCAGGCCTTTCCGAGTTTGGGGTAGTGGGAAGTTTGCGGGTTTTCAGGGGGCCAAGCTTTAATTTTGTTGGTTGTTCCTTGGGTTAGAGTATTTTTGTTGTAAGGCTAGGAGGTTTAGCCCTCGATGACCCGGGATTTCCTTTCCTTTCTCTTTCCTTGGCGTCGGGTGGACGTGCGTAAAAAGTGTACACTATTTTTCAGCTTAATGAAATAAAAGGATCCACACTTGCTTTAGCAAAAACAAATGATTTTAGATTTATATATATTAATGACAACATACAAGGTTTCTATTTTATGAAAAAGTGAGCATGACAGAACACATACCTACAAAGAATATAAAAAATGTGTCCCAACTTGATTCCATCTGAGGAATGAGGGTTATCCCTAAGGCTAATACTCAAAAACCAATATATAAACTTTTCTACTGAATACACTCTACTTGCTTCCCACCGTCAAAGAAAGTTATTTTGTCATAAAGGACTGAAGAGGGCTTCTCTGAAAATATTCCCTACTATACATTTACCCCATCTGGGACTGAAAAGACCTAACTTAATTTTTCTTAAACACCGTCCAAACTGCAAGTTATACATATCAACAATTTCCAAATTCCAAAACCAAAACTAAGCTAGTTCTCTTCCCATTTGCATATTTCATCTAGTATATTCATATTATGAAATTTGGTAATCATCACGAGTATTCAAAAAAATAACTTGGAACCTTTTTTTTCATACCTGACTTAGAGAGCACAATAGGGGAATCTAGCAAGGTATTAGGGTTGAGACCAGGGGGGTGGTCAGTTAAGAAGATCTCACCCCACCAAACAAAGAAACAAAAGGCAAGAACTTAAACGGGGCTACATTCAATCTGGGTGCATTTAATCCCCCTTGCACAACCAATCTCTCTGCAAAACTTCCAGCACGATTCCTCGAAGGTGATTTATGGACTTGATATTCCAATTTATTCTAGCTATGTCATACACAAATGTCCTGGACCAAATGGTTTCCTAATATTAATGTTTTTGAAACCTATAATGTGAATTTACACTCATTTTCAAATGCAACATGATATAATGTTTCTTAGAAAATAGTATATGATATAGAACATGGTTTTTATTTGTTCCTCAAGTTGGTTCCCATAGTTATGTCATTATAGAGTAACATCTATAGATAGGCATCAAAGATCGGAAATCCAATACTTCACCCATATTGTGTATTTGGAATGATTTCCTTTTATCTCTCTTTTGTTTTTCATTTGAATTTTTATCCATGATTTTTTCAAGTTTTGAGTCTTACTATAGACAATCATAATACATTGTAATGGATGCAAAGAAACTGAACAAAAAGGAAAATTTTGCAATCAATGTGAAACAAAATTAGTAAAACAGAGCTAGACTTGGACTTAAATATAAAGAGATAGTTATCCATGAATATGGTATGAGGACTATAATTCAATCGTTATACAACTAGAGCTGGGACTTATAAGTGAAATAAAAATAGATAAAACCAACCTCAGAGTTTGTTCTTTTCTTCTAGATTCAGGTGTTATATGTATCAACGTTAAATTCTAATTTAATTTCTTCTCTGGGTGCCAATTTGGTGGCCTAGAAGCAGAGATGATGGAAGGTAAACATACCTCATACACATCTTACCGAGGAGAAATCAGATCAGAACTGGATGGTGGTGAATGGAGATAAGATCAATTTTTCTGGCATAGATGACAAGTATAATGCTTCCCTTGCAAAAGTATGGATTTTTGTGATTTAGGATCACCTTTCCTTCTGGAGGATCTCTGCAATTATAATTAACTTGCATATATGGCCTAAGTTCACATATTTAGTGTGTCTACTTATATTTTTGAATATGTAGACAAATATGTTATTCACTACTCTATTTCCTATCTTCCTTGCATGTATGTGTTTTTTTGGAAACTTAGTAAACCTATCTAAATATTGTGCGGATTTTGCAGATGTTGAAATTTCCCAATAAAATTTTCAACAATAATGGCAAGATCAAAACCATTATAGATGTTGGATGTGGAGTTATTAGTTTTGGTGCATATATATTTCGTCTTGATATTGTGGCAATGTCGCTTGTGCACCAGAATTAGATTCAATTTCCTTTCTAAAGAGGATTTCATTCAATTTAACTGTATTGAGAAAACTAAGACTATTGTATCCAACCAGATCATTCCAATTTGCACATTGTTCTAGGTGTAGAACTAATTGACTTGAGAGTTTATACCTTTTGCCATAGGATCGAGAGGGGACAATACAAAGCTATAAGCCCTATTCAAAACAATAACTCTTAGACAAGCATAAGAGGGAGAAGAGAGATGTACGTGAGATGTTATTTGCTATGAGGCGCAGAAGAAATTTTCCCTTTTGTACCCCCTACCCACATCTGAAGGGTGCCATAGAGTTGTTGCTGATGTTGTTGCGTCACCAACCCTGTCGTTTGAATTATAAGAATCCACGTACATATATACCAATAAGTAAACTATGCTAATTACGTATAAGATAATTGCGCTAATAAGACCAATAGGTCAACTATCAATCTGAGAACTAAGAGCCCACTAAACTCCTATCGCATCATTGTATTCACCCAATGCATTCAATCCACCTGCCGCGGTATGGATCCAATGGAGGTCATTACATATTTGTCTTGGTAGGTGATTGACTCACGTGTTGACCAACCAATAATTTTATGAAGAACATCTTTCTATTTCCGTTCAGAAAGGATCCAAAAACATATCTAGGTGGAACTTACTCAATGGCTAGTAACACCTAGCCTAGTGAAACAACCCATGCTTTGTTTATTATTATGATCCTAACAAACCATAAAACATTACCTTCTTCATTACCTAGGACTTCCAAGGACACATGTGAAAGAATTGGTTCTATGATACTTCTTTACTTCTGTAATCTGGCAGGGTAAGAACTTATCAACCTTACTTAACTTAGTTGCCTTACTTAGTTCCCAAGAATGATCTAAAAGAAGGGCATGATTAAAGATAAAATCTAGTTTCTTTTCCCGATATATTATTGCTAGTGAAGACAGGTCACTTAAGCTAAGGGGATATTTATCCTATTATTTCACCTAAAGCATATATGAAATATGAGCAAGATCTCTTGATATTGAATGTCATGAGCAATCAAAAACAATTTGAAACCTAATTTTTTCATACCTGAGTTGGAGAGAAGAATAGGGGAATCTAGCAAGGTAGTAGGGATGAGACGAGGGGGATGGTCAAATAAGAAGATCTCACCCCACCAAGTGAACAAACAAAAGGAAAGCCCTTAATTAGGGCTGCTTTCAATCTGGGTGCATTGAATCCTCCTCACATAGCCAATCTCTCTGTAAAACTTCCACCACCAATCCTCAGAGGTGATTTATGGACTTTCCCAAACTACTCATCGACACCGATTCAGTCACAAAACCCTATGAAATACTAAAAGGATGATTCTCTTTATCACTCGCTATTTTTTTTGTTGCCATTAAAGCCCATCGGCGATAAGGGATTTAATTTTTTCTCTTGAGCCTATGGGATTTCAATCTGTGGACTTGCAAGAAGCTGAGAGAAAAATTTGGAACTGAAGCCCTATGCCACTATCAAGGCAATAAATGTTGTTGGACTAGTTAAGGGGCCCAATCTAGAAACCCCATATTGTTATTTTCTTCATTCCCAACCATATATTTTGCAAGAGTTTTAAGGATGGGTTTGTTTCCCACTACATATTTTTCAAGAGTTTCCATAAACCCCATCTTGTTATTTTCTTCATTCCTTGTCATGAATTTCACATGAGTTTCACAAACCATTCACCGATTCGAGAAATCGAACCCGAAAAGGATTTCAATAAAATGGATATATAAAGGAATTTCCTCTCTATATGCTCAACAGAGTCCCTTGAAAATCACATAAAATTTTAATCCATTCACATTGGTATATACAGTGTGTATGCATCCAACCCATGCTACTACCATGTGTGAATAAAGTCGAAAAATTGTTGAACTATTGACTGGCTAGGGGAAGGAAATTGATGGGGACATTGTTTCAAAGTTTTTTCTCTGATAAAAAACAAATAACTAAAACCCCAAAGCAATTCATTACCAGCAGGTTGTCTTGAAAAACCCCTTGAAGGGACTTGTAAGAAAACCCAAAAATGTTAGTCTGGTTTCATTACTTCAAACAAAATTAAATGAATACCATCAAAAGGGTTATGAATTTACCATGTTGTTTACAGTGTGAAATGATTAAGAGAAAATCATATCACTGTGTAAAAACGAAGCCTGAACTGACAGCATGTGAATAATACTAAAAATATTCTCCTAACCCTCATACGTGGAGTTGTCCTCTGTCCACATAAAATGAGCACATTGACAAATAACTAATAGAAGGGTAACATACTCAACTACTAATTTCATCTAAATTAAATGTGTTACATTGTTGGGTAGTCAATCAACAAGAATAGTATGGTTAACCTTTCATATGCTAAGTGTTGTAAGATTGCTCGCTAAAATATGGAAAGTTAAATAGTCCCAAATCCCTATTTAAAAGAAAAAAAATGTTTTATAACTATCTAAGTATAATTATCTAAGTTAGCTCTTAGGAAATTATTCAAGTTTATTTTAATTGATAAAATTAAAGAAAGAAATATAATTGGTTTGAAACATGACAATTTATATCTTAAAATTATTTATGAATCTCCTTATATCATCAGAAAAATTCAAACCATATTTACAAATTGAGATGTTTTCCTTTAGAAGGAATAGAGTTTGGGGTTAAGTGGTTAGAAAAATAGAAAACTAAGGATATCAAAAGAAACCAAGCAAGTTAAGGACATCCAAAGATACTGAGTAGACATCATATAAATTGGAATACCTATCCTCATCCTTTACATTCACAACATCTTGAATTTTCAAGTTAAGGCATAGAGTTTGGGGTTAAGTGGTTAGCGAAAGTTAAATCTAAGGACATCAAAAGAAATGAGGAAAGTTAAGGACATCCAAAGATACCAAGTAGACATCATAGAAATTGTAACACCTATCCTCATCCTTTACATTCAAAACATCTTGAATTTTTAGTAAGAAGAGCCTCGACTAGGATGCCAATAAGAACAAATTGAACAGGAAATAACAACAAAAGAGGTCGCCAAAGCCAAATTGTCTGTCCATTTTGTAGTCTATACTAGTGGACTGGTACAAACATTTTTCAAAAATAGTGTTTATATTTATAATACACTCTTTGATTGGAAAATCAAAAAGTACATTGGATGATAGAATATACCCTTGCTAATGACATATGCTCCATATTCTAGCAGGAGTTTGACACAATCTTCAAAACCATATGTTGTTACAATGTGCTAGTGGAAAAAAAAAATATAACAGTAAATTTTTCTCATACCCTACTCAAAGAAGTGTACCCCTTCGAAAGAAAGGCCACAAAACTGAAATGATCAAAATAGGATTCTTATTGTCAACTTACACAAATTAGCTTTTCACAATGTGTACATAATTAGTTGAGTCATATATGCTTTTCTAGTCTTGTGAACAGAGCATTGTCTCACCTTAAATACTAAAGGTGCAACATACTAAGAGAATTATAAGAGCAACCTTCCTCTGACCATTTGTATAGCTACCTCAAAGGGAATTGTTGAGTAGACATCAAATAGGAACCATCTACAAATATTACCAGTGTTATCCAAGGAAGATGATGAGATAATGTTTTCTAATGAGTGGAATTATGTTAATTGTAGGTTTCAAACTTTATCTATGAAAAGAGGCACTCGTAATTTTCTTCATGGCATTCAAAACTGCAAAATCAACTATCCTTTTAGCAATTCTCTAGTGTCTGTCTACTAGAAATTATGTTCTTCTGTCAAGGTAAGGTATGAATAAAGTCATAATATCGTCATAGTATCGTATTGGTTTCTCAGGAAGTTTATCTACTTGAATTACATGAAAATGGCTTTCATTGACTTCGAGATGGAGTTCTCCCTGCGGCACTTTGTTGCATAGTTATGAAATAATTTTGTATTCTTGTTTGCTCCCGATATCTAGAGAGCACGACTTTTCAGTATCCACTCCTCCTCCTATAATTGAAAAATCTCATTCATCCTCTATTCTTAATCCATACCTCATAATTGATGTGCCATTGAGAAATAGTCTGCATGTGAAGGATCCATTCAGGCATGTTTTACATGTAATTGGACGCATGGTTACATAGATTACATTCTCTTTTCTCATGTCATTCATGGATATTATTATTCCTAGGTTAAAACTAGGGCCTAAGGCCATATGGATGAAGGATCTGAGCAACAAAGGGGGCCTTACAAGATGAACACCCAACTTGAGATCATGCCATGTAGCGCTAAGTTACACATGGGCTTGGTCAAAGGCCCACTTGATTCTTGAGGTTGGACACCTTCTTCAAGGAGGTGGTTAGGGGATCTTTCAGATAAGAAGGAGTGAGAAATAACCCTAATGAAAGATCTTCGATGTATTTGAAGGTGTGTTTCCCCCTCAAGTACAAATTTATGGGGGTAAGGACAAATTTTCGCATATTTGGAGGCATATTTCGCCTTTTGAGGTATTTAGGTTTAAGTACATTACAAAATTCAACCCAGGTGACTATTATCCATATAATTCTAGTTAAATAGATAAATTGCTAAATTTAATATAATGTTTAAATTACTTTAAGATCATGGCATCGATCACTGAATAACTGAATAATTAAGTACTGGAAAAATAAAAGAGTTTTGTAGATACATAAGTAATTTCTTCTTCAAAATTAGCTTTGAATACCTCAAGGAAACCTCTACAATCTACTCAAATAACAACTGCATGGTCATCAAAATCATCTCAAAATGAGGTATACGATCTTCCCTCAACAACTATCCACGTCATCTATGTCATCAAGTCCTTCATCAATTGTAATCAGTGGCTTTCCACGCAACAGATTTCCTAAGTAACAACTTGAAAGGATATATTGAACCACCAATTATTTTTTCTTACACCATCGGATGCCACTTGGCATGAGGAGAGTAGTATTCCCCAAGTTCAATTAACTAAAGAGCCAACTTTGTATACCCTAATCTTCTTTGTGACATGCCCAATGAAATGAGAAAGAGAAGATTGCTATAACAATACTAATCTAAATTTTTTTTTTAGAGAATGAACTAAATTGTTTAGAGAATGAATTAAAGAAAGAAATATAAATGAAAAAGTAAATAAATATTGTATAAAACAAAATAATACATTGAAACCCAAATTTTACTAATTAAAAAAAACTAAAAATTACATGGCAATATATCGTAGCTAAAATTGTCATAACTTAACTAATGAAAAATATGTTCCTATGTTATATTTACAAGAAGAAAATACAAGAAGTCAAAACCCTAACCTTATTAGTTGATGTAGTAAAGGAATGTGCACCTAAAAGGCTAGTTGATTTGTCAACTTTATTTGGCCACAATCTTTTTACAGTACTTATTAAACCATTAGAAAACATGATCAGCATTCTACGATTTTACTAGGACACACCATAAAAAAATTTCAAAAATAGCATGCAAAGAAAAAGCATAAAAAACACAATGAACATTTTTCAATCTAATAATACGAATATATAAATTTCTTAACAATTTACTATACGTAAAATTATTTTAAATTGGTAAAATAAATAAATAGTAATCTAAATCTATTAATTCAACAAATTCCATATACATCTCTATCTTTGTAAATATTTTTTTTTTTTTTTTAAATTGAAATATATATTTGGAAACATTATTCTTACAATAATCTATTTAATAAAATAATAATTATGATGAGCATAATACTAATTTAGGAACTTTTTCATATAACTATGTAACTAGGGGAATGATCTCTATAAGAGATTAGGTTTCTAATTGTTCATTGAAATATTAATAAAAGTGAAAATGATATGTTTGAATTATATAGATTATTTTATTTACATATCATAAGTTTTTAATGGTTCATTGAAATATTTAAAAAGAAATTTTCACGATCCATCACATAATTGAATAAATTGTACGAACCAACTAATGTGGTTCATCATTAAGACAATTGACATGAAGAGAGACTAATTCAACAAAGGTATAAAAAAATGTAAAGTGAAAAATAAAAAAAAATTAGTTAAAATTAACACTTAAAAACTAATCACAAGATAATAATAATAATAATAATAATAAAACAAATAATAATAACAATAAAATCATTAAAAGGAAATGGATAAATTAGTTTAAGTAGTACAAGAATTAAAAACTAAAAATATAAATGATAATATATTCTAAATTATGAATGGAAAAAAATAAAATTCATAATCTTAATTAGATAAATTTTAATAAGGGCCAAAAACTATAAAATCAATAAATTAAAACCAATGTAAAAAGTTAAATAATAAAAATAAATAGTTAAGTAATATAATTATATAAATAATGAATAAATAAATATATAACACAAATTAATATATTTTAAATTTCATCAACTATCATTTATGATTTGAGAAGGAACTCATCTCTTTTATACAAACTAAGCTCCTTCAATCTACATGAAAGTGAAATTATTAAAATATTTAAATCACTAATCTTATAATTTCACCCTTATGGAAATCTTAAAATGGAATTACATATGGAATTTGGAATGGTTATTATAGTTGATGGGTTTTTGTGTCCAATAATTGTAACACCCCAAGGTGCATAAAAAGATTATTGTGGTTACTATGTTTGAACATTACCATTTATTACTTTAGTTTTGTTACCTTATGATGTTAAATAATAAATGATTGAGGCTGGAAGGCCAACAAATATATATTTAGTTACCTAAATTTATGGTAATTAGGAGTCCAGATACTTCAACAAAAATAGAAATTTTTTACATTAATTAAAAGAAACAATTATGAAAGACAATTACCCATCTGCCTGAAGGTAGATTTAAATGGGGGAAAGAATCCAGGAGATATCCCAAAGCTAGGTGGAATAAACTAGTGGGAGAATTCTCAAGAACAAACAATAAAAAGATAGAGGACTTGAGGCGGGATAGGAGTCTAGAGGCCCAAGGTACTTGACTGTGACTTGAATTATCTTAACTATGAAACAGAAGAAAGTGCTCAAGGGAGGGGCTCAAGGGAGGGTCTGGACGTAATTGCCAGGCTCACAACGTCCAGGCTCACGACTGGGAGGAGAGACTTTTCAAAAAGGATTGAATATTACAAGTTTGCTAATATTGAACAGATAAGTATTCCAGAAATTCCCATTACGAATTAGTTCTGAATTGTGGAAAATGTATTTAAATGATAGCATAAAAATTTTCATTACAAATTGATGACTTAAGTGACAGAACAAACTAAGGAGAGAAATTCTTTGAAATTGCATTAAAATAGAGAATATAATTACGAGATTCACAATAAAATATCGGATAATAAGTTATGGCAATACATGAAAGATAGCAAGTCCTACAATTAAAGTATGAAGAAAATAACTCAATAAATTAGATACATCATTCATGTGCTCCTGGAAGAGGTAAGAGTAAGTTTCATGATAAGTAGTAGAAACTATCTGTGTAAAATGCTACAAAGTCACCATAGAAATAAACAATGTGAAATGCTACAGGACTATTATAGAGATGAAATGAGTAATATACCACAAGCCATTACAGAACTAATCTAGTTGACTCATTGTATAATCAGTGTTTAAAAATATCGTTCTGGAAATGGTGAACGAACTAAGATAAACTTGCTAAACTATTTAAAACCCCGAGCAAGGAAATAGAGGTAATCTCAACCCACCATGAAATCAGAGATAAAATAACTACATTTTCATTCAAATAATGAGACACACTAAGTTTGGTTAAATATAATAACTTAAAAAACAATGCTACATTTTAGAATGGCTCAACAGCCTCAATGTGTCGACATGACCAAAAACCCTTAAAAGACCATCCAGTGCATAATTTAACTCAAAGCAATATATGACCAAAAACCCTTAAAAGACCATCCAGTGCATAATTTAACTCAAAGCAATATATAACAAAGAAAATATCCACAAAAGCTCGCAAACGATCAAGTGTTGATTGTTCACAAAATTACATGTGTCAGACACAGTGTATGGCCATTCCTTTATGCAGCTAATTAATTAAAAAACTAACTTAAACAAGTCTCGGGTCAGTATACAGCCTTTGTCGCCGAATAGTTAATCATTTTAGAAGCTAAATGTTCATGCACCAGAGGCAAGATGTTCCAACTTGGAAATAGCCATGGAAGTCATAAGCTCCTAAAACCTTAAGGGACATTGCCCTAGTCACTTGACTACCTGAGCACATATGGAAGAGTACATGTACACAAACGTCCAAAACCATGGAGTCAGTATGGGTATAAACTTGCATAGTATGTTAAAAGAGCGACGCCGATAGGAGGGGCATTTTACCTGAGATTGGAGGGTTCTATATTTGAGCATCCCACCTTCTTCATAGCAAATATTTTCATTAAAAATATGTGGAAGCTAGAGTCTATCAGCAAACCGAAGGAAAACCTTTGTAAAATTCCAAACTGTAAAGTCTGTGGCTTTATCTTCCGAAATTGTTCCTCGGAGCAAAGCATTCCCAACAGTAACAGAAGCGCATCAAGACACCCCTAGACGACGGAGGCAGTGCAATAAGTTTGGCACTAATCAGAGACTCCAAGCGAAAGACAAATTCACACAATACATATAATCGAGATCATGTAATATCAGTCCGTCGAGGTTACCTGCCTTCGCAAGACTAACCATAACACTCATGGAAAAACACAAAATGATCCGTTACCGGCCTGAAACCCTCACCGAACTATACCATTGCAGAGACCATTGCAGAGCAGCATGATACCACAGGGCAACAACAACAATGATCCCACCATCTGTCGGGCGCTAAAAATTGGTTAGGGGGTTAAACCCTAAAACCTCCCCACCGTCGGATCGTCGGGTAGAGATCAACGGACATGAAACAAGATAGATGTTGCAGGAGATCGACACCAACTGGTGGACGCATACAACAATCTTGGTTACCAGCATGCCACGTGTCCCAGTGTACAAGGGCTAGTTTGCAAGGGCCTGAGTAGGGACGGCTACCCCACGACAAGTCATGTGCGCATTAAATATTAACAACCATATATACCTTGATAACTGCATAATATAATATCACACACGAAATATATATAAGTGTTGTCCGGTGCTACGGACTTTAATCAATTGTGCATTAATAACTTTTGTAATCTATGACAGGGTCCATTACTCAAGGCCGGATATAGTTTTTATGTTTTTTTTTTTTTTTTTTTTTCCGAAGGTGGTAAAACCTATCAACTCAGGAGTCAAACCAACAGTGAGGACAGCCATCTCTGGCTGCTATCCGCAAATGCTGGGTTTGACTCATCACTGTTAAATAGGAAAACCACGCCACCTGGCATAACCCTACTGGTGGTCCGTAATCGGGAGCAGGCTCTCACTCCTGCCAGATGCCTCTGGGTCTTGGGCCGTTAACCTGTTTCCTTACGTCTGAGGAAGACGAGCTCTTAGCCAAGCAGAAGCAGTTTTACGGCATACTCCAGGCCGAAGTTTTTATGTTAAAAAAACTTAATTATGTATATTCCATAATTTTCAGATTTATAGCTGTTACAATAATTGAGTTAAAAACCTACCAACGATTTAGTTAAATATATTTTAAGTGTCATCAACTATCATTTATGATTTGAGAATGAACCCATCTCTTTTATACTAAGTAAGTTCCTTCCATCTATCTTTATCTTTAGAAGATAAAGGTGAGATTGTTGTGTTTCAAACCAAAAAACAGAAAGCAAAAAAACAACAAATAATGGACAATGTATAAAAGTGAAAAATACAAACAAAAATTTAAAATAATAATAATAAAAGAAGAATTTTATAAATAAAATAAAATAAAACTATAAAAATTATAAGGTAAATAAAATATGGAATAAATAAAAATGATATATATATATAATAATTTAAAATCAAATCATAAATTAAATAAATATATAATTACTCCATAATTCTTAATCATTTTTCTTTTATTTTATTTAAAATAAATTTATCACCATCATCAATTATATTAATTATTTATTTATTTTTAATAATTAATTATTTATATTTTATTTCTTAATTTTTTTTTATTTTTTATTTTTTTTTTATATTTTTATCTTTTAATTATCTTATTATCTAAACTAATTTTCTTTAAGTTTTGGCCTTATCTTTTTATCATTGTTTTTATACTCGTATTAGATCAATTTCTCTTCATCCATGATGGGGATTATACTCTTGCAATCATTATGATTATGAATCATAAATGGATTCCTTTTTATCTAAATTATCATGGTGATGAACCACAAAGACTTACACAATTTATTCAATTATATAATAAATCCAAAATACTTATTTAAAAAAAAATACTCACGAAAGCTTTTATTCACATATAATTAATTGAAATATTAATAAAATTTATATATATATATATATATATATTAAATTTAATAATTTATATTAGATATAATTTTTTTTAAATTAAATTGTGATGAATTAGAAATTAAATTAAATTTATTTTATGAAATTGCTTGAACAAAGCTTTTTGCAAATTCCTCTTTTGCAAAATTAAATATTTGGAAAAAGTTTGAGAGAAAAGCAAACTACATACCCTTTCTTATAAAGCGTCAACATATCACTTTATCTGTGCACAAATTGAGTCCAAATAGAAAAGAAAACCAACCATACCCCAAGGAATCAAATTAAAACCCAAACACCATTTACGCATTGACCAAATATGGAATAACATTTACACACCATTTGCCCATTGAAAGTTGACAGAATATAGAATAACATTTACACAAGTTTAGAGGGGGAAGAGGCAAAATGGACACGTGTTCTATAATGATTGTGTAACCAAAAAGATTCAAAGGGAAAATGTTGTTGGCTCGGCCCTCGGCTACTCGGGTAGCCATTTGCAATAGAGAGCCATCACCATTTCTTGGAAACGCGGGGGTGGTGGCCATTTGTTGACATTTTCCTTCTAATATTATAAGATAGATAGCAGAGTCAACTATTATGGCCAAACATATAAAAGAACCTGCATAAAATATTCCGGTAAATGAATGACTAGAGGAAGACGTATTCAAACCAAAGTGCTCATACGCGTTTTTGGTGGACTTCGTTTGCCCTTCAACTTGATTGGGTGGTAAGAAAATTGGAGCTTTCCTCGTGGGAAAGGGAACCTCATGGGTATGTGCCAGAGATTTTGCGGGTCTGCTGTGCGATATCCATTATATTAAAATGCCAACTATTGACCATTGATATGGTTGGCTTTGGAAGACTTTAAGCCGGCTACCAAACGCGTCGCGAGTGCTATTTGATCTGGCTCTTATATATCCAATCTTCCCGTTCAATAAGTTGAAGCAAAAATGGTTCGTTTAGTTCATCAAAAGAGCTATCTGGGAACCAGCAGCGGCTGCACCATCAAAATCGCTTTGATAATTCTTCGCAATATATCATATGGTCTTTGTGTTGGGAATTTTCAATTAAATTCCAAAACAAAATAATAAACAGAGAACAACAGAGAACAATGCTCTGTTTTCTCCACGGGATCTTAATACAGGGAAGTTAAATTGTTTCTTGACAGAACAGAGTATTTCAGATGCACAATAAAACTTTGTATTCATTAATAAAAACTGATGATACAAATTTATTCTTCTCAACAAAGATTCTCCAAAAACTTCCAAAAAAAATTTACTTTGTTTTCTTTTAAAATTTTACACTATGTATAAAATATTTCTTACATTTACTACTGTAATGAAAAAAACTTCTTATTTCATTTACTCGACTGCATATTTCATTTCGACACAAAATATAAAAATTACATACTATGCCTCTTAGGCTTCTACCTCTGTGTAAGAGATTTTCTGCATTCGCCCTTTTTCCATACTAATGCTGAGTGGATTCACCTTCCATATACAATACACAACACAACAAAAAAATATAACAAATAAGTTTTTACTATGCCCATACCTCCGTAAAATAAAAAAACATTAAAATTAAAACTCTTTACCAATATTCTAAAAACACAATTAATTTCATTTATGTTTTACTGGAGGTAAAACAAAAATTTCACGCAATGTTCATTTGCTGCAGGCCTGAACGCAGCTTTGGCTTTAATCAACGGTGGACAACATTGAATTCAATCGGACGGATATCGCTCGTCCCAAAACGTTACGCTCTGAGGAAAAGTTGTTTTGGAAAACGTACTGAGGGCACGCGTCAACGCAGGGTTTTATCGCATCTCATCCGGAGAATACCACGCGGTGCGGTGGAGTCTGGTGGTTTTCCGGACCAGTACGCAGCAGGGGAAATTACATTTCAACACTCCCCTTTAATTTCAACTGTTGGGTTATCAGTTATACCCAGACATTTCCTCAAAAATTCGAAACTTTTCTACCCCAAATGTTTGGTTAGAATATCTGCAACATGCTCTTGAGTTCTGCAATGTTCTAAGACAATTTCTCCACTGTTTACCAATTCCCTGATGTAATGAAACTTTGTGTCAATGTGTTTCGTTCTCTTAAACGACTACTGTAAAACCATTTCAGGAAAACCGCAAGGCTTATCGCACCAATTTTGATGAGAAAGTGTTATTCTCTCAAACGCCACCAAAACTGTACACATTTCGACGCATGTCCACGATATTTTTTCCAAAACCACTTTTTATCGGGACGTAACGCTCGTTTGATTTGATTTGACCAAGCGATATCCGTTGGATTGAGATGAACGTTGTCCACCGTCCGATTAAGCCAAAGTTGATGCTGAGGCCTACACATGAACATTGCATGAAGTTTTGAGTTTGACCGCCGTTTATTGCAGTAAAATAATTAATGGTATTTACTCCTATTCAGAGATTGTAAGTAAATGTTTTTAATTTTATTATTGGTTTAAGTAACGAAAGTATGGGCATAGCTAATAGTATTTTAATTATATTGTTTTTAATTATTCACGGTAGTATAGTAGGTAAAAGCGTGAAAGTATATGTGTAAGTTTTTTTTTTTGTTAAGAAAAAACACAGGGGGAGCATGTAATGAAGATAGGAGCAGCAGCGTGGATATTTTCCTTGTTAGTTGAGCAATGAAAGAAAATTCCTAGCAGCGAATATAATGTAATGATTTTTTTGAAATGTAATGTAATGTGAAATATACACAGCACTGTAAAATGCAAATGGTTGTTCGTTGATGAAATAGAAATATGCAGTAGCTCATGAGTGAGGAGTGAAAAGTAAGGAGAAAAATTTTACAGCGGTAAATCCAAGTAATTTTTTTTACAACAGTAAATGTAAAAGAAATTTTTACACATAGTAGTGTAAAATTTCTAAAAGAGACAAAGTTATTTTTTTTAAGTTCTTGGTGAATCCCTCTATTAAGAGGATGAAGTTTGTATCAGGCAATTTATTAATGAATATAAAGTTGTTATGTGTGTGAAAAACTCTGAGCTTATCCAACAATCTATTTTTAAGCTTCCCTATGTTAAAGATCCTGTGGCAAAAATAGAGTACTCTCTGTGGTGGGCTCCAGTATTGTAGCAATAATGCTACAACTCCTGGAGCTTCCTATTTCTAATTTTATCAACCCGGTAGTTCGTAACAAACTTGGAAGCGACGGTGCTGTATGCACAAGTACTAGCTCTTGCCGCAGCTGTCACTTGGTCAGCTGACACAAGTCCGCTAGGGGCTCAAGCCAACTTCTATGAGCTCTTAGAAGAAGCTTTTTAACTGATGGACGAAAGCTAACTCAAAGGAAGCTAATCTACTTGCGGAAAGAAACTGAAAGCCAAAAAAGAAATACAAACCCTAGCAAACCCTAGCAAACCCTAATTCTACCAACTAGTCCTACTGATGCAAAAATGAGAATGCAAACTACGAGAAGAGATGCCATTACTTCTAGGAAGGTAAAATGCATGTGTCTAAGTTATCACTATCTGAAGAAAACATCTTTTTGTATTTTTGCTTAAGTTGTTGAAATTACCATGCATGTGCTTCTAACTAGTTTTCCACTGTGCAGGGATGGATCAAGGGATGAAATGCTTTGGGAAAGGTTGGGATGGTACAGAGAGGGTCTAAGGGATCCCTAACATTCTTTCCTGAGAGTTTCACAAAGTCTGGATGCCATGCAACCGTGTTCATGAACTTCTACAGGAAGTCTGCAGGGGCTTCTACAGGATGTTCTGGGATTTCTACAGGATGTTCTGTAATGCAATTTCGGAGCATGGGTGAGTGAGGTAAGGTGCATGAATGGATAGGGAGGTAGGGTAGGGGCTTGAAATGACCCAAGGACTGATGGATAGAGTTGATGAGAGGGTGTGGAGGTCTAGCTTGCATCAAAGAAGGTTTAGGCAATGGAAAAGCAAGAAGGTAGGGTTACGTGGCAAAAGAGCAGATGGGAGATGAGGAAACAGACTTGGTGATGGAGGAGATGATCTGGATGAGGCTCAGATGAACGAGGAGGTGATGAAGGTGCCCTGCATAGTGTTTCCAACTGAACCAACAAAGACATGCAAGAAAACAAAGATCTAGTTATGCTACCCTAATATGATCTAGCTAACAGTAGCAAGAATGGACAACAGCTTTATTTGCAAGGAAACCATGTACAACACGTGAGCAAGAACAGTCCAAAAGATCTGAATGCATGACTAAATCCTACCACTCTATTCCAACCATAAAAAGCTACTTTAACTATCAAAAGAAATCTAAATAACAAAGAAAGATCTAAATCTAGATAACAGATTTTATTTCAAGAACGCAGCAAAACACATAAAGATAAACAAGGGAGGTACTGGGCGCTTGAGATGGGCCCAACCCCAAGAGATACAGCCTCCCAAGAGAGATTTAGAGCTGGTGCAAAGCTGGATTCATCTTTATTAAACAAGAATGAAGAGTTACATCAAAGCTGTCCACAAGGAGAGCTTAAGAATGAGCTAAAAGCAAAGCTAATCCATGGCCTACAAATCGAATTACAAAATGACTAACTACTGGCTAACTACTAGTTACAAAATGACTACCAACTAGCTACAAAAATGACTACCAACTAGCTAAAAAAAATGAGGCCCTAAGCCTTCTTATTTATACAATTTGAGGATCCAACAGTCCTCCTAAAATTTAGGGACTTGGCTGACCAAGACTTGTAGTTAACAGCAGTCCTACTTGACTTGCTTGGCTGCCCTTGTGCTCATTGATTTGGTGGCCTTTGAACTCCGAGCTGATGGTGGAGAATTCGAGGTAAGGGCCCATAAATGAGGGGGACACCTTCCTACAAATCCTCTAGCTTGTCTTCCCACGAATTTGGCTGCCAAGTGCTCATTAAGACCTTCAATTTTGTCTCCAAGTTGACCAAAAAGGCTACACAAAGCGCCCATTAGACTTGTTGGCATAATGACTAACCAAATTCACTCTATTAACATAAAAATAATCAAAAACATGCAATAAAGCAATGAGAATGGTGGATTAAGTCAAATTAGGAGGTTGAATGAGCCCAAATAATTGTACATTTTTGGGGCTCATCATCACCCCCGTACTGAAAGTGTTGCTCATCCTCTGAGCAACCAATCTCTCTCCTCATCTTTGATGGCCCTGGTGGCCTCCTTGGCTAAAACCTCGGCCAATTTCTTCTTCTGCTGCCCTTTCTCCAAACTTCCTGTAGAAACAGTTCGTTGGCTTCTTGTAGAAACAGTCTGCTAGCTTCCTGTAGAAACAGTCTGCTAACTTCCTGTAGAAACAGTCTGCTAGCTTCCTGTAGAAACAGTCTGCTAACTGTTCTCTGTCTTCCTGTAGAAACAGTCGGCACTGTCTTAGCCTGCTCGGATGAGGGTGCTTTCTCCTTGAACTGCTGCTGGTTACCTTGGGTGTGTCCCTACTTGTTTGGCCTTTTCCAGTTCTCTCTGCTCGTGCTTGCAACCGCTTCTCCCTTGGCATTTGTGTTATTTTACCACCCACTGTTTTGGCCTCAGCATCCTGTTTTTTTCTCCTGCTTTTCCTCTTTCTTTTCTAGCGACCTTTCCGGTGATGGTCTACCCTGCGTTTCCTTGCCCTTAGCTAGTTTCTCTGCCTCAATTTGCTCCTTTTCCTCGCTGAAAAAGGAAACAGTGGGTGCTCATTTTTACTTGGATGCAGTGAAAATGCAAATGGAGGCCTTTAGGTATGCTTTAATGCCTGCGGCCATGAAGGATCCAAGCCAGAAACAATGCAAAGGAAGGCAAATATATGTATATGATTTGCCCAAAAGATTCAATGCAGAGCTTGTAGAGCAATGCCACAGCCTGATTCCATGGCTCAGTCTCTGTGATTATCTTAGCAATGAAGGAATGGGGAAGCCCATAGAAAATTTTTATAAGCACTGGTTTCAGACTCATCAATATGCGCTAGAGCTCATCTCCCATTCCAGAATCTCAAGGCACCCATGTCTGGTTTCTGATCCTGCAGAGGCGAATTTTTTCTACATTCCCTACTATGAGGTCTGGATGTGATGAGATGGAATTTCGGGGAAAATATCAAATCAGATAATGAATATCAAAACATAACAGTCAAAATTTTTTATGCACAAGTAAGCCTTACAGCGGTTTATCATTATCATATGGAGCATTTGTTAACAGGAACCTTGGAAGAGAATGTGAGGCAGCGCTATTTGAAAGAAATTCCGCGTATCCCACAAGCAAACCACCATTCTTGACCCACAGGCAGACTGGTTTTAATTGTCCCCACTTCAACCAAGCTAGTTCACCACCTTTCAAAACATACCATGCATAGAGGAGTTTTCTCGAGCATACCTCGTTTTGAGCTTGAACTTTTCTAAAAATCCCGTGGTTTCTTTCTGCAGGGTTGTTTTCTGCCTTTCCTGTAGACGACATCCTGTAGAAACGCCTGTAGAGTGCGACAGGCGGGAATCTTTTAAGGAACTGTAGAGATCTCGAGAAAAAAAGGCAGAAATCTGTAGAGCACCATTGTTTAACTGATCTGGAAATGGTGGACATGCGCTTCAGTTGACCGCAGTTGAACAAAGAGTGGTGAGAGTTTCAACCGAGCGTCCCTTAAATTACTGCGTGATTTGTGGTGAGGTGGCAAAAAAAAACATGCACGCTGGCTTTTTTCGAACTGAAGTGATGTTATGAACTGCATGTCTTCTATTTGTTAATCAACTGATGCCCTGTTCACTGGAGTTCAACACATCTACCATTGCTTGTGTTTCTCAACTTCCACATGAATGACTATCCATGCATGCTGCGTGATTTTTCCTTGAGCGCTAGAGAAGACAATCGGTTGAGCCTCGCTAATCCGTGGCTTAATTCCACCATTCCATCAATTCATGCAGTTTTCAAATTAAACTTATGCAATAGAAGAATGAGATCAGTCACATACCTCGAAGTTGAATGGCTGTCGTGAGCTTCTGTGGGTTGTCATTGCTGCATGCATTTGATTTTATGGTTGCATGATGGCTTGGTTGCTGATTCATGGATGGTTTCCTTGTGCAGGTGTCCTCTGGCCAGATGCATGCAACAAGAGTTCATTTCCACGTTCAGATCTGCACCCTCAAACTACTGCCATTGAATTTTCACAGGACCAGAACTTGTTTTCGCCATTTCTCCCAAACAGTGAAGCAGATTGATCTGAAACTCAGTGAGCATGTTCCTATCATCATTATACATCTCCCATAGCAAAATCGTGATCAATGGATGCACGGATTTCGAGAAAAAGGGAAAATGGTTGAAGATTCCAGAACTCAATTTCTCGGAAACCGTGCATCGGAATCGGCTGAAACTGCTTGGGTAGGTTACTATCAGCCATGTGCATCTCCCCATGAAACAGGTTTTAAAACGGATGCACGGATATGGAGAAAATGCAAAAATGGCTGATGGTGATGGAGGCTGATTTCTTGGAAACCGTTCACCGGAATTGCATGAAACTGCTCAGGCATGTTGTCATCAACCTTGTACAATTCCCCATAAAACGGTTTGTCAAATGGAGGCATGGGTTTCAAGTTATGGCAAAAACAAATTCTGCTCTATGTGTTTTTGCTTCAAGGCACTTTGCATTTTGGTTGCATGGGATGACAAAATGAATTTTGGTTGTGATGCAGGTATAGAGATGATGGAAGAGGAGTTGGAAGACTGCATGAGGACTTCTGAACCCTTGAGGAAGCTACCATGTTCGCCAAACCACTTTTTGAAATGCATGCCTAGTTTCCCACAATTTCTACAGGATGTTCCTGTAGAAGCACAATGAGAAGCACAAGGAGGTGAAAAAAATGATGGATGAAGGCAAGGGATGGACACACAAGTTCTTGTAGGCCTAATCAACAGATTCCCACCATCAGATTCACTTTTGAAATTGGATTTGGCTCGTCCAAAGGTTCTACAGGATGTTTCCTGTAGAAATACAGAGCTTCCTGTAGAAGGCACAAGAAAGAGTCCTTTGACCTTGATTTGAGTGCTCCTCCTGTCATGAAACGTCCTTCTTTAACCTGTAATGTCATTGCTGCAACATGAACTTATTCAATGGAGATTAGCTTTTATTTTTCTTTTTCTTTTTCTCTTTTTTTTGAAAAACAACTAGGGCGCCTCATGGAGGTTTTCACCCTAATTGCCTGCCTTGGGCACCTCCAAGGGAGGTTTTCACCCAAAGCTCTTATTCTCTTTTCTCTTTTTTTTTCCAACCCATTGACCGCCTCATGGAGGTTTTCAATCAATGAGCCAATCTAAGGCACCTCCGAGGAGGTTTTCACCTTAGATTTCTATTTTCCTATTTTTTCATTTTTTTTTTCTTTTTTCTTTTTTCTTTTCTCTTTTTTCTTTTTTCTTTTTTCTACCCTACCCTACTTGAAAAACAAAATCGTTTTCAAGTATAAGAATACTTCCAATGGAGCCATGTGCACATCGATATTAGAGAAAAAATGATGTGGAGGCTCGAAATGCATGCTTTGATAGGTATCCAGATCTCAGAGACCAAATGATCTGATCTTGAAGGGATCAAACATAGCTGAGGAAGAGAGTACTGCTACAACTTAGTGACTATCTGGAACCATGTCTCAATATAGCTTTGATATCCTTGGTCCTTTTGCTGATCTGGATCATTCTTCATGTCACCTTCTATCATGACCTTCTGATCTTCCTCTTTTTGTTGATCTTTCTCTTGAATACATGGAAGATTTGATGGTAACCATGAAGGAACTCTCTCGATCTTTGATTCTGATCTCTTCTCTTCATTAAGTGCAGCCCATGGTTCTTTGATCTCCTCTTTGGAATCTTCTTTTGCTTTTGGTCCTTCAATGTTGTCAATAGATTCTCTCTTTTGCAACACTCTTCCTGAGCTTTGGTGAACATCATTAAGCTCAAAAGGAGTCATTTGCACATGTTGTGCCTCAGCTTTGCAATTGGGTTGAGCTGCTCCATTGCAGGGTTTTGGAAATGGAGGTACGAGTAGCTGAGTGGGGGTATGAAATTGAGATGGAGATGGGTGGCATTGTTGTTGGGTAGGCATTTGGGGTTTCCTTGTTGGAGGAGGAGGCGATGGTTGTGGATGAGCAGGTGGTGGAGGAAAATGAGCGGGATGAGAGTTGTACTGGGGCCTCCACTCCTGATAAGGTGCATTCCACTGAGGCTGTGGCTGAGCATAAGAGTGAAACGAATGAGCAGCTGGTTGGGCATAATATGGATCTGTGAAGGAATAAGGAGGAAGTGTGAACCAGGAAGGATGAGCAGGGGGACCCCAAGAAGGCATGAAGGTGGCTTGGTAAGGGTCATAATAGGTCTCGGGTGTCCCTTGCAGTTCCTGTTGGTAAGATCTAGGTCCATGTGGCCAACTTTGGTTCATGTAATAGAGTGATTCAGTGGCTCCTTTGGCTCTCTGATATGCAGCTTTGAATCTGGGTAAGGAAGGGCATTGATCTGTAGGATGGTATTCTTCACAGACAAAACACACTTCTATGGAGTACAACGGACATTCGTTCCTAGGATGCTTTCTAGTGCACCTAGGACAAAAAATGACCAAAGCCCTCTTGGCTTTCTCTTGCTTCTGTTGGATCCGCAAGGTATCCAGTTGCATGGCAAGAAACTGCCTCATATCACTCTTGAAATCTTTGATCTGATTTTCAAATTCATCTTTGGACAAGATGTTGCTCCCAACATCTCTGCTTGTAGCCATTTGCTCCAGAGGAATGTTTTCTTCTTCTTCTCCCCTAGAGGTTCTTCAGATATGTCTTGATGTCCACCCATGGGTTCTTCAATCACAGCCATCGAAGAAGAGAGAAGGCTGTGTGAAGCAGTGGGGGTGTTTTGCAATCATTTTTCTAACTTATCTCTACTCCTACAAGGCATGAAATGAAATCTTTTTGCTTGATTTTTGCTTTTTTCTACTTCTACTTGCAAAACTGAAATAAATTGAACTGCAACTAACTATCTGCTAAAATGAACATGCGGAATTGAAATGAAAGCAGGAAAAGACTAATCTATTTTGCTCAAATGAAATTGCAGGAATGAAATGCTAGGCTACGCTTGCGGAATTGAAATGCTAATCTACGCTTGCAGAATTGAAATGCTAATCTACGCTTACAAAAATGAAATTGCAGAATTGAAATGTTAATCTATGAAAGCGAGAAATGCTAATCTATGAAAGCGGGAAAGGCTAATCTACTTTTGCATAAACGAAATTGCATAATGGAAACGAAATAAACTACTTAGCAGAAGATTGTAGTGGAAAATAGAAAAGCGACAATCACCAATACTCTGACGCTTCCCCGGCAACGGCGCCAAAAAGATGGTGGGCTCCAGTATTGTAGCAATAATGCTACAACTCCTGGAGCTTCCTATCTCTAATTTTATCAACCCGGTAGTTCGTAACAAACTTGGAAGCGACGGTGCTGTATGCACAAGTACTAGCTCTTGCCGCAGCTGTCACTTGGTCAGCTGGCACAAGTCCGCTAGGGCTCAAGCCAACTTCTATGAGCTCTTAGAAGAAGCTTTTTAACTGATGGACGAAAGCTAACTCAAAGGAAGCTAATCTACTTGCGGAAAGAAACTGAAAGCCAAAAAAGAAATACAAACCCTAGCAAACCCTAGCAAACCCTAATTCTACCAACTAGTCCTACTGATGCAAAAATGAGAATGCAAACTACGAGAAGAGATGCCATTACTTCTAGGAAGGTAAAATGCATGTGTCTAAGTTATCACTATCTGAAGAAAACATCTTTTTGTATTTTTGCTTAAGTTGTTGAAATTACCATGCATGTGCTTCTAACTAGTTTTCCACTGTGCAGGGATGGATCAAGGGATGAAATGCTTTGGGAAAGGTTGGGATGGTACAGAGAGGGTCTAAGGGATCCCTAACATTCTTTCCTGAGAGTTTCACAAAGTCTGGATGCCATGCAACCGTGTTCATGAACTTCTACAGGAAGTCTGCAGGGGTTTCTACAGGATGTTTTGGGATTTCTACAGGATGTTCTGTAATGCAATTTCGGAGCATGGGTGAGTGAGGTAAGGTGCATGAATGGATAGGGAGGTAGGGTAGGGGCCTGAAATGACCCAAGGACTGATGGATAGAGTTGATGAGAGGGTGTGGAGGTCTAGCTTGCATCAAAGAAGGTTTAGGCAATGGAAAAGCAAGAAGGTAGGGTTACGTGGCAAAAGAGCAGATGGGAGATGAGGAAACAGACTTGGTGATGGAGGAGCTGATCTAGATGAGGCTCAGATGAACGAGGAGGTGATGAAGGTGCCCTGCATAGTGTTTCCAACTGAACCAACAAAGACATGCAAGAAAACAAAGATCTAGTTATGCTACCCTAATATGATCTAGCTAACAGTAGCAAGAATGGACAACAGCTTTATTTGCAAGGAAACCATGTACAACACGTGAGCAAGAACAGTCCAAAAGATCTGAATGCATGACTAAATCCTACCACTCTATTCCAACCATAAAAAGCTACTTTAACCATCAAAAGAAATCTAAATAACAAAGAAAGATCTAAATCTAGATAACAGATTTTATTTCAAGAACGCAGCAAAACACATAAAGATAAACAAGGGAGGTACTGGGCGCTTGAGATGGGCCCAACCCCAAGAGCTACAGCCTCCTAAGAGAGATTTAGAGCTGCTGCAAAGCTGGATTCATCTTTATTAAACAAGAATGAAGAGTTACATCAAAGCTGTCCACAAGGAGAGCTTGAGAATGAGCTGAAAGCAAAGCTAATGCATGGCCTACAAATCGAATTACAAAATGACTAACTACTGGCTAACTACTAGCTACAAAAAGACTACCAACTAGCTACAAAAATGACTACCAACTAGCTAAAAAAAATGAGGCCCTAAGCCTTCTTATTTATACAATTTGAGGACCCAACAGTCCTCCTAAAATTTAGGGACTTGGCTGCCCAAGACTTGTAGTTAACAACAGTCCTACTTGACTTGCTTGGCTGCCCTTGTGCTCATTGATTTGGTGGCCTTTGAACTCCGAGCTGATGGTGGTGAATTCGAGGTAAGGGCCCATAAATGAGGGGGACACCTTCCTACAAATCCTCTAGCTTGTCTTCCCACGAATTTGGCTGCCAAGTGCTCATTAAAACCTTCAATTTTGTCTCCAAGTTGACCAAAAAGGCTACACAAAGCACCCATTAGACTTGTTGGCATAATGACTAACCAAATTCACTCTATTAACATAAAAATAATCAAAAACATGAAATAAACCAATGAGAGTGGTGGATTAAGTTAAATTAGGAGGTTGAATGAGCCCAAATAATTGTACATTTTTGGTGCACATCACTCTGTTCAGTGATTTTGTTTTTGAATTTACCAGAAAATTCCCAACAGTGGTATCAGAGCTTGTCCAGGCTCTTTGAAGGTGTCAAAGAAGCTGAAGGGAATGTTTCTTCCTGCAGCAGCTTCTCCAGCAGAGTGAAGACTCAGTCAAAAAAAATCCAAGGTATTTCTCAAGCTAGTCTTTTGTGTTGCTGTTGAAGATAGTGAGTTATTTTAATAGATAGTCAAGCATTTTAAAGCATAGTTAAGAGTGCAAGAATGGCTGGCTCCAACACCAACACTAGCATGGGTATCTTTAATACTGAGCTCCCACAGTTTAATGGGAAAAACTTTGATTATTGGGCAATAACCATGAGAGCCCTGTTTGCTTCTCAAGATTTATGGGAATTAGTTGAAGATGGATTTAAAGAACCAGTGGATGAAGAAGAGCTTAATAACTTGACACAGGCAGAGAAAGATCTGTTAAAGAGTTATAAGAAGAAGGACTCAAAAGCCCTCGTATTTTTCTATCAAGCAGTGCATGAGAGTGTGTTTCCAAGGATAGCAGCAGCCAAGACATCCAAAGAAGCATGGAAAACTCTCAAGACAGCCTATCAAGGCATGGAGAAAATGAAGACAACAAAACTACAGTTGTTGAGGAGAGATTTTGAGAACCTGTGCAAGAAGGAGCCAAATAATATTGACTCATTCTTCACACATGTGATTGGTTTGGTCACACAGATAAGGTCTCATGGAGAAACTCTTGAAGAAAGGAGGATTGTGGAGAAACTATTGAGCGTACTACCCTCAAAGTTCGATGTGATTGTCACCACCATAGAAGAGACAAAGGATCTCACAAATTTTTCAGTTGATGAACTTCATCCATCACTGATAACACATGAGCAGAGGTTGAGTAGAAATGAAAACTCATCTCTAGAACAAGCCTTTAAGACCCAGATGTCCTTTGGAAGAGGAAGAGGTCAAGGTAGAGGAAGTAAGAGAGGAAGAGGCAAAAGCCAAAACAAAAGTGGAAGAAACAGTTCAGCAAATGCTCAAGGAAGAGGCAGCAATCCAAATCAGAACCAAGGCCAAGGCAGCAACCAACAAAGTGGACAACATCATGCTCAAGGACAAAGGTACGAAAAATCCAATTTCCAATGTTATTATTGTAAAAAATATGGGCATTATGGAAATGAATGTAAGAAGAAGCGGCGTGAGATGAAAAATAGAACTAATGCAAATCTCACTAGAGAAAATATCAGCCAAAACAATTTGTTTTTAGCTTATAATATTGCTGAAGAAAAGAGTGAAGATATATGGTTTCTAGACTCCGGTTGCAACAACCATATGACAGGAAACATAGCCCTGTTTTCAATGTTAGACCAGAATGTGAAGTCACAAGTCACACTAGGGATTGATAATAAAGTTTATGTTATGGGAAAAGGAGATGTAAAAGTCTTAACAAAGAAAGGTGAAAAGAAAACCATAGCAGATATCTATTATGTTCCTCGAATGAAATGTAATCTCTTAAGTATTGGACAACTTGTTCAAAAGGGGTATAATGTTTTCTTTGTGAATGATGTATGCACCATCATGGATAGAGCACCCAGCAAACAATGTATTGCTGAAGTGAAGATGACGAGGAACAGGATGTTCCCTCTCAAAATGAAGGCAGATTTGAAAAATAAAGAAGTAATAGCAGCAGTGACACAAGAGGCTTTCCAAAGCGAACCAAAGGATGAAAATTGGTTGTGGCACTTGAGATTTTGACATCTCAACTTTGGAGGTATTAATTTGTTGAGTAGAAAAGGAATGGTAAGAGGATTACCATTGATAGAGAAATTAGACAACCTTTGTGAAGGTTGCATATTGGGGAAACAACACAGAGAAAGTTTTCCATCAGGGAAAAGCATAAGGGCAAAAGCACCCTTACAGATTGTCCACTCAGATTTATGTGGACCGATGCAAACTCCATCACTAGCAGGCAACCAATATTTTCTAACATTCATTGATGATTTCACCAGAAAGACTTGGGTTTATTTCCTGAAAAAACAAAAGTGAAGTGTTTGAAAAAATTTGAAATTTCAAAGCACTTGTAGAAAACCAAAGTGGGCTGCATATCAAAGTTCTAAGAACTGATAGAGGAGGTGAATATATCTCCAAGGAATTCCTACAGTTTTGTAGAGAAAATGGAATATACAAACAATTTACCACAAAGTACACTCCACACCAAAATGGAGTAGCTGAAAGAAAGAATAGGACCATCATGGATTTGGCGAGGAGTATGCTAAAGGCACAACATTTTCCAAATGATTATTGGGCTGAAGTTGTACACTGTGCAGTATATATTTTGAATAGGTGTCCTACAAAAGCAGTGATGAACAGAGTGCCAGAAGAAGCATGGAGTGGGAGAATGCAAGGAATCACCCACATGAAAGTTTTTAGTTGTGTGGCTTATGCACACATTCCAGATCAGCTAAGGAGGAAGTTGGACAGCAAAGGGGAGAAATGTATTTTCATTGGATACAGTGAGGAATTCAAAGCTTACAGATTGTATATCCCATCTACCAAGAAGTTTTTTGTGAGTAGAGATGTTCAGTTTATTGAGGAGGAAGCTTGGGATGGAAGCATAGAGAAAACAATGAATGTTAAGAGCTCTTTGTCACATGATGAAAATGATGAGGAGATGGCTGAAATACATCCCCAAACAACAGCACCAATACAAGGACAACAAGTGACACCCTTGAGGAGAAATGAAAGTGCTTCTCCAAGTACACCACAAGGAGGAAATTCAAGTGCTTCTTCAAGCACTTGCACACCAAATGAAAGAGGTAAGAAATTCAGAAATTTAAGTGACATTTATGATGAAGGTATGAATTCTTTGTTTGCTTTATATTATCATGTTGATGACCCTATTCATTTCGAAGATGCAATTAAGGATAAGAAATGGATAGAAGCTATGGATGAGGAGATCAATGCCATATAAAGAAACAAGACATGGGATTTGGTTGAATTACCAAAAGGAAAAGAAGTCATTGGAGTCAAATGGGTCTACAAGACCAAGAATAATGCAGAAGGAAAAATAGAAAGACACAAGGCAAGGCTGGTTGTCAAAGGATATAAGCAGTAGTATGGGAGAGACTATGATGAAACTTTTGCACTAGTTGCAAGAATGGAAACAGTGAGAGCAGTGCTGTCCATAGCAGCACAAAACAAGTGGAAAGTTTAACAAACGGACGTGAAGTCAGCATTCCTAAATGGAGTGTTAAAGGAAGAGGTTTACATTGAGCAACCTCTAGGCTATGAAAAGAAAGGCCAAGAGCACAAAGTGTGTAGATTGAAGAAAGCTCTTTATGGGTTAAAGCAAGCACCAAGAGCATGGTACAGTAGGATAGATTCCTATCTACTGGAAAATGGATTTGACAAATGTGAGGGAGAACCCACCCTCTACATCAAAGAAAAAGATGGTAAAATTCTAATTGTTGTGTTATATGTTGATGATGTTATTTTCACAGGCAATGATGTTTATCTTATTGAAAATTTCAAATCAGTCATGAAAGAAGAATTTAAGATGAATGACATGGGCTTGCTGAAATACTTCTTAGGAATAGAAGTAGATCAAAATGAAAATGGGATTTTTATCTCACAAGCAAAATATGTTAATGAAGTATTGGAAAGATTTAACATGCAGGACAGCAAAGCAGCGATCACTCCCACAGTGATGGGATTAAAAATCAGCAAAGAAGACAGCAGCAAGGATTTTGATCTTAGTTTGTACAAAAGCATAGTTGGCAGCCTCATGTATTTAACTACATTTAGGCCGGATATAACGTATGTTGTTAGTTTAATTTCCAGATTCATGGAGAGGCCGAAAGAAACACATTGGCAGGCAGCAAAAAGAATTCTGAGGTATGTTAAAGGTACTAAAAGGTTTGGCATTTTATATACTATCTTAGAATGTTAAAATTTAGTTAGATACACTAATAGTGATTGGGCTGGAAGTGTAGATGATTGGAAAAACACATCAAGTTATGTTTTTCACATGGGTTCAGGAGCCATTTCATGGGCTTCTAAGAAACATCCTAATGTAACATTGTCTACAGCAGAGGCTGAATATGTGGTAGCTACAACAGCAGCATGTCAAGCAGTTTGGATGAGAAGGATGTTAAGGAGCTAAGGCCAAGAGCAGGCAAAAGGAACTGTGATTTTTTGTGACAATATCTCAGCTATTGCATTATCCAAGAATTCGGTGTTTCATAAGAGAACGAAACACATTGACACAAGGTTTCACTACATTAGGGAATTGGTAAACAATGGAGAAATTGTCTTAGAACATTGCAGGACTTAGGAACAGGTTGCAGACATTCTGACAAAGCCATTGGACCAGAAAAGCTTTGAATTTTTTAGGAAGTGTTTGGGTATGACTGATAACCCAGCAGTTGAAATTAAAGGGGAGTGTTGAAATATAATTTCAACTGCAGCTCCATTAAACGGCGACTGTAAAACCATTTCAGGAAAATCGCCAAGCTTATCGCACAAATTTTCATGAGCAAGTGGTATTCTCTCAAACGCCCTTGATACTGTACACCTTTCGACGCGTGTCCACGGTACTTTTTCCAAAACCAATTTTTATCGAGATGTAACGCTCGTTTTATTTGACCAAGCGATATCCATTGGATTGAGATGAAGGTTGTGCACCGTCCGATTAAGCCAAAGTTGATGCTCAGGCCTGCACATGAACATTGCGTGAAGTTTTGGGTTTGACCGCCGTTTACTGCAGTAAAATAATTAATGGTATTTACTCCTGTTCGGAGATTGTAGCTAAATGTTTTTACTTTTATTATTTGTTTAAGTCACAGAAGTATGGGCATAGCTAATAATATTTCAATTATATTGTTTTTAATTATTCACGGGAGTATGATAGGTAAAAGCATGAAAGTGTATGTGTAAGTTTTTTTTGTTAAGAAAATACAGGGGGAGCATGTAATGAAGATAGGAGCAGCAGCGTGGGTATTTTCCTTGTTCGTTGAGCAATGAAAGAAAATTCGCAGCAGCGAATATAATGTAATGTTTTTTTTGAAATGTAATGTGAAATATACACAGCAGTGTAAAATGCAAATGGTTGTTCGTTGAAGAAATAGAAATATGCAGCAGCTCGTGAGTGAGGAGTGAAAAGTAAGGAGAAAAATTTTACAGCAGTAAATCCATGTAATTTTTTTTACAACAGTAAATGTAAAAGAAATTTTTACACACAGTAGTGTAAAATTTCTAAAAGAGACAGAGTAATTTTTTTTAAGTTCTTGGTGAATCCCTCTGTTAAGAGGATGAAGTTTGTATCAAGCAGTTTATTAATGAATATAAACTTTTTATGTGTGTGAAAAACTCCGAGCTTCTCCAGTAATCTATTTTTAAGCTTCCCTGTGTTAAAGATCCTGTGGCAAAAATAGAGTATTACTCTCTGTTCAGTGATTTTGTTTTGGAATTTACCAAAAACTTCCCAACACTTTGATCTTTCTTCAATGATATTGCCATGGTCTCTTGTTTAGATATGCCCATCTGTATTGTTGTATAACCTGTTACTTTTGATAGTAGAACGCAGTGTCCTTCTGATGTATCTTCTAAGAAATTCTCATGTATGGCTTTTTAATTTGTTTGTTCGCATCGCGGATATTGGCAGTAATTTTAGCAGGAGATATGGAGCAGCAGAGACTGTGGATTGTAGTTGTGATGGCAATGGCGATGATGGTTTTGCCATTTAATTGTTTGGCTATTGACTACACCATCGGCGACAATGCACAGTGGAATCTGGGCATCAACTATAAGACCTGGGCTTCTGGCAAACGATTTGTTGTGGGCGACAAAATCGGTATGTAAATTCACAAATTATAGCAAATTAGACCCAAAATGAATATTTGATGATACTGTTGCAACTGAAGATATATATTAATGAGTGATGATTGAATATAATCATGCAGTGTTCAAATACACACCCGGCACGCACACTGTGCTGGTGGTGAACAAGGCGGCATACGATTCGTGCACCACTAGTAATATATTGGCAACACACCAGTGGAAATGATAGCATTACATTGGACAGCACAGGTTCCAAGTATTACATCTACGGAATCACAGGTCACTGCTCCGCCGGCATGGAAGTCACTATCACCGTGGCACCACATCCGCTTCAAAGAAGAACAGAACATCGCCATCCCCCTCGCCCGTCCGTTCTCCATCATCATCGGCCCCTCCCACTACACCAACTGTTCAATCGTCGCCCCCATCATCGGCCGCCCACATCGCACCAACTGTTGGATCGCCTTGCCCCTCATTGACCATTCCCACAATGCCAACTGTTGGAACACCTTCCCCATCATCCGCAGCTATGCCAAATTGAGTGCAAACACCATTGTGGTCGAAAAACGGAGTTACATACATAGATATGCTTCGTATTTGCTTTCAGATTATTGTAGTCTCTATTTTTTTCTCTTCCATTGGTTATTATTACGATTCCCATTGTTTAAAACGGATTCCAAAAAGTTGAGATTATTGAAGAACAATATGTCCTACTTAAAGAAATCATGTCTTGTAAGTAGAAGGGCTTCCTAACACAAAAAATAGTAGTGAAAAAAGGACTTTCCTACAATGATAGAAGGACTTGAAATCATAACGCACGTAGGGGAACTACTTCTCTGACAGAGGTAGTAATTGGAACTACCACAATAATCTGTTTCATTTGGAAATTTGACATGAAGAATGTCTTGATTAGAAGATACAGATACAAACGGAGGGCAACTACTTCTCTGACAGAGGTAGTAATTGGAACTACCACAATAATCCGTTTCATTTGGAACTACCAAAAGGGACTTGAATAGGTCATAAAGGATTTTGACCAAGAGAAACTAACAAAAGCCATAAAACATTTTGGGAAATTACCCTAGAAGATTGAATGATTTATAAAATGTGCATGTGAGAAATTACTTTTCCCACTCTAATATGGATTGATCTATGAGCTCATGAACTTTGATTATGAAGGAGAATTTCTAAAAGGAAATATATTGTTGAAGAATACCTCCCTTTCTTAGAGAGAGTGGTTATTTTTTTTTAGTAGTGGGAGGTATTCCCGCATGCTAAATAGGGTTCTTAAATTGGCTAAAAAAATAAACAAAATGGAAATTTAATTATTAATTTTGGGCTTCATGTAGGCCCCAAACAGTCAAGTCAACCTGACTATTATAGTCAAGTCAACCTCCTCAAATTGGACAATCTGGATCTCATACTCTTATTATTTTTGTTCTCATGTGCGATGTCAAGGAGGACAAAAATTTGAATATTGACGATCTCAAAGACACTACCATTTGACTGAGTTTTGTTCTGCTATGTTTGAAAGAAGATATGAATTTGTTTGATCAAGAATCTATCCAAATATCACCACAAGAGTAATCCATGTTTAATCGTAAAAGATGGTTAGATTTTATCATAGAGAGAGTAAATATTGATTTATCTTGAATATTAGAATTTCAATCATTGTGAAAGTTTGGGTCACATACTAATAATATGACATTAAATTTTACATTGATTGGTGACCTTGTAAGGATAAAAGGAATGAAGTTCTAGAAGGTCAAAGTTTCTCTCGCGATATGAATACAAAAGCTTGTGTGGCTAGAAGAAATAAGTTTTTGTTGGACTTGTCCCCCAAGTAAGAAGAATCTTAGATAAATAAAGAGTGTATCTCCCCATTTGAGAGGGAGGCATATTGTGACAGATATAGTGAAGAGCTTAGAGAAATAATGAGACCAGAGAATGGATAAAGAACTATAGCTGATTATTTGTGACTGATGAAGTCGTAAACAATACTTGGATGTGTTGGACAATGCTAAGGCTGAGTTTAGTGGTCCTGGAAAGATTGAAGAAGGAATCTTTCGTCGATATGTGTTAGGATAATATGACCACCTAAGAAGCATCAAAATAGTTCAAGACTTTAAATTGTTGTGCTAGCATATAAGAACATATATATTGAAATTTTACTAGTTGGGGTTGTGATTATACAAGTGCGAATCTCCCCATACGAAGTTAAAATATTTTAGAAGCATGCTCAGATTGGTGGAGATCTCTCATTTGGTTGAAAGGGAGAGATGACATACCATAAAATTGCATGTATTAGGAGAACAATGTGGCTTGGTTAATTGTGAGATCTGTATTGATGTCCAGATCCTAGAGGGAGGGTATTGGTCATTTTTAATCATAGTATTATTTATTTTTCATCATCATATCGAATAATTTCTAAATTATTTTTCAAACATTGAACATAGAGGATGTCTTTGAGATGAAGCTTTCCACCATGTTCTAGTTTCAATGAGGTGACCTTTGATTTCATAGCTATTGTTATCTCCAAGATCCACTAAATGAGATGATGATCCTTTTGATAATTTTTTTAGTTGACCACTTTCTCCTGTCATATGTCTTGAGGCTCCATTATTAATGATTAATAATTTGACTAATATAATACTCTTTATTATTCTAGGTCACATAGTGGGTATCTCTGATTTCAATTTACCTACCTCATATTTGATGGTAACTTGATAATGATGTTGAGCACGAAGGAAAGATGGAATTGATGAAATTGAAGTTTACATTGAACAATGACCTTGTAAATATAAAAGGAATGAGTATTAGAAATAAAAGGGATTGTGTGCCTAGAAAAATAAGGTTTTAGTTAGACTTGTCCCCTAGAGGAAGCTTAGATAAAGAAATAGTATATCGCCCAAGTTGAGAGGGAGGGCATATGGTGACAACTATAGTAAATACCTTAAAGAAGGAATGAGATTGAAAAATGGCTAAATAACTATAGATGATTACTCATGATTAATGAAGTTGTAAACAAGACTTGGATGTGCTGGAAAGTGTTGAGGCTAAGTTTAGTGCTGCTCGAGAATTTGATGAATGAAGCTTCCATCGAGATGAGTTTGGATATTATGATAACCTAAGCAACGTTAAAATAGTTGAAGACCTTGGAGTTTCTTGCTAGCAAACAAGAAATATGCATTGGAAGTTTTATATTGATTGGGGCTGTGAAGCTACTAGATGTTTCAATAGTTGAACAAGTAGTCGACGTGTTAATCTCTCCCTACGAAGTTTTGAATATTTTACAAGCATGCTCGGATTGATTATTGAGAGGGAGAGATGAAGTACCGTAACTTTTTGAATGGATGACTAGATTTCGTAAGATGTTGATTGCACTAGTGTTGTCACACATTATTGGAATGGGATTAGGAAGATCTACTTGTATATCCTTTAAGTTTTGCTTCATCCATAGAATCTATGTACAACAACTCGTAGTAGCAATATATTCATCTTCAGCAGTCGATAGAGAGATGGAGCCTTACTTCTTGCTAACCCATGATAGTAAGAAGTCATCGAAAAAGAAAGTTGCACCAGAAGTACTCTTCCTTTCATCTAGACTTCCAACCTGATTTGCATCTGTGTAGGCCTTCATATTGAAGTCTTTACTCCTGGGATACTATAACCAATACTCTGTTGTACCTTAAAGAAATTTGAAAATCCTCTTAACAATGACCACATGACTTTCTCATAGACAAGCGTGAAATATTGCCACAATTCCAACTGCTTGCATGATATCTGGCCTTGAAGATGTCAGATACAATCAGCTTCCTATAATTGATCTATATTCAATCTGATTTACCTATGGCATTGCATCTTACTTGCATAGTTTATAGCCTGTAGTCATCGATGTGCTAATAGGTTTTAAGTCCTCCATTCCAAAATTCTTCGAAGTTTCCTTGAGGTATTTAGATTGAGATATAAAACCTCCTCATGGAGCCTGAGTAATTTGCATACCTAATAAGAAGGATAACTCATCAATCATGGACAATTCAATTTTTTTTTGCATACAATTTGCAAACAGATGCCCCAAATGCTCCACATCGCTACCAAATATAATGTCATCCACATACACAACCACTATCAGTAGATGATCATATTCATATTTTACATAGGGACTGTTGTCAACTAAGCCTTTCCTAAAACTTTGTTGTTGGAGATACTTGTCCAGCATTTCATACTAGGCTTTAGGGGCCTATTTCAAACCATACAGAGCCTTCTTAAATTTTCATACAATCTCTTCATCAGAGGAGAGCATAAAACCTTCAAGATGCTCAATGTAAACCTCCTCTTTTAAGTATCCATGGAGAAAGGAAGAATTTACATCCATCTAATAAAATTTCATGTTCTTATGAATGGAAAGAGCAAGGAAGATTCTTATGGATTCTAGTCGGGCTACTGGCGCAAAGGTTTCTTCAAATTCTACCACTTCTCTCTGGGCATACCCTTTTCAAACCAACTGAGCTTTGTTCCTAATTAGTTGACCTTTTTCATTAAGCTTATTCTTGAAAACCCACTTGGTTCCAATAACATTTTTCTCTTTTGGTCTTTTGACAGGCTCCCATGTTTCATTATTTTCAATTTTGTGTAGCTCTTCATTCATGGCTTTCACCTAGAACTTATCTTCACTTGCTTGATAGAGCTTTTTGGGTTCTATTTGCGATAGTAGAGCCAAATTTGCATGACTTGTATTTACCACAAGTCTCCTTATGGTCTGGACACCCTTTCTTTGATCTGCAAGAAGATGACTCTCACGGTGCTCCTTTTGCAAATACATGGAAGGAATTTTTGGCCTTGAAGATGTGCTTGCTTCCTCACCTTCATTTTATGAATTTGTTTGATTCAAATCCACATCCCTTAACTATGAACTCTCTTCATAATCTGACTACAAGTTACTTTCGGAGGGTTTAGGTTGTGAGCCTACTTCATCAACCATTATGTCAATGCAGACTTCTATCTTCCTTGTCCTCTTGTTGTAACATATGTACCCTTGATTTGAATAAAATGTTAAGGCAGTATTCCTTCATCAATGCATGAGTGAATCTTTCCAAGGTTCTTTCATTTCGTTTAATGAAGCACTTTCTCCCAAACACGTTGCAGTGTTTAACTGATGCGGGTCTACACTTCCATAATTCATATGGATTTCTGTTACTGTTAGGCCTGAGATGAATTATGTTTGACAAGTATATTGTTGTCTAAGGTACTTATCCCTAGAAGTGGCGAGCCACTCCTGCTTCATCTAACATCGCTCTAGCCATTTCCTGGATTGTTCGGTTTTTCCTCTTCACATCTCCATTTTGCTGAGGAGTTCTGGCCACTGAGAATGACCTTCTAATACCTTGCTCTTCACATAATTCTTCAAACTATTTTGAGGTGAACTCTCACCCTTTGTCCGATCTCAAGCATTTTATCTTCAGATCTTTCTCATTCTCTACCCGAGCCTTAAACTTCTTTAAGTTCTCAAATGCTTCTAACTTTTCTTTTAGGAGAAGAATCCAAGTAGCCCTCGTGTAATCATGTTATGAAACCAGCTCAAGAAAAGATAGAAAAGATAGATCAACGCCTTAGAATTCAGCTTCTTCGAGGGGGCAACCTCCTTTACATTACATAAATGAACAATTCTTCGATGATACAAATGAAAAGACCTCCTTTCTATATATAGGATTCTAAGGGGTCATAACATAATCAGAGCCGACATAACAATAATAATGTAAGGGCACAATAATAACAATAGTGGGCTTCTATGGGGCACATTAATAACAATATGGGCACTACATGGGTACATCAATATAATAGGTGGGTTGTACTAATAACAATAAGGGGTTACACTAGTAGTATAGGGGCATAACATGCCCCTCTCCTTCAAAAAGCGTTGTCATCAACGCTTGAGTAGTTCTTGATGCTTCTGTATAAAATTCTTGTCCTCCCATGTGGAATTTTCAGTGGTTAAGTTCTTCCACATGATGAGATACTCTGAAATTGATCGATTTCGTAGCTGTCAGGTTCTTGTTTCTATGACTACTCCAGGTTCCAATATGATTTTTCCTTCCTTTTCAATATCTAGCAATATTGTTTGAATTGGGATCTTTTGCAACTTTTGAATAAGTGGCCATACTTCTTTGTCCTTCTTCCATTCATTCCTTGCTTCGTTTATCCAATCTGGTTGGATAATAGAAATAGCACAAAACAATGCTTCCACATCCTCATCCTTGAAGAGTCTTCCCATTCGGTAAGGTCGTCATTTTTTAAGTGCATGTAGTATTGCCAACATTTCCTTCTCATAAATAGCTTGCTTTAGATGTAGCAGTAAAAATACCCAATCACATACATCAAAACATTTTTCACTATGATGTTGATCTACCTGTTGTTTCATTTGATTTTGCACCGAAGTGGTGTTATCCTTTAAAAGTTGGAGAACTTGTTGTTGATGCTCGATGTGATCTTTCACTGCTTGAACCTTTTTCTTCTTGATGTTTCCTTCTATCTTTAGAGTTTGACAAGTGGTAATTTCTTCCAATCCTTTACAAGATATGGTTGGGTTCATTTCTTGATTCTCGGTGTGATCTTTCACTTCTTGAACATTTTTCTTCTTGATATGTCCTTCTATCTTGATAGTTTGAGGAGTGGTAATTCTGACCAGTGAATTACAAGATATGGTTGGATTCATTTCTTCTTTATTGATGTGATCTTTCAATTCTTGCACCTTTTTCTTCTTGATATGTCCTTCTATCTTGAGAGTTTGAGGAGTGGTCATTCTTGCCAATAGTTTACAAGATATGTTCTGATTCATTTCTTCTTTCTCTGGGGTCGGGTCCTGGCATATATCCTCTTCTTTTGATCTTTCCGTATCCTTTTCTTCCTCCTCTTCATATTCTATGTAAAATAATTTCTTCTCAGCACACTTATGACCTTTAGTGCATTTGCTATCACAATTGTAACAAAGCCCTTTTTCTCTTTTTTCTTCCAATTGTTGTGGTGTAACCCTTGTAAGTTGTGGAAGGCTAGGAGAAACAACACGTCCATCTTTAAAGTTGTGAGGGGTAGACTTCCTTGTTGCCCTAATTTTATTTTCAAATATGTCACAAAGCCCTTTTACTCTTTCCAATTGTTGTGGTGTTGCTCTAAAGAAGGTGTTGCTCTTTGTATCCTCATAATGTGCTATCATTTCCTCCGTGAGAATTGACCACGTAATAAGTTGTTTACGAGAACAAAGCCCTTTATACCATAAAAATTGATCTGGTTCTAAATATGAAGATGGAATACATACCTTTTGTAACAGTGGTACACCATGTAGATCAAAATATTGCTCCATCTGAAGTATCCAATTTACCGGATCCTTGCCATCAAACTTCCTCATATTGCTTTTTCTTGATCTTAGGACCTCAATCTTGAAACGACTGTAACTCTGTACTTGCGGATATTTAAGTTCTAAAATTACTACCTGTAGTAGCCCTCTATGTCCTATTTCCAATGCCACCAGTCTGATCCAAATTGGATTCTCCAAAAAAGAGTTATGCACAATCTCCCAAGATGACCTGATTATATACCTTTCCAGAAGGGCGAACTTGTATGAAGTGCCACGTGTCAATTTTTTGACCTTTGGCTCTGAAACATATATACAAGAAACTACAGTCCGTCCTCTTTCTGTACCTTCTTACTAAATTTCAATCCGATCCTCAGAGAGAAAGTTATGACGATTTTCCCCAGGTCACCTGTTTTGAATGTAATTCAGGAGTCTGCAAAAAGACCAACTTCCTCAGATCATATCTCCGAAAATATTACCCGAAAAGCTTTGAAATTTCGACCGAAGGTTCAGCGTGATCTCTTCTCAAATGGGTTTTGTTTTCGACTTCTGAAACGTTACAGAAAAAAAGTTATAGCGAAAATTCCACAATGCCCTGTTTGGATCAGTGAAACCCTAGAATCCAAAGCTTCGATACCAAATGTTATGAAACCAGCTGAAGAAAAGATAGAAAAGATAGATCAACGCCTTAGAATTCAGCCTCTTCAAGGGGCAACCTCCTTTACGTTACATAAATTAACAATTCTTTGATGATAGAAATGAAAAGACCTCCTTTCTATATATAGGAGTCTAAGGGGTCATAACATAATCAGAGCCGACATAACAATAATAATGTAAGGGCACAATAATAACAATAGTGGGCTTCTATGGGGCACATTAGTAACAATATGGGCACTACATGGGTACATCAATATAATAGGTGGGTTGTACTAATAACAATAAGGGGTTACACTAGTAGTATAGGGGCCTAACAAATCACCAATGAAAAATAGGAAGTACTTTTCTCCTTTTGATGTTTTTGTTCTTGTGGGGGCATATGCATCTGTGTGAATAAGTTCCCGAGGTCTGGATGAGGAGAACTCTTTCATTTTGAAATGAGTCATAGTCTGTTTGCCAAACTGACCTGACTTGCAGATGGAGTTATTAGGCCTTGACAATTTAGGTAATCCTTTTATCGTACCTATCTTGCTTATCCTTATCAGGCTATCAAAATTCATTTGTCTGACCCTCATATGCCATAGTAGTGCTTCGCTAGTTTTTCTCAAGTAACATCTAACCCTTGAATCATCGAAGACATAAATGCTTTTTTAAGTCCAGACTGCCTTCCCCACTAGTTTTCCATTTTTTATTTTTTGAAACTCACGATCTTTAGATCAGAGTGTCACATCATAGTCATTGTCACACATCTGGCTAACACTTAGCATATTGTGTTTGAGGCCTTCCACATACAACACATTCTGTGCTTTTGTCTTATGATCAAGACAAACCACTTATTTTTCTTTGATTCTTGCTGGAGTGTTCTTGCGAAAGGTGACATTGCCTCCTCTGCCTTTTTATTTTAGTGATAGACACTTGCTCTTGTCTTGAGTCATGTGTTTGGAACAACCATTATCTACATGCCATTTGTTTTCTTTATCATGCACTGATAAGGTGAGCCCACATGGCATGCTCTTTTTGGTCTTTTGTTTCCAACTTATTTTATCCTTTTCTATGTGAGTATGTCTATCAGTTTGAGATTTAGATAAGTATTCAAACCTTCTTCTACACTCACTCGCCTTGTGCCCAAAGTTATTACATTTAAAGCATTGGAATTTACTTTGTAGGGTGAGAATACATCCTAATTCCTAAGAGATGAATCTTGAGACTTAGCAATCCAGTGTGTATTAAATCTAATATTTTCATCTCTTTCAACTTTGACACTTCTATAAAAAATGGCTTTGTTTCCAAAGATATGACACTTATAGAAATGACCATAAAGCAGGTAGCCACACCTATTGTTAAAACCATTATGTATTTTAGCAGAAAAATGCCCTGGTCAACTGACTATTTGGTTTCCATAGACGATCTCCTCTTTGTATGGCTTCTCTTTTGTCTTCATGAACTCTTTCATGATGATTCTTCCTATGACTCTATGGTTATTCAACTCCTGTGGACATGGATTTTATCTTCTTCTTCCTGAGAGAAGATTCTTATCCCTTAGAGTACCCCAATCCGATTTTGATTCCTGAGGGCCTTTGACAACTTAGAATATGATTTAGTCTTCTAGTCCCTTCAACAAATTTCTCATTTATACCCTTCTCAATATTTTCTTTTTCAAGATCATTTCTTAGAGAGACAATCTCTGCTTCAAGACACTAACAATTTTCTTCCCATTCTTGAATGATATCTTGAAGCACCTCTGCCTTTCATTTTTCGTCCTCCAGTTCAACCTTCAAAGAAAAAAAATCATATTTTCCAATTCTTGAGGTCTTTTCCCTTTTCGACTTGAGAAACTCTTGTTTCAGCTTCTTGTTCTCCTCTTCCAATCTCTCACAATTTCCTTGTTATCCTTTCAGCAGAGGAGCTGGACTATTCTACCTCTTGATAGCCTCTTCAAGTTTTTCTTTTTGATATGAAAATGCCTCATTATCTAAGTTATACATTCCTTATTCTACACACTACAATTGTTCCTTTAGCTTCTTGTTTTTCTTCCTTGCTTTCTTCAACTCATTAAGGGCACTGATGAGTTCTCCCTCAAGGTCTACCATTCCTTCCTCTTCTTCCTCTTCAGAGTCCATAAGACCCTATTTCTTGGAGTTTGTTTCGAGGGCCATAAGAAGATACTCATTTGACTCTTTTTTCGATGAGTCTTTATAGTTTGATTCTGGGTCTGAACTATCATCTTTGGAATAGAACCACTTATTCTTATATGGTTTCTTCTTCTGAAATGTCTGAGACCTATTTCTAAATTCCAGACCTTCTTCTCTTTGAGTCCCCTCTTTGTAAGGAAATTTGGAAGAGAAACGTCCAACTCTTCCACAATCGAAACACTTAAAGGGAAACTTCGCTTTATATTTACCAGAGCCTCACTTCAACTTTATGGCTAGTTGAGCGAGATCCTGATCAGATTCACTACTAGATAAGTCTTGATTAACTCTATGTTCCTTACCCTTATTGGATACTTTGAATTCAACTTCCTTTGGTTTATATTTCTCCATTCCTACTCTCATCTCATAGGTTGTGATAGTACCATGTAGCTGATCCATCTTGAGATCATTTAGGTTGAACATTTCCTCTATAGCTATGATCTTGTCATTAAATCTCATGGGTAGAGATCTTAATACTTTTTGAACGATAAAATATTCCTTGACGTCCTCACCAAGTACTCTAATCATATTAATACTTTAAAAACTCTGAGGAAATACTCAACTATGATTTCATTCTTATTCATCTTCAAGCTTTCAAACCTCATTTTGAAAATATGAAGTTTTTCTTACTTTACTTTTTCATCTCCTTTATGACATTGGTTAAGCTTCTCCGACATCTCATAAGCAGACTTACAATGCATAACCTTCACAAGTTGTAAATGATTCAGACTAGCATGAATGGAAATCTCATTTTTACCATTTTTTAAATACAATTTCTTACCATCGCCATCTGCGGGGGGAATATCTGGGACATTGTAATTTACTAGTACTGAGTTCCAAACATCTACCCCTAGGGAGATAAAATATGCCTTCGTTCCTACTTTTCGGAATGCATAATTAGCTCCATCAAATACTGGTACCCTACTCGTGTAAACTTATTTACTCTCTTGCCTATTCATAATTCCTTAACGATCTACCTTCTTGCAGTTAAAATGTTACTAGAGGAACTTGGCTCTGATACCAATTTTTGGAATTAAGGAAATACTAAGGTGTAGGGTGAATCAATAATTTAAGAAACTCTTTATTTTCTTTTCTTATTGTGCTTATAGTTACTTCGTATGTTCTTTCATATGTGAAATAATTAAATCATAAAGTAGTAAATATTAATAAATTTTAGAGCACATACTCAAACAACAATCCCATGATCAACATACATTTGACACAGTGTTTTCACGTGGAAACCCAAAGAGAAAAAGCCACCAATCTGCTTCTTGTTTTATGATGTAATTTAACCACCAACTTAATTACATATATTTGTTTGTGAGCACCCAATGACTGGAGGCACCAACCCCCTTTTTTTTAGAAAGCACCAACTTTTGAAGAGGCACCAAACTCTTTTGTTTAGAAAGCACCAACTTGCCTAGAGGCACCAACTTGTCACTACCATTGTTTTACTATTTCATAAAATTTTCATACTAAAAATAGAGGCATACAAAATTACATGTAAAATACCAACTTAATGGTTGTCTACAGATTCAACTTCTACACTCTCCTTTTTGAACACTTGTGGCAATCTTGCTCTTACTTCCCACCGGAACACTTGCTCAATACCAACTTAATGGTTGTCTGCAGATTCAACTTCTACACTCTCCTTTTTGAACACTTGTAGTAATCTTCCTCTTAGTTCCCACCGGAACACTTGCTCTGTGCTATGTTTTCTTTGCTCAAGGTTCTCCACTATTTCACCACAACACTACCCTTGCCACACTCTTCACCAATACACAAATCATGGCTTTGCACTCTTGCAAGTATGCTCACAATCCCCATTAGGTCAATGGAGGTTCACACTTTTTTTCCTGCGGTGCTCTTAGCTAGATGTAGTCACTGTCATCATTAATTCTTCCCACACATGTACCCCATGCATGTCTCCCCATTATTTTATTGATTTACACAAACTCCAATTCATTCGTTGTGTTAAACTCATAAGGATGGGCAATGATCACTTCTATGTTATATAGTTGACTCTCGATGTTGTGTATTAACTCTCAATCCTCCTTTTATTTTTCAGAGAGACTCCCCATGCATATTTCTGGCTTGCAGATATTTCGTTGTACATCCTCATGGAGTCTCTATTCTTCATTCATATTTATAATGTGTGTGCGGGAAGTCTTCGGCCATCAACCTTACTATTTTGCATTCAAGACGACAATTGTCGATTCATACACTTTAATGGCTCTTTGTACCACCATATCAGATCTTTTCATCAAAGTATTGTGTAGTGATGTAAAGCTACAAATAGTCGACTTCCAACTTCCGATCAAGTCTAGCCCATTTTGCATTAGACCCCTACTATATCTCCACCATGGGACTTGGTTCGATGACTAAGCGCAAACCATATCAGAGCCCCCTATATCAGCATTTTTCATTTGCGACCAATGTGCCAGCAACCACAAACCTGTGATTTCCAATCTCTGACTTTTAAGATCCTTTCTCTTAGCCCTTACTGCATCCTTCTCACCATAGGATTGAGGGCAGTGACTGGGGGCTTGGCCTTAAGGTGCTACTTCTTTCAGTGCTCTATTGGGGGCCTTTGGTTCCCTTATAACTTCTCAACCACGAGTTAGCCCTCAAGTCCATGATTCTCCATTGTAGCAAATGTGCCAACCATCACAAACCTTCGATCACTAATTGCTAATGTGAAATCATTGCCGCCACGTGGCGTTTTACGAGTGGTGACATGTTCCATCTGAATATGCCCCATTAGGCTGCCTCGAAACACCAAAACTGCCTGCCACGAGTCTCTCCATACCAACATGTCATGCTGACGTTAGTAGATAGTTGGCATTAACGGAACCAATCGGATCTCGCCATGTGTCCACATCGGAACCAAATGGATGCCTCCACGTGTCTTGCCTGAGGGAGAGAAAGGGGCCTCACATGCATAGTCTTGTCTGATTTAACTCAATTAGCATTCGTTGATTGACGAATTGCCTTAGTTGTTGCACTGCACCGTGGATTCCTCTGATTGCTGATATGCTAAGACCTTCAACATGCAATATCGATAATCACTAATCATAAATTCACAATCGTTGTCTGCTACTCCTTAGAAACTATGAATTCTGATGTAAAATATGTTAGGACCTCTGATTGGACATGTGTCTGAAGGACACCAAACCATTTTCCTTTGTCTTCTAGTTTGGAGAGATAGAACTTCAACTGCCTCTAACATTTGATCCAAACGTCCATTCTAGGACTTCCTCATACTATTGGAAAGCTTATTCTAAGAACTATCCAATGGAGGGTTTCCAATTGATATGTGAGCCTATATTCCACCTTAAGGAGGGATACAACCTCTTCACATCTGGAATCAAAACCACCAAGACATGAAGCTCAATCATAAGGCTAAGCTTTATTTGACATCAATGCCAACACTTAGACAACCAACCACCTACATACCGTCAAATGTCCAACACTTAACCTAATTTGAATCTGAATTAATTACTACAAACATTATGTTGGATTATCTTATCCATGGTATCTACCTCATCACAAAAAATAGTGATAATCATTTCCTTCATTCCATGCTCTTTAGTTGGTATATAAGAATGCAGGTCACTAGCTTAGGTAAGTTAAAATATAGAAGCTAAGGGAATAAACTTAACTATTTCTTTTACTATTGGATTAAATTTTACACCCTTTAATTTTAATTTAGTATGTTCTATAAAATTTAAATGCATGGCATTTGAATTGGTTATTATAGTTGGGTCATTGTACATAAAAGTGAATAAGTTGTTAAACTTATCGCACCTTACCTTACTACTATTAATACCTCTACTAGGTTAATCCTACATCAACTAGCTTAGTGACCTTATGGCCTAATATGGTTCTCATGAATAGAGAGTATGAATGTTATGAGAATAATCAATTAAGAGAAAATGATTATATTAAATTCAAGTTAGCCTTAGGTTAGACATCATTCATCAATCTTATATGTCAGGTTTTACTACTATACTTGAATATAAAGTGCATAGAACCTCACGAAAGAAGCACAACACTATATTGATTAATTAAGGTTAGGATGAGGAGTTTAACCATCTTGCTATAATTCTTTGTTCTACTACATTTTGGATCCATTGTAGGGGAGGTGCCAATTTTTTTATTTCCATCTAACTTTAAAAGAAAGAAAAAAAATCCCATTAGAGTGCATGCATCGACCAAGAGATAGATTTGGTATATTTTTAACTTGAGCACATATCTTGAGTGTGACTAACACAACTATTAAAAATTCTAGCTGATTCTCCTTGTGGCTAAATTCTTGCAAGAAGAATAAGAGGAAGGGAATGACATGGTAAGAAGAATGAATAACCTGGTTGAACTACAACAGATCAGAGAGCAGCTAGTTGAGAAGTCAATGGTTCATCAAGAGGTAATCAAAGAAGCCTTTAACAGGAAGGCAAAAGTGGAAAATTTCCAAGTTGGCGATTGGGTGCTTAAATGGGATGCATTTGAGGAAAAGAGTGGTTATCATGGTAAGTTTGACTCATTATGGACAGGTCCTTTTGTCATCACTGAAGTTCATCAGAACAATATATTCATTATGCACAGTCTGGAAGGAGAAGATACTTTTGGTAGCCCAATAAATGGGCGGTTCTTGAAACTTTATTTCATTTAAGGCTTTAAAGTCTTTTCATTGTAAATATGTTTTTCTGGTTTTTATTTTCATTACAAAATAGACTCCATGCCCAATGGAACACTAGAAGGAAGATTTAATTTTTGTTTTATAGGAAAGGCATTGATATGAGATCCTTGAAACCTCACAGGGAGGATTTCATCCCCAGGAGGAGCCAATGTTAGCCTCACTGACAAAAGGCCCAAAATTGGATCCAAAGATGCTCTTAAAGTCTCCAAATTTGCATAAAATCATTCAAGGGTCAAAATCGGTGCAAGAGGAGAGCCCATGGAAGGGAATAAATGCACTATTGGGAGACTAAAACACTTCAAAATCATGAAAAATCATGTATCAGAGGCCTAAACTCAAGAATGCACAGTATCCGTTAGATCTGGCAGATCAACGACCCAGATCTAAGCGTCTAATCGTAATCGGTCGAGCAGAAGGGACAGTTTAAAGTCGGGTGCATGACACTGCTGATTAGTGATCGTCGATGATCAAATCGGCGGGGAGCATATGCTATCTTTTATACAGGACCAGGGGAATCAACGTCGCGCGATTGTGATTTATCGCATCCCTAATATCGCATCAGCAATATACCATGGGTGGGGCCTATGCACATACATATGGGCGACCCGATGAGCCGGACCCGATGGCACTATAGTTGGGAATTCATAAATTTTGGAGTCTGTGCCCAAGCAATTTTTAATGTATTTTTCGTGTATTTCATTATATAATGGAATACAAAGGGAGCATTGGCCACCATTGATTGCGATGAGTCCCGAACCTGAAAGGGTCTGGGAAGTGAAATACATAATTTTTCAAGTCCACCAAAGTCCTTATTTAATGATTTTCAATGTTTTAGGTGCATTAAAAAAAACACAAAGAAATCATGAAACAGGCAAGGTTTCGGGTGGGCCATGGTCGGTAAGTGGCTTAGGCCGAGTTCTTCCGGATGCCATACAATGTTTGCCACGTGTCCAAGATGAGGAGAGAGAAAACCACCCTCATCGGGCGGTTAACTCCAATACAAAAGAGGCACCCGAAATAGATCATCACAGTTGGATCTAGGGCTCCCAGATCAACAGTGGAGATGTGTTGTCACTGCAAGGGCAGACCCAAGTGGAGAATAATCCATATCTAAGGATTTTTTAAGTCTGAAAAGGACATAGAGGGGCGGAATGTCTCAGTATTGCTGCGTTTTCTATTTAAAACAGAAAATAATCATGTATTAATAGAAAGGGGCCATTTAAAGGGATTATAAGGGCCCGAAGACACATTCCACCATATAACAGAGCCTGAGAAACATATTGCCAGGAAACAGGAGTCAGAAAGGGAAAGAGAAAGGCTACATCACGTAGCTCGCCCGAAACGGAGACATCATGGGCATCAATAGCATAGACAGTGCAACAGCCACACCAACAAACCTTATGGGGTAGCTCTGGCATGAGAGAGCTCCTAGACATCACAACAAGCTACCCAAAATATTTGAAAGAAAAATGTAAGAGGGGTTAAACTTATAGAGATTGTTCCTCCTCTGTTTTTACAAGCTTCTCATCTTCATTCTAGCAATATAAGCTTTTGTTGTTGTTACATGTTCAATTTTTTTTTCACTACTGTTCTATGCTTACACATGAGTAGGTTATTCATGTTTTTTGCTATGTCTAATGCCAGATAACTGCCATCTTATCTCTAAATTGATAAACTAGATTTGTAAGTTTCATTTGCTTCCTGTAGCTAGCCATTCATATATTTTTATGTATGCATCTGTTGGTACAGTCAGTATTCTCCATCTTTCCATTGAATCTATAAAGCCTTGTATTGTTGAGGGTGTTCATGCATGTCTTGAGTGAGAATAGAGCGAAAATGATTATGTGACTTGACCCAAATCATCATTCATTCTGATAGTTTAGAGAACAATATTGAAGACTATATGTTACCAGGTATCTCCGATCTACAACCTAGGAGAGTTTGCTGGAGTGCTAACAAGGCCTATGCTCTCTCTATGGAGTTTCCATGTGCATTGTCGTCTAAATGGTTATTATAAGATCTTCTATTTCCTTTATGGTCTAAATGGTTATTATAAGATATTCTATTTCCTCTCTTCTTCTTTATCGTCCTATTCCTAAATGCTCTAATCTATTATGGAATAATAAACAATTCAATATGAATGAATCATTTTCCTTTCATAGTGACCCAATATTTAACTAACCATGATTAGGTTTAGGAGTTTTGCATCCCTCAATTCTTAATTAATGTTAGGTTATTGACCCTTTAAAAACTTATTGAAAGTCCATACGAGACTATCTACAGATATCATAATAGTCATAGAGTAGATAAACTTGCATGATGGGTAGTCTTTGCATATGAAATGTTAATAATAATTGGTTGTACTATTAAATGGTTGTTATAACTTGACTTTAATTATCGTATATTTTTTTCTTTTTGGGGGAGTTTCAAATTGAGAGTGGAGTTGTTGGATGACAAAAAATTAGAGGAAATAAGACTAAGATATTATAAGGAGGTGATCAACCTCAACTTTAAAATCAAATTATCTTATTGTTTTTATTAGAGTTAAGAAGAATATTAACATTTGCAAACCAACAATATTTTTTTGTTTTGACTAATGTTAAGAAGAAAATTAATATTGTCAAAATAATAAATAATTCTCATGTGTTAAGTGATATTGGGCATTGGACAATTCCCAAATCACCATTAGTTGCATGATTCAATTACTTGTATGATACTAAGAGAGTTGAAGATGAAAATCACCTTCTCTTGGATTTTCCATCTTAAACTCACACTCACTCTAATTTTCAAAATATTTGTCATACTACCAACCTTATTGACATTTCAAGTTGGTAAAACTATGATGATCTAGGTATCATTCTCTCACTTCTTTTTTAGGGTAGAAATAAAATGTTAAATTATTATGTTACCTTCATATAGACCATATATATCTTAGTGGATGTTAATCATCATCATCAGTTTGAAATCAATTTTCTCCGAAAATCAAATGTAAGAGACTTGTTTTACTTGTAGTTTGATTTATTTATTCTGTAGAATATAATCAATGTAAGAATTTTTCGATAAACTCCACATTAAAAATATTAATGTGGTTGATATAGTTGAAGACTTCATTTGTATCTACCACTAATAAATATATAATATAAAAACTATTGCTACAAAAATATTATTATTAACTTTGATTTTACTTAACCCTTAAGAATCCGAGGTCTTGATAAAAAGAATAAGTGTTGAAGTGTTCAAAATCGCTAAGAAATTGGTGGGTGTTGGGACACCAAATTTTTTAAATTTATTAAAAGTCAATGCACCTAACAAACTCTCTAACACATTAAACTTTTGATAAGCAATAAGACTAAGCATATGAAAATGCTGAGCATATTCCCTTGAGAATCAATCTAAGTCATCAATAAATAAATAAATAAATAAAATCAACACATCCTCATCCACCTTAAGTTGAAATAGGAAGTCTTCCAGTAAATATGAAAAAATGTTGTTTCATGAAAATATATTATACTATCAAATTCTAATGAAAAAAAACATAAATTAATATTACTTGAACTATATCTTTACCACAAATAATATTGTTTTTTAATGAAATTATTAAGATCAAATAATTCACAAATGAAAAATGTTATTTATAGTTTTATTTATATTTTTATTAACTTATTAAAAAAGAAAAAGGAAATACAGCTTGGGTGGGTCTAACTATTAAGAGCATGTGTTTCCTTCTCACATGTTCAAAACCATAGGAGGGGTAGAGTATGTATGCCTTCATAGCTTTAACAGTACAATCGCTATGCAGAGGTGGGTCCATTGTCCCATAAACAAGGGGTCTCATATGCTAATTTTGAGTCTGGCTTGGTCGTGAATTTAAAATTAGATAATGATAATATTTTATTTTATTTTGTAAGTTTGGTAGTACATTTCTATTAATTTTCATAAATAAATTTGGTTACATCCATATGTCTAAGAGTTAAGTGCCCTTAACCTGCCCAATGGGAAACCAAGTTTGTTGGCCACCTAACTGCAACATATGCCATCCATATGCAATAAAATATTGAGTCTGTTCAACCATGCTATATATACTTGAGAGTCTTTATATTTCCTATTCTCTAAATAATGATAAACATAACTGACAATAAGTCTAAAAATATAGGACTGAAGCATTCAAAACGAAAAACATGGGTGCACTGTCACTATTCATCGTCAACAAAATCCGTCGGAGTGGGGCCCTTCACAGTGGAACCAGGCAACTTTGAGTGAGGCATGCAAGGGATGTCCAAATCAAATTCTTCCATGGTCTGTCGAATTTCTTCTTCCCACTCTGCGATCATCTGCCTAATGGGGTTGGAATTGTTGGCATGGTAAGCTTGGGTTGCTTCATAAATTATATGTGAGGCTAGCTTGCACCCTCATCCCGTCCTAGCCTCCCCACTAGAAGAGCCATGTTGGCTTCTCGGCGATGGGGCTTCCTTTCTCTACCTCCCTTGTCCTCAGCTTCCACCGTCATTGTTCTTTGCTCCCTTCGCTCAAGCCATTTTGTTTCCACTGCCTATCAATTTCTTTTCTTTTTCCCTTACCCTGAGATTTCCACCAGCCCAGGGCCGTAGTTTGGGTGCTCGACGCTGCCAGAGGTCGCGTCCAAACTATAGACGTACTACAAATTCAAGCGACACCAGCCAAGTGAGGAACCCACGCCACTGACTGCGACAAATTTTATTCCAACACAAGATTATAATGTCATTATTTTTACATGACTTCTGTTCCTAGTGTAGAGCTTGAACGAACTATCCATGCCAAATATTACCAGGCCATCAATAATATAGCAACAATTTACAACATGAATTGAAAGGGGATTCGAGCTAACCGTGGGACTGAGCCCATAGCTCATCCAACCCATACAGAATACCCAGGCTATGGGAATTGAGACCCCTTTGTCCATAACTAGTTTCAATTTCTTAGAGTCAATCCATACCCACTACTGATACCCGAGATAAATTCCATCCAAACAGAGGTTCCTGACCCAAGAAATTTGAGTCCAAAAGAATAGAATGACCCATAAATTGACCAACATATCTTCTCTACCTTCGCCCCTCTGCCACCAGAGGGTATATCTGGAATTCCTTGAACCCTTTCTCTCTCTACGCCAAGGAAATTTAGATCCCTCCCCCCAATTCTCTACAGACCCAACCTCTTGTTAACTCTTCCATACCCATGGGAGGGGAATTTCCACATACACTACTCTCTACCATCCCAACCTTGCATGCACCGATGAGAGACAAAAATATCCCAAACTCTACAGACACTAGGACGAGTAAAACTATGGTCATAGACTTGGACCTGGAACCCATCAAGGCCATGCCTCTGGTCCTTCTAGAACCCATCACCCCATAGCCCAGAAACATTCAATTCACCAACCTGAGGCTGAATACACTGTTTCATTCTAACTAAAATTGCAAGTTTAAGGTCGATAACATACCAGGAATGCTACCCATTATTGAGGATGTCATTTGTGTCCATTTGTCCCAAATTCCCCTCGTACACCAGTTCCATAGGATCGTGAGCACCCACACTACTCTCCTTAACAATCCAAATTGTCCTTAATACTCTGCCACCCTCTTGCATTAAACCTCGCATGCTTTCCTTGAGTATTTCCCTCTCCAACTGTCCTTAACACTCTGCCACACTTATGCATTAAACCTCACATGATTTCCGCCACTACTCTAAGTGCTAGTTACATGCGGACGATGGCCATGATGCTCTTAATGAGCCACGTTAATATCTGGGCCCGTACAACCCCGCTAGGTCTGGCTCGTGCCCAGATTGAGGACAATGATTCATGCTCACCTACTACTGTTGATGTTGTTTGTTATCTTTCACTAGGAGACCTTGGAGTTGAATCAGACATTTCTCCAAAGAGTTTGGTGGCCATGCCATTTCTATGGTACTTTCTAGATGGGCCCGGCTCCAGTTTGCCACGAAATCAAAAGCTCTATTCCCTTCATGTCTCACATGAGAGCTGATTAAGTAGTCGAATGAGGGCATGATTTCTCCGACCCCTGCACTAAATAAGCTATGTGCCAACTATAACTCAGTTTTTCCCAATAAAAACCGTAAATAATAATATTAATAATAGTAATAATATAATAGTATATAAGATTAAAAAATAAGATTTATAAATATATATTTATCGATTAAATTGTGCTCATACTTACTATATTTAGATATTTGATGGCGAGTCAAATTTAACTCTATTCATTGGGGTAGACTTTGAAAAAATCCTCGTCGGTCCTGGGTCAGTGGTCATTCAATACACTTCAGCAAGTATAACGATAAGTATTCTCTTACATTGAGAATGTCTGAAGATCGTTTGAGACGAAACGGTAATGGATCTCGCAATTATCAAAACATTCTTTTTTCTCCATATTGGAATGATCATGAAAAGAAGTGGATGGAAATGGAGGGCGCGACCCCTCTTTTCCATTGTTCATAATCTGCATAAATGGAAAGGAAATCGCCACAAATAAGAACCAGATATGAGATAAATAAAAAAACACTATCTCTTGTGGACCAAGACGTGTACCCACGTCACAAGTTGCCTCAAAATCAATCACAACGAAGTACTGAAAATCTTGGAGTTGAAGTTCCCAGGCATTCCCTTAAGGATACAGTTTGAAAGGTAGTTGCAGCTCCGGGGCATTTCCTTGAGGTTGCAGTTTAAAAGGTACATTTTGAAGACTGCTTCCTGGTGGCACCATGTAGTCCCAATTCCTTTGACTAATAAGTCCCTGCTTCAATGTATGTGTTGGGTACGTATGAAAACTGAAAGCTTGTGGAAAGTACACAAGGGCATCTGGTATACTCATAGACATTGCCTTTATATAACCTTCATTGAAAGGTAGTACATATCAATGGGGATTTAGTACACTGTCAAAATCTGGTATGCCAGATGAAAACAAATCATTCTCACTCTTTATTGCTATGCAAAGTCCAACAGTGCCATAAAAGTTAAAACTTGCAATTCTATCTGGTGATCACATTATAGGAACCTCGTGGTTCCTTATAATTTGTTCTGCATTATCATGGAGAAAAAGTTAGAACACATCAGCCATAAAAACAATTATTTAATACTGTATATTCCTAAGTCTAACCTAGTGACCTATCATATCTTTATCTTTAGGCTTGTAGATGGGAGTTTGGGTATCACGTCCTTTTGATTTTTGTTAGTCTGCTTCTGTGGGCTGTTTTTCATTCTCAACTTTGGATTTTGAAGGTGTTTTTTTGGAAATTCTAGCTTTCCTCAAAGTGGTACTCGGTCTGGCAATTAGAGAACTTTGTGCTTGTCTCTTACTCAAGCCTGGAAGACTTTGACTTATCCTTTTATATTTGTTTGCTCAAGGGATTCCTTTTGGATGTTTGCCATGTATACTCCATTAGGGCAATTCTGGGAGCTTTGGGATATGGATTACCAGGAAGTTCCGTAAATGCACAAAATTTTGTGAAGGCATGAAGACTTCATTAACAGCAATAGGACATCTATATTATTGGTAACATCTAAGGCCCATGAAAAATGAGCACCAATGAATTAGAATAAAATGGCTATTAGATAAAAATAAAAACAATACAATGCCAGAATCTCACAAAAGAAATAATAAAAAGAATTTGACTCTTGCAATACTTGCCAACTTTTGTTTGCCATTTTGACTGTAAATGAAGATTATAGAAGTGCTCAGAACCACTTATGTTGCATGCTTTAAGACATCCTAAATTAAAACCTAGGTTAACAAAGAAAATCCTCCATAGGTTGCATACATATGATAAGTCAGTGCTCCAAGTACTCTGGATGTAACAAATTTAAGGATGTTCAATTTGAACTGGTGATTTTTGGCAAATTTTTAAAGTCGTGAGTGATCTAATGTTAGGGTCCCACCCTAACCCCCTTATTTATGTCATGGGATCACGTCATAGTCAAGAGTCAATAAGGCCATATTAATATTTGTAAGTGGTTAACTCGCAATTAATGACGGGACCACAGTTAGTTGCAAATGGGTGGTAGTATTAGATAGATGGTATTAATAAAACCCATGATATTGGCCCGTGGTATTGCATGTATGAGTCATATATAAAGGATAGAGACTCCCTGCGAGGAGCATCATGTCTTGTTTTGTAATCGAGCTCTACTTGAAGAAATTTCTGTTTTCCCACCCCGGTTTTCAGTTTCTCCTTATTTCTCCCATGTAGTTAAATGCCCATTCCCATAACCATACATTTAACAGACTGAAAAAATAAATATTGCTGAAAACACAAATTCTGGAAATTTTTCAGAATGCTGGAAATTGCAGAATTAAAAATCAGCAATCAAAAACAACCATTAAAACACATTAAAACACTGATATTTTTGGTCAACTTGACCCTGGAAAAATCCCCTACAACTCTTGGGGAAAACCAGTTTGAGAGCTCTTCTTTATTTCTGAAAATTGTCTTTTTACAGTGAGAATTATTCAGCAAAAAATCAGCAAGAAAATTCACAACTTATCTCCTTTCCCGTGCCTCACAACAATCTGGAAATTATAGCAAACAGGACAGTAATAAATGTTGTACGACCTCCATTTTGTGTGCAGAAAAATCAGCAAACTGCTCCTCGATTTTTGTGCAAAAATCTGCCTTTCACTATGTGCTGAATCAGCTGTACAAATCTGCTCAACTGCTGCCTTGGAATGTGTGCCAAGCTGCTGTCTCCTTCTCCTCCCTGCTCAGAAATCTCTCTTGCTCTCTTGCTCTCCTTCTCCCAATCTGCTCATGAAAGAATGAATGACCTTTTCCTCCTTTTCCTCCTTTAATATAACTCCAAGTGACTTTTGGGTGATCCAAGTGACTTTTGGGTGATCTCTAAATCCAATGGCTGAAATAGATTTAGATCAATGGTTGAGATTAAATGCTCATTTAAATCTCACTTTCTATTTTTTAATTCACCCCACTTTAATAAAGACCCACTTAGTCATTTATTTCCAAAGTCACTTTTCGTTTCTAATTTTTCATTGACTTTATAAAAGTCATTTTAAAATTAGACTTAATAACTTTATCACTTAAAGTCACTTTTAAATTAGATTTAACTTTATAAAATTATAAAGTCACTTTAGGAGAAAAATTAAATTCTTTTGGACACTTTTCCCTAGGCCAAAGATCAAAGCCTAAGGGAACCACCTGTCCTCCGGTACCAAATTTCAACACTCCCTCTTACCGAGGAAGGTGTTCCTCACCACACCCATCTTGTCTCTGAAGTAGACATGCTTGCCCCGTGGTAAGGCTTTGGTAAGGATATCTGCAACCTGCTCATCAGTGGAAATATACTCAAGCTTCACAGCTCCCTTCTGAACATAGTCTCTGATGAAATGATATCTGATCCCGATATGCTTTGACCTGTCATGAAATACTGGATTCTCCATGAGTTTAATGCAACTCTGATTATCACAGTAAATCACTGAAGGTCTCAACGGCTGACCAAATAAGCCAAACAACATCTTGCGAAGCCAGATAGCCTCACAACTAGCTAGACTGGCTGCCATATACTCTGCTTCCGCTGAACTCAGTGCTACTGACTGCTGCTTCCGGCTGAACCATGACACTACTGCTGAACCCAACCCAAAACAACACCCTGAAGTGCTCTTCCTATCAGAAGCACAACCTGCCCAATCAGAATCAGTGTATCCTGCCAATCTCACTCCATCTCCCTGCCTGTAGTCCAGACCATAATCCACTGTCCCCTGCAAGTACCGCAAAATGTGTTTTGCAGCCACCCATTGAACCTTTCTAGGCTCACACATAAACTGACTCATCGTGTTGACTGCAAAACAGATGTCTGGTCTAGTGTTGAACAAATACATCAAGGAACCAATCAGTTGCTTGTACAATGTGGGATCCACCAACTCGGAATCCGAAGCATGAAGCTTCTTCCAGTTGGTGATCATCGGTGTCGACATGGGTCTACAATCCTCCATGTGGAATCTGCTAAGGATGTCCACAATATACTTCCCCTGCCCCAGGAAGAAATGCCCCTCCTCCTGCCACACCTCCAAACCCAAAAAGTAATGCATCAAGCCGATGTCCTTCATCTCAAACTCCGCCGCAAGATCTCTCTTGCAGTGCTCTATGAGTCTCTCTGCACCTGTAATGATCAAGTCATCCATATACAGCACCAGAATGAGAGGCTCCTCACCAATCACAATAAAGTAAAGGTTCGGATCTGCCTCACTCTTTGTGAAACCCATCCCCTGCAAGTATGCATCTATCCTGGAGTACCAAGCTCTGGGAGCTTGCTTCAGGCCATAAAGGGCCTTCTTCAATCTGCACACATGGGACTCCTTCCGATGCACCTCAAAGCCATGTGGCTGCTCAATGTACACCTCCTCCTGTATGAAGCCATTGAGAAATGCGGTCTTCACATCCATCTGGTGGATCTTCCAACCCATCTCTGCTATTATCAATATAATGGAGCGGATCGAAGTATATCGAGCCACGGGAGCGAAGGTCTCCTCATAATCAACTCCCTCTACCTGGGAGAACCCTCTAGCCACAAACCTCACTTTGAATTTCTCAATGCTGGCATCTGCAGCATGGTTTACCTTGTAAAGCCATCTGGAAGTAACCAAGGATTTTCCCTCAGGCCTCGGCACCACCTCCCAAACATCATTCTTCATGATAGAAAAATACTCCTCCTGCATGGCCTCTCTCTAGACTTGCTGGCTAGCTGCCTCCTCATAGCTAGAAGGCTCAGAGTCAAGGATGCTGGTAACCATCGCCATATAGCTACAAAACCTCTCAGGTGGTCTACTCTCTCTGACCGGCCTCTTCGGCTCAGCAACAGATGTGGCATCGCTCAAGGTGTCTTGAAGCCACTTGGGCTTCCTCTTCCCTGAGCATGCTTCTCCCATAGGAGAATGAAACTCCTCCTCCTCATCACCATCAGTAGCCTGAACTCCTGACTGTATGTCTATTGTCCTCCTGCCTACACCTGAACCTGTAGAAGCTGAGGTACCGTGTGAACTGTCCATCAGTGGACTCCCGAGTGAACTGCTCTGTGAACTGCTCTGCATGCTTCCCGGAGCACCACCCCTCTGGCTCGGCGAGCCATTGCTCACTGATGGACCTGACATCCTCATAGATGTACCTCCGGATCCTTCTGATCCCTGCGACTGACTCAACTGCTGCTGAGGGTCTGGCTGATCCAGATACTCTAACTCCCGTGACCTCCTAAAGGCCCTGTCCTCCTCGAACTTCACATCCCGTCTGACAACAACTCTCCTCTGTGCAGGAATGTAAATCCGAAAGGCCTTTGAGGTCTCACTGTAGCCCACAAAGATACCCTTCTCTGCGGTGGGCTCTAGTTTGGTCCTCTTCTCCTTGGGTATATAGGAGTATGCAATGCATCCAAAGATATGAAGATGACCAAGATCAGGCTTCTTCCCAGAGAAAGCCTCCTCCGGAGTCATGTGCCCCAAGGCACGATGCGGACTCCTGTTCTGCAAGTAAACAACTGTGTTGCAGGCCTCTGCCCACAAGAAAAATGGCAACCCCTGATCATATATCATGGCTTTGGCAGCCCCTATGATGGATCTGTTCTTCCTCTCCGCAACCCCGTTCTGCTGGGGGTTGTAAGGAACAGTGAACTCCCTCCTAATGCCTGCCTCCGCACAATAGTCAACAAACTCTCCAAAGGTGTACTCTCCTCCATTGTCCGACCTCAAGGACTTGATCTTTCGACCTGTCTGAGTCTCCACAAGAGCTCTGAACTCCTGAAACCGCTTGAAGACTTCACTCTTGGTCTTCAAAAAATAAATCCAGGTCCTCCTGGAGTGATCATCAATGAATAAAACATAGTACTCATATCCACTCAAGGAAACATGAGACATCCGACCGCTCACATCGGAATGAATCAAATCAAGTATCCCCATCGCTCTGCTGTCATTGCTGGGAAAAGGGGATTTGGCAAACTTGCCCATCGCACAACCTCTGCAAGTATCAAAGTGATCAGTACTGAAATCTGGCACACCTGTAGTGATCTCCCGCAATGTCCTCAAGGCTCCATGATACATATGTCCCATCCTGCGGTGCCAAATCTCACACAGCTCAGAACTGCTAGCTCTGCTGTCGGTACTACTGCTCAATGCCAAAAGGGGTTGGAATGCAACTTGTACACCTTTGCATGGTGTACACCTATCACTCTAGCTGAATCAGCTGGAGTGTCCCTGGGATACATCAACACCTGTCCTCCCCTGAACAATACCTCATATCCTTTGTCCTCCAAAGCTGAGATGGATATGAGGTTCTTCCTCATCCCTGGCACATAAAGAACCTCCGACACCTTCAAGGGAGGTTTGGTCTCCCTCTGAAATGTCACTGTCCCCACCCCGACTGCTCTAACAACTCTGTCATCACCGAGTACTACCTCAATATCAGTGCCACTCTCTGAAAGCTCTGAGAAGTACTCACGGACTCCTGTCATGTGACGTGAAGCCCCACTGTCCACATACCAAATACCTGTAGATGCTCCGCTAATCGAGGGAAAAGCATGCTCCCTCTGAACCTGTGTGGCAAGTGATCCGGCACTAGAGGACTCACATGTAGTGAACGCAAACTCCCGGTCAAAACGACCCGCAAAGTCCTCAATCTCAGCTGAAGCTGCCACATCCTGGTTCTTCCCCTTCTTCTTCTTCTTTTCCAGACACACAACTGCATAGTGTCCCATCTTCTGACAATTCCAACACTTCACCTTGGAATAGTCCTTCTGTGTGTTCCCCTGTTTACCTTTACCTTTGCCTTTGCCCCCACCACCGCTTGTCGAAGCCTGCTTCTTCTCTTTGCCTTTCTTGCCTCCTGCCACCAGTGCTACGTCCTCATCCTGCTCAACTGGCTTGGCTGCCCCAAGCTGTCCTTTCCTGATCTCTGTTTGAATACAATCATCCCAAAACCTCTCCCATGTGGGAAGGGTCTCACGTGCACAAACCCCATCAGCAAAGTTCAACCATGAACGGGGGAGGCCATTCACTGCAATACGCACCAACTCAGTGGATGGAATGGCCTCTCCAATCGCTGCCAACTCATCTCTCACATTAGTAATCTTTGTGAGATATCCAGCTGCACTATCATTACCCATCTTAATGTTCTTCAGCTTCTCCTTCAGGACCATCTTCCGGTTCTCATTGGTACTCTGGTAGAGATTAGACAATGTTGTCCACATCTCATGGGCATTGCTCTTTCCTCTCACATGAAGAATGCAATGGTCTTTGATTCCGTCTAGAATCAGCCTCTTACCCTTATTGTTCTTCTTTTTATACTCAGCCAACTGAGTAACATCAGTGGGCACAACAACAGGGTTCTGTGCGGTATGCACCATGATATCCCAGACTTCTGCCTCCTCAAAGATACTCTGCATTCTCTCCTTCCAAACGTTGTAATTTATATGCCCATCCAGCCTATCCTCCACCCTCAATCCCAATGACATCCTGTTGTCCTAAAACTGAAAAATAGCACTGCTGTAGTAAAGATAAAACTGTTGTTTATGAAAAAATCAGCTTGCTGGAATTTTCTGAGTGAAAAATCAGCAACTGTAATTTTTCCTTTTTGCTGTCCCAAACTGCCCTTCAGCACTCAAGCTCTGATACCATGAAGAAATTTCTGTTTTCCCACCCTGGTTTTCAGTTTCTCCTTATTTCTCCCATGTAGTTAAATGCTCATTCCCATAACCATACATTTAACAGACTGAAAAAAATAAATATTGCTGAAAACACAAATTTTGGAAAATTTTCAGAATGCTGGAAATTGCAGAATTAAAAATCAGCAATCAAAAACAGCCATTAAAACACATTAAAACACTGATATTTTTGGTCAACTTGACCCTGGAAAAACCCCCTTCAACTCTTGGGGAAAACCAGTTTGAGAGCTCTTCTTTATTTCTGAAAATTGTCTTTTTACAATGAGAATTATTCAGCAAAAAATCAGCAAGCAAATTTACAACTTATCTCCTTTCTCGTGCCTCACAGCAATCTGGAAATTACAACAAACAGGACAGCAATAAATGTTGTACGACCTCCGTTTTGTGTGCAGAAAAATCAGCAAACTGCTCCTCGATTTTTGTGCAAAAATCTTCCTTTCACTATGTGCTGAATCAGCTGTACAAATCTGCTCAACTGCTGCCTTGGAATGTGTGCCAAGCTGCTGTCTCCTTCTCCTCCCTGCTCAGAAATCTCTCTTGCTCTCTTGCTCTCCTTCTCCCAATCTGCTCATGAAAGAATGAATGACCTTTTCCTCCTTTAATATAACTCCAAGTGACTTTTGGGTGATCCAAGTGACTTTTGGGTGATCTCTAAATCCAATGGCTGAAATAGATTTAGATCAATGGTTGAGATTAAATGCTCATTTAAATCTCACTTTCTATTTTTAATTCACCCCACTTTAATAAAGACCCACTTAGTCATTTATTTCCAAAGTCACTTTTCCTTTCTAATTTTTCATTGACTTTATAAAAGTCACTTTAAAATTAGACTTAATAACTCTATCACTTAAAGTCACTTTTAAATTAGATTTAACTTTATAAAATTATAAAGTCACTTTAGGAGAAAAATTAAATTCTTTTGGACACTTTTCCCTAGGCCAAAGATCAAAGCCTAAGGGAACCACCTGTCCTCCGGTACCAAATTTCAACACTGCTTTATTGGAGGTTGCCCCCTCGAAGAGGCCTGTGAACATTTCTCTCTGAATAATAAAATCATTGCTATTCTGTGTTCTGGGTATATTTTGTTCGCATATTTTGTGTTCTCGGTATCTTTTCTTCGCTTGGGTATTGCTTTGCAGGTTAAGAGCATAACAAGTGGTATCAGAGCACTTTCCAGGGCTCGGTGGGATCTCCAAATTTTAGCAAATTTTTTTTTTTGGCTAGAGACGTGTTCCAGCGTCTTTAAACCACGGGATCTGTCATTAAGCGCATAAACTTGCAGATTTGGGGAGGCATGCACGCAGGAAATACAAGAGGTGGTCACGTCTGTTGGACTCCCTTGTAACCCCTGTGGGTTCCCCTTCGAGTAGTAGTGCATTAGACAGAACCGCGCACAGACTGTCTTCCACGTACCCTCTGGGTATATAGGAAGCCCCCTAGCTCCCTTGAAACCTCGCCATAGATAAACCTTCGACCGTCTTGTGGCTACATTACACCGAGAACAGTACTCGGAGAGATTACTCGCCCGTACGATAGGGTAGTCGGGTTGTACGGCTAAGGGTACGGTCGATCCTCCTTAGTTAGAGCTCTGAAACATTGGGCTGAGTACTACTGTCAGACCCTTATGTATATTGCGATCTGTAGCACCTGACACTCCCCAAGACCATAATTCCCTTTCTATCGGGGGATCATACATCATCTATTACAGATCAGCAGCAGCAGTTGTTCCACCATTCAGATCTCTCAGATCCACCCAATCGAATATTCCAGATCAGCAGCAGCAGTTGTTCCACCATTCAGATCTCTCAGATCCACCAGATCGGAGTAGTTGTGAAGGGTTCCTGTACCTGGATATAATTTTCGCAGGACTTTTGGCGGCATTGACATTTTGAGGATTTGGCGACTGCAATATTGATCAGGAAGGAGTAAAACTCCATTCGGAGTTTTCAAAAAAAAAAGAAAAGTCTGAGATCTTCCGGGGCACTTATTGGTGACCTAGCCCATCAGTATCAGGACGACGAGCTGAGCAAGGTGGTACCATTCAAATTCTTAGTAAAAATTTTTAGGCGGTCCCAATTTTTCATCAGGTTGGTGTATTGTAGAAACCCGCGCTCAAGCGATGGCCAACGAAAGGATCGACAAAATTGAAAACCATGTGCACTCCCTCCAAACTGCGGTGCACAAGATCGAACTTGAGCTTCAAGGAATGAGTAACCACATAGAACTTGAGCTTAAAGGAATAAGTAACCAGTTACAGGAGGCATTCCCAAAGGGCAAGAAGCCAGCCCACGAGGAGGCGTATAATGGCCATGAATACCATGAGGGTGAGTCTAGCCACTCTCCTCACGTTTGGCACTCCCATCCACCACCCAGTCAGCGACCTCCCAAGTTGGATATGCAGAAATTTGACGGTTCTCACACGTCCGCATGGCTAGCACAAATGGAGCAGTATTTCCAATTGAATCATATCACAGATGAGGGGACTAAGCTTATGGTGGGCACCATGTACTTGGACAATGAACGATGGTAATGGAAGGAATGGCATCAACATTGCAATGGACATTTTCAAAATTGGGCCCAATTTGCCAAAACTCTTCGCAGTCGCTTTGGACAGGAAGACTCTTTTTTGGGGCGTCTCACTAAGCTCCGACAGACGGGTACAGTGGAGGAATATATTACTGCTTTTGAAGCCTTAGCCTTCCGCACTAAGGGTCTCACAGATGAGTTCTACATGGAATGCTTTATCAGCGGTCTTAAAGAAGCCATCAAAGCTTAGGTTCTACTCCACCACCCTCTCACATGGACAGAGGCTTGCCAAGTATCCCATAAGGTGGAACATGCATTAACAGCCCAATCCAGCCACCCCAACTTTCCCGCTAAAGGTCGTCCCTCACAGGCTCCCAATATGACTCAGACACTTAAGATTCAAAAGGTGTCACCTGCGGAAATGGCCGAAAGAAGGAAGCAAGGACTATGTTACTACTGTGATGAAAAATATTCCCCAGGTCATAAATGCAAAGAGCACAAGTTTTTTCAAATAGTTTTTTCAAATAGATGCTCCACCAAGGAAGATCCACCACTTGAGGAACCGGAGGCGATCGAAGAAGATAACCAACAAGAGATTGTATCTGATGAAACAATTATTTCGCTAAATGCATTGGCAGGAATTTCTTCCCCTCAAACTCTCAAAATCAGGGGTTTTCTTAAACATCACCCAGTAGTAGTCTTGATTGATAGTGGAAGTACCCATAATTTCATCCACCAAAAGATCGCTGAAGCAGCACATTGTTTCGTCCGGGCAGTTTCTAACTTCCAAGTCCAGATTGCAGATGGGGGCACAATGAAATGTGAAGGTCGCTGTGAAAATGTCAAAATTCAAATGGGGGATTATCAATTGAAAACCCACATGTTTGCAATACACATGGGGGGTTGCGACATTGTCCTCGGCGCGGAATGGCTCCGCACTCTTGGGCCAATCACAATGGATTTCCAGGAGTTATATATGAGTTTTAAGCAGAACAACTCCACACATACCCTCCGTGGAATACAGGCGGGAACCCCCTCTATCATCAGTTCGCATAGGATGGAAAATTTGTTAAAAAAGGGCCATCATGGAGTGGTAGCTCAATTTAATGCCATCTAGGTAGTAGACACCATGTCTCAGCCAATTCATCCTGAGATGCAACAGACTTTAAATAAACATCGGACGGTCTTTGACAAGCCTCATGAGCTTCCACCCTCGCGAGGGGAACATGATCATAGCATCACATTGGTTCCAGGGGCCCAACCCCCAAATGTGCAGCCATACAGATATCCGTTCACCCAAAAGAACGAAATAGAAAAAATCATCAAGTAATTGTTGGAAGCAGGTGTCATTCGTCCCAGCATTAGTCCTTATTCATCTCCAGTGGTCATGGTCCTCAAGAAAGACGGGGAGTGGCGGATGTGTCCAGACTTCAGGGCCCTCAATAAGTTAACAGTCAAAGATAAATTTCCCATCTCAGTGGTTGACAATTTTCTGGACGAACTCAATGGGGCTCAATTCTTCACTAAGTTGGATCTTCGCTCAGGCTACCACCAAATTCGCATGAAGGAAGTCGACATTCCCAAGACAGCTTTCAGAACTCATGAAGGCCATTATGAGTTCCTGGTCATGCCATTTGGTCTTTGTAATGCCCCCTCTACTTTTCAGAGCCTTATGAATCACCTCCTCAAACCATATCTCAGAAAATTTGTCCTTGTCTTCTTCGATGACATCCTCATCTATAGTGGCACTTGGGCGGCACATCTTCAGCATGTAGATCTACTCTTGCAACTGCTCCGCACGCATAAATTATTTGTCAAGATGTCTAAGTCTTTGTTTGGCATTGAAGAAGTTGAGTATTTGGGCCACATTATGGGGCGTGAAGGTGTCAAGGTGGACCCAAAAAAGATCCAGGCAATGCAAGAATGGCCTCAACCTAAGACCTTGAAAAGCTTGAGAGGATTTTTGGGTCTCACAGGATATTATCGTAAATTTGTCCGCAACTATGGCCGCATAGCAAAGCCCATAACTCAACTCCTAAAGAAAAATTCCTTCTTCTGGAACGAAGAAGCACAACAGGCATTTACAGCTCTCAAAACCGCCATGTGTTCCACTCCTGTCTTAGCACTACCGGACTTCACCAAATCATTTGTCATTGAATCTGATGCTTTGGGAACAGGTATTGGAGCGGTCTTAATGCAGGAAGGGCGACCATTGGCCTTCACCAGCCAACAACTAAGTGGGAGGAATCTAGGCCAATCTACCTACGAGAAGGAAATGATGGCCATCTTACATGCAGTCGAGACCTGGCGACCTTACTTGTTGGGGCGACGTTTCCAAATCCGCACAGATCATCACAGTCTTAAATATTTTTTGGAGCAACGCCTATCTTCCCCACAACAAAATAAATGGTTAGCCAAAATGCTGGGATATGATTATGAGATCATTTACAAGAAAGGGAAAGACAACAGGGTAGCAGATGCATTGTCGCGCCAATTTGAGGAGGAATGTACTCTGCTCGCAATTTCCCTCCCCATTCCAGACTGGATTGAAGAGGCTCGCAGGGAATGGTTTTCACATCCCGGGCTCTCCCAACTCATTTCTCAATTGCAGGTAGATCCTAATTCCAGCAAGGGCTACTCGTGGCAGAATGATATTCTTCGCTACAAGGACAGAGTCGTAATATCACCAACATCGACCCTCAAAAGTCGCATTTTGGCAGAATTGCACTCATCTCCCATTGCAGGACATTCGGGCTTTCAGAAGACATATGCTCGCACCAGAAGATCATTTTTTGGACCGGCATGAAACAGGACATCCTTACTTTCGTAGCAGAATGTGACATCTGTCAACGCCACAAAGGGGAAACCGTCAACACACCAGGCACATTACAACCATTTCCCATTCCGGCGTTAATTTGGATGGAGGTCTCCATGGATTTCATTACAGGTCTTCCAAAGTCTGGGAACAAGTCAGTCATCATGGTGGTTGTGGACCGACTGTCGAAGTATGCTCATTTCTGCGCCCTACCCCAACCATTCACACCCACTTTGGTTGCTCAAACTTTCATGGATCAGATCTTCAAATTGCATGGCATGCCCACTTCTATTGTGTCTGACTGCGACCCAATCTTCACCAGTAATTTTTGGTAGGAGCTCTTCAAAATACAAGGCACTCAACTCAAACTCAGTACTTCATATCATCCGCAAACAGATGGTCAAACCAAAGCCGTCAACAAATGTCTAGAAACCTACCTTAGGTGTTTCACTTCAGAAAAACAACACCTTTGGGTACAGTGGTTACCTCTGGCGGAATGGTGGTATAACACCAACTATCATGCCACCACCAAAATGACTCCCTATGAAGCAGTCTATGGACAACTTCCGCCTTCCCCTACTTCTTATCTCACGGGGTGCTCCAAAGTACAAGCCGTGGATCAACTCCTACAACACCGCGCAACCATGCTTGCCCATCTGCGCGAGAATCTTCATCAAGCTCAGAACCGTATGAAGCAATAGGCTGACCAACATCGCTCAGAGCGCCAATTTCAAGAAGGGGATCAGGTCTTTTTGAGGCTGCAACCATATAAGCAAACATCACTCAAAGACAAGGGTTGTCAAAAGCTCTCTCCAAAATTCTATGGACCATACCAAGTACTTCAGCGCATTGGAGAAGTGGCTTACAAGTTGGCTTTGCCACCTATAGCAAAAATCCACCCAATTTTCCATGTATCGTGCCTCAAGAAAGTGATTGGGAACAATTGCCGAGTTCAAAACAGTCTACCTGAATTGGACGAAGAAGGGTTAATCTGGCTTCAACCTGAACAGGTTCTAGACACACGAGACAAGCACCTGCGCGACCGCATGCTTAAGGAGGTCCTCGTCAAATGGAAAGACACCTCTCCGGAAGATGCAATTTGGGAACCAGCCACTATTCTTCAGCAGTTTCCGCAGCTTCAGCCTTGAGGACAAGGCTAGTCTTAAGGGGGAGGGCATGTTAGGGTCCCACCCTAACCCCCTTATTTATGTCATGGGATCACGTCATAGTCAAGAGTCAATAAAGCCCATATTAATATTTGTAAGTGGTTAGCTCGCAATTAATGACGGGACCACAGTTAGTTGCAAATGGGCGGTAGTATTAGATAGATGGTAAATGGGCGGTAGTATTATATAGATGGTATTAATAAAACCCACGATATTGGCCCGCGGTATTGCATGTATAAGTCATATATAAAGGATAGAGACTCCCTGTGAGGAGCATCGTGTCTTGTTTTGTAATCGAGCTCTGCTCTATTGGAGGTTGCCCCCTCGAAGAGGCCTGTGAACATTTCTCTCTGAATAATAAAATCATTGCTATTCTGCATTGTGGGTATATTTTCTTCGCATATTCTGTGTTCTCGGTATCTTTTCTTCGCTTGGGTATTGCTTTGCAGGTTAAGAGCATAACATCTAATTATAAATTACAATTTACTTGCATCAAAGCAAATCAAACAAATTAAACAAAACTGAAAACCTGCAGCATTGTACATTGGATGCAAAGAGGTACACCTTAAAAATCAAATAACTACAAAGCTTTAAACAGTCTACAGTAAAACGGCATGCATCTTAAACTCCACTAGCTAGAGCTAGCCACAGACTTGACAATCCATAGATTCAACCTACTATTGCAGAAGAGCTCAAATGCTATTATCTGTTTTTATCTATGAAGAGATATCTACAAATCTAGCGTGTACTTTCATCTCTATAGCAATATTAAGATTTGAAATAATTGAAGATAATGTACATGTGATGTTGAACTCTGCAAGAGACGACCAGATAAGAGAAAAACTCTTAATAAAGTGAGATGTGAAGACTATACAGAGTTTGCTTTGCTTCTCTGCCAAGCAAGTTGCCATCTACATGAAAGATGTCTTGCAATATCAGAAAACATGTTTAGACAGTTTAGACACGGAATATATACAATGTAACCGGATATACTTTTAGATCCCTTATAGATTGGAGTTAAAGGGGAGATAAATTCTTCGTAAAACTGTGATTGCTTTAGTCCTCGTGTAGATGTTCAGGGATTTCCGTGGATGCTAATAAAATTTCATTTCAGATAAATTTCCACCGTACCACCCATCACCTTTCAAGTAAAGAAGGCATGGATCCAATCAGCTTAATTGACATGACAAAATTGTAATAGAGTTATAAACCTATTTCGAGTCAACAATTCCTTTAAGGGCAAATAACGTCTTCAGCAGAAAAACTCCTCTTGACTCTTGATATGGATACTAGGATTCATCTTTGTCATATCCTCGTCGGTCCTGGTTTAGTGGTCATTCAATACACTTCTTTAAGTATAACGATAAGTATTCTCTTACATTGAGAATGTCTGAAGATCGTTTGAGACGAAATGGTAATGGATCTCGCAATTATCAAAACATTCCTTTTTCTCCATCTTGGAATGATCATGAAAAGAAGTGGATGGAAATGGAGGGTGCGAGCCCTCTTTTCCATTGTTCATAATCTGCATAAATGGAAAGGAAATCGCCACAAATAAGGACCAGATATGAGATAAAAAAAAAAAAAAAAACATTATCTCTTGTGGACTAAGACGTGTACCCACGTCACAAGTTGCCTCAAAATCAATCACAACGAAGTACTGAAAATCTTGGAGTTGAAGTTCCTAGGCATTCCCTTGAGGATGCAGTTTGAAAGGTAGTTGCAGTTCTGGGGCATTTCCTTGAGGTTGCAGTTTAAAAGGTACATTCTGAAGACTGCTTCCTCGTGGCACCATGTAGTCCCAATTCCTTTGACTAATAAGTCCCTGCTTCAATGTATGTGTTGGGTACGTATGAAAACTGAAAGCTTGTGGAAAGTACACAGGGGCATCTGGTATACTCATAGACATTGCCTTTATATAACCTTCATTGAAAGGTAGTACATATCCATGGGGATTTAGTACACTGTCAAAATCTGGTATGCCACATGATAACAAATCTCTCTCACTCTTTATTGCTATGCAAACTCCAACAGTGCCATAAAAGTTAAAACCTGCAATTCTATTTGGTGACCACATTATAGGAACCTCGTGGTTCCTTATAATTTGTTCCGCATTATCATGTAGAAAAAGTTAGAACACATCCGCCAGAAAAACGATTATTTAATAATGTGTATTCCTAAGTCTAACCTAGTGACCTATCATATCTTTATGTTTAGGCTTGTAGATGGGAGTTTGGGTATCACATCCTTTTGATTTTTGTTAGTCTGCTTCTGTGGGCTGTTTTACATTCTCAACTTTGGATTTTGAAGGTGTTTTTTTGGCAATTCTGGCTTTCCTCAGAGTGGTACTTGGTCTGGCAATTAGAGAACTTTGGGCTTGTCTCTTACTCAAGCCTGGAAGACTTTGACTTATCCTTTTATATTTGTTTGCTCAAGGGATTCCTTTTGGATGTTTGCCATGTATACTCCATTAGGGAAATTTTGGGAGCTTTGGGATATGGATTACCAGGAAGTTACGTAAATGCACAAAGTTTTGTGAAGGCATGAAGACTTCATTAACAGCAATAGGACATCTATATTCTTGGTAACATCTAAGGCGCATGAAAAATGAGCACCAATGAATTAGAATAAAATGGCTATTAGATAAAAATAAAAACAATACAACCCAGAATCTCACAAAAGAAATAATAAAAAGAATTTGACTCTTGCAATACTTGCCAACTTCTGTTTTCCATTTTGACTGTAAATGAAGATTATAGAAGTGCTTAGAACCACTTATGTTGCATGCTTCAAGACATCCTAAATTAAAACCTAGGTTAACAAAGAAAATCCTCCATAAGCTGCATACATATGATAAGTAAGTGCCCTAAGTACTCTGGATGTAACAAATTTAAGGATGTTCAATTTGAACTGGTGATTTTTGGCAAGTTTTTAGAGTCGTGAGTGATCTAATTATAAATTACAATTTACTTGCATCAAAGCAAAGCAAAAAAATTAAACAAAACTGAAAACCGGCAGCATTGTACATTGGATGCAAAGAGGTACACCTTAAAAATCAAATAACTACAAAGCTTTAAATAGTCTACAGTAAAACGACATGCATCTTAAGCTCCACTAGCCACAGCTAGCCACAAACTTGACAATCCATAGATTCAACCTACTATTGCAGAAGAGCTCAAATGCTATTATCTGTTGTTATCTACGAAGAGATATCTACAAATCTAGCGTGTACTTTCATCTCTATAGCAATATTAAGATTTGAAATACACCTATGCCTGTTCACTTTAATTCCACTCAATGCGAGTATTGTGTCACCTTAGCGAATAGACCCAGTTAGATGTGTATGTATTTCTAATATTTTGTCAATGCTTGCACTAGTAGTACTTATTTGGATTAACAAACTGTTATTGGACTTTATAAAATATTATTTTTTTTCCATGAAGACAACATATGATGGTATGTATACAACAGTTACATTTTATCAAGAAAATCCAGCACAAAAGATTTGAAGAACAAGAGCTAACATGGTTTTACTAGCACTTCAGCAAATGGGAGGTGGGTTCTGCAGTTGATGACTGAGCTAGTCCCCTTTACTGTTTTGTTATGTTTATGCAAATCGTCAATTGCATTTACATATCAGTGATTTGATCACTTCCTTTCCGTTAAAGTTAAACTTTAAATAATAAAAATCCATGTTTTCAAGAGATGGACTGTGTAGATGCTAATATGACATCTGGATCACAGTTAATAAACATAGGACAAAGACATACATTGAGTTTACATACATTGAGTTTAAGAGGTCAGGGCAGTTGTAGCAAATCATATTTAGAAGCTACGACAACTCCTTGACAAGCATAGGAAACTGAAATGATTTGAGAAGATATGACGTGGGAGTGATGATGTTGGGAGAGCTTTGTTTGATTAAAAGAATGAAACACTTACATATGATAGAGCTTGGCATGATCTTGTGTTATGTGACTTGTCTTGAATGGGAAAAGACAAGCTTCTTGTGTTATGTGACTTATCTTGAATGGGACAAGACAGGCTTACGTTTCTAAAATTTTCAGTAAAATGCATAGGTTCCGCAAACCATTAAAATTAAAAATTGAAATGTTTTTGTAGACAGTATACACAGCCACAATATTTGGAGTGTATATATCTTTGGATCAATTTTTAGGCCTTTTGCCCAGTGCAGCTACCCCAGCTGCTAAATATAAAACTTTTGGCATGGGAGGTTTTCATTAGAAAGATAATATAGTTGCTATATAGACAGCGACAACGTCGGTGGCACCAGGATGGGTTGTAGCAAAGGCGAAGGCACATCGATTTCTTATCAGTGCAAATAAGGTTTTCCATAAACCTCTCCTTGTATGAAAATGTGAAAAATATAGTGAAGATCAATAGAAATTAAACAGAAATCAGTACAGAAAATACAATGAACATCAATAAAATCAAACTGAACAATATTGAGAAAAAAGAAATCCACAGCTAGAGCTAGCCACAGACTTGACAATCCATAGATTCAACCTACTATTGCAGAAGAGCTCAAATGCTATTATCTCTGTTTATCTACGAAGAGATATCTAAAAATCTAGCATGTACTTTCATCTCTATAGCAATATTAAGATTTGAAATAATTGAAGATAATGTACATGTGATGTTGAACTCTGCAAGAGACGACCAGATAAGAGAAAAACTCTTAATAAAGTGAGATGTGAAGACTATACAGAGTTTGCTTTGCTTCTCTGCCAAGCAAGTTGCCATCTACATGAAAGATGTCTTGCAATATCAGAGAACATGTTTAGACAGTTTAGACACGGAATATATACAATGTAACCGGATATACTTTTAGATCCCTTATAGATTGGAGTTAAAGGGGAGATAAATTCTTCATAAAACTGTGATTGCTTTAGTCCTCGTGTAGATGTTCAGGGATTTCCGTGGATGCTAATAAAATTTCATTTCAGATAAATTTCCACCTTACCACCCATCACCTTTCAAGTAAAGAAGGCATGGATCCAATCAGCTTAATTGACATGACAAAATTGTAATAGAGTTATAAACCTATTTCCAGTCAACAATTCCTTTAAGGGCAAATAACGTCTTCAGCAGAAACACTCCTCTTGACTCTTGATATGGATACTAGGATTCATCTTTGTCATATCCTCGTCGGTCCTGGGTCAGTGGTCATTCAATACACTTCTTCAAGTATAACGATAAGTATTCTCTTACATTGAGAATGTCTGAAGATCGTTTGAGACGAAATGGTAATGGATCTCGCAATTATCAAAACATTCCTTTTTCTCCATCTTGGAATGATCATGAAAAGAAGTGGATGGAAATGGAGGGTGCGAGCCCTCTTTTCCATTGTTCATAATCTGCATAAATGGAAAGGAAATCGCCACAAATAAGAACCAGATATGAGATAAATAAAAAAAAAAAACACTATCTCTTGTGGACTAAGACGTGTACCCACGTCACAAGTTGCCTCAAAATCAATCACAACGAAGTACTGAAAATCTTGGAGTTGAAGTTCCTAGGCATTCCCTTGAGGATGCAGTTTGAAAGGTAGTTGCAGTTTAAAAGGTACATTCTGAAGACTGCTTCCTCGTGGCACCATGTAGTCCCAATTCCTTGACTAATAAGTCCCTGCTTCAATGTATGTGTTGGGTACGTATGAAAACTGAAAGCTTGTGGAAAGTACACAGGGGCATCTGGTACACTCATAGACATTGCCTTTATATAACCTTCATTGAAAGGTTGTACATATCCATGGGGATTTAGTACACTGTCAAAATCTGGTATGCCACATGATAACAAATCTCTCTCACTCTTTATTGCTATGCAAACTCCAACAGTGCCATGAAAGTTAAAACCTGCAATTCTATTTGGTGACCACATTATAGGAACCTCGTGGTTCCTTATAATTTGTTCCGCATTATCATGTAGAAAAAGTTAGAACACATCAGCTAGAAAAACGATTATTTAATAATGTATATTCCTAAGTCTAACCTAGTGACCTATCATATCTTTATGTTTAGGCTTGTAGATGGGAGTTTGGGTATCACATCCTTTTGATTTTTGTTAGTCTGCTTCTGTGGGCTGTTTTACATTCTCAACTTTGGATTTTGAAGGTGTTTGTTTGGCAATTCTTGCTTTCCTCAGAGTGGTACTTGGTCTGGCAATTAGAGAACTTTTGGCTTGTCTCTTACTCAAGCCTGGAAGACTTTGACTTATCCTTTTATATTTGTTTGCTCAAGGGATTCCTTTTGGATGTTTGCCATGTATACTCCATTAGGGAAATTTTGGGAGCTTTGGGATATGGATTACCAGGAAGTTCCGTAAATGCACAAAGTTTTGTGAAGGCATGAAGACTTCATTAACAGCAATAGGACATCTATATTCTTGGTAACATCTAAGGCCCATGAAAAATGAGCACCAATGAATTAGAATAAAATGGCTATTAGATAAAAATAAAAACAATACAACCCATAATCTCACAAAAGAAATAATAAAAAGAATTTGACTCTTGCAATACTTGCCAACTTCTGTTTTCCATTTTGACTGTAAATGAAGATTATAGAAGTGCTTAGAACCACTTATGTTGCATGCTTCAAGACATCCTAAATTAAAACCTAGGTTAACAAAGAAAATCCTCCATAAGCTGCATACATATGATAAGTAAGTGCCCTAAGTACTCTGGATGTAACAAATTTAAGGATGTTCAATTTGAACTGGTGATTTTTGGCATGTTTTTAAAGTCGTGAGTGATCTAATTATAAATTACAATTTACTTGCATCAAAGCAAAGCAAAAAAATTAAACAAAACTGAAAACGGCAGCATTGTACATTGGATGCAAAGAGGTACACCTTAAAAATCAAATAACTACAAAGCTTTAAATAGTCTACAGTAAAACGACATGCATCTTAAGCTCCACTAGCCACAGCTAGCCACAAACTTGACAATCCATAGATTCAACCTACTATTGCAAAAGAGCTCAAATGCTATTATCTGTTGTTATCTACGAAGAGATATCTACAAATCTAGCGTGTACTTTCATCTCTATAGCAATATTAAGATTTGAAATACACCTATGCCTGTTCACTTTAATTCCACTCAATGCGAGTATTGTGTCACCTTAGCGAATAGATCCAGTTAGATGTGTATGTATTTCTAATATTTTGTCAATGCTTGCACTAGTAGTACTTATTTGGATTAACAAACTGTTATTGGACTTTATAAAATATTATTTTTTTTCCATGAAGACAACATATGATGGTATGTATACAACAGTTACATTTTATCAAGAAAATCCAGCACAAAAGATTTGAAGAACAAGAGCTAACATGGTTTTACTAGCACTTCAGCAAATGGGAGGTGGGTTCTGCAGTTGATGACTGAGCTAGTCCCCTTTACTGTTTTGTTATGTTTATGCAAATCATCAATTGCATTTACATATCAGTGATTTGATCTCTTCCTTTCCGTTAAAGTTAAACTTTAAATAATAAAAATCCATGTTTTCAAGAGATGGACTGTGTAGATGCTAATATGACATCTGGATCACAGTTAATAAACATAGGACACAGACATACATTGAGTTTAAGAGGTCAGGGCAGTTGTAGCAAATCAGATTTAGAAGCTACGACAACTCCTTGACAAACATAGGAAACTGAAATGATTTGAGAAGATATGACGTGGGAGTGATGATGCTGGGAGATCTTTGTTTGATTAAAAGCATGAAACACTTACATATGATAGAGCTTGGCATGATCTTGTGCTGTGTGACTTGTCTTGAATGGGAAAAGACAAGCTTCTTGTGTTATGTGACTTGTCTTGAATGGGACAAGACAGGCTTACGTTTCTAGGTTCCGCAAACCGTTAAAATTAAAAATTGAAATGTTTTTGTAGACAGTATACACGGCCACAATATTTGGAGTGTATATATCTTTGGATCAATTTTCAGGCCTTTTGCCCAGTGCTACCCCAGCTGCTAAATATAAAACTTTGGGCATTGGAGGTTTTCATTAGAAAGATAATATAGTTGCTAGATAGACACCGACAACGTCGGTGGCACCAGGATGGGTTGTAGCAAAGGCGAAGGAACATCGATTTCTTATCCGTGCAAATAAGGTTTTCCACAAACCTCTCCTTGTATGAAAATGTGAAAAATATAGTGAAGATCAATAGAAATTAAACAGAAATCAATACAGAAAATACAATGAACATCAATAAAATCAAACTGAACAATATTGAGAAAAAAGAAATCCACATCACAGAGTGGCACTGGAGGGGAGTTCTTCACAGAGGAACGCCTTACTGCGTAAATATAAATATTCACACTTGTAACTGCGAATACCATCGATCTTAGGGCTTTTTTGTTTGTTTCTGTTTTCGTGCTCACCGTTTATACTCCACTTCCAGGCCAGCCCCCATGTTCAGAAGCTGATCACTTTTGTTGGGCCGAGCCAAGGTCAGGAAGGTGGGAGAGTATACGTAAAAATCCGTCCTATCGTCGATTGACATGCCTGTAACCACAACTTTCACCCCTGATTTGGTGCAAAGTGCTGGAACTGTACATCTTATCTGATTTGGTTCAACTCAATTAGCCAAAAGAATGATAATAAACGGTTCCCCCGAGAACATTTGAGGAGATTAGCGTAGGAATTCATATCATAATTGATTTGATGATTTCATTAAATGATCTAAATTTTAGCGTAGGAATTCATATCATAATTGATTTGATGATTTCATTAAATGATCTGAATTTATATCATTATTTTGAAAGCTAAAGCTAGATGCTCACTTTTGTTGGGCCGAGCCAAGGTCAGGAAGGTGGAAGAGTATACGTAAAAATCCGTCCTATCGTCGATTGACATGCCTGTAACCACAACTTTCACCCCTGATTTGGTGCAAAGTGCTGGATCTGTACATCTTATCTGATTTGGTTCAACTCAATTAGCCAAAAGAATGATAATAAATGGTTCCCCCGAGAACATTTGAGGAGATTAGCGTAGGAATTCATATCATAATTGATTTGATGATTTCATTAAATGATCTGAATTTTAGCATAGGAATTCATATCATAATTGATTTGATGATTTCATTAAATGATCTGAATTTATATCATTATTTTGAAAGCTAAAGCTAGATGATTGAAAATAAATATTTAAATAAAACCAATTCCATAACACACCTGATAGCATGCACCGCATCCTTTTCCGTCCCTATATATTTTGATACTTGCTGTGGCCACTGACTGCTTTCCACTGTTCATGAGATTTGTTGCATACGGTCCATACTGACATGATGCATCTAGAAACTTATACAGGTCAGGTCGTGATGAGATTTTGTGACTTTAAGTAAGGGGGCAACCATTTTAAATTTTATATAAAAAATAAAACGACATTCATAATTTGAAAGGTTAAAACAAAACTCATAATGAAATTTTACATCCCAAATTATTAATATCGGTGCATATTCTGCATTCATTCTCAAAACCGAATCCAAATATGAACGTGGCGAGATTCTCTATACATACATAACATTTGATCAGACCATTAACCACAGAAATTTTGATCAGACCTTGGCTTCTTACGGAGTAATTATTGAATGATTTCTGTTTTTTTTAACGGCAAAAGGGTATACGAATAAAAAGAAGAATCAGTAACCAGCATACCTCAACGAATGAATGAGCCGCAAGAACGTACGAAACCAACCATCAAATTGCACATTCGAATTCTTCCTATCTCATCGCACGTGTCATCTAATTTCCAAATTCACTGAACCATTTAAACATAGCTAAAAAAAAATTGAAAAAGAACATGGTGTCCTATTGATTGGCATGGATATATGGGAAGTCCATATATGGGAAGGTAAATCACATGGACATATACGAAGGTAAATCAGACAGAGAAAAAAAAACACAGAAACCAAAGCTTCATCTTTCTCATTGCCGAACCGTACTCGTCACCTGTTCCAAAATCAACCAACAAGAACTGCCCAAGAAAATAAAAGCATCATCTCTAAAGGTAAAGCTGTTGCGATTTCGAACAGCTGCACTGAAGAAAAGGGGTTTTGATGAAAATTCACTGTACAAATTTATTACAATAACATATCTGAATATATTATAAATTGAAAAACAAATTCATATCTTCACCTCCATTCACAATGGGTTACACAGAATTTATCTCTAACGACTCTTCTGCCCTCCATACATCCACAAAATACAAAATAAAATCGCAAGGGCAAAACAAGCATGCCTTCAGAATATGTAACTGCAGAGACTGAGAAATGGAATTAGAATGTTTTTTCCTTTCGAGGCTGTCGAAGAGTGAGCCAGAGAGACGAAACATCGTGGAATGTTGAACGGCCCAGTAACCAGTGTCACGGCTGGCATGGTTCAATTCAGATCAACCGTTAACGATTACCTGATCGTCTAACAACAAAATCGAATGGCACATATTTTTACACATAAGTAGTTTGGGTAGTTCATTTCATAGGGGAACGCCTTAAGGCGTAATTAAATTGTTGCATATATTTCCAAGCCACTGGCATATTAAATTGTTGCATAGGCTCAAGTTGAAGTTTAGAAGTTTAGATTTGTTTCTTGTATGCAGAAGATTTTCAAATTATTATTTTATTTTTATGTCAATTTGTTAATCAAGAATAGTAAATTAGACTAAAGATTTTTTTCTTTTTGAAACTCCAACCAGGAAAACATTTAAAAAGTAAAAAATTGTGTTTTTAACTATTTAGTCTCGTTTATTTGTGTTTTTTAAGATTTATACTCATGTAGGAAATTAAAGAAGACAACTATAATGACATGCAACTATGCAGGACAACAAGCGAATAAATATAATAATTCTCATTACTCTTCATTTAATTAAAAAAAAAAACTTTATCCAATTTAGAGGTAGTTTTCAAGTTTATAAAACTAAGTCTTTGCCTTTCAAATATTAAGGTTAACACATTTCTACAATTATGGTATTTTCTATAGTTTATGATCTCAGTTACTCTACTAACTTTTACATATTTTATGCTCAACAATTAATTAATTATAATGAAAAAAGAAATTATAATATGTAATTTTATTTTAATGTGTTCACTTTTTTCAATTTAATTTAATTTAATATTTTCTTTATAAACTATATTATTAATTTTTAATTAAATTAAATAAATTATATATATATATATATATATATATATAATATGTCTTTTCTATATAATTACATATATATAAAAACTTGTTATATTTTACCATTTTATAAAAACATAATTTATAATCTATATGGATCATTATTCACATATATTTATGATCAACTTGTATACTTATTCAATTAGCATACATTATAACCATTTAACATGTATATAAACTTATTATATTTTACCATTTTATAAACACATAATTTATAACCTATATGAATCATTATTCACATATATTTTTGAACAACTTATATACGTATTCAATTAGCATATATTATAACCATCTAACATGTATGAACTATTTTTAAGTGAAGTTGGGAAAAAATACTATATAATAATTTAGATACTCATTTTAAAAAAGCTAAAATGTATCCATAGACAATCATTCTAGCTATTAGTTTTCCACTTGGGGAACTAAACCAATAACATAAGTTTAGAATTTTACCATTGGGTATTCTATAGTATACCAAATCAAATGGATGTAAAACCAAAAACGAAAATAAACCATGAGTTCACAAAGATGACAATTATAACATTATCACAGAAATTCTCCTTGAATGATCTAGATCACTTCACCATCATTCAATTGGGGAGTCCATTGAAGTCATTTGATGTAGCTCACTGTCATTCTTCAAAGAGAATTCAAAGTTTGCCAATTTCATGGCTAGAATGGAGACCTTCCTAAGTCTATCAAAATTTTCCATTAATTTTTCCATGTAAATGGTCATTTCCTATTAAGAGTCTACATTATGTAGGTTTTAACCCCATACAGAAATTACTTGCATATGAATTCTAAAACACAAAAAATAAATAAGGCGAGAGCATAACACATAAAACACATATACACAAATATTTTCTGTTGGATCCCAAAATCGGGGCTACCAGCTTGATTTTTCATTTTGTTCCTTTCAGTGTTACAACGCATATTTATACATGCCGAAGCATCCAATACCATGGACCGAAAACCATCGCGTCCAAAACCATGTGCGAAAACCATGCACAAAACCATAGGTCGTTGTGAAAAGAATATAACACAACCCAACATTCTCCCACTTGTTGTTTTCTTTCCACAGGGGGCCACAAGAGAGCTTTGTCATTTATCCAGTCCTACAATGCCCATTGTTTCTCTACACCAAGAGAACTTCTCAAAGCTCACATATTTTGTCAATGCATCTGCAACATTCTTCAAAGTGCCCACCTTTACCAGTAACACCTTTTTGTCTTCTATCATATCCCTCACAAAGTGATACTGAACATCAATGTGCTTCGTCTTTGAATGATATACAGGGTTCTTTGCCAAGAAAATTGCACTTTGGCCATCACAGTCTATCCTTATAGCTCCCTGTACTGACCCCATACTTGAACACAATCTTTGCAACCAAACTTCTTCCTTGCTTGCATGAGTGGTTTCCATGTATTCTGCCTCTGTAGTTGATAGTGCCACTACAGATTTTTTCTTACTCATCCAACTAATTGCACCTCCAAATAGGTTAAACACATACCCACTTGTAGACTTTCTCTTATCCATATCTCTAGCCTAGTCTGCATCAACAAAGACACAAATATCCAACACTCTGTCCAATCCTGATCTTCCTTGGTAGCACAAACCATAATCACTAGTGCCATGCAAATAGCTGAAAACTCACTTCACTACTATCTAGTGCTCATTCCCTTGTTTTGACATAAACTTGCTCAATACTCCCACTGTATGTGTAATGTCTGATCTAGTACAAACCATTGCGTACATCAGGCTACCAACTGCACTTACGTATGGAACATGGGACATGTCCTCTTCCTCTTCTTGTGTCTTGGGACATTATTCAGCAGATAACTTCACACCTACAAGAATAGGAACCTTCACCGGTTTACTATCCTACATATTAAACCTCAGCAATATTATCTCGACATACTTCCTCTGGTTTTACCAGAGCTTCCTCTTTGCCTGATCGGTTTTAACTTCCATGCCCAAAATATAGTTTGTAGCACCAAGATCTTTCATGTCGAATTTGGAGGACAATTGGTTCTTCAAATCCTGGATAATTTCTTTGTCATAAGCAACATATCATCCACATACAAGACCAGATAAATAACATGGCCACATTAATTTAAAATACACACAGTGATCTGCTTTGTTTCTGGTGAATCCAAGTCCCTGTATAAATGTATCAAATTTCTGATACCACATCCTTAGTGACTGTTTTAACCCATACAAAGACTTTTTTAACTTGCATACCATTTCTTTCTTACCCTTCACCGCAAAGCCTTCAGGTTGCTTCATGTAGATTTCCTCATCTAGATCCCCTTGAAGAAATGTTGTCTTCACATCCATCTGTTCTACCTCAAAATGAAAAGCAGCAGCAACAGATAAAAGTAATCTAATAGAAATTACCTTGGCAACAGGAGAAAAAATATCACCAAAATCAATTCCCATCACCTGTGAATAACCTTTTTCCACCAACCGATCTTTGTATTTCTCCACCTTTCCTTTTGCATTTGTCTTCTTCTTGAACAGTCGTTTTCTACCAATGGGTTTTCTTCCAGCTGGCAACTCCGCCAGATCCTATGCCTCATTTTTGTGCAAAGATTCCATTTCATTAAGCATGGCCTCTTTCCAGATTTTTCCATCCTCTGAATCTACCGCTTTCTTCACAGTTCTGGGATCATCGTGAGTAATAGATAAAGCAAAATTTGAATAGAAAGCAGATGGACTATACCTTTCTGGCTGCCATCTTTCTCGAACTGATCTTCTCACACCCGAAGTTTGTGGCTCTTCATCTTATGATTCCTCCTCTATTGTAGAGTTAGATTCTTCCTCCTTATGCTCAAACTCTATCTTCTTAGGTTCCTTTGGTTGTAGTTCATGTTTAATAACATCTTTTACCTCTCTAAACACTACCTCTCAGTTGTACACAACCATCATTGTTACTGGGTTCCAAAGCTTATAACCCTTTAAACCATCCTTATACCCAATAAAGATTCACTTTTCAGATTTACTATCCAACTTGGTTCATTTCTCCTTTGGAACATGTACATATGCATCACATCCAAATACCCTCATATGTGAAAGATAGGGTTTCTTACTAGTCCATACCTCTTGTGGAGTCTTATCCTCCAACACTAATGAAGGTGATCTGTTGACCAGGTAACATGCTGTCTCCACCGCCTCTACCCAGAATTCCTGTCTTAACTCGGCACCATTGAGCATGATTCTTGCCATTTCCATCAATGTCTTGCTCATTCTTTCTGCAACTCCATTTTACTCGGGTGTGTATGGAGTAGTCTTCTGCCATGCTATAACACACTTCTTACAAAATTCTTCAAATTCCTTACTAGAAACCTCTCCACTGTTATCTATCCTAAACACCTTTATCTTCTTCTCTGTCTGGTTTTTCACTAGAGCCTTAAATTCTTTAAGCCTGTCAAAGACTTCAGATTTCTTCTTAAGGAAATATATCCATGTATTCCTTGAGAAGTCATCTATAAATGATACATAGTACATAGAATTACCTAGTGATGGAACCTTCACAGGTCCAAACACATCACTGTGCACAAGTTCTAATATATGTTTCCCCCTCTTACCACCAGAGGGGAAGCTCACCCGATTCTGCTTCCCATATACACAATTTTCACAGAATCAAAATCTAGAGAGCTATTAATCATACCTTCTACCATACCTTTACCATCAAGTATTTGAAGGCCCTTCTCTCCAATATGTCCAAGCCTTTGATGCCACAACATGGTCTTCTCTCCAGAGACCACTAGATTTTCTGCTCCACTTTCAGGAACCACAAAGCTGTTGCACCCATCAATAATAGTGCTACCTTGCAGCTTGTACAAAGTTCCAATCTAAACTCCATGCATCAATACCAGTGCTACTCGAAACATCTTGCAAGTATCCTTATTGAACACTATTCTTACACCTGCATCATCCAGCTTTCTTACAGAAATCAGATTTCTAGCCAATGTAGGAATATTCAGAACACTCGGAAGTGTTCTAACCCTTCCACCTTGCAACTTCAACTTTACTTTTCCGCGACCAACGATTCTAGCCTTCCTATCATCCTCTAAGAAGACATCACCACCATTTTATTTCTCATACTCACAGAACCACTCTCTATGGGGAGTGAAGCGAAAGGATGCACCTAAGTCAATCAACCATGCCTCATGATCTACATGTGTACTTGAAGAATCCAAGTATACGTCCCCACCTTCATCTGAGGTGGTTTTTGCCTTTGCAGAAGGAGCATCATCAGATCCCTTTCCTTTATCAAGAGCTTTAGATTTACAATCCCTTTTGTAGTGCCCTTCCTTTCCACATTTCCAGCACACTACCTTTACAGGTTTTCTTGGAGATTTAGATCTCCCTCTAGATTTAGATCTACCACTCAATGAATTATTTTTGTTTCTGTTCTGGGACCGTCCTCATATAGACAGGCATCACCATTCTGGCTCTCCATTTTTTTACATCTCATCTCCCCTATAAGCAAGGATGAGAATATTTCATCAAACTACAAGGCAGTTGTATTACTACCTATTGCAATAACCAAACTGTCCCATGAATCTGGTAGAGAACACAAAAAACTGATGCACTTATATTCATCTGAAATTTTAATATCAACAGATAATAACTAACTTACCATAGTATTAAATGCATTCAAATGCTCTATCACCGAGTCTCCATCTTTCATCCTCAGGTTATACAACGTTTTCCATAGGAACAGTTTATTCACTAGAGACCTAGATTGGTACAAAGTCCCTAACTTGCCCCATAAAGCCTTCACCGTAGCTTCCCCTGATACATTCAAAAATACTAAATCTGAGACACATAATCGTATTATGCTCTTTGCCTTCCGATCCAAGTTCTTCCATTCTTCATCAGACACTCCCGTTGATTTAGTACCTAGATCTACCATAATCCACTGATCTTTATCCACCAATAGATCCTCCATCTTGAGTTTCCACAACTCGAAATTCTAACCATTAAATTTCTTGATCTTTATCTTTCCACTTCTCGCCATCTTCATTCACCACCAGAATCAATCTTGCATATCTCCCATTGAATAGGGTCTACCACAGGCCCGAGCAAAACCTCTCAGCAACAAAGGCATCCCCTTGAAGCCAAAACAGCTCCGATACCGAATGTAGGTTTTAACCCTATACAGAAATTACTTGCATACGAATTCTAAAACACAAAAAAAAAACAATGCGAGAGCATAACACATAAAACACATATACACAGAGATTTTCCCCTGGATTTCAAAACTAGGACTACCAGCTTGATTTTTCATTATGTTCCTTTCAATGTTACAATACATATTTATACATGTTGAAGCATCCATTACCATGGACCGAAAACCATCGCGTCCAAAACCATGTGTGAAAATCATGCACAAAACCATAGGTAGGTCTGCCCAACCCAATATAGGGTCCAAAAAACAAAATTTCCTGGGGCGCTGCCCTGGACCCCATAGAGGGGGGTTACCTGCACCCCTCAAACCCCCTGTGGCCCACCCCCCCTATGCAATCGACGTAATGAAAGGGGGGCTTCTTCCCCCCCTCTAACCCGTTGTTAACTACACGGGCTAGTCGTGGAAAGAATATAACACAACCCAACACATAGTCAGTAAGAACTTCTCCCATGAGAATTTTAATATGCTAGTAAAGATTAATGGTTCTCATGTAAGAGGAGGTGCTTACTCTCGTAGGGTTTCCTAGGTTGAGTATCCATTTAGTGTTTTCACAGTCCACTTGCCTCTCTGGGAGAAACCTTTTGGCTTCTCATACTTTTTCTTTCAGATCAAGTATTACTCTTTGGACTACTCCCGAGATTGTGTCTGGTCATAGTAGCTCAAGTTGTTGACTAGGATTTGGTTTGGCCAATAGAGGGGGAAGCAAGAATAGGAGCAAGGGTGGGATTGAGTTGTGCTTTTCTACCTCCATGGTGAGAAGAGGAGAGACAACATCTTTCCATGAACTAGGGACACCAAGGAGGGGATGAATTGAGTCTAGGATCCTAGGGAGGGAAGGTGAAATCAAAGATAGAGTTTAGATAGGGAGGAGAGGTGAAAGAGAGATAGTAGGAACTCTAGGAGTGGTGGCAAGGAGGGTGACTAGGAGGCTAGAGAAGAATAACCAAACTTAACAATGAGAAGGGCACTCTTGACAAAGAGAAACATTGGAAGTAGGGGATAAAATCAACGGCAAAAAACCTCAAATTAAATTCATGAAAAAAACACCTCCTAAAATTAAAAGCCCTAGAGAGGGGATAAATATCTAGAATATGATTAATCCACAACTCCTGTAGAACACTGATAGAAACATGTCTACAAATAAAAGGTTTTACAAAACAAAAATTACAATTATAGTAAACATGAGACTCCTTCATCATTTTCACAATGACTTAGAGGTGGTGTACCCTAGAGTGAGTATTTTCTAACTGAAAAATATCGTCAATCCTATCTGCAACAATAATTTTAATGCAAGATTGACATTGACTTTCCTTCCTTCCAAACCTATAATATTTGAAAAATGGCATTATTATAAAATGCTAGGAGTGCCAACGAGAAATAGTGGCATGGAACACAATAAACTGCAATGAGAGCTTCAACCTTCCCTTCGCTATTTCCATCACTCCATCCTCTATCAGGATCTGCTATTGCCTCCCCATTAATCACCATAATCATTGCTTGAGTGCTTTTGCATTCATAATTCAGAACAAATTGTCCTTCACTGGACTCCCATGTAATGAAGGTTATCATTACAATGCCTTCCCACGAACTAACCAAATTACCATGTAGGTGTAGTTGTATGCTAGGCCATGCATAGTGCAATTTGATGGGTGGCCTACCACCCATATTAAATAGATTCCCATCATGTCAATGCAAGGAGGTTGCCCCACTAGATGTGCACCCACATTGGGGATTTTTGTCCATTTCTGCAATTTCTTTGCATATGGTTCTTAGTGCGTCAAGAAGAGGATGAAGCCAATTTTTTTTGCAACATATCTTCTTTATAGTGCAGACCTTCATTGGCTAGTTTATCTTCCAACTTATTTCTAGTTTTTTTTATATGTGATAGTATAGGGGCTACTATTACTTTTAAGAGGACTTTAATTCTAGTTAATCCTGCCATTAGTTTCTAGTTATTAGAGACCTTGGCGATGTTCGATCCATTCTGTAGTTTCTTTTCATCATTAGGACAACAGTTCTAGAACCCCCTTTAATTAAAATTTTTGATAATCAAGAAGTTTGGCTATTATTGGGCCTTGCTCCAGGGATGAGAGTTCTATCACATTATTAGTGTCAGTGCCTCGATTTCCCACATAAATGTGAATAATTTATCTATTATCATCTCTAAATACCCCTCCAAAACGAGAAAGGGAAAAATTACCCCTAGAGGCCACGCCAAACTTTAATTTTAAGAAGAAAAGGTGATTGTCACATTATAAATTCTAGGATAATTTTCCATCCTCTATTCACTATAACACTTGTAAAAGGTCTAAAGTTCCATTCTTCAAGTGTTGAATGCATATTGGTTCTATTCCAGTTTGATTGATTGAAAATTATGTCCAATCCATCATATTTCTAATGAAAATATATAATTGTTAAGTAGATGCTCAATCGTTTCTATGCTTTCCCAACAAAGGCTACATCTAGGTAGACCTTGAAAACCATTTTTTCGCAGATTTCCCAGGTTTCTTTGTTTTGGCATGAGAAACTGAAGGACGAGGGTCATGTTGGGCCATAGTTTGGATTCCCATAGCTTTTTCCATTTACTTTTGGTGGGGTTTCCTTTTCTACCAACTAGTAATTTGTAAGCCTCCTTTAAGATGAAAGATCCTTTAGTCCAATGACCCTATGATATGATATCTTTCCTAGATTTGATTTTAATCATTTTTTTGCTATCTAATTTGTGATGGCTTCCTATGTTTATAATCTTATGTTCATTGGCCAGCGTGTGCACTTCCCCCATTTCCTCCATTGTTGTTGAGATTGAGGTTGTGTTTAATGTTGTTGGACCAATACTCCATATCGTGATATCAAACAAAGTTTTAACTCATTCAACTCTCTTTTTTCCAATTTGGGCCATTTCTATTAGGAATCCTCCCAAAAGAGGGCTAAATTTCTATCCCTAATTTCCCAAAAATTTGTGAGATTGAATCAGGTGTTTATTATGATAGGATGAATTCCAAAGATGAGACCCCTTAATTCCAACCCCATCTAAATTAGAAAATTGTTGTCTATTATCGGCATGTATTTTTCCTTCCATACTTTTCTCCCTAAAGCTTTTGGGTTTTTAAGCCACAACCACCAATTTTTGCCTCCTAGTGATTGAATGATGATTTTAGGGTCTTTCAGGGAAACCCTTAACTCGATTGTTGGTTATCAAAACCTTCTTACATGGCTACTCGAGCCCACCTATCTATCTCTATTTGCATATAAGGGCGTAAGGTTATTTATCAAGATTAATTATTAAAAAAAAACTCAGCAAACTGGATGGTACATAATTGGAATATACAACTGTGATTCTTGTAGCAACTAAGACAATATGATTCAAGAAACATTTTAGCATGGATCTATAAGTTAGTCCTTTCCTGTAGTGTCGTGTTGTTGTAAGAATGGGTCTATAGTTCTAACCATGGTTATGAGTTGAAAATAACTACCTTATGCTCAAAATGATGCTTCATAATCTCAATCACCAAGGAAAACACCTCTAATTGATAAAATATTATATTTTAGGAATCTTGTAAAAATGAGTGGTTTATCATGGGACATTATGATACTTTTAGTAAAAATGATGGGTATTTGTATCTTATTAATGGCCAGAGAAGCATAAAAAGGACCTTAGAAATTTACCAAATCTTTTAGGGATTAAGCATGATGAAAAATGAATTGAAACACAACATAGGACCTTTCTATGAGATCTTTGGCCTTTAAGTGGGAAGTGGCTACCATTAATTGGTTTTGGGTAGTAGTGAGGAGTGTAGGGGCTTCAACCATGGTTGAAAAGGAAAACATGATTCTTACACAGGAAAATGAAAATTATAGGCTTTATGCATTGTGATCAAGGTTTCCAACCACACCACATGCATTCTCTCTAGTATCCTTGACCCCAACTGGTATTTTAGGTACCATTTGTTAGTTTTACATAATGGCGATGGGCCTAATGGCCTTCACTATGCATGGCTATGAATTTATGTAATTGGGATATATATTCAAAAATAATGTTGACTTCTTTAATTTTAGCTTTAGATTGACAAACCTATTGGATCAACTCACATAAATAAACACACATCCATTTTTCCAACTCCTTATTCTTATCTTTGTTTTCAATAACATATAAAATATTAGTTAGATATTCACTAACTAGATCACAAGGGTTTATAAATATTTATATTTAGATTTTTAAAATATACATTATTTAAGGAAAAAATATTGTTTTGTATTTTTTAATGATTTTTGTTTCTACATATATCATAGTTTTTAAATACATAAGTCTTATTTTATTTCCCCCACAATTTTTTATTTCCTTTCCCATCTAGAAAACAAGTTATATGATGCACAACTACGCACATAAATCTACAAACTTGAAAAATAATTGCTTATGTTAAGACTCTCCAACTTGATCTTAACAGTTGACTTCCTAATTTCAAGACATCAATGACTTTATTAACTTTTCAAAATGTAAAATTAACATTGAAAAATATGGAATGTAGTGGTGCATAGGAAGCAAATATTACCTACATTTATACAAATTTGGTTCAAGAGAATACATCATTTATATACTAAATAAATGTCTTAATGTGAATATATGCATTGCATTCTAGAGGGAAAGTAACACTTTTCTATTAGAAAAATGTAGAATTTTCTTTTACCAATTTTCCATGAATTAAAGTTGTATATTATGAAATCTAACGTGATTCTCTATATTTAATATTTGTTACCATCTTCTAATAACTTGATCATGTACCTCTAATAATTTCTATTGGTCAAATAATTTTTTATTTCTTTTTTGGATTTCCATTACAACCAATATTACAGGAAAGAAGCATGAGTTTGCAGTAGCTTAAATACTATAAAATCATTTTGTAACTTTTAAGGGATGAGATAATGAAAATTGGATATGATCGTCTCAAAGAAATTTATCTAATCCAAAAAAAAAAAAAAAATCATTCTTTAGTTGTTACCTGCCTTATTATTCCTACTTTAATTTTGTATCTTTCGTTCCAATAAAAAATGACTTTTTATATCGAATATTACACACCAAATAGTAGAAAAAGTATAACAATTCAAATAATGAGGTGAAAACTAATAACGAATATTATTACATTTGTATCAATAAAAGTTTCGACTTTTACCAAGATTCAAGATGTTTATTTTTTGTTTATACTTTCCTAATAATTATTCATTAATAATCTAATTTAACACAAAATAATGTAATTATAGGAAAAATTGATTGGAATTGAGGGAGTGGGCTCTAGGCAGCTAACCCTAGTTGTTTCGACCTCTATTCATACCACCCTTTCCAATTTTCCATTCTTTCGCCCTCTTCTTGCAAGTGCAGATCCTAGTTTGTGGTGCCTTCTGCATTCAGTGTTGGATGAGTTCAGCTGTTGTGGTTTGTTATTTTAATTTTCTCGGTTTGTCTTTGTAAAATGTTTGCGTGGTTCACTTGGAAGAGTCGAGGGGGAGTAGGGCTGGGAGGAATCGTTTGTTTGGGAATATTTTTCATGCCTCTTCAATCCACAAATTTTTTTCGACAATTGGAGCTAGCCAATTATGTGGCAGGATCTGGTTTTTTGTCAGTCTTCTTCTGCTTCAACACAAGATTTTTGCATTTATCGGTGTTCCTTTGTCTTCATCCTAGTCTCTTTTCTTATTCTTGGAAGAGATGCTTCACAACCTCTTCTTGCCACTTCCCAAGTTTTCTCCGGGTCTCGAAGTCTCTGCTCGTTGCAATGTTTTTGGCAAGGGATCTCTTTAGGTTTTTTGTAGCCCAAATTTTTCTCTAAGCCCTAGTTCAGGATCTCTATACTGAGCTATCCAGGTGGCTTGGGCCCATATCTTATTTATTTTTTGCTAATGGGTTTTCTGCCACTTTTTCGTTATTTCTCCATGGTGTGGGTTTTTTTCCCAACCTTTGTTTCCTATTAGTTTATATCCAGTGTCGGTTAGTTTTTATGTTATTTTTTGCCCCCATATGGGTGTTATTCTAGCCTGTGTGCCCTACCTCTATTTTTGGTTGAGCATGCATGCCCAATTCATTTTGAATCTTTCTACTAAATGGTTTGGGGCTTTTTGACCCCAGGGTTTCATACCCTGATCCTTCTTTTTCGAATGATTGCCTTTGTAACAAACACGTTTTCAATTATGATTCCATACACATAAGGTGTGTCTACATAATTTACTTTTATTCCTTGTTTACATAATAAAATTATGATTTTTTTCTCTAAAAAAAACACAAACTAATGTAATATCAAAGTTTTATTCTTTATTATTATTTTTTTTAAGTTTTATATTTATATTAATTTTATATTTTATATGATTCTTTTAGAAATCAACAATTTTGATTTTGTAGTTATTCAATCAATATTATTCAAAATTTATTTGGTTGTAATTTTCATTTTCATAAAAAAATTAATTAAGTGTATTAATTTTGGTACAATCTATCCCTAATGGGGTGACTATCAAGGCAAAGAGGAAGGGGGTGGTGTGTGGATTTCCACCTACCCACTAGACTAGTAGGTTGGGGGACATTGCAACATGCCCCCAACAATTGTAATCGATATAAAAATGTTATTAACGCTCCTCGTGAGTAGAAAATTGAGAAGATGTTTGGGGAATGAGGTAGATGACACTAAATGTATGACGAGGGGGGTGCCCATAATGACACACATTCTTGTGTTGATTCACGTGCCTGGCTCAATAGTCCATAACAACTGGGAAGATAGTTTGGTTTCATGTCTGATATCCATCGATAGAAGATGGGTATGAGGATATAAGTGGTAACATGTTGAGTAGTCGAGGAAAAAATTGTAGAGTGAAGGGTATCTTTGCATTACATTTTGCTCCACCAAGGGAGAAATGTGAGTGTCACTAGTTAGGAATTGTAGTTTTTGCAAGTTCCATTTCTATCTCATAGATTGAATTCATGAATCACCACATTAAATGGATGAAGAGTAGATTGCCAACCTCCTAGATGGAAAAGTTGGAAATAATTCTGATTTTTTTTGTTCAACTCAGGAAATTATGATTGATCCTCACTATTTTCACTTCATGTAATAATTATCCTCATGATTGGAGTCCTCCTTCTAGTTATGTCTTATGTCTATTCAATTTAGAAGTTATTTTGGGCCCCTAAATTTTATTGTTCATCTTCTGGTGCTTTGTAATTGGAGGTGCTTCTGGAGGCTGCAAAGTCCTTGAACCTATGTTAATCATAGGCATATCTATCCTAAAGTTTCTCGGGGTTCTTTTAATCTCGGGTACTAGTGTTCTCCTGTTGATGTAGTGAATATAACCAAGACTCAAGGCCATTGGATATGGTTTGAGAGTGACCTTGGTAAATGGTGGTATATGTTATTATGAGACATTTTGGGTTTTCACTAGTCCAATAACTTTCACGTATCAACATATTTTCAATGGTAGTTGTATCTTTTATTTTCAATCTTCTCTTTGGTGTCTGCCTAGTTTAACTAATGGCTTTGTGAACTTGTTGTTGCATGGAAATGAGGACTTAGCAAGGGTGGAGTATTGAAGTTAGAAGGGGGGGTGTTTGCTGAGCTGGAAAGGATGCCTCACCTGTGGCATTTCAGGCTATTTGCCTCAGAGCTTTTGGTCAGTCCAAGGTGAGGTGGCTCTGTGTTAGAGAGATTCTTTTTTACCATAGTAGACTGTGTTCCATAGCCTAGGCTCCAGGTGTTTCCCTCGCCATGCCTAGACAAAGAGCACAAGTAAGTTGAGAGGATGCTTATTATGAGGAACGTTCCAGTAGAGGAAATATATGTCTACATCACTGAACTAACAATTTCACAACAAAATATAGGGAGTAGATCCATGTTCATGTGTAAGAGGAAATGGCTTAGTCCAAAGGGAAATCCTCTTCCCACAAAACTTCCCTCTCAGATACTAATGTTTTTGCAAAATGGAAAGATTGAATCCCTGATACAGGACATATGTGAGGAAGATTTAATCAATATATGCAGACAATAGACTTTAATTAGAAAAATGAATTTCCTGTAGGGATGTACTCTATTAGATTGCCTTGAGTTTCAAAAGGATTTACTACAATCCTTGGATCACATGCATGGAAACTTAAAGATTATCATAGTAGGACGAAGAATATGGATCACAGGTTGGCAAGCATAGAACATCATCTCAACATTCAACCGACAACTAATAGACCTCTTGCAGATCCAAGAACTCCTATCTGAATGATAGGCTCTGATTATGATCCCCTTACTTGACTGTGTTATGATTGTGCCTCATGGTCCCATGTTATTTGTTGGCTTTTTGCAAGGCAATATATGCTACTATCTTGATTTAAGCTTGTTTAATGATGTTTAAATCTATTTCGAGTTATCTAGCTTCTGGCTTGTTGCTTTGAAGAGTACATTTTTTTGTCATGATTTAATCTCCCTTGTCATAGATCAGTATGAGTTATTGTAATCTTTCACATAATCTCTAATTTCCAAAGTTAAAAGAATTCTCTCCACAAAATAAAAAATAAAAAAACAAAAATTAGTACAATCTAAAATAATTCATTTCATTTATTTTTATAATGATAAATTGAAAATAATTCAAAACATTATTCTTAGTTAATCTATAATTGAAAATGAACTACTTACATTAAGTTATTTTGGTGACAATATATAAATTCAAATAAATACATTTAACTTAAATTGATCAAATATTTATATAAATTCATTTTTTCTAATTTATTTATCTTAATAAATAATTGATAACTAAAACTTAAAATGAATTATAATACAATATATTGATTTTATAATTTAAATTAAGTTATTCATATTAAATTAATTTGATAAATATAAATCTAAATATTTATATCGTAATTTTTTATATTTATTTAATTTTCATAAATATTTTATAAATTAAAAGTTAAAATAAATTTAAATTGATTTAGGTGAATTATAATGCATAGATTTATGTATAAATTACAAATTTAATATTTATAAAATAATAATATATAATATATATTTTTATTTTATTAAAAAGAAAAATGAGAAATATGTGTTATAGAAATTTTAAATTTAATTAAAACATACAAATCCATGTTATTATTTTATAATTATTTATTTCAGTTTTTTTTAATAGAAAAATAGTAAAGTTTTTTGTGTAAGTCAGATAGATATATTATGAAACAAAAATATTGTACAAAAAATCTGCAGTGGCAGATCGAGACCTGATGAAGACAGTACAAAAGACACAAGACACCAGCCCTAAGACAACCAGAAACTATGATATTTCAAAAAGCTAACCGCACACCGCGCAGGGTGGCCTTATCCCTTTATCTCCTACGCATATCTATAACATAGATAATTCTTGAACTGCATCACTGTAACTGGTACACTATCAGGATAAGACAAAATTACAGTTCAAGACATCAGACAGACACCAGACAAAAGCCATAAAGGCCTACAGAAACAGACAACAGACAAAGCCAGAGAGATGGCACAAACATGACAACAGACAAGGCCGAAGAGATGGCACCAACAAACCCGATTCACTGCGGGGGCATTCCGAATCTACTTGCAATGTCCAAACCTTGTTCCAAGACATGCCTGTCCACTCTTTCCAGCAGGGATCGGTAGTTGTGAATTTCCTTCGGCGGTGCTTGCTGCTTGCTATCAGAGCTCGGTGGATCCGGACATATGGTCTTCCGGAGAATTTGAATAAGCAGAGTTAATTTCTTATTGACAGTTTCCGCCACATCATGCACAGCTGAAATTTTATTGTCCAACGCTCCGCAAATCTCCATCAGACTATTTAGTTGGGCTTCAGATATATGGTTTTCCCCTTGAGAATTCTGGTTCCCAGCTTCCATGGAATCCAGAGCTTTCGCCAAAAGGGTCTTGATCCGCCAGCTTTCTACTTGTGTGCGCACGAATTGAGTGGCCCGCCTGGATGCAGTGCCTGGGTCGATTAACCAATCTACCTCCCTTGCGATTTCCTCCTCATTGCGCGGCTGTTCCTCCTCCTTTACCGCAGCCTCCATCTCCGCAATTCTTCATTTGTTTCTTGTAGTTGTTCGAGTTTCATATGCGCTCCTTGCAGCCCGGAGCTCCTGGTTTGCGCTGATGCTCCGACAATTCCCAGTATCCATATCGTCCCTGTTACCCGTCGCTTGAATAGCAGCTCGGACTCGAGAACAATTGTAACCCAAAGTAATGCCTTTAGAAGGAGTGAATGAAACGTTGCTCCAGCAGTTAGTTAAATAACTCTTCGCCATGAGGTTTCCCACGCTATGCCTCGCCTCCCGAAACATCGTGGGAGTACTGCTATCATAGTTCCTGTGGGTGGTCGTGAAAGCTGCGTGATGTCGCCTGCTATACAAATAAATGTTGCTCATGCCTTGATGAATATACTCGTGCCAAATGTCGATCCTGCTGAGGGGGCAGCTGTAGTAGTCCCTTCAAAATATCCACTTGAAGATGTGATTTCTGTGCACCCTTTGTTGCCATAAATGCATACATCTAGCTTGTCGTTTCGATTTGTGCCAACCTTCGACACTCATATCGTCTCCCGAGTATTTCATCATGAGGGACCGATATAGTCTGCCGCTTTCCGGTTAAGCCCGGTTTAAATTGCCCACGTCCTCTCTTGCCAGCTGTAGGCATCTCTCCTTAAGGTGAGGACAGTCCACTTGCTGCCAACATGTGTCCCATCCCCTGTCTTGGTTGTCAATACTGTAGTTTTCCAAGTAATCAGCTAGCCCATTTGCCTTATGCCTGACCGATTGAAAGACTAAACCTTTCATTTCGCCGATTAATTTTGCAATGTTCTCCGTCACCTTGGCGAGCCTCCAGTGTCTCATGGATTTGCATGCCTGAGTGCCTCCCTGAATTCTCTTTACGACCAAGATAACCAGGGATGAGTCGCCTTCTACCACTTCATTTCGTGTCGGTAGATTCCTTAGAATTTTCAATCCTTGTTCTAACGCCGCGAACTCCATCTCATTTTTCGTGCCTTCCCCCAACTCTCTACAATAAATATGCACAATTTCTCCATTCTGGTCTCTGATAACACCTCCAATGCCAACTATCCCGGGGTTGCCTCTAGAGGCACCATCAAAATTCAGCTTCAAACCTCCCGCTGGCGGACAAGTCCATCTATCGGCCTCTGAGTTTGGTTGTTGCTGGTGTCTCGGCGTTGCGAAGCTGTGGTTGATTTCCAGTTGAAAGCACTTCAAGATTTGTAAGTCTCGATCCGAAGGCTTTTCGTTGGGATCTGTCTTGCACTTTGTCTGAATCAATTGTTTAATATTTGTAAGAATGGTTGCTTTTGAATGCTCAATACTCCTGTTTCCATCCTGAAATACCCTCCTATTATGCTCTTTCCATATTGTACACAGTACAAAGCCTGGCATGGCTTTCCATATGTTATTGACTCTCTGGGTTTTGGAAAAATTGTTTTGCCAGTTTAAAATCATGTTTTGGATGGACTCTCGGTCTCGGTCTGATTTCCGCATGATTCCCTCCATCCAGTTCCATAGATGGTTTGCCCAATCACACGAATTAAATAGGTGGTTTATGGTTTCTTCTTCACCTGAACACATCGGGCATCTGGAAGGCCCTACGAACCCTTTCCTTCATAGATTGTCCCATGTCAGGGTTTTGTTCCGCATTAGTAACCATAAAAAGGTCTTAATTTTCGGCCAAAATAAGTTGTCCCACACTTTGTTGCACCAGGGCGTTGCTTCCTCCTCTTCTGCCTTTACTAACAGTTCCCTCGCTTATTTCAAAGAGAAATTCCCATTTCCTGTCATACCCCATCTGAGCTGATCCTATTCCTCTGTTTTACTTATCCTTCTCTTACGAATCTGACTGTTGAGTTGTTTTATGCTTTCATTTCCCTCAATATTGTTATCAGCGGTGAGGTGTGTCCATTCTCTCCAGTTTGCATCTTTGCTGCTCAAGTCCCAGTAATGGCAGACTTTGCTTCTGCCTTCGAGCTGGCTGAACTGTTTGAGATGTGCTAACTCTGGGGTGTCTAATTTGGGAATTGGTGCCATGCATCTTACCAAAATAGGGCTAGCCTACCATTGCGTATTTCCCAAAAGCTATTTTCCTGCACTAGGCTGCGGTTTTGTCTTGCAAGATTCCATATGGGCGAGCCCTCTGGAACCTCCTGCACTCTTATGAGATCCTGATGATTGTAGTTAGGGAAGTACTTGTGTTTCCAATGTCTGGCCCATGGCAGATTGGGCTCTTTGATCCATCTCCGCCATAGCTTTGCTCCACAAGTTATGCTGATCACCGCAGGATCCACAAGATTTAGTCCCCCCAAATATTTCGGCTTCAATAATTTGTTCCAGGCTACTAACGCCCATTTTCTCTTGTCCCCATTCCCACTCCATAAAAACGATCTCTGTATCGCTCTGATTTGTTGAAGAATCCCTTTGGGGGCCGGTAGCATGGATAATAAGTACTGCGGTATAGACTGTAACACAACCTTTATAAGGATTAATCTTCCTGCAAAGTTAAGCGCCCTGTGTGTCCAGTGTTTGCATCTGTTTTCCATATTGGCTATGATCTTTTCCCAGTGCACTTTCTGCCAAGGCCTCAAAGTAAGGGGAGCTCCTAAATATCTCGAAGGTAAACTGCCTATTCGGAAGCCTAGAAGATGAGAGAGGCGAGCTTGAATAGACGATGAGTGTTGAAGAAGAAGATTGTAGATTTGGAGAAGTTGATTTCCATCCCTGAGGCTCTGCTAAAGAGATCTAAGATTTCCTTGAATGCTAAGGCCTCTTTCACTGTGGGGCTGCCATGTAACATAGTGTCGTCCACGAACTGTTGATGAGTAGTAGCAGGAATAGTTGGGATTGGTTGAAGACCTTTAATTGCCCCTTCATCTTTCTTCTTGGCTATAGTTCTGCTGAGACCCTCCATGAGGATAACGAATAGGAAAGGGGATAAAGGATTGCCCTATCTTATTCCTCGCGAAGGTGAGAATGGTTCAGATGGGGCCCCATTGACTAAGATCGAGAATCTCGCGAATTTGATGAGGGCCAGAACCAAGTTAACCCAATGCCTGTTGAAACCGAAAGCATTCAAAATTGCTTCGAGGTATTTCCAGCTCACTTTGTCATAAGCTTTTGATAAATCCAGTTGAATTAGCATCCCTGCTTTTTTCCCCGAATGTAGAGTTTGGATCATCTCTTGAGCAAGGATAATGTTGTCTAATATCTGCCTTCCCTCTACATAACCCGATTGCTCTTCCAAGATGATCCCCGGGAGAATGGGCTTTAGCCTATTGGCAATAAATTTTGAAATTATTTTATAGATAACATTACAGAGAGCAATATGTCTGAACTTTTCAGGTGTATTAGCTTCCTCTACCTTTGGAATTAGCGCTATGAAGGTCGAATTAATGGATTTGAGAATGGTTCCAGAATGCCTGGAGTCCTCTACTGTTGGACACCTAATCCTAAAGGGTTAGTGTGGAAGCCGAAAAGACTAAGCAGTCCAAGAGACCTTTGGATCTGAAACCCAAGAGTCATATGTTGTACTATAAATGTATATCTGATCTTAATAAAAAATGAACTGAATGTTTTATCTTTCACATTGTTTTCCTATCCATGTGTGTTTAACATGGTATCAGAGCCGCTTGTTTTCTGTGGCCTGTTATGTGCATGTCAGTCCTGCACCTCTGCTCATAATTTTGCCCATAATTTTGTGCTGACCTGATTCGAAACGCCCCTCTGTCCATGCGCTGCTCTGCCTGTGCCTGGCGCAGAAAGAATCAATGCCTGGCCCTGCCTAAACGTTCGCATTCTCCTGAGCGCTGTATCTGTCCTCTCTGCCTCTGTCGTTCTGGCCACTGACATGCTGCGACTGTTCGACCTGCTACAAACACTGTGTGTGTCATAGACGTTTTATATTCTCTGTTCCCAAACGGTTGTGCAATATACCGCCATTTCTCAGCACCTCAACATCGGCGACTGTGTTGATCAAGCAATCCATCACGTCCACATAGCACATCAGCGGTTTCGTTTCCTTTTTGCAGACGAATGCCACCATATTTCTCATAACAGCATCTGTTCTGTCGTCCATTTCAATTGTGGGAAAGTGAAATTGTGCAGAAGATTGGGTTTGGATCCTTGCTCGCGGAACTCCTGCTATTCTCTTGCCATTATACGCTGTCCGTTTGCGTTATATCCATCTGTGCATTTGCTGCACGGCTGAGGAGATTTTGAAATGGTCTTTGAAAGCGTTTGTATATGAAATATTCTGTGAAAATCCAAGAAGATAAGGGGAATTCGGTGTTTTGGGTTTTAGAGAGACGAAGAATGTACCTTGTGAAAGCTCCCCTCTGGGTTTCGCCAATGATGACGAAGATGAAGGAACTGTCGTTGCTGCCAGGAATAACCCCGTCACCATTGCCATCGTCTGAATTGTTCGAGAACTGTGTATTCCCTCTTGAGCTGCTGCCACAGCAATCTGAATGTAAGAAGAGCCCTTATCCCTTATTCCGGTAGATGTAGTCCGAGAAAAAGTAAATGATGATATGAATATTCTTGAGGGTGAGGTCTAGTTATGGAGGTGGTCTTCTGAGGAGATTTTGCGCCTAAATTTCCAAAATTTTGGCAAAAGGTCTGTGCAAGGCGACGTCTCCATCATATCTTTCTCGTCCGGGGCATTTTCATGAATAATTTTTTGTGATAAGAGCCACACTGTGAACCAAGATCATTGCATATCAAATTCACAGGACATTGTGATTCCGTGGATGTATCATTGCTTTATCTGCCTATAGTATCAAAGCCTTTGTGCGTCTGACGTTTTGGATCTACGGATTATAAATTTTATGGTCTCTGTGTATGAGCTACAAAATTTTTGGGTCTTTGCGTGGTTAGTTGTTTATCAAGGGCTGCCTTCCAAAGCTCGTTTTTCCAAAAGCCGGTTGTGAGAATCAAAGCATCAATGCGCTATTCAAATACGCTGTCCATACATTCAAATACGCTGTCCATTTTGAATACGCTGTCCTTGTAACTCCCTTTTGTCCTTTGTTTGCAGTTTGTCCTCTGCCGCTCTGTCACGCTGAATGCTTTTCTCTATTCTACATATTTTGTAAAACTAACACCTCTGGCTTGTAGTTCCAAAATATCTCCAATCTCCAGCGCTGAGCTTACCACCTTATCGCCCTTTCCTTCCAACACACCGAACGAGCACATAGCGTATGGGTATGCTTCCACTTATTTGACAAGGAAGGAAGTGTTATCTTCTGATTTTAGCTACCAAATGAGACGTATTCAGTGACAAGAGTCCAATATGTGATACCAAGGCCCAATTGAAGGTTTCATCAACAAGTTCAAATGACTCCTGGAATTTTTTGGCCATAAGATTCTCGACGTTCTACTTCGACTCTAAGGAGCGTGGAGGATAAGCTCATGGTTTTCTCTTAATGATGCGCGCAGATATGTCTATTTCTATTGGTATCGAACGACAGTGAATGTAGAATGATCCTTCGTACATTATAAAATCGTCAGGAATGTATCCCGCGATATTCCATCTCTTCGAGGAAGGTTCGTAAACTTGCACCATCTGTCCTTCGATCAGTCCACTTGCAACCCGCCAGTTGTTCTTAACAACGACAACTCTGTATGAAGCGTCAGATTTATTAATCTGATCGACAGCGATGTAGCCTAACTGTGGAGCGGAAATATCAGCAAATGCTTTTGTATAAGGGTTGCAGATCCTTCCGTCTAAGGAATCCTTTCGGGTGACCAAGATGAGTCAAATACTTGTATGCTGTCAGTGCTCTCTCTTTTGAGTTTCATCTATGGCCTGGATCCGCGTTGTTATGAGGTGGACAGCAGCATTAGATGCTGAAAACGCTCTGTGAAAACTTTCTTTGAAAGACAATGTTTTTAAGTTTATGCATCAAAATCTCACCAAGGTCTGCTTGCTTTTCCATTAAGCAGTAGTAATAGACTTTTTCACAGCGCTTGCTGATCTCTTCACTGGAAATCTCACGGCAGTACTCATCATCCAACCATTTTTTCAAATTGATTCTCAACCACTCAGATTCCTGAAGTGCAGAAGACGTTTCTTGTAGAGATTTTGGAGCAGTTTCTTGTAGAGATTTTGCATGATTTCCATAGCAGCTAGATGCTCTGAAGTCTGAAGTTGAGGACAGCGCTCATCTTCATATTTATATATTTTTTTGCATTGGTGATGTTATGCTCCAGTTCATTCTTGAAACGAACTGTGGACTGTTGATTTACCATGTGCCCAATTGTACCAATGTTTATTGTAGCTTGACGAGAAATGTTTATTGTAGTTTAACTTGGTAACATCCAGCTTACTCAGGTCCTGCTCCATCAACCATTTTCGCGACATTGTTGCCACTTGATAAGCCCTTACAATATCTTGTAGTAAGAGTACAATATTATTTTTCTGTTGCTGTTGCCTCAGTTGTGTTTTTTAAGTGACATTGAAGAAAAATGGCCAGACTTGAAGATGCATTAAAGTTATTGAATATCCTAATTCATTCCACTGTTGATGAGATGGTCAAAGTTAACAAAGAAATTCTCTTTGACATCCAAACCTCTCTGCAAACTGCACATGAGAATATTGAGTTTTTGCAGCTTGAAACAAAGCTACAGCAGGAAGAATTACACCAGTGGAGTCATCATTCTGAACCTGTTTCTGTTCAGAACAATGAAGCAGACTCCCATAAACAGCAAGTCAATAATGTTACAGTTCATTCAGATAAAGCAACAAAGTTACATGCAGATGCAGAGGTTCAGTCTGCACTTCCCAAGCCCATCATCAGACCTTGGGAACAGCTTGTCCACAACAAGCACAGAACTGGTCTTGGATATGACAAGGACTTGTCCTTTCATATTCCAGATTACGCCAAGCCCATTCAGTTTCAGAGTGCTGGTTTCATTTATGACAGTTCACCTGCTCCTCATGACAGCTCACCTCCAGCTGTTCCAGATTCTGCCCCTCTTCCACAGCAACAACAACAACAAAAACAACAGATCGTGAAATGCCAACACTGTGACCGAGTTGGCCATCTGAAAGATCACTGTTTTGATCTTCATCCATGTGAGCACTGTCATAAAACCAGCCATTCTTCACACAAGTGCTTCAAAAACAAACGTTCTGCAAGAAGAAAGATTCATCTTGGATGGATCACTTCTTGGCAATGGGCATCAACAGCCAAGAAGATATTCCAAACACATGTCAGAACTTGTTCCAGAGTATTAAGCAGTCTTGCAGTTGAGTTTTCTCCATCATCTCACCTTGTATCTGACAGGGGGGGAAATGATGGTCATCTACAAGCTTCAAAGTCACATCAAGCGAGCCTGAGCCACAACCTGCCACACCAATTTCAGAGTTGTAGCCAGAGACAAAGATGCCTGAACATGCCTTCAGTTGGCGATCTGGGACACTTCCTCTAGCAGAAGACTCCAGCTTCTTGCCAGTTTTGGAAGAATTCCAGGAATTCCAGAGTTGTTGGTCATCCTTAAACCATCACAGATTAAGAACACTTCCTCTAGCAGAAGACTCCAGCTTCTTGCCAGTTTTGGAAGAGTTCCAGGAATTGCATTAAGCATTCCAGAGTTGTTGGTCATCCTTAAACCATCACAGATTGAGAACACTTCCTCTAGCAGAAAACTTCAGTTTCTTGCCAGTTTTGGAAGAGTTCCGGGAACTGCACTAAGCGTTCCAGTGTTGGTGGTCATCCTTAAACCACCACCCTTTTTCTTACCAACATTTCATAGAGCACATTTAGCCTAGTGCTGCCATGCATTTTTGCACATTTTGTATTACAACTCTCTTCTTGGACTCATACATAACCCTTCGGATTAAGGGGGGGAATGTTGGACACCTAATCCTAAAGGGTTAGTGTGGAAGCCGAAAAGACTAAGCAGTCCAAGAGACCTTGGGATCTGAAACCCAAGAGTCATATGTTGTACTATAAATGTATATATGATCTTAATAAAAAATGAACTGAATGTTTTATCTTTCACATTGTTTTCCTATCCATGTGTGTTTAACATCTACGACCTCCCAAATATACTGCTTCACAATGTTCCAGCAGACCTTGTAAAAATTGATTGTGAACCCGTCCGGCCCAGGGGCTTTATCGTTTGGCATGCTTCTTACAGCTTCCTCTACCTCTTCCAATGTGATTTCCCTATTAAGGGCCCAGTTTTGCTCAGAGGTTACAACTTTAGGAATGGCTTTTAGAAGTCCCCTAATGGCTTCTCCTCTGTTTGACTGAGGTTCCTGTGCTATGGATCTGAAGTGAGCTGTGAGCAACTCTGATATGTCATGGTGGTTCTTAACTGACTCCCTGTTTTCATTTCTCATCTCAAGAATTTTGTTTGAACTTCTGTAATCTAGAGCAGATCTGTAAAAAATTTTAGTATTCTGCTCTCCCTCCTTTAGCCACTGAATCCTTGATTTTTGCCTCCATAAGATTTCCTCATGCCGACATCGACTGTGCCACTGTTGAGTTAGAGTCTTTTCCTGTTCGATGGATTCCTCACTGCTCTGTCCTGCTGCCCATTCTCTGTGAATTTGTTCCAGTTGATTTTCTATAGAGGTTTTTTCCTTGAAAATGTCCCCAAAAACTGTTCTATTCCACTCTTTTATCTTATCCTTAGTAAGTCTTAATTTCTTCTGCAAATTGAACATTTTAGAGCCTTCGCCCTCCCTAGGTTCTGACCACCATTTTTCAACCATCTGAAGGAAGCTAGGATGATCCAACCAAAATTTTTCAAATCTAAAGGGTTTATTCCTTGGTGTGCCATGAACATCTGCTATAAGCGATATTGGCCAGTGGTCCGAACCTCCACTGGGAAGGATATCTGACTCTACAAGGATACCATCCATTATGATGCTCTCGGAAACCAAAAACCTGTCCAAGCGAGAGGCTATCATTCTATTCCCCCCTCTTCTATTGTTCCAAGTGAAATTGCCACTCTTGGTGTGAATGTCAACTAATTTAGCATTCTCAATGAAACTAATGAAATACTCTGCATCCCTATTGAGTTTCCTAAGACCCCCTTTCTTCTCTAGAAGGGTTGTTATCATATTGAAGTCACCCCCCATAATACATTTGGACATTGGGTGCCTGCTAATAAGCCTATTTAAAGAATTCAGGAAACTGATTTTGTCCTCTATCTTCTGAGGTCCATATACATTTACACATAAAAAAGATTCAGAATTACCTGTGGGTTGAGCTTCCACAGCGATGAAGTGCTTGTTCGCTTCTGCAGATAATATTTGAAGTTCTCTTGTGTCCCATAGGGTTGCCAGTCCTCCTTCTCTGCCCTGACTTTCAACTTCTAGAAAATTTATGTGCCTTCCTATCTTCTTGGTTAACCTTGTCATGTTGGATCCATTGCATTTTGTTTCTTGTAAGAACATGATTTCCGGTCTATATTTCTGGAATTTGCGTTTCAGCATTCTGTGCTTTGCTTGGCTGTTTATCCCTCTTCCATTCCAAGAAATGATCTTCATGATAAACTTAAGGGGTTATTGAAAGGACGGGAAGGCGCTAAGAGCCTTCATTTTTCCTGAGTTGATCATAATCATGCCTAGCTCCTGCAGAGCTTCATTGCTTGTCTTTCGGCCCCTTTTCTTCTTTTGCCGTGAGCTTGATGAGTTCCAAAGAAGACTCTTCGGGTGGAGACTATTACCTCTTGCTATGCCTAGCTTTCTATGTTGTCTTTCTAGAGCTGCTTTCTGCCTTGCTGTAAACAGATCACTGATTTTTTTTTATTTCTTCTTCTGGTACCATTTCTATAGCTTGGATTTTCCAATTCTCCACTATGGCCGGTAAATTCATCCCTTTCCGGGCTAAAACTTCCTCCAACTCCATGTCCTCGCTTCCTCCATCACTTGTCATCATGTCTGTGTCCTCCTCCGGCTCTTCTGGTTGCTCCCCCATTTGGACTTCGTTGTTGTTGTTGTTCTCTTCCTCTTCTTTCCTGGTTCGTTCCTCCTTGTCTCTTGGCTCCTTAACAACTTCTTTGGTTTTCTGTAACTCCTCTGAGTCTGTCTCCAGATCCAAGAGCTCAAAAGTGTTGTTGTTGTTGTTTCTTTCTATTCCTGTTCTATGAGCCCTTCTTCTGTTGGCTCTCTGCCTTGACTTCGGGGTTATAAAGTTATCTTTGCCTTTGTTTATTTTAACGTCCTCCTCCTTCTTGTTCATAGGGAATTCCCTTATTAGGTGTCCGTGTTCATGACATTTCCGGCAGCGAAACGGAATCTGCTCATAGTCTATTGCCTGAAAGTAATCCTCATCTCTGTATTCGAGCCATAATCCCTCGTACAATGCCCCTGATACATCCATTTCCACGCATATTCTTGCGTAGGAGGTGTATTTCTTCTGCAATGTTGCCTCTGAGGCTTTAACAAAAGTCCCCAACTGGTCTCCAATCTGCTTTAGAGCATTCAAACCCCAATAGTCTATCGGGAGAGAAAACAAGCGGATCCACACTGGAACCTGAGTGAAGGATTCCTTCTCTGGAACAAAGTTCGGTTTCCATGGTCGTATGTATAAACCAGCTGAGGCCATGAAATAAGGGCCTCCGTCGAAAATCCTGTCCTTGTCTTCCAGGTTAGTGAACACAACTGTAAAGAAACCTTTGGCTCCCAAATGCAGTTTGACATCTCCTCTGGGCTTCCAATGCTGTCTAATCCACTGACACAAGGCTCTTTCAGTTGGCCACATTCCCATGAACTTGCAAATGACTGCATGTTCTGTCATGTGCTCTCTATAGGCTTGTATTTCTGGATCCGTTATTACAACTCTAAGACTGTCAGCTTTCCTTGGTTTACAAATACCGTTTGCTGTTGAGTCTTTGTTGGGGTTCGAGCTTGTGTCCCCTTCCTCCTCTTTGTTCACCCGCCTGCTGTCTGTGGGCTCCCCGTTTGCTCCTTGTTGTTTTTCCTTGTTTCCTGTCAGATTTTGTCCTGAAGCGTTTCTGGCTTCATTGTCTTCCCGACCCTCATCTTCTTGGCCTTTGTTTATTGTATTACTGCTTGGTTCATTGTCTTCCACCTGTGTTTTCTCCTTGTTTTTCCCGCCGCTCTGCTTGAGCCTGTCATTCCCGGGGATTCTGACTCCCTCCTTTGCTTGTTGTCTCTGTTTCTGCATGATTATTTGTTTATAGGTGGGGGTCCCAATGGACCCCTCTGCACCCATCTGGACAGTCAGCCTTTGTCCCCTTCTTAACAGTGCTGTTATCCGTGATCTGTTCACTTCCAGCTCTAAAACTGTAGCAGTTACTCAGAAACCCTCGTTTCCGCCATGGTCTCCTACTCCGCGTTATAATTGCAAGCAGAAAAATAGTAAAGTTATTTAAAAGAAGAAAATTAAATGTTGTAGATGTTAGTAAGCATTCAAGTAAACCAATCTTATTTCGTATCTTAAAAATAAAAACTCTAATAAAAATAAGACAACATTATTCTTTTCTATCCTTTTTTTTCTCCACTTTTCCCCAACCACCAGAGTTGGGAGTGGAAAATATAGTGGCCATATGACTTGTGTCTATATTTGAAGTTTCTTTGTGAGAGTCTGAACTCTCTCATGCCTGATTTATTTTGGTATCACTTGCTTCTTTCTCAGGGATAGCCTTCTCAATTTGTTGCTCGTGAGCGGTAGTTGTGGTTACTAAGGACAAATTTGGAACCACCGAATAATTTATTTTAGTTAAAATTAATAAATGAATATATAAAATTGAATTATTTATTTTAATTAAAATTAATAAAATTAATAGGTAAATAAAATTAATAAATGACTTAGTCTAACTTGTTAATTTTAATCAAAACCTAGCATAGATTTTTAAAAACTTGAGTTTAAGTTGTTTAATTTGCATAATTGGAGTGTCTCGAGGTTTTTTAGGGTGTTGAATCCATTATGTATTCAAAAACGCATTCAAAATAACAAAAAATCACAATCTTTCTTGAAATGATTTTACTAGTCTATTTTATAAGTTAGACTACAAATTCATAAATTAAATTAATTAATTATATATATATATATATATATATATATATATATATATATATATATATTAAATTTCAAACACATTAAAATAAAATATTACATTTATTTATTTAATAATAATTATAGCTGATTAGGTAAGATATATGAAATTAATATACAACTCTAAAAACTAAAAAGCAATAAAACAGTAATAATAAGAAATGACTAATCTTATTATTTTAAACATACTGATCAATAGTATTATAAAATTATATTTACTAAAACAGTTTTCCATACCATTAAATATAATACTATGCTTTTATTAATTTAAAAAGAAGATTAATAAAATTATGGTATTTCACGGTTGATTGAATGGTATATTATACAAAGGTAAAGTAACATTGATGGAATGGTAGATTATACAAAGGTAAAGTAGACCGGGTTATATTGGCCATTACCATCTTAACTTTTCATACTTCAAATGTTTTGATCTTAACTAGAAAATTCACTTTTCTAATTAATTGAATGGTTAGAGTTATTGTATTCATTCATTTTGGTTAGAGTTACTGTCTTCATTCACTTACATTCCAAGGACTCTATATCATGATGGCTGTTTGATTTACTTTTAATAATAACACAAATATTTACTTTTTAAATGCATACATCTTTGACATTTAAAAAAAAAAAAAAGCTCTTAATCTAATTTACTATTTGTGATTGAAATCCAAATAAATGCTATAATCTACACATAAAAGAGATTATTTGGAAATTTATTTTCATACTTGAACTTTTACCAATATCCACTCTTCCAATAAATATGTATGGGAAGATTAATATACTTCTAATAACCTAACATTTTTTAATCATTGATATACTCTTTCTCAAAAATGGAGAAGTGAAATCAAGATTGACACTTGCCGCGGAAAAAAATAAAATAAAAATCAACACCCAAAAATAGTAACAATAGAAAAACAGCACACAAAAAAGGAATGTAAACTTAGTAAAATACCTTTTAGCTGAAAAGACATCTCTTCATTTCATATATGTTTTGAGCCAGTAGTAACAGAATATATGAAAATTGAAGAAATAAAGTGCAGAAAAGACGGTTCTCGAGTATTCACGGAGGGCCCTCTCTATAGTCTTCAAAATTCAAATTTTGAATTTCAAAGGGCGGGGATTACATCTTGAATTCACTGTGAAAAGGTCGATGGATGACTATGTGATGGTCATTGTAATACACAATGGTATGTAACGGTCATTCGGCAAAACCGTGGCAAATGTATATTGTACACCAGTGATGAAGAAATAATCTGACACCAGTGATGAAGCGTGACGAACGCGTTGACTCAGTGAAGTGAGTAGTTATCTATTTATACCTATATGAAGCCCATGGCGAGCAAAAAAGATCCACCAAGCAGGAGGACTACAACAATGCTGTATGAAGGGGAGGCTGTGCTCGCCCCGTTTGTTGACGACGATGGTGTTTGCACTGAAGGCGGGGTAGCTACCGGTGATGAGGAAGGCGCTCCGACAGTTGGCGTCGCAGGAGCGGTCGATGATGGGGAAGGCGATCCAACAGTCGGTGCGGTGGGAGCGGCCGATGATGGGGACGACGATTGCACGGTTGGTGTTGTGGGAAGAAAGGAAGTCCCTAAATTCTTAATATCAAGTCATTATGTTTTGAAATGATATACTATACGTGCCGTGGGAGCGGCCGATGATGGGGACGACGATTGCACGGTTGGTGTTGTGGGAAGAAAGGAAGTCCCTAAATTCTTAATATCAAGTCATTATGTTTTGAAATGATCTACTATACGAAAATAGTTTCGCTAGGGAATGAAATCTCTAAATGCTGAGCGTTAATCATTATTGTTCTATTTTGCTAGTCTTTGGATTTCATATTAGATTTCAGTTACCATCATTTAGGCTACATATATAGCTTCTATTGGTTGGATGTTTTGAAAGTGTGCCTTTAATGAAGTTGGAAAATTTCCCTTCTTCATTTAAATAAAAAGAAATTGTTATATGTAATACTTGGCCTAGCCTATATTTCATCTTTGCTCTTTTAGTTCCAACAATATTTTAAGTTCCATTTTAAGTAATATGTTTATTGGTTGTGCACACCCCAAGTGAAAAGAAATAATGCTAAAGCAAATAAAGAATTCATGACACCAAGTTCAACTCTAAATGTAATAATGTAATCAAAGCAACTATAACTTCTCATTGATCAAAATAATATATTGGTTGGGCTAGGGTTGTAGGGATAGGCATACAAATATAATAGGTTTATTTTTTGTGCACACCCCAAGTGAAAAGAAATAATGCCTAAGAAAATAATGAATTCATGACACTAATTTCAATTCTAAATGTAATAATGTAATCATAGCAATTATAAATTCTCATTGATCAACATAATATATTGGTTGGGCTAGGGTTGTAGGGATAGGGATACAAATATTTTCCACAAATTTATACATTTAAACATAATTTATGATATTTTAGGTATGTAATATCCATTATATTGGATGTGGTTTAGAAGACATTTGGAAGTAATAAATTTCTTACTATATAATGTATAATTGTTGAGCATTGGGAACTTCCTCCAATGGCCTTCATAAGTAATCTCTTTTGTACCTTCACTACCCTATTGGCGAATCTCATTTCCCATCAATTTGAATATTTGAAAGGAACTTGTTAAACTCCTTACTCATAATCACAATGAAACTCACTATAATTTATTGATAAATGTTTTGAAAAATATTGATTGTATTCTAACAATTTTTTTGTTGTAGTGACATGCTTAGGTTAGTCAACATTTTTTACTTTATCTTTTAGGGTAAATTTTATTTCTTTGAACACTTAATTAATTGCAACATGTTACCTCCACATTTCACATAATTCCTATTTAGTAATTTGTGGAATTATTTAACTTAGCATTTTCCCTTCATTGTCCTTGGGAGATATTACTTTGTTGATGAAACTTTATCACTTAGTGAACTCTGCACATATAGCCTCACTTAGAAATTCTTGTATACTTAGGGGACTTTCTTATTTTCTTAGTATCCATAGGTGTGTTATTTCTTGTATGAAATCCATGAGAATAAAACATAATTATCCTCCACCCCATACTAGTTCACCTTTGAGTTTTTCTAATTCAAGTTCCTTCAATTTGATTTTGTCCTCATCTAATTTCATTGTGTCTACCCCACTAACACTTTTAGTTTAAAATATGGCTGGAAATAATGTAAATATGAAAACTAACATGAATTGCAGACCTATCCTTCCATTTATGGATAAATTTGATCTCTCAAATTTTATTAGGATCACCAATCATCCCATCCAATATGATCCTACTTGGATTGACTGGCTCACTAAATTATCCAGGTGGATCTTTGTGGCCACCAACCTATTCCACCTAGACCTCCAGTTGGTTTCATTAGTTTCCTTGATTATATCAGCATTTACTATTTTTAACATTTTTCTAGGTCCTGAACTTCTGGAGTTGTTTGATCCCATAAACATTGTTTTTTTTTAGGTCCACAGTATGCCCCTTTCTATAAGTAAGGGCCTTCCATAAATCCTGTAGTACTAAGAGAAATCTTTCCAATGAGGTATCGTACAAGCCTAACAAAGATCATGTGACCAAGTTATGACCCCGCGAAGTTGGATGCCCAATTAACCCCAATTAAGCCCACAAACTCTTGGTGTTCCATCTCCTAAGGTTAGGGTTTTGGTTGTTTACAATTTCCCTTTATTTTCGATAATAAAATAGCCCTTGAGACTCATTGTAACATAATTCATAGGTGTGTAGTCACCACATCTCTTCTCAGAGGTAACCTACCATTACCCGAGTTAGTCTATTTCCATTTTGATTGTAAGCGTCTTTCAGTTCTTTGATATTAATGAAATGAATCTTAATTTTTGTTGGAGTCTCTATGTTTATGTTTATATCTATATTCTATTGTGTTCCTACATAAGTCCAGATAAAGGAACACCATCAAGGAACACTATTATCCCGTTGGAACCTATGAAGACAAATACATAAAGTGGACCATGCTGCAGTGGGGAAGGGACCAAGACGTACCATACTTCACTAATATTTTTCATACCCATCACACGAAGTTGGGTATCAAAAATTTTGAGTAGCATTTGGTACTCAAGTACCACGACTGTCTACACAATTACATCTAGTAAGAGATGGAGTTCCAAGACATCTCCTTGCTTGGTGACACCTATCAATACGCTATGAAGATTGAGCTTAAATTTAAACAAAAGAAGCAAGACTTTGGATCTATGAATCCAAACAAAGGTAAAGGAGCCCTCAAACCACAAAACAAAGTACAAAGCCAAGGAAGGGTGATATAGGAGAACCCACCGAAACTACAAGCAAATAATAACACCACGAAGACAAACAAGGACACAGAGAAATCAACTGACTTCCATAAGAGCCCTAGTCACAACACAAGTGGGTGTCGAGCCAAGTAGTCACTAGTGGCCAAGCGAAAGGCTTCCAAATCAGATGAATGTTCTGATTTTGAGTCAGAAGATGACAAGGGGAATGACAAGGGAAGCATATTATTGATGTGAAGCCCAGTGCCACCATTTCCACCACCAAGATAAAAAAGATTAGGCCCCAAGATCCAGAGGAGGGGGAGCAGATATTCCACTCACAGATGTGGGTGAAGGGTTCTCTTCTCTAGTTCATTGTCAAAAACAGAAGCCAAAAGAACCTCATTTTAGTAGAGGTCATGAAGCAGTTAGGCCAATCGACCACACCACACTCACAGTTGTACACTATTAGGTGGCTTCACCAAGGAAGAGATCTTTATATTAGCCAATGGTTCGCCTTCCTTACAACGACAAGCCCTTCATAGATGAGATACTGTGTGATGTTTCTTGCCTTGAAGTTTGTGATGTATTATTAGGCCAACCATACTTGTGGAAGTGTCATGTTGTGTATGAGTCTAGGCTTTGCATTGTTATTATTTCTCAGGGAAATATGTTATATAGGATATTGGAGGTAGCACTGCCTATCTCCATCTCTTTTATATCTATGCAGAAATGTAGTAAGATCATTTCCCTGATGGGGAAATTTGTCTTCCTTACGATTTTATCTGAGGGAAAGAAGAATACTATGGCCACATCCATAACCTTTAGAAAGGGCTTCTCTGCATGGTTGCACCAGGTGGACAAGGTCATGGAGGAGTACAGGGACATCTTCACCTCACCCACAGGGGTACCCCTGCAATGTAAGGTGAAACACTCCATTGGTTGGACTTCAGGTGCGTTACTACCCAACAGACTAATCTATCGATGCTCTGTTCTGGAGAATGATGAAATTATGAAGCAAATTTAGGAGCTATTGTAGAAAGGGAATATCAGGCTAGGTTCATCACCCTGTGGGAGCTCGATTGTGTTGGTACAAAAGAAAGACAACACCTAGAGACTCTGCATTCACTATCGAGCACTAAATAAGATCACTGTCTAGAATACGTATCTAATTCCACGGATTAATGACCTTATGGACTAGCTCAAGTGGGCCAAATATTTTATCAAGATTGATTTGAATTCTAGTTATCACCAACTGCCAATCAAACCCTTCAATGTGTGTAATATTTCCTTCAAATTCGAGGGCGTTTTCAAATGGTTGGTCATGCCTTTCGAGTTGATGACTACCCCTGCAACCTTCATGAGGCTAATGAACAAAATATTATGGCCTCTCACCATCTCATTCATGGTAGTGTATTTGGATGATATTCTAATATTCATCCATATTTGGGAAGAGAACCTACACCATATTTAGCAGGTCCTCCAAACCCTGCGACAAAACTAGCTGTGTGCCAATTTGGAGAAATACACTTTTGATATGACCTAGGTTAATTATCTAGGGTAAATCATTGATCATCGGGGTGTGCACATGTACCCAACAAAGATACAAGCTATTCAAGATTGGCTAGCCCCAACCACTCTAACAAAGCTACTCAACTTTCTAGGTCTTGCAAATTTCTTCCATACGTTCATGTTGGGTTTCTCTCATATCACTTGGCCTTTGATTCAAGTCACCAAGGGTGGAGCGACAACAAATTTCTTCTAGTATGAATCCCAACAAAAGATATTTTTCTATTTGAAGAATGGCCTCTGCTCTGCACCAATGCTTACGTTACCAAACTCACAACAACCATTCGAGATTGAGACAAATTCCTCTGACTATGCTATCAAGGTAGTTCTTACTCAGCAGGGGTATCTGGTGAGATATCATAGTGAGACACTTTTAGACACAGTACGAAAGTATTCCACCTATGGAAAAGAGATGTATTCCATTGTGCAGGTCCACTGACAATGGAAGCATTACATTCCAGCGAAGGAAATGGTCATCCACACAGACCACTGACCCCTATAGTTCATATAGACATAAGGAAAGTTATGGAATGATTGCCACCATAAATTGTCCACATATCCACAATAGTTCCATTTGAACATCAAGTACAAGAGGGGAAGCACCAATAATGTTGTAAATTGTTATGGTGTTGACCATTGTGCTCATGTTTTTTGGACATGAGAATTCAGGGTGGCTACATCTTTACAAGAGCGATCCAAAATTTGGAAACACATACCAACTGCTCTTGGAAGGAAAGAAAGTCCCATATTTTCATCTCTAGGGCACACTATCATGCCACCTCGGACACCTTTGTGTTACTTCAGGTGACCGTAACAATATGATTTGGGAGGCACAATATAGTTGGGTCGCTTGACATTTCAGAGTAGAGAAAACAATGGGAGTGTTGTAGAAGTATTTTTATTGGTCAAACCTTTGATAGGATGTTGGGAAGTACATCAAATCCAGCATTTCCTGTTCCATTGCCAAACCAACAATCAAGAAGCAAGGCCTATATACTCCTCTGCCCACTCCTACTCAGCCTTGGGAATCCATCTCCATGGATTACATTTTGAGTCTTCCTTCTACTAAGCATGGAAACGACTATGTTTTCATGGTCATCGATAGATGCTCTAAGATGGTCATTCTGATGACCTGAAGAAAGAGTACCACAACAAAATCCACTGCTAAGCTCTTCTTTGAGTGAGTGCGGGTACACTTTGGGATCCCATGTTCCATTATCTCATATCAGGACAACATTTCCCTGAGTACATTTTGGTCAAGCCTTTGGTCAATGTTGGATACCATGCTCATTAAGTCCACCACCTTCCACCCAAAAACTAATTACCAAAAAGAGGTCGTCAATAGGATGATCATGCACATTTTGCACATGTACAACTCGAAGCGTCCACGCACATGGGATGAAAGCCTCCCCTATGTCCAGCACCGCTATAACAGATCTCTCCATAGCTCAATTGGCCACAAACCCTTTCAGGTGGGATTAGGATTCCAGCCATTATGCCTCATTAATGTGACCACACCATTTGTAGCTACTTAGGGAGTTTTGACTCATGTCCAGTTTGAAGATGGCATGGCTAACAACTTCATTGAGCGAATTCATTACATCCTCTAGCAGGTCCATGTCATATTGGATATAGGACATGCTAAATAAAAGTAGCCTGATGACCAACATAAGGTGTCACACAAGTTCGAGGCAAGCAATAAAGTTTAGTTACATTTGCAAAAGGAACACCTCGCTGGGCCCCAATGCAAGCTTCTCCTACTCCGATATGGGTCTTATAACATCACCAAGGTCTTAGGGGACAATTCCTTCAAGCTCATCATTCCACAATTCCTTAGCATACACCCAGTATTTAATGTGGACCGACTGCTACCATACTTTCCCCCATTATTGGACACATTCGACTTTGTTGAGTAGCTGGGAGCAACAGAGCTCAACACAACATGCATTGAACATGTCACAACTGATAGCATCATGGACACACAGATCAATAACACTTTCCAACATAGGATCTAGCTATATCAAGTTGTCAAAGGAGAGAAACTCCTTCACCAGGGCAAGTGGCTCATAAGGGACTAGGTTAACCATAAATTTCCTCACCTCATGGAGTCTTTGCATGCAATGGGAACCATTTGTTCCTAAGGGGGGAGGACTTATCTAGATGGATATTTATGACCACCTACCTATTCTGCCTAGACCTCCAGCTGGTTTCATCAGTTTCCTTGATTATAGCAGGATTTACTATTTTTAGCAATTTTTTGGGTCTTAAAATTCCAGAGCTATTTTGACCCCTAAATGCCTTTTTTTTAGGTCTCCAAAAGGACTAGGCCATTAGCATAGGCATACTATAAATTGTATAGTGGTCGGAGAGATATTTACAATGAGGTATCATACGTGCGAAACATAGATCATATGACTAAGTCGCGACCCCGGGAAGTTGGCTGCCCAACTAACCTAAACAGGGCCCACAAACTCTTGGCATTCCATCTCCTGGGGTTAGGGATTTGGTTGTTTAGGGTTTCCTTTTGTTGTTCAATAATAAAAAGGCCCTTGAGTATCATTGTAACATAGTTCAGAGGCATGTAGCCACAACATCTCTTCTCAGAGATAAGCTACCATCGTTCGAGCTAGTTTATTTCCATTCTTCTTGTAAGCATCTTTTAGTTCTTTGATATTAATGAAATGAAGATTTGTTTCTACTGCATATCTGTGTTTATGTTTATATTTGCATTCTATTATGTTCTTGCATAAGTCTAGATCATTGAACCTCCATTATATAGCCCAAAATTTGAAGCATTGGATAGAGAAGATCCATATAACCACATATTCCCCTTCCACTTATGTTGCTCCTTCAAAAAATATCATTGATGAATCTATGTTTTTAAATTTGTTTCAATGCACCCTTAATAGAGTTTTTGTGTAATGGTATATTAAACAACTCATAGGGCACATCCTAATTTTGCATCCCTAGCCACAACATTCCAAAACTTTTTTAAATTTCCCATTCGATATGATGGAGGAGTTAAAAACATTCTTTCATGCAATCAAAATATGAGCACTCATTTTATGAACTATATCCATAAATGGTGTTGAAGAAGGAGCTTATGATCTATCAACTATCATGGATATTCCATTGGAACTCTTTATCACAAGAGATCTTACAATATTCTAAATTATCTTATAATGAAATGGTTTTATTTAGATTTATATTTTATTTTAAGAGATTAGTGCATCAAATATGGAAATAAACTAAAATCAAAATGAATGAAGTTATTAAGGTAAAAAAGCACAAGCTAAATCTTAAGAACACTAAATAAGAAAGTGAAGCCTACGCTCTCTCTCTTCTTCTAGATTATAATAAGAAAGTACAAAGAAACTACACGCAATATGGAGTTTCTGTGTGAACTTCTTCTAGATTATAATATGCAAGTACAAAGAAACTACACCCAATCTGGAGTTTCCATGTGCATTGTGGCCTAAATCATCAACGTAGGATCTTCTATTTCCTCTCTTCTTCTTTAGCATTCTTTAGCATCCTATTCTTAGATGCTATACTCTATTATGGAATAGTAAACAATTTAAAAAGTATGCACCATTTTCGTTTTATAGCCACCTAATAATTAACAAGCCATGATTAGGTTTACGATTCTTGCATGCCTCAATCCTTAATTAATGTTAGGTTTTTGGTGCTCGAAAATCTTCATAAAATTCCACACATGATGATATACACATATCATTGTAGTCATCGAATAGGTCAACTTAGTAGAGGTATAGTCATTGAATATGAAATGTTACCAATAATTGTTTGTACTATCAAGTGGTTGTTACACCTTGATTTTAATAGTAAATGCTAAATTGTAATCCAATAATAATCATTAGAATTTATTTATTTTCCAAAAGAGTATTTTCATTATCATATATTTTTCTTTTTTGGGGAGTTTCAAATTGATAGTGGAATTGTTAGGTGATAAAAAAAAATAGAAACTAAAAGAGTTGAAGATGAATAACGCTCTCTCTTGTATTATCCGTCTTAAACTCAGGTTGGATCTAATTTTCAAAATATTTGTCATACTACTAACCTCATTGACCTTTTAAGTTAGCAAAACAATGGTGATATAGGTATCTTTGCTCACTTCTTTTGAGCATAGAAAGTTAAAGAATTTTCTTACCTTCTTATGTTATGATAAACCATATAATTCTTAGTGGATATTAATCATCATCATCAACATCATCATTGGTTTTAAATCAATTCTACCCAAAAATAAAATAAAAGAGCTTTGTTTGACTCAAGATTTGATTGATTTATTCTCCATAATATGATCATTGTAAGAATTTGTCAATAACCATAATTCATTTATACATTCAACATAATATTTTAAATATGGAAAATTTATCTTCTCATTAAAATAAATTATCAGATTCTAATTAAAATAAAAAATAAAAAAACATAAATTAATTATTATGAGTGATTGGAGGCTTCTAGTGTTTGTCATATTGTTAGTGATTTTCGGAATCATACTATGTAAAATGTGTGTTTTGTCCAACCTTTCAGATGGTGACTCCATCTATCATCACGTAGTCTTTAATGATGAATGGAGTCACCATCCTGATGATGGATGGAGTCACCTTCCAAAATGTTAGAGAGATCACACATTTTACACAATATGATTCCAGAAATCACTAACAATAAATTAATATTACTTTATTTATATCTTTATGAGAAATAATATTTTTTTTTACAAAATTATTAAAATAAAAAAATTGCTTTTACGAATTTAAATTTTTATTATTTTATTAAAATAGAAAATTTATTTTTAGATAATCAAAATAATATTTAAGGCATGGAATTTATTGTTGGACACCTAATCCTAAATGGGTTAGTGTGGAAGCCGAATAGACCAAAGCAGTCCAAGAGACCTTGGGATCTGAAACCCAAGAGTCACATAATGTACTATAAATGTAAATCTCTTGTTAATAAAATTGTATTGCATGTTTTATCTTTCATATCTCTCTTGCTGTCCATGTGTGTTTAACATGGTATCAGAGCAGGCGTATTCCTGCCCTGCATAATTAATTTGAGCCATGGCCCTTTTTGTGCAAGTCATTTCTGCCATCAATTCTTCATCTCAGGAATATTTTCTCATGAATATTTCTTCAGCTAAATTTTCACTGCTCCTAACACTGCCAGCGCTGTCCAAGCCGTTCTGAGATGTCTGTCTTCCATATTATATTTATAAGACCTGCGTTCTCTGTCCATAAACGTTTCATAAAAGTGCTGCCCTTTACTACCGATCTATTAGGAATAAGGATTTGCGTTGGAATGTGTCTCTAGAAGCAGTACAGGTGTTGATCGTTATGTCAATAAACTCTCCTATTCTGAGCGCCACTCTTCATACGTGTCCATTAAATTGAAACTCCCTCTGCCAACACTAGATAAAATGGGTTTAACAACCCAGGGCCAGGTCCCCCTCTGACAAGTTACCTTTGGGACGAAAAAAAAAAAAGGTGCAGATTTGGGAGTTTGCTGGGAAGAAAAATCACTTTCTGCTTCCTCCATGACTGTTAAAAACTACGCACGAGGTCTTGCGCTCAAACGGTAGGCCTCCCAACATCGTATTAGTGAAGAGGAATCTTGACTCATTCATCTCTCCTGTTTGTGTTCGATTCTCACCCAATTCCCAAGGATTATCGGGTCTCGCTTCCAAGCATTCCTGGTTTGATTCCCTCAAATTTGCCCCCCGGAGAATTTTGGTAATATCTCTGAGGGCAACGTGGGCCAGAAGCAGGTGTTCGCTTCGACTTATGTTGATTGCGAGCATTCGTTATGGCAGCATTATCACGAGGTTTTGAGCAATCCTTCAGAGAATGATTAGATGAGCCACAATTAAAGCATCTAGAAGCTTCATTTGGGGGCACTTCATTGCATTCTGACTTCGTTGATCCATCTTGAATTGTCAAGGGTGCCGCACAAGAACGATCATAATACGGAATGCTGGCTTCCTTTCCTTGAAGAGAATAATCTTTTGTTTGATCTTTCAGAATTTGTTTTGCCGGTTTGTCCATCCAATAAGTCATCATTGATTTTTATCCGGTAGATTCATTGCTTTGGTCTTGTTTTCATCATGGCAAAGCGGTGTCTATTTGTGCACAGAACGGCCTCCCTCCACGCTGGTGTAATAGCGTTCTAGGCGGCATAGTTTATGCAATTACATGTTATAGAGCTATTTACATACGCTGCTATGTACACCTCGACCCTGCTGCAACAGACTTCAGTTAAATAGTCTCAAGTTTGTGGAGACAAGATGATTCAATGTCAGCTGTTGTGAATGTTTGTGACCGGGAATATAAAAAACAGTCAAAGCACTTTGCAACACAGTTTCGAACGAGTGTACTGCACACGACTGTCGGGAGCTGATCTTAAATAGAATGTTCAGCTGATATGTGTACACACATCAGAGTCAGTTGGTTCTTCTTGCATCTGGAACGTAGTGCAAGACTTTGATTGGATTTTAGTTTTCTGCAGGAAGCATTTTCCATTTGCCAAAATTTGAGGCTGCAATAGCTAAAGTTAAGGTGTTGGGTTGTTTGCATTTCCACTTAACCTAATTTCTGTCTGTTTCTGATATCAAGAATAGAAGCATCTGCTTTGAGGCGCGCAGAAGTGGAGAGAGCACACGACACACAATATGCGGTGAAGTTTTTATGACAATGGTAGTAGTTATCGTCAATGGTATATGAATGGCGCTGTTGATTGAATAATATAACACATTGAATGCAGTTGAATGCGTGATAAATTGGTACTGTGGGAAAATCGATGTATATCAAGATCGATTAAAGCATTTTCTGTAGTGGTGTTGAATTTGTAATGATGCCTTCGATAAGCCATTGCCATTAATAATGATTGTGTTCAATGCGTTCACGCCTGATGAGAATTGAATCACAGGTCAAAAGCGCAGTGGAGAAGCAATGTAACGGGTTTTCTGGATGTTGAAGAATGTATCGAACCATCAAAGTTCTGTTGGAGAGCAAACAACGTTTTGATAATCCAGAAATGACATGCCAGAAGGTCTTCCTCCAATGCTTCCCTCTTCAAACGCTTCAGAATCCTCTGTCAGCACCTTAAACTAAGTGAAGTCACTGCACGGCAGAGACTGTCACCAGCATTCCGAACACTTTCCTTTTTGTCATCCATAGCTCGAAAAGCTGTGATCCAGACTCTCTCCAGGTACTTTCCAAACTGATCAAATTTGCGCCCCTAAAAGAGCAAGGCATTGAAGTGTTTGTAAGGGTGGCAAATGTGTTCCTGAATATCTCGTGTGGAAAATGTCCATGCTAAGAACGCTTTTCTAGCTACAGGAGGAACATGACCAGAGATATGTGCTCCACAATCTGAGTTTGAATTGGAATTATTCTCCATGTATGTGAACCGAGAAGAGCAAGAGGCATCCTGTACTGTTGTAGTAGATGAAAGTTCTTCTTGTTTGTTGATCATAAAGATCCTCTTTTTGACTTAGTTGTAAGTTTTTTTTGACATCAAGCTCACTAGTTTTATTTCCAACAATTCTCTTTGCTACCAGTGGTTTTTTAACTGTACTTGCAATAGCTGGAGGTGGAAGACCTACTTCAGCTTTAGAAGGAACTGCTTGAGAGACATTGCTGCAGTTTTTTTGATACTCTATAAAACTTATATTCAAGAGACAGTGTTGATGAGCTAACGAAATTGGGTGTCAGAACTTGGTCTATTGTAGATGCTATTACTGAGATTATATGTCTATATCAAGTGTTGAGATATAAAAGTTTTCAATAAGAACGAATCTGCATTATCTAGTTTGTTGACTCCTTGCAAATTTTGAGAAAGAAAGAATTATAGTTGCTTTCTGGTATCCCGGTTTCAACATCTTTGAATTCTACCTATTTCTTCTTGTTGCACACTGATCATTTGCTGCACACTTATAAGGATATTGTTGTGTACTTTGAGTGGGTATTACTTTTCTGCATTAAGTAGTAGTTTTGATAAGTTTTTAACGCATAAATGGCCAGAATCAGTGAAGTATTAGAGTTCATGAAAACTCTTATACAATCTACTGTTGATGACACATTACAAATCAGCAAAGGATCTCTCTCAGAAATTCAGACATGCTTATATAATGCACAGGAAAAGATTGATTTTTTACAGATTGAATCACAGCTACAACAAGAAGAGCTACATCAAAATAGACATCATTCTGAACCTGTTTTTGTTCAGAACATTGAGACTGCAACCCATCAACAGCAAGTCAATAATGTTACTGTTCATTCAAATAAAGCAGCAATTGTAAATGCTGACGCAGAAACTCAGTCTGCACTTTCCAAGCCCATCATCAGACCTTGGGAACAGCTTGTCCACAACAAGCACATAACTGGTCTTGGATATGACAAGGACTTGTCCTTTCATATTCCAGACTACTCAAAGCCAATTCAATTTCACACTGCTGGATTTCTTGAGGATGATTCATCTCCACTTGTTCCTCATGATAGTTCACCTCCAGCTGTTCCAGATTCTACTCCTCTTCCTCCACAGCAACAACAACAACAGATTTTAAATTGCCAACACTGTGACCGAGTTGGCCATTTGAAAGATCACTATTTTGATCTTCATCCATGTAAGCATTGTCATAAAACCATTCATTCTTCACACAGATGCTTCAGAAATAAACATCTTGCAAGAACAAAGATTCATCTTGGATGGATCGCTTCTTGGCAATGGGCATCAACAGCTAAGAAGATATTCCAAACACATGTCAGAACTTGTTCCAGAATATTGAATAGTCTTGTAGTTGAGTTTTCTCCATCTTCTCACCTTGTATCTGACAGGGGGGGAAATGATGGTCATCTACAAGCTTCAAAGCCACATCAAGCGAGCCTGAGCCACAACCTGCCACACCAGTTTTAGAGTTGTAGCCAGAGACTAAGATGCCCGTGAACATGCCTTCAGTTGTCAATCTGGGACACTTCCTCTAGCGGAAGACTTTAGCTTCTTGCCAGTTTTGGAAGAATTCTAGGAACACAATTGAGAACACTTCCTCTAGTAGAAGACTCCAGCTTCTTGCCAGTTTTGGAAGAGTTCCAGGAATTGCATTAAGCATTCCGGAGTTGTTGGTCATCCTTAAACCATGACAGGTTGAGACTTCCCTTTTCATGTTGAAGTTTTACCTTTTATGCGGGGTGAGACCTCCCTTTTATGGTTGAAGGTTTCCCTCTTTAAAACAATAGGATCACTTCCTCTAGCAAAAAACTTCAGTTTCTTGCCAGTTTTGGAAGAGTTCCGGGAACTGCACTAAGCGTTCCAGTGTTGGTGGTCATCCTTAAACCACCGCCCTTTTTACCAACATTTCATAGAGCACATTCAGCCTAGTGCTGCCATGCATTTTTTGCACATTTTGTATTACAGCTCTCTTCTTGGACTCATACATAACCCTTCGGATTAAGGGGGGGAATGTTGGACACCTAATCCTAAATGGGTTAGTGTGGAAGCCGAATAGACCAAAGCCGTCCAAGAGACCTTGGGATCTGAAACCCAAGAGGCACATAATGTACTATAAATGTAAATCTCTTGTTAATAAAATTGTATTGCATGTTTTATCTTTCATATCTCTCTTGCTGTCCATGTGTGTTTAACATTTATGAATCTATGTTTATCTCTTTTTTTTATTAATACAATTGTGCTCATAATTATTAAATTTAGATATTTAATGGTGAGCCAGATTTTATTCTATTCATTGGGTTCGACTTACTAAATATTGATACCGTCAAATACCAAATCAGCTAATATCAATTGATTAAGTCAATTAATTCTCACATTTAGATTCGAGACTAAGAGATTCGAACCACCGCTGCTGGACTATATAATTCGTATTTAGTAACTTGAACTCATTAAAAACAGGAGCTGGATATTTGAATTAACATTCATGCAAAGTTATATATATATATATATCGTTATGGTTATTTTTATATTCATTAAATTTTATAAAAAACTTGCAATTTAGTCATATTTCCCTATACATATATATAAAAATATCGCAGCCTATGAATAAGTATTGAGACTAAGAGATTTGAACCACCGCTGCTGGACTATATAATTCGTATTTAGTAACTTGAACTCATTAAAAACAGGAACTGGATATTTGAATTAACATTCATGCGAAGTTTTATATATATATATATATCGTTATGGTTATTTTTATATTCATTAAATTTTATAAAAAACTTGCAATCTAGTCATATTTCCCTATACATATATATAAAAAGATCGCAGCCTATGAATAAGTATTTAACATTCAAACATGTCATGCAATCCCCTCTATTTACTGAACCCCTCGACGATCCCCCTGTCCCCTCTCCGCAACCGATGGAAGTCCCCCCCGCCCCCCAGCACTCTCCTATGATCCAAAAGGATTTCTCTGTTGGTACAATTCCCATTCCAATCTCCTCTTTGACCCCGGGGGCTAGGCCTGATAAAGGAAAGCAGAAAATACAGTCAGCCGGCCCCACCCCTCCAAACTCCCCCTTCTCCTCCCCTGTCAACCTTTTCGACAACGACCTCGACCTCTCACAAGTCAGGGAGTCTCTACAGCTCGCTCCCTTGACGATCCACAAACCTAGACCCTGCTCGCCAAACATCAGTCCGGCATCAGCCATGAACATCACGGTCCGGAAGAGGGGTCGAGGCAGCTCTCGACACTTCAGAGGCAGAACCATTGCAACAAATGAAGGCATCTGGAATCTTTCTCTAGTCGAAGTCCCTGTTCTTGATGATACATCCCCACAGCCCCTTAGAGCAAGCAAGGTTGCAAACGCTCCAAAATGATCTCTATCTTATCATTCAATATCCGTGGTCTTGGCGTGGACCCCAAATTCAACACGCTAAAGGTTTTTTTCTTCCATTCCAGGGCTTCAATAATTCTTCTACAGGAGACGATGCATGGAAAGGAAGAAACTCTATCTTATTTCCGCAAGATGTTGCCATCCTGGCACATGGCTGCTATAGATGCGACTGGCCTCTCGGGAGGCATGATCTCACTTTGGGACCCGACAAAGGTCAAGGCGAAGGCCTACAGTTGCTTTGCTGGAATCCTCATCACAGTCTCATTCCGGGGTATAGACTTACCTATCAACATTCTCAATCTATACGCCCCGTATAAGTCCCGCATCTCTTTTTGGCAAGGGTGTTTGCCTCTGACCTCTTCAATCTAAACAGTCTAATCATTGCGGGAGATACAAATGCTGTATTATCCACAAATGAGGTTTGGGGTACGGGCAAGGTAAATAGCTCCCTGGCGGATCTCATCTCCACTGAATTGATAAACAGGGACATGGCAGACATTTGCCCAGTTCGGAACAGGCCGACATGGTCGAACGGCAAAACAGGGAAGGCCTACATCGCCAAACGACTAGACAGGGTCTTCATGCACCTCAGCCTCATACACAAATTTGGTCTTCCAAAATTGTCTGTGGAGAATGTCATGATATCCGATCACTTCCCCATCCTTTTAACATGGCCAGGCAAGATCTTCAAAAGGGCTACTCTTTCAAGTTTGATAATAGTCTCCTCCTGGACCCTGCCTTCAATATCTTTATTCAGACAGCTTGGCAAGACATAAAGACCCGAGAGCAAACAAATCTCATTTTCTCCACCTTCAGAGAAAAATTATCACAGCTCAGAGTCCTGGTCAAAAAATGGCAATTTAATCGACATCAACAAGACAGAGTGGCCCTTAAAAGGATCCAATTGGAAATTCAATCCTACATGGACTCCACTGATTTTTCCTCCTGCTCTTTTGAAAGGAAGGCTCGCATCTGGGATCTTGAAAAGCGAAGATCTGTTTTACTAAAACAGGAAGAGGCAAAATGGAGACTCAAAAGTCGAGCCACTTGGCTCGAGTTGGGGGACAAAAACACAAAAAATTTTCATAATTTCGCCAACGCCCGCAGAGAAAGGAAATTCATCTGGAAAATCAAGGATGAATTAGGAAATGAGGCTACCTCGCAGGGAGATATCACTCGGCTTGCGGTAAATTTCTTTAGCAAACAGTACAGCAGATCAAGCGATATCACTTTCAATGATATCCGATGGGCGATTGATCCTATGCCAGTGATGTTCGATGATGCTATGAATGAAGAAATTTCCCGTCCTGTTGACGAGGATGAACTCCTTCGCGCCATGAAAACTTTCAAAAGGGACAAAGCCCCTGGCCCGGATGGCTGGACTATCGGCTTCCTTATCCACTTCTTTGATCTCTTTAAAAATGATCTGCTGAGTATGGTCTTTGCCTCCAAACATTCTGGTCAAATCCACAGCCATACCTCCTCTACTCTCATAGCCCTCATTCTGAAGAAAGATGAACCCGATACCTTCTCCGATTTCCGCCCTATCTCCCTCTGCAATATCTCCTTCAAGATCATCACTAAGATTATTGCGCTTAGAATCAAGGATACTCTGGCCCGCTATCTCTCTCCAAACCAACATGCTTTCCTCAAAGGTCGTATCATCCATGACGCCGTATCCTCCACTCAGGAATGCCTTCACTCCATTGCTGTAAATAACACCAATGCTGCCATCCTAAAAATCGACCTTCAGCGGGCATTTGTTGTCATCGACTGGCCATTCCTTCAATGTCTTCTTGCCAAGATTGGGCTTTCTCCTGCAGTCATTCGCTGGATTATGGGATGTATCGATAACGTAAATTATGCGATTCTGGTGAATGGACAGCCTTCCCATTTTTTCAAGGCTGAGAGGGGCCTTCGGCAAGGCTGCCCCTTGTCCCCCCTCCTCTTTATTCTTACAATCGACGCCATGAGCTTCCACATCAATCGCGCGGTGGCCCTGAAAGAATTTACTCCTATTAGGATCTGCAAGAACATCAAGATGTCCCACAGCCTCTTCGTGGACGACGTTCTCATTTTTGCTATGCTCTCTATGGCTACCTGGATATGCATCAAATCCATCCTGGATCGATTTCAAAGAGCATCGGGACTGGCCATGAACAAAGAAAAGTCATTTCTATATCATAATGGAGCTGATGACCTCCTTATCTCCCAGATTGCACAGACCTTTGACATTCAACACTTGCCGCTTTCAGAGGGCATAAAGTATCTTGGATTCAGATTGAAGTGTCGCTCCTACAAGTCGGAGGATTGGCGTTGGATTGTTGACCGCTTCCACAATAAGCTTGCCAATTGGAGCTTCCGCACCCTCTCCTTTAGAGGCAGGGTGGTCCTTGTCAAATCCGTTCTTACTCAGCTCTGTGTCTTCTAGGGACATCTCTTCCTTCTCCCGCCATGCATTATACTTTCAATAAACATAATTATTTCCTGTTTCATTTGGGGCGCAAAAGCTGAACGGTATAAAATCCACCTTACCAAGCTGGACTCTCTCTCTCTGCCGAAAAAATATGACCGATGGGGCATTCTGAACATTAAAATCTTTGGCGCAGCACTAATCTGTAAATCACTGTGGAGGGGTATTTATGGAACTAGTCTATGGAGTGACATCGTCAGGCAGAAATACCTTAAAGGCAGGGGAATTGATTTCTGGTTCAGATTTGACTCTATTGACATCAAACGAGGCTCTGCAATCTGGTCAAGTTTTCGAAGGATCCAACGATATTTCCTCAGCAATCTGAAATGGAATATCCACACAGGCAGCAAGATTTACATTGGGCTAGACTCCTTTGCTGGATTCAGGGGAACAATGCAGATTCCCCCACCTCTTCTTTTCTTCCTTCGAAGATCAGGCTTGTATACATGGGATCGAATCATAAAGGAATGGGATGGTTCCCAGCCTGTGCTCCGAGACGCTGATGATATCAACCTCCCAATCGACCTCATCCCCCTCTGGTCTGACCTCTCAACCTCCCTCCAGCGGGGTGGTCTTCTGCGCTCCAACGTTGCTGACCATCTTACATGGTCCCTCCCTTTCTCTGCTCCACATGCTATCGTAAAAGATATATACGCAGATCTCATCTCTGTTTATGCTCCTGCATCGCGGCGCTTTCCAGTCTTCTGGTGGAAGATTCGTTGCCCCCTCAAGATTATTTTGTTCTCCTGGTTGGTGCTTTTCAACAAGAACCTAACCTGGGACACCTTGAGGCGATGGTCATGGCATGGCCCTAGCAGATGCGCTCTCTGCAAGATGGACGAGGAAACAAATTTTCATCTCTTCTTCAAGTGCTCTGCTGCCCAACATATCTGGTATGACCTTGCAAATTTTTTCTCTTTTCAACATCTATGTTTCATCTCTGTGGATGCAGCTTTTGCCTGGTGGGGGCGTCAAAAATCCCTTCGCCCCATTCTGCCCATCACCATCTGGTCTCTTTGGCGGTGGCGGAATCGGATAATTTTTGAAGACTCCACACTTTCTGCAAATTTTGTCCTACAATCCGTCTCTGCTCTGTTCTCCCCGAACAGCTGATTGGCCTCCATGGGGTCTGTTTTTTCTCAAACTCCTGATATAGGTTCATGTAACAGGTTATGTCATATGGGAGTTTTTTTCAGATGTTTTCAGATGCTGCCTATAGTTCTGCAACTGTTTCATGCAAGCTGTTCCATGAAAGCTGTTACATGCTGTTTTTTGTGCCATAAGGCATTTCAGGTCTCCTGAACATTTTGTCTGTATATCTCCTCAATATAATATCAAGATTTTCTTTCTAGAAAAAAAGTATTTAACATTCAAACATGTGATATATAAAAATATAAGGGATAACAACTTATAAATGACTATTTATCTTGCCTATTGTCCCAGAAAAACAATAGATAGTAACAAGATATCAGTTTACTCTATTAGCGTTAGGAGCATGAATCGAATACATCAGATGATAAATGGTCATCGTAATAACAACAAATGATTGAGAATAAAATAATCGGACAGCAGTGACGAAGAGTGAGGAACGCGTTGACTTAGTGAAGTGAATAATTATCTATTTATACCTATATCGAGCCCGTTTACTCGAAGTGAGCACGTTTACTCGAAGGGAAGGCACTCACTCAGTGAGTAGTGAACTCAAAGTGTCCTGAGTGACGTAAGGGCTCTCGACCTTGGTAGAGTAAAGATAAAAAAAAATTGGGGATGAACATAAAGAGGCAGAATCCGACCTATTTAAAGAAATTTGTTGTGGACAATCAGCGAAAAAAAATTAACAAAGACGATCAGAATCATCCAACACAATCTTACACTGGCTCCAAACCTATAGAGTTGGGCAACAAGAAAAACACCGGGGGTAAGTAATGTGAGCCACTAAAGTGTTGGAGCATTGGTTAACCACAATTGCTACGGGACTGTCCCCCAACCCGAAGTTCATTCAAAACGTACAGTTGGCACGTGAATCTTCTACGGTAAATGATGTGGTCCAAAGTATTCCGAGAATTAGTGTGGCATTGGAATATTGTCAGGAAAAACATCAATCTACCATTATTGATATTGAAGGTATTATTCAAAACCAACACGTGTCTGTTTTAATAGACACTAGGGCTAGCGACAAGCTTTTATTGCTCCATATCATATTCTTAATCAGCCACACCCTGCCACATTAGCAGTGGTGCATCGCCATGTGTACTGGTGCATTGCCATGTGTACTGCCACATCATTTCACATGGATTGTTACAATAGGTACCACATCCGATCAGTGGGTCCCACTTGGCTTGTTAACTAGCTTTCCTCGTGGCATCCTATGGGAGTGCTACACGACACTTTGTGGGTCCCACATACACAATTTTTTTGTTGTTTGTGCCAAACTTCAAATGAGCATATATTCCTCATACAAACTCAAATTAAGGTGTCATTCGCATTGTTGGAATCATCTCGACGAGAACTATGAATTGGTGTTAGTTTTGCTGATATTTTAGGACTTCAAATTTTGATCCTTTTTGGATCCTCCTGGATCAATCCTCCCCATTGAAGTACTTAGAGTCCTAAAAAATTACATACATAGTTTAGACATGTTTTATCTACTTTACAACAAAACCTATACCCTTTCCCATCGAACAAAAGGACAAAATATCACTACATTGCATATTCAAGTGATGTTATATATTTCATCACTTTTACAAGCCTTTTCCCATGTATGGGGTATTTAAAAAGAAACACTAGGGGTATTAAAAAGAAACACTAGATTTACAATTGTGGCCACACTTAGCTACTTAAAAAGGCTACCCATCTCTTACGTAAACAAGGCAATGTGCTTTCTTCTTGTAGTTTTCTTCCATGTTGAACTACTTCATTGGCTAGTTCCTTCACAAGTGCTTTGTACTCCTCCTTAGGATGTAGCTCTTGATGGAGCTTCTAACAAGTGGATGTTTTATTTTTAGCCTTGTTAAAATGGTCGTAATGGTTTTTTTTCATCTAGACTTTCTTGAACGTTTTTTCTCCTGAGGTGGAAAGGATTCTTAATTTCGTGGCTTCTTCCTTGTGTGGTTGTCTTTGCTGTATCTCTTCCAAGGTAAACTTTACTTACCTCATCCTTTGAAATGTTCACCTCCATTTGGAGATGACTTACAAATGCGATCGATGGGACTCATCCTTTGAAATGTTCACCTCCATTTGGAGATGACTTACAATCGTGATCGATGGGACTCATCCTTTGAAATGTTCACCTCCATTTGGAGATGACTTACAATCATGATCGATGGGATTTTGTGGTACGCTCTCAAAATGTACTGATTCAAAATCTCTTTCTTCCACGACTTTAGATATTCCACTGGTGGCCTTGGGGTTTCTTTCTTCAGTGGACTTGGAGAATGTTCCATATTCCTCTCTGAAATAGTCTAGTCCTGCATATTGAGGTAGTTCCACCACTTGGATGATATTCACAATGGCATGGCCATTAACTCCTAGGTCCTTTTGTTCATATATCATCTTCTTCATTAGCTTTGAACCAATTCCTATAGTGTGCTTTTGAAAAGCACCAAAATCATCATCATAATTGGGACATGAAACTAAACCATCGCTGAAATGTTTTACCTTAGTTGTTGATTTTGGAATGGGTGAGGATGATGTCTCCAAGCCTTCATTACACTGAAACTTTACCAAGGCATCCTCTCTAGCTTGTAATTGAAGTTGAAATCCTTGCTTCTCCCATTTTGCTTATTGCAGCAATATTCTCAACTCAACATTATTTTCTTGAATGCATTGGTGGATTTCCTGGAGTTATTAGAGCCATGCATTCTTGATTATTTTCCCATTTTTTGTCCAATACATACAATCCTAATAGCTCTGATATTCATCTCATCACCTGAATCAGAACCTAGGTCATGTTTCATTGTACCAACAATTTTATGCTTCAATTTGCAACCATACTTCTTAGCTTTGGCTCAGGATGTAGTGCCCATGTTTATTGCAATGGGTGCAAGAGGATTTCTCTTCCTTTTTATTTGTTATCATTGTCTTCTTTGTATGATCGTCTTTTTCATGCTTTCCCCTCTTTAAAGATAAATTTCTTTCACATTTTCCTCATCTAGATTAGTGGGATCAAATAATAACAATGAATCATGAAGATAACTGTGCAAAGCACCAATTTATTTTATCAAAGTTTTTGGTGAGTCTAAAGGAATATTCAATGCTAATGCTTGCTTCCTACTCTATTCTATAAAAAATTAAACATTTTGACCTTTACCTAGTCTCAAATGTTACCACTCCATCATGGATTTTTTCCTATAACCCAACGGGTAAAATTGTCCTCTTAATGCATAAAAAAAACCAACCATGATGAAAGGACTTTACCGTTATTCTTACTACCTTTTTAGAGTTTTCTCTGCCACCATACAAGAGTTATGCCTCCTAGTCGAAGAGATGCAAACTGAATCTTCGCTTCATCCTCTTTGATTTGTTGTACATAGTAGTAGACTTCGAATTGTCCAATCTAATTTTTTATCCTTTTTGCATTAGATTCTCCATTAAACATGGGAAAATCAAATTTCGCATATAATTTTTAAAATGGATTTTTAGAAGAATTTCTTTGATGACTATTTGAATGATGAGAATGAGGGGAAGAGGAATATATTGAATTTGAAGATTTCTTTTCAATAGGTTCTCCTCCACCTCCTCAGTGTACTGATGAATTATCATTTACTAGAGCTCCCTCTTTATTTCCCTCTTTTTCAATTCTCCTTTCATAATCTGGAAAAAAATGTTTCCACCCAATCTACCATATGGTAGAAGGTTGTAATAACTCTATTGAAAATTCCATGTAAAATATATACAAATACCACGGATGATGAGACATGTATTCCAATCTCAATGGTGGGAGAAACATCCTAGTGGATGTTGATTCGGTTTATTATGGCTACGAGAATTGGCAAAGGCAATGGCTAAGGTTTTGGAAAGGAAAAATGGCATTTTTAGCACATTTATTTATGAAAATAATGAAAATTAGGAGAAAAGGAAGGTGAAAGGTCACAGGTTACATGTTAGGAGGAAAATAAAGGAAAATTAAGAAAATAGAGGCCTCATTAACAAAAAGGTTTATGAGGATCAGTGGGCAAGACTTGTTCAGTTTAGTTTTGGAGCTCTCCCATTATTCTCTCTCTCTCTCTCATACTCTTGGATACTTAGAGTTTTATTAGAGCACTCTTGGAGGGTGTGGAATACTTGGATATTTGGAGAAAGAAGGAAAAGGAAAAGAAGGAAAGCACAAGAGGGCATCGAGATCAGCGGCTACATCAAAATTGCTTGCAGGTATTGAGTTGCATGTATGTTTCCTTCACTATTTTTGGCATGCATGACATATGCATGTGGATTTTTGGTTGTGATATGTCACTGTCATGGAGGATGGTTAGGATTGAAAGTGGATTGCTTAGCATTTCCATTTCGTGGATATCCATGGTGATTATGGGTTTACTTTCATTTTTTATTTTTGGTTGGTTCTCATGCTTCCTTAGCTTGGGTTGATTTATTAGACTTGGAAGCCCTGGTTGGATAAACACTCTGGAGGCACTATAATAGATTGGGTTGAGTTACTAGTCCTAGAAGCCTTATTTGGACAAATGCTTTGGAAGTTGTTGGTGGGTTGAGTTACTAGTCTCGGAAGCCGTGGTTGGACAAACGCTCTGGAAGCCCTGTATAAGTTCTGGATTGAGTTACTAGTCTTGGAAGCCTTGGTTGGAAAAATACTCTCGAAGTCCTCGAAGGCTTGGATGGAGACCAATTTGACGATGGTTTTGTGATGTCCAATCGTGAGTTCGAATCACTCTTTGATGGGTTGAGGTGGATGGCCTCTAGAATCCCTGGATGAGTTTTGATCGATGTGTTCTATGAGATACCACAATCATGCTTGGAATATGGCATGGTGGTAAATGGCTGAAGAGAGATCTGGCTCAATCATTCTACAGTCAGGTGGAACGTGGAAGTACCATCGTGAGATTGGATTTTTCAAAATTAATGAAAGATTTTTTCTCCTTGTATCTCTACTAGAATTATGATGGATTATATGTGGTTTATATGGTTGTAATTTAATTGGTATTTCTTTCCCTATTATGTTGGTTATTTACATGTTTGATGACAATAACCATGTATGGCTTTCATCATGTTTTTACTTGGAATTGAATGATCAATTCTTATATGACCTAATGGATGGAATGGTAGTTAATGTGGTAAGGATACAATGCTTCATAGTGAATCTCATATAATCATGAGACCCTTATGTTCAGATCTATTATTTACACCTATAGGTTGCATATTTACTAAGTGGTTGACAAAATGTCTGTCATGGCTAGAACGGGTCTAGTCAAGGTCTTGAACAAGTATTTTCTTTAGTACTATCATTTCCATGTTATTGTAATCATTGTTTGAGATGGTTCAGTTATGGGCACTGACCTAGGCTCTAGGCCTAAAAAAGTTTCTCAAATCCTGGATTCGTTGGCATAACACTAACAGATTAGGTCTCTAGTCACTGGCATGCAAGCCTATGAAAGCAACTTTTGGGTTACAGTCACATGCATTCCTTATCATGGGAGTGACTTTGGGTTTACTTAATCTATATGGTAGGTTAACTCAGGGGTTGGGCACCTGAAGTGGTAGATTAGGTCCCTGGGGGTCATGAAGCACTTGAGGGAGGTCTGTGTGTTACTTTTCTGTCAATGTCATTTCCTTAAGGTTACCTAGGAGGTTGAATCATATCATAGTAGCCTCTCATCACATGTCTACCTCGGCTGGTCAATTTCTTTGATAGAAGTGGGGGGAGAGTGTTACAAAGGCCTTGTGGAAGCCTGCTAATTCTATGTGTCCATCACATTTTCCTCTGTTTTCATTCTTCAAGTTTCACATCCAATCTTTGGGTTAAAATACTTGATTTTCCTCAACCCTCTTTGATTTTGGCCCTGATAAGCATCCACACTCAAAATTCACATCAAAGAATACTTCTATGATATTAACATGATCTAGGATCTTATCTTCAGTGATGTTAAATATAATTGCTTAAAGAGCATGAAAGCACCATAAACGCAACATATATGAAGAAGCGACACAAAAATAAGGTAACATATACAATGCACAAAGATTTGTTAATGAATTTCACTCACAATTTGTGAGCTACGTCTCCAGGCCTAGCTTCAAAGTGCAAAATCCTCTATATTATCTCAACAAAATAATGGAAATTACATGGAAAAATACATGGAAATACCACACATCTGGGAGTGACCTGAAGATTTGTTTCTTAGATACAAATTCTAATTGCACAAATGAATTCCTCTCAAAACTCTGAGAAGAATGAGTATAAACTTGACTACCTTTTGGTAAGAGAAAATATGTCACGTAAAATGTCTCAATCATTAATGACACACATGTGCTTCAACCATGAGCCCTCATATCTACTTCTTAAGAAAAATGGGCTTCAAGAAAAATGAGTATAAACTTGACTGGGTTTTGGAACTATCACCACCTCAAATTTCACGCCAAAACATATCGTAATATACCTCAAATATTCCTTAAAATACACCTAGAATATGCTAAAAAACATTATGAGAATATTTATCAGAATTTGTGCCCATGTGAGACCCCGCTTATCTTACCACCCATCCAGGCATTGAGTATCCATAGCACATCCTCTTTCCACATCCATCAACCCTTCTATGTGTATGACAATGGGTATATATAGGTTGGTATGGGTGGATATATCAATGGGTTGGTTGGAAAACTTGGCTAGCACATTATCAATAAAATGTTGTTCTTTGGGGAATCTCTTGTTCAAACTTCGTGGGCCCCATTTTTTTGATATCCATTTCATTTTTTTAAACCATATATAATATATGATATTTGTAATTCAACCACCAAAAATGTATGCCCCATGTGATTGAAACAACCCCCCATATAATATATACAAAACATGCGTATAGGGAAACAATGGAGGTTGTGCACACTTGAAGGCCAATTAGGCCTAATTCAAGGTGCCACATGGCACGATGTGATTGGGCTACGTAGCAGGTATTCAATGGTACACATCATATGCTTAGTAAGCTACACCTTACTGATGAGCCCCAATTTTTGGTAACAATTTGGGCTCATTTGGCATACTTACCTTGCTCAACCCTTCATTTTTTATCACTTATGCATCATTTCTTAGTATATTCGTGTTATTTGTAGGAAGAAGGGTAGTCATTATGCCTATGTGGCTAATACATGATGATTTCAGGTTTTTTGACATTAAATGGAGCAAAAACCACGCAGATGGAGACAAGGAGACAGCCAAGGTGGCATTGCGCGTTTATAGGGAGGTTGTCCACAGCCTTGAATGACCTTCCTCGTGATCTCCACCCCAACTCCGAGCTCCAACAGCTATCACCACCGAGCTAGAAGGCAGCCAACGGATTCTACAGGAACAGCAGTTTACTTTTAGTTGGACAGCCAAGCCCCAATAATTGAGGAAGCCAGCTTGGCCCTCATCATGTATAAATACTGAGGCTTTAGCCTTCGATAAAGACTCTTGAACCTTTGTTGTAGATTTTGAATCACGAGCTGTAGCTCTATTTTTGCTTTTTGTAAGCCAATTTTGGCATGTTGTTAGACTCATGATTATGATCTTTTAATAAAAGGCAGGCAGATTTGGATTCAATTCTGAGTTCTTAGAGGATCTATAGCTCTCAGGTTAGGGCCCAACTTGAGAGCAATAGACCTCCTTTTCTTTGTATTGTTACTTGTCTTTCTTTTATCATTGCATTTCTTTCCTTTACATGCACTTGGAAAACACAGTTTGCTGAGTTGACTGTTTCGGTTTGGTTATGTAGGTTAGTTTCATGAATGCAGTTGTTTCAGTAGTTCAGAATTAGCGTAGGGAGATTGAAGTTACGTTGAGTTCAAAAAAGGGTTGAATGCATGCTCACTTTCACCTCTGTTTGGGGACCGGAAGTGTAGACCATGCCAACTGCCAAAAACACTGTTTTAACATATGCATGCAAGTATTGATGTAATGTTTTCGGTTGAATAATTGTCCATACGATTATATCTTGAGTAATGACTCTTTGGTTCAGCATCATGCATGGTTTCCCTTCAACTTACATTGTTGTTCTTTGGTTCCTAATAAAACAGTTAGAATAGGTTGGTGAACTTTCGTTTACATGCAAGATAAGCGTGATTTGTTTCATTTACACTGCGCAGCACCACTTCATCGTGTTCTTATCCTTTTAAACTGTGCCTAAGCCACCTACTCGTCCTCTGTTCAGCTCATTTGCCTTCCAACCCTTCTACTATCTACGTTGCTCAATCTTTTTGACCTTCCACTACTACTACCCTCCTCTAGACCAACCAGCTTTACACACACCTTCCCCATCTCATCTCTCTGTCCATAGGCCATCAAAAGCTCCTCTCTCATCTTACCTATCCACCCATACAGCTCCTTCACTCCTCCATCACCCAAAACTCCGACTGCAGAACATCCTGTAGAAGTTAGCAGACTTCCTGTAGAAATCCCGAGCTTCCTGTAGGATCCCCTGCAGACATCCTGTACAAGTCTGCAAACACGGTTTCCAAGCACCTGAACTTTGTGAACTTCTGTGGAATGATGTTAGGGATTCCCTGGAACCTCTCAGAGTCCTCCTGACCTTTCCCAAGCCTTCCTCCCCTTTGAACTACCCCTGCACAGTCAAGACCCAGTAAGAAGCACAGTCATAATAACTCCAACCATTTGAGAAAAAATACAAAAACATGTTCTCTTCAGATGAAAGTAGTTTAAACTCATGCATCTCATCTCACTAGAAGTAATGGCATCATTTGTAGAAGTTGCATTCCCACCATTACATCATAAGAATTAAGCTGGTCAGATTAGGGTTTACTAGGGTTTCCATGTTTGGTTGGCTTTCAGTTCATTCTTGCAAAGTAGGTAAATTTCCTTTGAGATAGCCTTCGTTCATCATTTAGAAAGATTCTTCTGAGAACATATAGAAGTTGGCTTGAGCCCTAGCGGACTTGTGCCAGTTGACCAAGTGACAGCTGCGACAAGAGCTAGTACTTGTGCATACAACACCGTCGCTTCCAAGTTTGTTACAAACTACCAGGTTGATAAAATTAGAGAAGGAAGCTCCAGGAGTTGTAGTATTATTGTTGCAATACTGGAGCCCACCATATTTTTGGCGTCGTTGCCGGGGAAGCGTCAGAGTATTAGTAATTGTTGCTTTTCTTCTATTTTCCTACTCTCTCATTCTGCTAAGTAGTTTATTTCATTTCCATTCTGCAAAAGTAGCATAGACATTTCCTGCTTTCCTAGATTAACATTTCAATTCTGCAATTCCATTTCTGCAAACGTAAATTAGCATTTCCATTCTGCAAGCGTAGACTAGCATCTTGATTCCTGCAATTTCATTTGAGCAAAGTAGATTAGTTCTTTCCTGCTTTCATTTCAATTCTGCATTTTATTTCAGCAAGATAGTTAGTTGTAGATCAATCTGTTTCAGTTTTGCAGGTACCAAAGAAAAACAAAAGCAATCAAAAAAAAAAAAAAGTCTTTCCATTTCATGCCTCGTAGGAATCGAGATAAAACAGTCAAATTCCTACCCAACACCCCCACCACATCACTGAGTCACCCTTCTCTCTTCTTCGGTGACAGTGATCCAGAAGAACCTATAGGTGAACCTCCTGAGATATACGAAGATCCTATAGCAGAAGAAGAATTAGAGACCATCCCATTTGAAGCTATGGCTGACAATAGAGGAGAAGATGAGAGAATAGAAGGTGCCTTCCCCATCCGAGAAACCAATGGAAACATGAAAATGAAAAACATTAGTCCCTCCACTCTACCTCACTTCCATGGGCTGACTACTGAAGATCCTGATACCTTTCTGTTTGAGTTTGCTGTCCTTTGTAGAACCTATGACTATACTGAAGATGAGCAGAAGCTGAAACTCTTCCCTTCAACTCTTAAGGATGCAGCATTACACTGGTTCATGGGCTTACATGGGAATAGTATCACCACTTGGGCTCAGATGCAACAAGCTTTCAATACCAAGTACGGGGACTACTGTAGGTCCAAGGAAACCAAGGGAGAAATCTTTCGGATGACCATGGGAAATGATGAGTCCTTAGAGGATTATGAGGAGAGATTCCAACTTAGCTATAAGCGGGCCAGGTGCACACTCGACCCTGAATCCCTCAAGTTGGTCCAGCTCCGAGGAGTCCCTGAAGACCTTTTAGATACCCTTCACATGCTAGCTGGGGGAGATATTTACCAACTGCCTTATGAGGACATCAAGACTGTGTTTAGAAACCACTCTAGGGCAGCCTGGAAACGAGGTAGAGGAAACCTCCTCTCAGCTGGTATCCCTTTCTCCAAGCATGAGTTTGCAAATCAATTAGAAGATCTTAAGAGTGAGGTGAGACAGACCATCGCCATGCAATTGGACACATTCAGGATCCAGCAGAAGAAGGAAGAAGCTGAGAGGGCCTTGGCTATCTTCTGCCCTAGATGTACAAGGAGACACCCTAAGAACGAATGCCCATTGCATTCGGTTGAAGTGTGCTTCGTTTGTGAGGAGGAACATCCCACAAATCAATTTCCAACCTTACCTGGGCTTAAAGCTATGTACCAAGGGACAGAAGCTCCCACTGAACCTCTCTATTTCCTCAACCAAAGGAGGCCACAAGGACCTAAACCTTACCAGCAGGGGATCCAAGGGTCACCTCAAGCTTATTACAGCCCCAACCAATCGACTCCTATGCCTTCCTGGGGTCCCCCTGCTCATCCTTCCTGGTCTATGCCTCCTCCATGGTCTTATCCACCTCCGTACCCTACTCAACCCACTACTCATTCATATCATTCACATGCCCAGCCACAGCCTCAGTGGAATGCACCTCAGTCGGGGTGGAGGCCCCAGTACAACACTCCTCTCGCCATTTTGCCTCCACCACCAGTTCAACCTCAACCATTACCTCCTGCTCCTCCAAGGCAACCTCAAATGCCTGCTCAACCGAACCCAAACCCCAACAATAGACAGGTCCAGCAGGTATACATTGGGGAAAAATCATGCCCTACCTATACTGTGGAGATCCAGGGGATCAATCTTCGATCTAGAAAGACCCTTCCGGATCGCCAACCTCCTCCCCCAGAGGACGAGGAAGACAAACAGGGAAGTGAACCAAAGGCTATTCCACCCTTTCCTAAGAGACTAACAGCCACCACACAACCCAACCCAGAGGAGGATGAGCTTCTGGGAGAGCTCAAGCAGTTGTGTGTGAAAATACCACTTCTCCAAGCCATCAAGGATGTGCCAATATACAACAAACTGGTTAAGGAAAGGTGTTTCAAACACCCAGGCAGGCGAAAGAGAGATGCTTCAACCATCAATGTCTTAGGACAACTGTCAGACCTTATGTTAGGACAAGTCATCTGCCCAAAGTATCTAGATCCTGGGAGTCCTGTAGTAGATGTCCACATCAATGGCACCATCATACCTCACACCTTGATTGATTTGGGGGCTGCCATTAATGTGATGACCAGGGATACCATGCTCAAACTCAATATTTAGGGTTCCTTGAGGAAGACCTCGACAGTCCTGCAACTAGCAGATCGCTCCACCGTGACTCCCGAAGGGATTGTGGAGGATGTCTTGGTCTCTGTCGACTCTTGGGAATACCCTGCAGATTTCTTGGTTCTGCAACCCAAGGCAAAGCTTACTGGATATCCTCTTATTTTGGGAAGGCCTTGGTTAGCCACTACGGATGCTTACATAAGTTGCCATGCAGGAAACATGACCATCAAAAATGGTCCTATGTCCAAGCAGCTAGTCTTATACCCTCCTGCCCAACCCTCCTTAGAGCATGACTTACCGCTCTGGTTGGAGGGAGGAGAAGAGGATGAGGTGTACTCAGCACCTTTGTGCACCCTAGACACCACTAGAAGAGACCCCCCAACCGAGGATGACTTGATTGAGACCTTGATCCAGAATCCACCTTCCAGTGCACTATCCTTAGAGAAATTGGTGGAGGATGCCCAAGCTAGCACCTTAGTGGACCTTTGTGCCACCAACCCTGTCACTCCCAGAATCAAGAATGTGGAGTTCGGCCCTGCGAGAATGCTAAAGATCAGCTCCTCCCTATCTCCTTCCCAGGAAAAGGAGCTGTGTAACCTGTTGGCCAGTCACCTAGATGCTTTTGCTTGGAGCTATAAGGAGATGAAAGGGGTCCATCCTTCAGTCTGTAACCATCACATATACATCAAAGAGGATTGTCAACCGGTTAGGAAACCTCAGAGGCGAATGAATCCAGCCCTTAATGACATTGTCAAGGAAGAATTGCAAAAGCTGTTGGATGCCGGATTCATTTACCCCATCTCAGATAGTGAGTGGGTGTCCCCTCTAGTGTTGGTTCCCAAGAAAAATGGGAAATAGAGAATCTGTGTGGACTACCGAGAACTGAACAAAGCTACCAAGAAAGACCATTTCCCTCTACCTTTCATAGATCAAGTGTTGGATGGACTGGCAGGAAAGAAGTTCTTCTCTTTCCTGGATGGGATTAGCGGGTACAACCAAATCCAAATCAGCCCGGAAGACCAAGATAAAACCACCTTCACTTGTCCTTGGGGTACCTTTGCCTACCGAGTTCTTCCCTTTGGGCTATGCAATGCTCCTGCTACCTTCCAGAGAGCTGTCTTGAGCATCTTCTCGGAGCTGGTCCATGATGCTGTGGAAATCTATATGGATGACTTCACTCCTTATGGGTCCAACTTCCAGGAAGCATTGTCCAATCTGGGAAAGGTCCTAACCAAATGCATTGAGATGAACCTATCCCTTAGTCCTGAAAAATGTGAATTCCTGATGACTGAAGGGACCGTACTAGGCCATACCATTTCTTGCCAATGGTTACAAGTGGATCCTAACAAAATTGCTCTCATCAAGAAGGTTCCACCTCCCCAAAAGGTAAGGGATGTTCGGAGTTTCTTAGGATTAGCAGGGTATTACAGGAGATTCATTAAAGACTTCAGCAAGCTAGCCTCGCCATTGTTTGGCCTGTTGGCAAAAGATGTGGAGTTTAAATGGACTGACGATTGTCAGAGGGCGTTGAATGAATTAAAGGACAAGTTGGTGTCAGCCCCAATCTTGAGAGGTCCAAATTGGGCCCTACCTTCCCACATCCACACTGATGCCTCGAACAAAGCCATAGGGGCAGCTTTAGGACAAGTTGAACAAAAACTTCCATATGCCATTTACTTTGTTAGCAAAAACTTGTCCAAAGCCGAAATGAATTACACTGTAACCGAGAAAGAGTTCTTGGCTGTGGTCCATGCACTGAACAAGTTCCGACATTATATTACTGGCTATCAAACCTTTGCACATACGGATCATGCTGCAATTAGATATTTAATGAATAAACCAGATGTGAATGCTCGTATTATTAGATGGTTACTTTTGTTGCAGCAGTTTGATTTGACCACTGTTGACAAACCAGGTAAAGAAAATGTTGTTGCTGACTATTTATCTAGATTGGATCTGTCTACAGATGAGGATGGAACAGTGGATGACCAGATGCCCGATGAACATCTGTTTTCTATCTCAGTACTCTCTCCATGGTTTGCTGATATAGCAAACTACCTTGTTTCAACACAGTTCCCTCCGCACCTATCTTCAAGAGAGAAGAGCAGAATCATCAGAAAAAGTGCCTCATTTACTTGGATCGGGGGCAATATGTTCAAGCTTGGCCCTGATCAGATCTTAAGGCATTGTGTAAGGGAGGAGGAAGTCTTTGATATCCTCCTCACCTGTCATGATGGGCCTTGTGGAGGACATTTTGCAGCAAAGAGGACTGCCTTCAAAATCCTGCAGGCGGGCTACTATTGGCCCACACTTCATCAAGATGTCAGAAGATATATCAGCCGATGTGACCAATGCCAAAGAATGGGGAAACCGACTCAAAGGGATGAGATGCCTCTCCAACCTCAAGTGACTCTTGAGCCATTTGAGAAGTGGGGTATGGATTTTTTGGGTCCAATCAACCCTCCTTCAAGGCAAAGGTCTTACATCATTGTGTGCACTGACTACCTGACAAAGTGGGCAGAGACTAAAGCAATCAAAGCAGCAACAGAAGAGAAGGTGGCCGAGTTCTTAAGAGAAAACATCTTCTACAAGTTTGGCTACCCAAGAGAGCTGGTCACCGATCAAGGGAGCCAGTTCACATCCAACTTGATTGAAGACCTGCTAGATCACCACAAAATCAAGCATAGGACTTCCACCCCCTATCATCCACAGGCAAATGGGCAAGTGGAAGTCACCAACAGAGCATTGGAAGGGATTTTGACTAAGGTGGTGAGCAGCAGTAGGAAAGATTGGGCAGATCGCCTGGTTGAGGCCACATGGGCTTACAACACCACCTGGAAGACCACCACCGACTTCACACCTTATGAGTTGGTCTATGGGAAGAAAGCTTTGCTGTCCATTGAATTTGAATACAACACTTTGAGGATGGCAGCTCAGCTGGACCTAGATCTCAGCCATGCACAACAAGAAAGGTTATTGCAACTGAATGGACTGGACGAGCACCGGATGCAGGCCCTCCTTCACTCAGAAGTGGTTCAACTTCAGAGAAAGGTGTGGCATGACCAACACCTCCATGACAAACAATTCCAGCCGGGAGATTGGGCCTTGTTGTATGACTTCATGTACAAAGATTTCAAGGGGAAGCTGAGAACCAGATGGCTAGGACCATATGCAGTGGAAAAATGCCATGACAATGGATCTGTTCTTATTCGAACCATTGATGAGGAAGCCATCCCCATGCTTGTCAATGGGCATCGATTGAAGATCTACAGGAAACCTCTCTTAAGACAAGAGTTCATCAAAACTATGGAGAAATCAGTGTTGGTCATAGAGAAGGGTTTTGCCTCTGCTTTGGGCATACCCTGAAAGATCTAAAATAATAATAATAATAATAATAATAATAATAATAATAAAGATCCTTGGGTGAAAACCTTTCTGAGGCTCCCAAGGCAGGTGGTAGGGGTGAAAACCTCATTGAGGTGCCCCTATTGTCTTTCAAAAAAAAAAAAGGAGATTTAAAAAAAATCCTTGAGTGAAAACCTCCCTGAGGCGCTTAAGGCAGATGGCAAGGGTGAAAACCTCATTGAGGCGCCCCTGTTATCTTCAAAAAAAAAAAAAAAAAGAGAAAAAAGAAAAAAACAACAAGCAAAAAAAAAAAAAAAAAGTCGAGGACAGCAAGTTTATAATGTGAAAATGCATGCAGGTTGCAGGTGTTCTATGAAGGAGAGGAGGTCTTTTAACGCAAAACTAGAGATCCTTATCGTGATGCCAGGAGACCTCACCAGCACCTCCTCCAGGAATACTCATTTTCTCCAAGGTATGTGCACAATTTCATCACGGCTTGAGTCTTCTACAGGAAGATGCAGACTTTCTACAGGAAGGTGCGAACTTTCTACAGGAAATGCAAACTTTCTACAGGAAGTTTTGTATTTCTACAGGAAACTTCCTGTAGAAGTTCGGGACGGCCCATAATTCATTTTATGAGGAGATCTAACGACCAAGGATCGGTTTGGACGCATGCAAGCTACTGTTGTCACCCTTATACACTGTTGTCACCTCTTTCTACCATCCCTATCGACATGCAATGAAGCTACCTGCACCATCAAAGCAGATCATTGAGTTATCAAGACAAAAGCAATTTTTGAGATGGAAAAATGCTGAGATGTCATACCATATCCATCCCAGCCATCCATGAGCTCTGTGAGCGTGATCGTGGGGCCATTGCCTTCGTCGTGCAACATGCACCCGAGGAGGAAAAACTGTTGCAGGACATCCTGCAGGAGTCCCGTAACAGTTAAGCCCGCTAGAGTGCACACCATTCACAGCGCTTGCCATATACAATGAAAATGTGGGCGCATGCAACCGAAGCATCAACTCCATCGTCAGCGGCCTGTGAATATGAACCTCCGGGCCTGTGCAAATCCACCAGCAGCAGATAAATCCACTCAACATCGGCCAAAAACTAAAAAATCGTGTTGCGGCCGCACAGGTAAGTGCCTCGACCCTTTCTTCCATCGAATTGCATGAATTTTACTTTGAAAATGTTTGCAAGTGTGAAGTGAATGGGTTGAGCGGTTGTATGGTCAATCGATTGGCCACGTCGACCAGTCAGCTGGTCGAGCCGGATGTGTGAATGGTGGCCGTGGGAAAAACGGGTAGTGGACACGTGAGAACCGTCCACTCAGGGAGAAACAAGTTCTAACGAGAATGGCGGCGGCGGATCTGCGGGGAATGATGCGGCAGTAAGGGAACTTGCAGAAGAATGATGGTGTGATGTCGCCCAACGGTCCGGCAGGGACAGCTCACCCTCGCGCCACGGATTCCACCGATTCAAATCTAATCGGCTAGATTGCCACCCCATGCATTTATCATTCACCGTTTGAGACTCAAGTGATCATCCGGATCCCTCTACAGCTCGATACTCCGAGTCTTTGGCCATCAGAACGCCTGTGAAGCAACACCAAGAGAGCAAACCCACTGCAGTATCCCCCAGAGATTACGCGCTGCTCCTACAGGAAAGCTGTTTCTACAGGAAGTCGGGTTCCTCACGTCAAAAGGTGGCAGAGTAAAAAGGTAAGCCTGAACTCTCCATGCAATTGGTTTTTGAGGGTGGCAGAATCGTCGTCTACAGTCTGGTCGTAGAAAATTGTTGCAAATGTTGTCTGTCGTGCATGAACTGTGTCCTACAGGATGTCAGTGTAATTAAGCTGTGTTAAGGTCCTCAGGAGATAAGCTTCGTGGATTATATGCATGACAGAAGCGTAATTCTACGCTCTGTCCCCGTAGGCCAAATTTCTTCCGCATTCGCCACCTCCAGCTAACGTAGCAGTTTTTCACCATGCCGGGTGGGTTCATCAGAAGGGAACCCACTGATTCAACGAAGTTAAGAGAAAATCCTGAGGTGGTGGAGCTCTTCACACGAGCGTAATGGATATCCTTCTGTGACAAATTGCAGGGCTATGACGACGAAGTGGCAGAAGAGTTTTTGCAAGCTCTGAGGCCGAAATCTAAAACATTGGCCACCGTTAACTTCATGGGTTTAAGCCTCAAACTCACCCCACAATTCATCAGCCGAGTTACGGAGCTCCCAATGGGATTACCATGGGATAAAGGAGAAAGGAAATTGGGCCAACAAGCTAAGAAAGAATTCTTTCCACCAGAGGAGGAATTCTCAGAAGACAAAAATGGGGTTCGTAGAACCAGTTTACTGCCACCGTGGAATGAAGTTAGCCTGCAGATAATGAAGTACATCACCTGCGAAGGCCGTTTTAGCATTGTATATGGGTATCACTTTCGGTTACTCACTGAATTAAGGCACCAGATGGATCTACCTGTAGAAAACAAGCTCAGTCTCCCTTACTTTCTATTACAGTCTCTGATTAAGTGTGCCACAAAGTTAAAAGAAGGCACACCAAACCAGGTAGCCCACCATGGACTGATCAAACTCCTCGTGGAGGATGCGCTCCACACATACAAGGTTCCTCTCTCATGGGAAGCCTTCAGAAATTTGACAAAGGATGGGGATATAAAGATGTTGACCGAAGATCTCGGTTCATCTAGCAGTGAGGAGAAAGAGTCAGTGCCCGCGGGAAAGAAAGAAACAGGCCAGAAGACCACGACCACGGAGCAGAAGAAAAAGCAAGAGAAGAAATGAGAGACAAAGGGTGCCAAAGAGAAAGATGACACACCCATCTTGACAGCAAGAGAGAAAAGGTTGCAAGGCAGAGTGGACAAGGTTGAGAAGGTCCACATTAGCAAAAGTGCCTCGACAGCGACTGCAACCAAGTCAAAAAGCAAAACTCATGCAGCAAATCAAACCAAGGCGAAGACACCTGTTTCTACAGGAAAACCGAAACAGGCTTCTACAGGAAGCCCGAAATTAACTGAAATAGGGTCTTCTACAGGAAGCCCGAAATTAACAAAAACAGGGTCTTCTACAGGAAGCCCTGAAAAAGTGAAACCCAAGGAGAAGAAAGCTGACATTCTTACAAGGGAGGCAGCAGCTGTGCTGGCCGCCCTCAGCACACCTCCTAAGCCAAAGGAGAAGAGAAAGAGGGAGACCCCTCTATATTTTAGAGCTCGAAGAAGTGTGAGAATAAAGACGGGAAAGCCACAGCCTCCGTCCAGCAGCCCGATCATCATTGAAGATGCCCCTACTTCGCCCAAGGAAAGGTCCCCCTCGAGGATATCACTCACCTATGAGAGGGGGAGCCCGAAGAAAACTACGTGGAAAGAAAGGTTAGACCAATTGACTGAAAAAGCTCGGCTACAGGATGTTGAAGATGCTCTACAGGAAACCTTAGCCAGGCTTAAAGAAACTGAGAGAATGGAAGGAGAAGCACCCTTATCACCACCAAGGGAGGGTGAAGTAGAGCCACCAAAGGAAGTAGAGAAAGAGCATATACCAGAGCCTAGCCCTCAGCCAAGTCTGAGTTCATATTACACCTTTTTAGAGGCTGGCAAAATTATACCTCAGAAATTTACTGTGCCACTATTTTTTGCATTGGAGGAAGAAAGAGTCCGTACACACACGTGGATGAAAATAGCCAAGTCAAAGGGTGTGACGGACATAGGTCCCTTACAGGAGTAGCTCAAGGAGGCCAGAAGTGAATTGTCCATGGCTAAACACGTGGCAAATTACCAACGCGTGTTCCTACAGGAAGAAAACCAGAAGCTGAGATTGCAGCTACAGGAGCTGAGGGCAGGGACAGGTACATCCTCCAAGGACACCACAGAGGAACAACAAGGCAAAAAGGAACTGAACACCAGTCTTGGGGAGCCAACCACACTTCTACAGGAAGCATAACAGCAAGCACAAATTGAGGTGCAAGCTCTCAGAGAACAGCTGCAGCAGAAAGAAGCACAATTGGCCTGCATGGCCAGCTGGGCCATGGATGTTATCCAATGCAGGCAGCTGGCCAGATCCTATGCCTTGTACTTGAAAGACCAATGGCTGCAATTCCAAATCAATACCTTGGCACAAAGAGGTATCTCTCAGCTCCAAGACCCACAGCAATTCACTGAAGTTTGCAGTACTAGCTCATCAGAGGATAGGGCCAAATTAGCGGAGTTCTACCTCCATAATCTGGCCCTGCCTAATGTAGTTTCATGGGATCCCAATACGGCCCTGGGAGATATGCAATTAATGGCATTTGCCTCATGGCTGAACCATGAGGAGCAGCAGAAACCAAAGCAATCATGAACCAAGAGCTGAACGATCCATTGCTCATCAGACCAGAACCAGGGGATCCAGTTGCACTAATCTCGGCACACCAACATTTTTCCACTAACCCTCAAGCTTCATTAAGATATATGGATCAACAGGCCCAAACCATAGCTCATTTTGAGGACATGGAGAGACTGTTAGGAGACAACGTTGTCCAAGCATGCACACGCAGATGGAATACATTGGCTCACAGTCTGAAAATCCGAGAGTACCATACCCCAACTCGGATGAGGGAAGCTCTGGTATGGGTAGCCCTCTATAAGAAATCCATGCAAAACCTCCAGGCCAGCTGGATTGGCCTTAAACTCAGCCCACCACTGCTCTAGGATTGATGGAAGGGAGCACAGAGACAGATGATAATGAACATTGGGAAGAGGTAAACAGAAGGGCTGGGTTTCATATCAGCAAGGAGGACACTACTACAGAGGCTTGGGATGTAAGGGTAGCAGTAAAAGCAATGAAGGATGAAGAGTTGGACTAGTTGCTGAAGGATGAGCAAATATTTTAACTGGGGGGTGATGATGAGCCCCAATTTTTGGTAACAATTTGGGCTCATTTGGCCTACTTACCTTGCTCAACCCTTCATTTTTTATCACTTATGCATCATTTCTTAGTATATTCGTGTTATTTGTAGGAAGAAGGGTAGTCATTATGCCTATGTGGCTAATACATGATGATTTCAGGTTTTTTGACATTAAATGGAGCAAAGACCACGCAAATGGAGACAAGGAGACATCCAAGGTGGCATTGCGGGTTTATAGGGAGGTTGTCCACAGCCTTGAATGACCTTCCTCGTGATCTCCACCCCATCTCCGAGCTCCAACAGCTATCACCACCGAGCTAGAAGGCAGCCAACAGATTCTACAGGAACAACAGTTTACTTTTAGTTGGACAGCCAAGCCCCACTAATTGAGGAGGCCAGCTTGGCCCTCATCATGTATAAATATTGAGGCTGTAGCCTTCGATAAAGACTCTTGAACCTTTGTTGTAGATTTTGAATCACGAGCTGTAGCTCTGTTCTTGCTTTTTGTAAGCCAATTTTGGCATGTTGTTAGACTCATGATTATGATCTTTTAATAAAAGGCAGGCAGATTTGGATTCAATTCTGAGTTCTTAGAGGAGCTATAGCTCTCAGGTTAGGGCCCAACCTGAGAGCAATAGACCTCCTTTTCTTTGTATTGTTACTTGTCTTTCTTTTATCATTGCATTTCTTTCCTTTACATGCACTTGGAAAACACAGTTTGTTGAGTTGACTATTTCGGTTTGGTTATGTAGGTTAGTTTCATGAATGCAGTTGTTTCAGTAGTTCAGAATTAGCGTAGGGAGATTGAAGTTACGTTGAGTTCAAAAAAGGGTTGAATGCATGCTCACTTTCACCTCTGTTTGGGGACCGAAAGTGTAGACCATGCCAACTGCCAAAAACACTGTTTTAACATATGCATGCAAGTATTGATGTAATGTTTTCGGTTGAAGAATTGTCCATACGATTATATCTTGAGTAATGACTCTTTGGTTCAGCATCATGCACGGTTTCCCTTCAACTTACATTGTTGTTCTTTGGTTCCTAATAAAACAGTTAGAATAGGTTGGTGAACTTTCGTTTACATGCAAGATAAGGGTGATTTGTTTCATTTACACTGCACAACACCACTTCATCGTGTTCTTATCCTTCTAAACCGTGCCTAAGCCACCTACTCATAATCTTTTCAGCTCATTTGCCTTCCAACCCTTCTACTCTCCACGTTGCTCAATCTTTTTGACCTTCCACTACTACTACCCTCCTCTAGACCAACCAGATTTACACACACCTTCCCCATCTCATCTCTCTGTCCATAGGCCATCACAAGCTCCTCTCTCATCTTACCTATCCACCAATACAGCTCCTTCACTCCTCCATCACCCAAAACTCCGACTGCAGAACATCTTGTAGAAGTTAGCAGACTTCCTGTAGAACTCCCGAGCTTCGTGTAGGATCCCCTGCAGACATCCTGTAGAAGCCTGCAAACACGGTTGCCAAGCACCTGAACGTTGTGAACTTCTGTGGAATGATGTTAGGGATTCCCTGGAACCTCGCAGAGTCCTCCTGACCTTTCCCAAGCCTTCCTCCCCTTTGAACTACCCCTGCACAGTCAAGACCCAGTAAGAAGCACAGTCATAATAACTCCAACCATTTGAGCAAAAATACAAAAACATGTTCTCTTCAGATGAAAGTAGTTTAAACTCATGCATCTCATCTCACTAGAAGTAATGGCATCATTTGTAGAAGTTGCATTCCCACCATTGCATCATAATAATTAAGCTGGTCAGATTAGGGTTTACTAGGGTTTCCATGTTTGGTTGGCTTTCAGTTCATTCTTGCAAAGTAGGTAAATTTCCTTTGAGATAGCCTTCGTTCATCATTTAGAAAGCTTATTCTGAGAACATATAGAAGTTGGCTTGAGCCCTAGCGGACTTGTGCCAGCTGACCAAGTGACAGCTGCGACAAGAGCTAGTACTTGTGCATACAGCACCGTCGCTTCCAAGTTTGTTACGAACTACCGGGTTGATAAAATTAGAGAAGGAAGCTCCAGGAGTTGTAGCATTATTGCTGCAATACTGGAGCCCACCACTTACCACATCATCATTGGCGCATTGCCATGTGTACTGCAACATCATGCCATGTGGATGGTTATGGTAGGTGCCATGCGAGCTCTGTGGGGTCCCAGCTAACCTAGCTACCACATGGAAACTTATGGGAGTTCCACATAGCACTCTGTCGGTCCCACCTAGATATTTTTTACACTGTTTGTGCCAAACTTTGGAAGAGCATATCTTCCTCATACAAACTCAAATTGGGGTTTCATTCATGACATTGGAATTGTATCAATGAGATTTATGACTTGGTGCTAGTTTTATTTAGATTTGAGGACTTCAAATTTTGAGCATTTTGGATCCTCCTGGATAATTTCTCTTTGGAGAGGCATACATCCCAAATAAACTATCTCACTTAAATTATCCAAATCAATATAGAGAGAAATAATTAAACATTGTTAGATGATAGAATTATATTCATGGTATTCAAGATATTGTATTGAGGAACCTATGAAATGCATGAGAAAAAAATTATCTTTATAGGCGTTGTGTACTATTTCATAGCTTTATTCATTAGGCAGGAGTTCTAAAAAAATCATTTAGTGCATAAGGATTAAATTTAGCCTTTGTAACATGCTCAAGATCTTGATGCCTATTATTTATGTTCAAAATTTTTAATGGCACCCATATCCTACCAATAAGCCAATAATTCCCTTTATATGAAATGCAAGGTAATACAATGTTTATGCATTTTCAGTATCTATAAGAAAACATATTTTTGCATCTATGACCTGGATTTCCATTGCTAAACCATGAGAAAATCACTAAGAACCACCTTTAGTGTGCAAAATGTCATCATGATTCCCATATGATGCATATATGTAAAAGCATTTATTTATAATCAGTTTGTGTGTTGATTTGAAACTATATGCATGGTCCCTAAAGATTATGTTATCAACCTAATTTTTGCACCTATACTTTCATGAGTAATTCCGTTTGGAAGCATCATTTTAGTATCATTTTCCCTCTTTTCCATCATCATGTGACATTATTCATGCCTCATTGAGCCAAGTCAAACCATAAAATGACCAAACATTCTATAGAGATAAAAAATTGATAAACAACTACTATATCATAGTTTAGAAAATACACCCAAAAAGTATGTATGAAGTGTAAAAAAACACTAAAAGGTGCACCATGGAACCAAAAGTATGTTGTGATATTCTTATAACTCATTAGTTTTTTTCAACCCCAAAAAATAGTGTAGTGGCTAAGAGTGGACCTTATCATGCTATTATTTACCAATATAGTGTTTGATCTAGTCTCTATTAGTTATCATTATCCAATTATGTCATTAATACAAGGGGATTATTCACAAAGAAGCTAGATCTAAAAGGAAATCTATCATTTCATCAATAAATAAAGCTATTAAGGTCACTAAATTCATGACTCACTCATTGCAAGGTTATTCTACTAGAATGCCTATGGAAATACTAAAGCAACCTTATGAATACTTCTTTATACCATAGTGTAATATTCTTTCTACTATAAAAAGTCTACAGTGGAGCACATAAGGAGGCAAAGGACCCTTTCAAAGAGGATTTGAAGCCTACATTAATTCTACAACTATCTTGAGCTATTGAATTGTAAATCTATTTATTTTGATTAGCAATGAAGTAACTTTCATTTTTTGTTGACTCTTGTGCTTTATATTATGGGAGACATGTTGTTTCTTAATATCCTTTCTATTGCATGAGATAGAGCAAGGAATAGTTTATTTGTGCATGGATTTCTCGATTTTTCATTTTGTTTATCACTAAAGTTACACAATTGTTAAGTTGGTAATTTTGGTATTATCTGGTAACAAAGAACTAAGCACAAATAGTAGATTGGCAACTCAACTTGGGATGAAACCATTGTTTTTATCCTTGGTTGTGTGTTTGCTTTATTAGGATTTTATGGTAATGCATTTTTCCTCACACTTATTTGAATGGGAATTCTTAGAATCATATATTTTAAGAAAATAATTTTGGTAGGAAAGGAAATCCCTAAATTATTAATGTCAAATCATTATGTTTTGGAATTATGTATTTTAGGAAAATAGTTTCACTAAGGAATGAAATCTCTAAATGCTCAGTGTTAATCATTATTGTTCTTTTTTGCTAGTCTTTGGATCTCATATAAGATTTCACCTGCCATCATTTAGGCCATATATATGGATTTTATTGGTTGTATATCTTTCAAGTGTTCCTTTAATGAAGTTGGAAAATTTCCCCTCTTCATTGAAATAACAAGAAATTTTCATTTTCAATACTTGACATAGTCTATACTTCATCTTTGCTCCTTTATTTCCAACATTATTTTAACTTCCATTTTAAGTAATATTTGTATTTGTTGTACATGCCCCGAGTGAAAAGAAAAAATACCAAAAGAAAATAATTAATTCATGATAGCAACTTCAACCTTGAAAGTAACAATTTACTCAAACCAACTATAATTCCTCATTGATCAAAATAATATTTTAGGTGGGCCAGGCTTGTAGGGATCAACATCCAAATATTTCCACAACCTTATATATTAGAACCCAATTTTGAAATTTGGAAATAAGAAAGCTCTTACACTGTATAATGTTGGATAATTTCAAAGTTGGGACCAAAGATTTGATTGAGACACTTAGTTCTTTCATACTAAATATCCCTCCATTATTTGATTTCATATTGAAGGCATGTTATGCTATTGAATGTATCCATGAATGAGTAACTTAGTGGACTTTGGCTAGGTTCCTACCTACGTGGATCTCATAGGAGGGAGGAAAATAGAGATTGATAATTGCTGGGCATTGGGGACTTCACCCAATGAAATTTAGTACTAATCTCTTTTGTACCTTAACTTACTCTATTGGTTAAGCTCATCTCTCATCAATTTGAATGTTTGAAAGAAACTTGCTAAACTCCTTACTCATTAATCACAATGAAACTCACTGTAATTTATTGATATATGTTTGGATAAATATTTATTGTATTCTTACATTTTTTTGATGTACTAACACCCTTATGTTAGTGAGCATTTTTTTTTAATCTTTTAGGGTGAATTTTATTTCTTTGACAACTTAATTAATTGGAAAACATTACATCCAAATTTCACATAATTCGTATTTAGTAATTTGTTGAATTATTTAGCATACCATTTTCCTTTCGTTGTCCTTAGGAGATATTACTTTGTTGATGAAACTTTATCACTTAGTCAAGACTACACATATAGTCTCACTTAGAAATTATTGTATACTTAGGGGTCTTTGTTATTTTCTTGGTATCTCTAGATGTGTTATTTATTTTATGAAATCCATGAGAATAAAAAAAAATTGTCCTCCATCCTTACTAGTTCACCTTTGAGTTTTTCTAATTTTAGTTCTTTCAAATCTCTCCTCATCTGATTTTATTGTGTCTACCCCACTAGTGCTTCTAGTCAACAATATGACTAGAAGAAATGAAAATATGAAAACTAACATGAATTATAGACATATCCTTCCATTTATGGATAATTTCAATCTCCCAAATTTGAATAAGATCACTAATCATCCCATCCAATATGACCCTACTTGTCTTGTCTTGCAAACTGAACCTCCATTAGATAGCCCAAAATTTGAAGCATTGGATAGAGAAGATTCATATAACCACATATTCCCCTTCCACTTATGTTGTTCCTTGAACTATATCATTGATGAATCTATATTTTTAAACTTGTTTCAATGCACCCATTACAGATTTGTGGTGAAATGGTATATTAAACAACTCATAGGGTCACATCCTAATTTTGTATCCCTAGCAACAAAAATTCCAAAACTTTTTTAAATTTCCCATTCAATATGGTGAGGGAGTTAAAAACATTATTTCATGTAATCAAAATATGACTACTCATTTTATGAACTATATCCATAAAAGGTGTTGAAGAAAGAGCTTAGGATCAATAACATGTCATTAAGGTAAAAAACACAAGTTAGATCTTATGAAGGCTAAGTAAGAAGGTGAGGCCTATGCTCTCTCTCTTCTTCTATATTATAACATGCAAGTACAAAGAAAATGCACTCAATATGGAGTTTCGATGTGCATTGTGGCTTAAATCATTACTATAGGATCTTCTATTTCCTCTCTCATTCTTTAGCATCCTATTCCTAGATGCTATACTTTGTTATAGAATAATAAACTATTCAATAAGAATGAATCATTTTCCTTTCATAGTGACCCAATATTTAACGATCCATGGTTAGGTTTAGGATTTTTGCATGCCTCCATCCTTAATTAATATTAGGCTTTTGGCCCTTTAAAGTCTTTCTGAAATTCCACATATGGCTATCTACACATATCATAGTATTTACAGAATAGGTCAACTTGCGAGAGGTGTAATCTTTACATATGAAATGTTATGAATAATTGTTTGTACCATGAAGTGGCTATTACACCTTGATTTCAATAATAAATGTTCAATTGCAATCCAAAAAAATCATTAGAATTTATTTATTTTCCAAAAGAGTATTTTCATTATAATATATTTTTCTTTTTGGGGCAATTTGAAATTGATAGTGGAATTGTGGGGTGATAAAAAACTTAGAGGAAGAAATGAAACTAAGAGAGTTGAAATATATATATATATATATATATATATATATATATATATATATATTTATTTATTTTTTTTTTTTTTTTTTTTTTTTTTTTCTTTTCTATTGTCCATCATAAACCTACATTGGATTTAATTTTCAAAATATTTGTTACACTACTAACCTCATTGACCTTTTAAGTTAGCAAAACTATGGTGATATAGGTATCATTTTCTCACTTACTTTTGAGCATAGAAATAAAATGTTAAAAAATTCTCTTACTTTTTTAAAGTAGGATAGACCATATAAATCTTAATGGATGTTAATCATCATCATCACCATCATTTTTAAATTAATTTTGTATAAAAATAGATTACAAAAGATTTATTACACTTAGAATTTGATTTATTTATTCTAACATCTGATGATAAAAAGTCATCGTAATAATAACAAAATGATTGAGAAGGAAATAATCTGACAGCAATGACGAAGCCTGAGTAATTATCTATTTATATCTATATCGAGCCCATGGCCAGCAAAAGGGATCCTCCAAGTAGGAGGACACCACCCATGCGGTATGAAGAGGAGACTGTGGTGGCCCCGTTTGTTGACGACGATGGTGTTTGCACTGAAGGCGGGTTAGCTGCCGATGATGGGGAAGGCGCTCCGGCAGTTGGTGTCACGCCCCTACACCTGCAGTAGTCTTCTGTTATGAAACCAGCTCAAGAAAAGATAGAAAAGATAGATCAACGCCTTAGAATTCAGCCTCTTCGAGGGGGAAACCTCCTTTACATTACATAAATGAACAATTCTTGGATGATACAAATGAAAAACCTCCTTTCTATATATAGGAGTCTAAGGAGTCACAATATAATCCAGCCGACCTAACAATAATAATATAAAGCCACAAAAATAACAATAGAGGGATTCTATGGGGCACAGAAATAACAATATGGGGGTAATAGGGGCACAACAATATAAATAAGGGGTATAACTACAATAGTAATGGGGTAATCACTAGTATTATAGGGACCCAACATGCCCCTCTCCTTCAAAAAAGTGTTGTCCTCAACGCTTGAGTAGTTTTGGATACTTCTGCATAAAATTCTCATCCTCCCATGTGGAATCTTCAGCGGATAAGTTCTTCCACTTGATAAGATACTCTGAAATTGATCGATTTCGTAGCTGTCGAGTTCTTGTTTCTGTGACTGCTTCCGGTTCCAATATAATTTTTCCTTCCTCGTCAAGTTCTGGCAATATTGTTTGAATTGGGAGCTTGTCACCTATAACCTTCTTTAAACATGAAACATGGAAAACTGGGTGCAATCGAGAAGCTGCAGGAAGCTCCAATTTGTATGCCATAGTACCAATCTTTTGCAACACCTTGTACGGACCATAATACTTTGGTGATAATTTATTATCCTTCTTAGCTTGCTTTAGGGACATTTGCTTATATGGTTGTAGCCGTAGGAATACCCAATCACCTACATCAAAACTTCTTTCACTGCGATGTTGATCTGCCTGTTGTTTCATTCTATTTTGTGCCAACACGAGGTTATCCTTTAAGAGTTGGAGGACTTGTTGTTGATGTTCGATGTGATGTTCCACTGCCTGAACCTTAGAATTTTCTCTTAAATATGATGTGATGGATGGTGGTTGATACCCATAAAGTGCCATAAATGGGGTCATTTTTGTTGCTGTATGGAAGGAAGTGTTATACCACCATTCAGCCAGAGGCAACCATTTGACCCATTGTGTCTGTTTATCAGATACAAAGCAACGAAGATATCCTTCCAAACATTTGTTTACTATCTCAGTTTGCCCATCAGATTGAGGATGATAAGATGAGCTATGAGCTAACTGAGTACCAAGACAAGAAAATAATTCTGTCCAAAAATTTCCAGTGAAAATGGGATCTCTGTCACTTACAATAATCTTTGGGTTTCCATGTAGCTTTTGAACTGTTTCCATAAATGCAGTAGAAACTGTACTGGCTTTAAATGGATGTGATAATGCACAAAAGTGTGCATACTTGGTAAGTCTGTCAACTACCACCATGATGACACTCTTTCCCTCAGACTTGGGTAAACCTGTGATAAAATCCATTGAAACCTCCTCCCAACGTTGGCTTGGAATGGATAAAGGTTGTAATAGACCCGGTGTCTTAATTGTTTCAACTTTATTTTGTTGGCAAACCAAACATTCCGCCACAAACTTTTGAATATCTGATTTAAGGCCATCCCAAAAAAATTCCTTCTTAACCCTGTGGTAAGTTTTTAAAAATCCTGAGTGCCCTCCTAAGGGAGAAGTGTGCAATTCCATAAGAATCTTTTGTTTTAGCTGGGAATTCTTACAGAGGTATAAGCGATCTTTGTACCATAACGAATCATTTTGCCAGCTAAATGTATCAGAAGTACTGGAATCTTGTTGTAGCTTTCGAATAAGTGCCCACACTTCTTCGTCATTCTTCCATTCCTCCCTTGCTTCGTTTATCCAATCTGGTTGGATAATAGAAATGGCACACAACAATGCTTCCACATCCTCATCCTTTCTTGAGAGTGCATCTGCCACCACATTTTGCTTCCCTTTTTTGTAGATGATTTCAAAGTCATAACCCAACATCTTTGTGACCCACTTTTGTTGCTCTTCAGAGGATAATCTTTGTTCTAAAAAGTATTTAAGGCTATCATGATCCGTTTTTACCTTGAAGTGTCTTCCCATTAGGTAGGGTCGCCATTTCTTAAGTGCATGGAGTATTGCCAACATTTCCTTCTCATAAATAGCTTTGCTTAAAAACTTTCCCTTGATTGGACGACTTTCAAAAGCAATGGGTCTTTCATCTTGCATTAGAACAACACCAATTCCATTTCCTGAAGCATCACATTCCACAATAAAGGTTTTTGTGAAGTCCGGTGTAGCTAAGACCGGTGCTTGGCACATTGCCTCTTTAAGATGTTCAAAGGCCTTTGTTGCTTCCGGAGTCCATGAAAATGAATCTTTCTTCAATAATGTTGTTAGAGGTGCTGCTATTCTCCCATAATTCTTAACAAACTTGCGATAATACCCTGTCAACCCAAGAAATCCTCGCAGATGCTTTATGGATGTGGGGATTTTCCATTCCTTAATGGCTTTAATTTTGCTAGGGTCTACCTTAACTCCTTCATGAGATACAATATGACCCAAATATTCCACCTCCTGGACTCCAAAGAAACATTTGGATCTTTTTGCATATAATTGTTTCTCCTCCAATAGTTGTAGCACCCTGTCAACATGTTCAACATGATCCTTCCAAGACTTGCTGTAGATTAGTATATCATCAAAAAATACTAACACAAATTTTCTAAGGAATGGTTTGAAAATTGAATTCATCAAACCTTGAAATGTTGAAGGTGCATTGGTAAGGCCAAAAGGCATGACCAAAAATTCATAATGACCCTCATGAGTTCTAAATGCCGTTTTCGGAATGTCTTCAATCTTCATTCTGATTTGATGATATCCCGAACGAAGATCCAACTTGGTGAAGTAAATTGATCCATGCAATTCATCCAGTAATTCATCAATGACAGGAATGGGGAACTTATCTTTAATAGTGAGCTTGTTGAGCTCCCTATAATCTGGACACATGCGCCATGATCCATCCTTCTTGTGCACCAATACTACTGGAGCTGAGAAAGAACTTTGACTCGGTTGAATTATACCAGCCTCTAGCATTTCTGCAACCATACGTTCAATTTCACTTTTTTGGACATAGGGATATCTGTACGGCCTGATGTTTGGAGGAACACTTCCTGGAATCAGATGAATAGCATGATCATGATCACGCATAGGTGGGAGACCTTTGGGAGTCTCAAATACCTTGGAATGATTGTCCAGGACTTTTTGGAGATCTGGAGAAATAGATGATTCCAATGTGGAAACATCTAGCGAACATAATTGTGCAATTACACCTCTTTGCTCCTTTTTTAGAAGCTTTGTCATACCATTAGAGCTGATTATCTTTCCTGGTTTCCCTGCAATACCCCTTAATTCAACTTCCTTTCCTTCCGTAGAAAATTTGATGAAAAGTTCTTGAAAATTAAAAGCTATTGTACCCAAGGATTGTAGCCATTGGACTCCTAGTACAACATCAGCACCTCCCATTGGAATGGAAAGCATTGGGCTAGTCAATACATATTCTCCCATGGATAGCTTGATATTATGGCACTTTCCAGAGCAATTTATTGTTCCTCCATTTGCAATCATCACTTGACACTCTGGTGCTGGATATAGGAAGCAATTCAATTCTTTTGCTACCCTACAATGAATAAAATTGTGGGTGCTTCCTGAATCAATCAACACTATTACCTTTTTCTTCTTGATTTGTCCTTCTATCTTGATGGTTTGAGGAGTGGTAATTCCCGCCAATGCATTACAAGATATGGTCGGATTTATTTGTTCTTCATCTAGGCTTTGTTCCTGGAGTATATCTTCTTCTTTTGACCTTTCTTGCTCCTTTTCTTCTTCCTCTTCACAATCTATGTAGAATAATTTCTTCTCAGCACACTTATGACCTTTAGTGTATTTGCTATCACAACTGTAACAAAGCCCTTTTGCTCTTTTTTCTTCCAATTGTTGTGGTGTCAACCTTATAGGTTGTGGAAGACTAGGGCAACAACACTTCCGTCTTTATAGTTGTGAGTGGTATGCTTCCTGGTTGCCATAATTTTGCTTTCCATTTTTCTTGCTAACCTGAATGCCTTCTCTAATGAATCAGGTTCCCAAAGGCGAACATCATGTTGGATATTATCCTTTAAAGACCCTATGAACACATCAATCCTATGCTCCTCTGGAATATCTTTTACCCTTATGTTCAATTTTTGGAACTCCTCAATGTGCTCCATTATTGAACCCTTTTGTTTGAGACTTATCAATTGGCTAAAAAAAGTGTTGCTTTTTGTATCCTCATAATGTGCTATCAATTCTTCCGTAAAAATTGCCCAAGTGATAAATTGTTTACGAGAACAAAGCCATTGATACCATACAAACTGATTTGGTTCCAAATATACAGTTGCCATACGTACCTTTTGTGTGTTTTGCACATTATTGAGATCGAAGAATTGCTCCATCTGTAATATCCATGTGGCGGGATCCTTGCCATCAAACTTCCTCATATCGATTTTTGGAATATGGTGATTCTTCGATCCAACATTAGCGTCTATGGAATCATGATTAACATTTCTTTTGTTCTCATCATGAGTTTCCTTTACTACCTTTTCACCATTAGTGACCCTTTCTTGTAGCAACTTCTTCAATTCTTCCATGTCTGTCTTCAAATCTATCTTCAAATCTGCCATGTCTCTCTTCAAATCTGTCTTCAATCATCCATCTTAGCTTCCATGCCCTTTATCTTAGATTCCACGCCATTTACCTTAGATTCCACGCCACTTATCTTAGCTTCCACGCCATTTATCTTAGCATCTGTTAGCTTTTGTGAGCGTGACATTTGTTGCACTTGTTCTTGTAATTTTGATATATCATGTAGCATTTCTTCCTCTTCTTCATGAGTCATGCTAGAGCTTTCAGGTTCCTTACTAGGTGTTTGCATTTTCTTTCCTCGGGGCATCAGTTACCGATAATAATGCTTTACTATGCCCTTTGAATTCGTTAAACCAAGCTTACACAAAAATAAAAAAAAAAAACTACACACCTTTTTTCACTTTATAGAAGCCTGATATTGAATCTGATGTATCTCTGTAATTTTGGATCATCTAGTTCTGAAATTGCTACCTGTAGTAGCCTTCTGTGTCCTCTTTCCAATGCCACAAGTCTGAGCCAAATTGGATTCTCCAAGGAAGAGTTATGTGAAATCTCCCACAGTGACTTGCTTTTAGACTGGTTCAGTAGAGCGAACTTGTATGATGTGCCACGAGTCACTGTTTCAACCTTTGAACCTGTTTTGAATGTAATTCAGGAGTCTGCAAAAAGACCAACTTCCTCAGATCATATCTCCGCAAATATCGCGCGAAAAGCTCTGAAATTCGGACCCAAGGTTCAGCGCGATTTCTTCTCAAATGGGTTTTTTTTTGGCTTCTGAAACGTCACAGAAAAAAAGTTATAGCGAAAATGCCACGATGACCTGTTTGGAGCAGCGAAACCCTAGAATCCAAAGCTCTGATACCAAATGTTATGAAACCAGCTCAAGAAAAGATAGAAAAGATAGATCAACGCCTTAGAATTCAGCCTCTTCGAGGGGGCAACCTCCTTTACATTACATAAATGAACAATTCTTGGATGATACAAATGACAAAACCTCCTTTCTATATATAGGAGTCTAAGGAGTCACAATATAATCCAGTCGACCTAACAATAATAATATAAAGCCACAAAAATAACAATAGAGGGATTCTATGGGGCACAAAAATAACAATATGGGGGTAATAGGGGCACAACAATATAAATAAGGGGTATAACTACAATAGTAATGGGGTAATCACTAGTATTATAGGGACCCAACATCTTCCAACCACTTATAGCGAGGTGCGACACCACCGAACACTTTATTTCACCAATACTAACATTCGTGGACTACGCCTACTTCCATTTTAACATTACTTAGCTTGTGTTTCGCAACCAAGTAAACTTGCAATTATCCTTTATACTTAATGAAGCCCATACTCATTCATTATCCATAGCAATTATAACAAGAACAACAACAATTGCAACAAGTATAAAGGGGAGGGGCAACTCCCGAACAAGTCTGCCCGAAAATATATTATAATCAGTCTTTCTTTAATAATACAATACAGGTAATGCTTGGCAAGCTCCAACCCAATACTTAGAATAATTTACAACATAGGCAACCAGCCTTTTACAACAATGTGCACCCTTGCACAAAGAGTAGTACTCACTCGAGCCACTTAATCCTCTTCACCAAGTCCTGCACAAATCTGCACATATACCGAACCTCGGGCACACCTTGCCCACACCCCAACCGACACAAGACAAGTCCAAAACTGCACCTTAGATAGTGCGCATGAGCTATGCGCAGCTCCTATCCAAATCTGCGCAGTTTTCACTTTACCCCTTCCTCTTATGCGTAGAGAAGTGATGAGTTTCGATTGTTGAAATGAGCCTCAAGGCTCATACATATATACACTTCATGCGTTGGCTTTACATGGGGTGTGCAGCCCCTTGGCCGATCCCAACATACGCCCACAACACCACTTCAAGTCGGCTTGCAGGGTTTTAGTTCATCGCATATATATTCGTTCAACACTTAGTCGCATTCTAAGTGTCTCCCTTTCATCGCACATGTCGTCGCATTATGTCCGCAGCTCCGTCGCATTGTCGTTTCGTGCGTGCCGGCGCGCCTGCATGCCCGCCCGTGCCCTCATGCACGAAGACTCGCCAGTGCCCATCGCACCCGCAACTCGAAGGCCTTACATCCTCCTCCACCTGAAATCGTTGTCGTCCTCGACAACATACCATCCCGGTAGCCATCCACCAAGATCATCATCATCCATGATGTTGACTCCTCCACACAAAGCAAACATCCTTGCAACATGTGTAGAGTCTCATCTCCATCATATCTCGACTTAGTGACCAACTACCACCAAGCTCACCATACCAAGGCATGTACCTCAATGGTATGCTCTCCATCAGATATCATCTCGATCCATGATCATCGACCCTTCTGCCACAATCTCCACTGCAACATCTCGTGCCGACCTCATCATGTGTCCCCATGTGAACCTCTGTCATGATACTCCAACAAAATGCTAACACATCTCTGCACACTTCGCGACCCCATGTCTGAACTAGTTGGGTAGCTAATCCAACTGTCACGCTCAAATCATGAGAGTGAACATCCTCATGCCATCATCAGTTGTTCCTCAAACATCTGCCACATCCTTGACTCATCAAGAATTCATCTCCTTAATCCATGCTCAGGTCCATGGAAACTCCATCCCATCTGCAACATGTCGTGATGCTTGATTCCAAGCCATCCCTGCACCATCAATCATACCTGCTCTAACATGTCTTAAGGACTCACTGCCAAGAGCAGCTAACAATGAGCCACATCTTCTTCATCCATCTAAGAAGATGTAGAGGGAGTAGAGCTTGAAGGCTCTCCCTCACTAATCAACTCAATCCATCTGTCAGGATCCTCAATCTCCATCCTTTGTAGATAAGCAACCCGGTCTTTCTTCTGGGCATCCGGCCTCACATATACCTCCTCCTCATCATCATCATCTTCCACCAACTCTAGCCTCCTTGATAGATCCGAGATGCTATCTGAAAGTGATGTAATGACCAATGACTGCTCAGTAAGCTTTGCCTCAACAGTAGACAATCGCTTACTCATGTCTCCCATTCTTTTCTCATCCTCCGTTTGCATCACTCCTAGTTTACAATCAGGCCTTGTCACACCAATGGTTGGCACACCAATGGGTACATCTTCCCTTCCATCATAAATGCAGAGCTTCTTTAAATGTGGAACGATCATAGCATCAAATTGTTTCATGAACTCCATCCCCAATACAGCTTCATAGTCATCAATCCGCACTATAGTGAAGTCCACCTTCCCGGTCCATTCACTAAGTGTAGTGTCCACCCTCTCAGCTATACCAAGAATCTCAATAGGAGGAGAATTCACTGTCTTCATTTGTGCCTTTGCCGGTACAAATTTCAGCCCAATTCTTCTCGTAGTATCTTCACCCATGAAGTTGTGAGAAGCCCCACTATCCACCATAGTGAGCACATCGGTACCTCCAACCTTCATTCAAACATACTCCAACTTGTTCCTTTCAGGATCCCTCCTAGAGACCTCTTCCGTAGTAGCAGAAGCACCAAGTATCTGCATCATCCCCACAGAAGCACCTTCATTCATCACATCAGATTGTGCAATAGTAGCCACCTTTGGTTTAGAAGGACAATTCTTCACCGTGTGTGGTCCAACACATATCCAACACTTCAAGGCTTTCTTCGTCTTCGAACTATCATCCGATTTCGAAGCATCATCCTTCTTCTTATCTTTCGATTTATCGGACTTCTTCTTCCTATCATCAGAAGTCTCATCATAATGCTCCACCAACCTATCAACAGCAGCAAAAGCTTCTTCAAGTGTCCTAATCTTCTGCCTCTTCACTTCATTGCATGCCCAAGGCTTCAACCCAATAATGAAGTTGAACACCTTGTCCCTCTCCGCCATGTCAGGAAGTTCCAGAGCTGCACTTGCAAACTCCCGCTGATATGCTTGTAGGCTTCCGGTCTTCTTTATGTACTTAATCTTCGTCCTTGCTTCCCATGTTTCATCCTAAGGACTAAAATGAGTCTACAAAGCCTTCTTCATGTCATCCCACGAAGTGATGTCATCTTCGCCACCACATCTTAGCATCCTTTGTTAAGAACTGAGCAGCTACCTTAACCTTTGTCTCATCATCAGATAAACCCAACTGTTCCAAGTATTGCTCCATGTCCCATAGAAAGTTTCCAAGATTCTTTGCATTCCTTGTGCCATCATAAGATTCTGGTTCTTTGACCTTCACATGAGGCACTCCTCCACCTGAGTTATGCCTCACGGCCTTCTTCAACACCACTATCTCATCCTTGGCTTCGTCAAGAGTTTTCTTCAAGTTCACGATCTCAGCAAGACCCTGATCTCTTGCTTCTTCAACTCCTTGACCCTTACTTCAAGTTGTGTACACATAAGATCAGTGTACTCATACTGTGTCCGTAGTTCATCATGTTGTGTTCGGAGTTCATCGAGCTCTTCCTTTGTCTTGAAGTTGGCCTCTTGTTCTTTAGCAAACAAGTCCATCTTCTTATCCCAAGAAGTCTCCATATCGTCCATCTTTTCCAACACCTTTTCAATGAACCCAATAGTAGTATCCTTCATAACGTGACTAGACCCAACCTGAGATTCGACTACCATTTCTAACAGCGTCTTTCTCCTTTGCAATCTAGTTTCGACCATCCAACAGCTTCATCAAGTCTCCTGCAGTGAGAACCAACCCTTGTTCCACTTGTGTGAAACGGTTTCCTTCACCTGCAAGTACTTGTCACGAGCAACCCTGCTCAACAGCTCCAAACCAAAGTCTTGTTATGACCTGTCAAGTGTATACCGGCTTCAATGCTTCAACACCTGAACCTGTTCACAAGATTCAACCTGTCACGCGCAAACCTTGCTCACCAGCTCTAGACCGAGCTCTGATACCACATGTCACGCCCCTACACCTGCGGTAGTCTTCCAACCGCTTATAGCGAGGTGCGGCACCACCGAACGCTTTCTTTTCACCAATACTAACATTCGTGGACTACGCCTACTTCCACTTTAACATTACTTAGCTTGTGTTTCGCAACCAAGTAAACTTGCAATTATCCTTTATACTTAATGAAGCCCATACTCATTCATTATCCATAGCAATTATAACAAGAACAACAACAATTGCAACAAGTATAAAGGGGAGGGGCAACTCCCGAACAAGTCTGCCCGACAATATATTATAATCAGTCTTTCTTCAATAATACAATACAAGTAATGCTTGGCAAGCTCCAACCCAATACTTAGAATAATTTACAACATAGGCAACCAACCTTTTACAACACATGTGCACCCTTGCACAAAGAGTAGTACTCACCCGAGCCACTTAATCCTCTTCACCAAGTCCTGCACAAATCTACACATATACCGAACCTCAGGCACACCTTGCCCACACTCCCAACTGACACAAGAAAAGTCCAAAACCGCACCTTAGATAGTGTGCATGAGCTATGCGTAGCTCCTATCCAAATTTGCGCAGTTTTAACTTTACCCCTTCCTCTTATGCGTAGAGAAGTGATGAGTTTCGATTGTTGAAATGAGCCTCAAGGCTCATACATATATACACTTCATGCGTTGGCTTTACATGGGGTGTGCAGCCCCTTGGCCGACCCCAACATATGCCCACAACACCACTTCAAGTGGGCTTGCAAGCTTTTAGTTCATCGCATATATATTCATTCAACACTTAGTCGCATTCTAAGTGTCTCCCTTTCGTCGCACATATCGTCGCATTATGTCCGTAGCTCCGTCGCATTGTCGTTTCGTGCATGCCCGCGTGCCCGCCTGTGCGCCCCCCCGTGCCCTCGTGCACGAAGACACGCCGAGGCCCATCGCACCCGCAACTCGAAGGCCTTACAGTTGGCATCGCAGGAGCGGTGGAAGATGGGGAAGGCGAACCAACAGTTGGTGCAGTGGGAGAGGCCGATGATGGCGACGGCGATTGGACAATTGATGTTCGAGAATGGACGGGTGAGGGGGATGGCACTGTTCCGTTCTTCTTTGAAGTGGAGGCGGCGCCGACAGTGACAGTGAGCTTCATGCCGGCTGAGCAGTGACCCGTGATTCCGCAGATGTAATACTTGGCGCCCGTGCTGTCCAACGTAATGGTGTCGTTTCCACGGGTGTGTGTTGCCAAGGGATTAGTGGTGAGGCACCCATCGTACCCGCCTTGTTCACCACCAACGTATTGTGCGTGCCCGGCGTGTATTTGAACAATGCATTAGATTCATTCAATCATCACTCATCAATATCTTCATTAGGTGCAACAGTATCATCAAATATCAGCATTGGCTTTTTGCTATAATTTGTGTTTTTACATACCGAGTTTGTCGCCCACAACGAATGTTTTGCCAGAAGCCCAGGTATTATAGTTGACTCCCAGATTCCACTGTGCGGTGTCACCGATGGTGTAGTCTGTAGCCAAACAATTAAATGGAAAAATCGTCATCGCTACTGCCACAACAACTACAATCCATAGTCCCTGCCACCCCATATCTTCCGCTAAAATCACTGCCAATATCCGCCATCGAAACAAAGAAATTAGCAAGCTATACATCGAAATTTCTAAGAAGATACATCACAAGGTCACTGCGTTCTACAATCAAAACTACCAGATTAGAGAACAATACAGAGGGGCATAATTAAACAATAGTCCATGCAGGCAATATCATTGAAGAAAGATCAAAGAGCATACAATATTAAATGTCGTGAAGTGTCAAAGTGATTTTGATGGTGTAGCCGCTGCAGGTTCCAAGGTAGCTCTTTGGATGAAGTAAACAAAGTATTTGTGCTTCAATTTATCGAATGAGAAGATTGGACATATAAGATCCTGAGAACAAAAAGATTGAATATATAGGACTCTCGACGCGGTTCGTAACCTGCATGGAAGACTACCAAACCCATCCATGTCAATAGTCATCCATCCATCAATATATTTAGGCGGATAGGCCTTCCTATGCATCAACTTCTTCATCAACACTTTTACCCTGCTCCGTTCGATCAAGGGAGACACTTTCAACTGTTGATTTGTTTTGACTGCTTTTTCCAAATATCGGTTGAGTTGCCTTATTTTCACCTCCGATTTTCGCTGTGCAATGAAAGAAGATTGGTTGAGTTGCCTTCTTTTCATCTCCGAGTTCTTGGCTCCATGGCATTGCTGCATGGGAAAAAAATCAATTATCTTCGATTTTCTCCACCACATTCATTCACCCCACAACGGAAAGGAATGACACTCTGCCCTCTTGCTCTCTACTCCCCGCTGGCTTTTGCATTTCTTACCATCATATTTGTCTTCCCAAATTGCTTATAATTCGCAATGCCTGCATTCTCTGTGCGCCGCAGTGTTGATGAGATTCAACCAGAGAGAGGAAACAGTAGCAGCGGAACCGAAAACGAATACGAGACCGACTCAGCGTGCCTCGGGGATATGGTTGCACGATTTATGGAGGAATCAGGCGCAAGCGCAAAAGCAGAGGACCTATCTCCCCTCACTCAAACCATGGATACCAACATCACGGAGGATTGCCAAAATTTTGTTCAACAACGACAGTTTGAGATACTTCAGGTATATTATACATCAAACCCTGAAATTTTCCTCTTCAATCTGACTTTTGTATTGCCTGCTTTTAATATTAATATATATTGCTATATTGGGTATGTTCTTCGACATTCTGAACTGAAAAGATTGGAATATTTCCCAGGGCATTATATCTTGCGGTTGTGCTACAGAGTTGACCCTGCTGGCCGAAACAGCTAAGTGTCTGGAAATAGCCAGGAAACTGCAGCAACAACCACAAGCAGAATGCCTCAAAAAGTCCGTGATGTGCCATCTTAGAAGTGTGGGATATGATGCAGCAATCTGCAAATCGCACCCCAACGATAATAGTAGAAGCTTTCCTTCTGGTTAGTGGGTCTCTTTGGCTGCCAAATTTTTTAATTTTCAAATATATGCTTTCATGAATTCTTCTTGATTAAAGAGATGGGAATTCTTGTGCAGGTAACTATGAATACTTGGATGTGATATTGAAGAGCACAAAATCAGGCAGAAGTGTTCGTTTGTTTGTGGACTTGGATTTCAGAATGCAGTTTGAGATAGCGAGACCCACTAGGGAATACAACGCCCTCCTTGAGTTGCTTCCCAACATATATGTTGGGAGGGGTGATAAATTGCAATCCATTGTAAAGATAATGTGCGAAGGTGTGAAGAATTCGTTGAAGAAGACTGGGATGCACCTCGCCCCATGGAGAAAATACAAATACATGCACTCCATGTGGTTGGGCTCCTACAAGAGAACTGCAACCTGCAACTGTGAGGATGATCATGTACATGATACCTACAAGAGCAACATGGCCATCACTGACTCCTGTTCTGTTGCAGAGTTGATGGGTATGGGGTTCAAAGGAATTAGCGCCACGCATGTTTGGAATCCTATTCATGCTGTAGGCAATGTTGAAGTTATAGAGGAATACTTAAATTGGGGTTCTCCCACAGCAGTCCTATCATGTAAGCCATGTGCAGGAAAGTTGATTAGATCCACACTCTCTTGCGCATCCATCATGTAATCCATGTGCAGGAAATTATTTTTGTTTTGGAAACCATGTAATCTATGCATCAAGAGAAATTATTTATGTTCATTGTGGATGGTGTGTGATTGCATTTTTTTATCTATTGTTTGTATTTTAATCTAATGGTTTCGAATATTATATTTTGATTTTCTAATCGCAATATACAATTATGGTTTACAATGGAATATATTGGGAGGGGATAGTCATGGTGGTTATTGCCTTGGTCACTAGCAAGTTTCGTATATCCTTGGCCATCTATAGAGGTTTCCTAATTTTGGGTAATTAACTTACTCTAAAATGAAATAAGACATTCAATGTGTTCCTTGTAATATAGATATAAACAAAACATCTAAAGAAAAGTAATTGCACAATGATCCAATCCAAGAAAACAAGGTTTTCTAAAAACCAATTAACTCTTCTAGAAAAATTCAACAATTTCAATTTAATAATCCTATCGGACTCTCTTTGTACTTTTTGAGACAATTGCTAGTAGATATACACAGCCAAGTCACCACCGACCTACAAAATCTCTATGGCAAGGCCCAAGAGGCCGCGTGGCTCACAATTCCCACGAGTAAAGCTCCGATTCCCTTACTTCCTAATCAGCTTTAATGGCTAAAGGAATCTCTGGAAAAAAGACGGACAGCCACTTTGCTTTGAATACGTCTTCGTGCGATAATTCATTTACCGGTATAGTTTCGGAAGGTTCCTACGTATGCCTCGTCACAATAGTTTGAAGATTTTTTGTACCTACTTTCACACGTTATCTATGTTATAATATTTGAAGAACATGTCAACCAATGGCAACAATGCACGCGTTGTCAAGAAATGGTGACTACACTCTTTTGCAAATGGGTCAACAACACTTTTCTTTCCTAATTTTTTGGTTACACATTCAGATTATAGAACACGTCTTGATTTTGACGTCTTCCACCACCTAATTTGTTCTTTGTGAAAATGTTTTTCTATATTTTTTCATTGTGTAATAGTTGTTTAGGATTTTAAGGTGGGAGGTCTAGAGTATCATTTTTTCTCATAGATACATGTAGTTTGCTCTCGTCTCTATGTTCTTTCATTTTAATTCAATTATATAAAAAAATACATTTTCCAAAGATATACGTTGACTAAGTGTAGTAAGGTGATCATAATCTATTTTTCTTTGTACTCAAATTCAATTTGGAAAAAAAAATATCACAATTTAATATATATAATTTTTATTAATATTTTAATAAATAATTAAAAATCTATTATATTTAAATAATGTAATATATATGGTTGAAATATATCACTTTCACTTATTGGAAGGTTGAGGAGAAATAATGAGTTATGATCCAGTTCTTCTATTCATTTTCAGAACATTTAGATAACTTCATATGAGGTCTATCATGCTCAGAGTTATGATCCAGTTCTTCCATGCATTTTCAGAACGTATAGATAACTTCATCTGAGGTCTATCATGCTCAGGGGGCTATGTTATCAAATATTTTTCTTTATGTTTTATATTTATTTCCACTCATTCTTTTTTAAACTAGTGTATTTACTATTTATGAGTGGAAAGAAATGTATATCAGCCTTGTTGTAGCCTTTATTGATAATCTTTTAGCTATTGTTGCATGAGGACATTCTCACAATGACATGTATATAGTGACTTGAGGCATGGACCAACAATGTATGGGCTTATATATTCAGTTTATTACAGCTATGTATTTGTCATTGATTCATCATTTTATGTTGGTGGAGGGTCTAGTCATTAGTAGATTGAGTCATTATGTTAGTATTCATGTTTTGAAGGAGTTTCGTGGATTTGTTTTGTAGCCACATGTATGGGCTAATGTTGATGTAACAATCATAATATGCCATTGAGTCATTCGTCCATAGGAGATGATCATAGTAGCCATGTATTTACTAATATATTCATGTAAAATGCTCATGAAGGCATGCCTAATGTTGGGTTATGTTTGTTGGGTTTTGACCTCATTGGATGGGAAAAGAGGTTGATGTTGGCCATTGATGTTGCTGCAATGTAGTTTCTATGGAGAAGTGTTGGTTGATGTATCATGTGCACATTGTTACATGCAGTTATTCATTATGATGTCTATTCATGCTTGTATGGTTACCTTGTGTTGGAATATTGATGTTGCTGCTAGTGGTTGATTGGTGTGACATGCTGCTCCAAATGTTGCTTGGATGTTCATATGCTTCTTACTGCTGATATGGTGAGTATGGTCATTGTTGATATCATGGGGGCTTCACTAGGGGAGAAATATAATACCACGTGTATTCATATTGGGGGATATATATTGAGGAAAAAATGACATAATATTTTCAGAATATAATAGGGGGTAAAGGGGTTTTACATTGACAAGTATAAAAAATGGAATTCAAAGTTAATGAAAAAAATATAAAGGGGTATAAAAAATGTTAATGAAAAAATTGATGCCTACAATATCTAGTGAAAGTAGGGGTTATTTAAATTGGGAATGTGTATTGGGTTCGTATTGGTAGGGGGTTAAATAATGTGATTTTTAGAGGTCTTTTCCAATATGTAGTCAAATTAAGGGTATTGTTTAGTATACCATTAACGCACGTGATATGTCGAAGGTTAATTGATTGAAGCCCCCATGGTTGATATGCATCATATTTCAGCCATGTAGATATCAGTTACTCTAATGTTTGTGTTTTAGTTTTTGTTGCCTTATTAGAGGATGATGGTGTAGAGATTATGTATGGTTTCCATCAATTCCAAAGGGGGAGAATGTTTTAATTATGGCATGCATGGTTCCAACTAGCTGATTTTGGCATTGGTTTGTGATGGTAACTAGCTTACGTTGGCATTGATTTCAACCTTTTATGTCAACCTTTAATGATGTAGCTTGTTGGTAGAATCGTGGTCATGGAGGAGTTATCTTTTGTTAGCATGTGCTAACATGTGAATTGATGTTCATTTTTGTGATTCCTTGTTATAAATTGATTGGAGGCATGGGAGATGTTGCTATAGGTGACATAGATGATGTATTAGGTATCCCTCGTGTTGTTGAGTTGGCACACTAGATGAGTTGGCATACTAGGTCTTCATCTAGGTCTTCATGATTATGCTCATGGAGATGACTTGTTGGAATGATGGTTTGGCCTCATGATGATGACAAGGATGTTGTAGAGGTGCTACAAAATTTGTTCAGATGTGGTGTAGCTTGTGAAGATGTCATAGGAGAGAAAATGACTTGTTGGCAGACAAGTTAACCTTTGTTTATTATCCTTTTAGGTCAATTTCACATCGACACTTGCGAGACTTATTTTATCCATTTTCAAAGGTGCCAAAGGTTATGATAGAGGTTTGAAGGCATGTTCAGGACCTAGAGAAGGTGACCAAGCCACTCAAAGAGGATTTGGGCTGAATTTTTATCGTTTTCCTCATGTTTTCCCCAATCACACCCATCGGAAGGCTTGTGCCTGTGCTTGAAAGGCTCCAATCACAATAATACAAGCTTGTGCATGAAGTTGTAACCTAGATTAGCTAGTTTTATGTGTGTAGTTGAAATTTCATGAAAATGTCTTCGGATTCCTCACGCAAATTAGATGTAATTTGGCATGGAAATTTCCAGAGGCTTCTAGATTAAGTTGTAAATGTCAAGAATGGTTTTGAAAGGTCCTCCAATGATGTAAACACATTTAGTGCATAAGTAGTGGTGATATTGGATTAACTTCGTCAACTTTGTGCACTCTTGATCCTAGTGCTTTCACCCAACACATTTTATATACATCATTTTGGAGCTGAGTATAGGTTGTTTCAGAGTGGGAGTTGATGAGAAAAGGATGAATAGAGAAGGAATTATTCAAACCTAGTTGATATCATAGATACTTTATGTAGATGCAAAAATGGCATTGTTGTGGTAGAAGTCTAAAGCAGTGCATCACTATTCAGATCAGATTCATGGCTATTGTAGAAAATTTTATTTGGAGGATTTGAAGTAAATTTTATGTTGCTAGATGATTGTATTATTGATGGTTACATTTGTGACACTATTTGTTGGAGTTGACAGCATGTTATTTGTGGTTCTTTTGGTTTATTTTTTATGGTCTCTTTCTATTGGAGATTGGATTGCAGAGCTGAGTCTAGTTGAGAAGAGAGTCTTTGGTCCAATATGAAAGTAGTTGAAACTTGGTCTGCATAGTGTAGAGGAGCAGTGACTTCATGAGTGTGAAGCAATGATTTGCAAACTTCAATGAAAGGAACAATTTTTCCATCCAATCGAAGCTGGATAGTTCAACCAGAGTTGGGAAAGGATCATTGATCGTGGTGGCCTTCAATGGAAGGTAGTCTATAGAACTATGTGAGAACAGAGTTTTCCGAGCTCATCAGTAGAATCGATTCTCCTGACTGATTTTTTGCTGTCATATTTTATGTGAGGTCGAGTATTTAGGTTGATGGGAGTCAACTAAATATGTAAAATAAAAATTGTTTGACATAATAGAGATTCAAAGTAGTGCAACAACAACAAGAGTGGTTTTTCTCCCAGAAGGGTTTCCAGTAGATATATTGTGTCTTATGTGTGATGATGTGATTGTGTGCATTTTTATTTTCTATGTTATTTCTTATGACTTTTAGTTTCTTCTCATATGGCACACATCTTATGATTTACCTAGGAATACTTCTTTATACCACCTAGTAATATTCTTTCTACCGTCAAAATTATAGAGTGGGGCACAGAAGGAGGAAAAGGATCTACTCAAAGAGGCTTTAATGCCTACATTACTTTTGCAAGTATCTTGAGGTGTTCAATTGTAAATCTATTTATTTCGATTAGCAATGAAGTAACCTAAATTTGTTGTTGTATCATATTATTTAGGTTATGGGTGTCATTATGTTTAAATCATTTATAATGCATAAGATAGAGAAAGCAATAGTTTATTTGTGCATGGATTTCTATCCTTTTCATTTTGTCTATCACTATTGTGACACAATTATTAAGTAGGTAATTTTCGTACTATCTAGTAACAAAGAACTAATAGTAGATTGACAACTCAACTTGGGATGAAACCCTTCATTTTATCCTTGGTTGTGTGTGTGCTTCATTACGATTTTATGGTAATGTATTTTTCCTCACGCTTATTTGAATGGGAATTCTTCAAGTCCTACATTTTAATGAAATACTTGTGGTAAGAAAGGAAATCCCTAGATTGTTAATATCAATCATTATTGTTTGGAATGATATATTTTAGGAAAATAATCTCTCTAGAATGAAATATCTATGTGCTCAGTCCTAATCATTATTGTTCGATTTTCCTAGTCTTTGGATTTCATATAATATTTCACATGACATCCTTTAGGTTATATATATATATATATATATATATATATATATATATATATATATATATATATCATTGGTTGGATATTGGAGAATTTCCCCTCTTTGAAATAAAAGGAAAATTTTACTTCCATAGTTTGGATTCCATCTTTGCTATTTTATTTCAAATATTATTTTATGTCCCATTTTATGTAATATTTTGGTTTTTTTTATAGATTCCCCAAGTGAAAATAAATAATACCTAAAACAAATAATTAATTAAGTACACCAACTTCAGTGCTAAAAGAAACAATTTAATCAAACCAACTATAGTTCCTCACTTATCAAAAGAATATTTTGGTTCGGCTAGGGTGGTAAGGATAGGCATCCAAATATTTTCCATAAACTTGTACATTGAAACATAATTTTTTATATTTATAGTATGTAAAATCCTATATATTGGATGTGGTTTAGAATATATTTGGAAATAAGAAGGATCTTACATTGTATGATGTCCAATAATGTTAAAGTTGGGACCAAATTTTGGATTGAATCTCTTAGTTCTTTCACACTAAATATCCCTCAATTATTCGATTTCATATTGAAGGCATGGTAAGCTAGTGCATTTATTCATGAATGAGTATCTTAGTGGAATTTGACTAGGTTCCTACCTAGGTGTCTCTCATAAGGGGGAGGGAACTAGAGATTGATAATTTTTTGGGGATTAGGGACTCGCCCCAATGGCCTTCATAGCTAATATCTTTTGTACTTTCACTTACTCTATTAGTAAATCTCATTTCCCATCTATTTGAGTATTTGAAAGGGACTTGTTGACCTCTTTACTCAATAATCACAATAAAACTCAAATAATTTATTGATAAATGTTTGTAAGAATATATTTTTTATTCTTACATTTTTTTTTTGGTAATAACACCCTTAGGTTAGCTAGTTTTTTCTACTTTATCTTTTAGGATGATTTTTGTTTCTTTGAACACTTAATTAATCAAAAGACATGGCATCCACAATTCACATAATTTTTGTTTAGTAATTTGTTGAATTATTTAACTTACTGTTTTCCATTCATTGTCTTTAGGATATAATACTTTGATGACGAAAATTTATCACTTAGTCAGGACTACACCTACATTCTCACATAAAAATTATTGTGTTCTTAGTGGACTTTCTGATTCTCTTGGTATCGCTATATTTGTTATTTCTTTTATGAAATCTACCAGAATAAAACATAATCATCCTCCACCCCCTACTATTTCACCTTTGAGTTTGTCTAATTCAAGTTCCTTCAAGTTGGTTTTGTCCTCATTCGATTCCATTGTGTTGACCCCCACTAGTGCTTTTAGTCAACATGGCTATTAAGAATGCAAATATGAAAACTAAAATGAATTGCATATCTAACCTTCCATTTATGGATAAAATCAATATTCCAAATTTGATTAAGATCACCCATGATCCCATCTAGTATGACCTTACCTGGTTTGTCATGCATACATAATCTTCACTTCTTTCATTTCATAAATGATAACATTGATAATTCTATATTTTTAAACTTCTTTCAGTGCAATCTTAATAGAGTTGTTGTGAAATCGCATATTAGACAACTCATAAGAGCATACAGAATCTCCACTTCTTTCATTCCTTAAATGATAACATTGATAATTCTATATTTTAAACTTCTTTCAGTGAAATCTTAATAGAGTTGTTGTGAAATGGCATATTAGACAACTCATAAGGTTATTATCAATTTTAAATCAATTTCCACAAAATTAAAATATAAGAAATTTAGACTTGGAGTTTAATTTTTTTTATTCAACATAGTATAACATTTTCAATAAATTTAATTTATTTATATTTTGAAAATTATGTTTTAAATATAGAAAAATTACTATTTCATTAAAATAGATTATATCAAATTCTAATAAAAAACAAAAAATATATATGAAGCTTACTTCATTCTTATGAGAAATACTATTATTTTTTTGAAGTTATTAAGATAGAAGAATTGACCAATGAAAAATGTTATTTTTATTTTTATTTATTTTTTAAAATAGAAAATTTATTTTAGAAATAACCAAAAATAATATTTAAAAGACCAGATTTATAAATTGATATTTATCAAATAAATTAGGCTCATAATTACTAAATTTAGATATTTAATGAGAATAGGATTTTACTTTATACATTGGGTTCGACTTACTTTTAAAAAATATCTTACCTAAATATTGATACCACCAAATACCACACTATCTAATATCATTTCATTAATCGAGTTAAGTCTTCCGTTTAGATTCCGTTTTTACCTAAAGCATGAACTGAATATTTGAATTAACATTCATGCAAAGTTGCTACTTTACATGTAGATTATGTAGATTTTGAGTCCACATAAATATATGTGTGGGGATGGATGGTAATCCCTTTATGTTATTTTTATATTTATTGAATTTACTGAATATTTCAAAATTTACAATTTAGTAAAATTTACAAATAACTATTTAACATCCAAACATGATATATTGAAATATAAGAGATAACCGCTTATAAATGATTATTTTTCCGGCCTATAGTCCCATACATACTTATATATTTATATAAAGATCGCAACCTATGAATAAGTATTTAACATTCAAACATGTGATAAATAAAAATATAAGGGATAACAGCAAATAAATGACTATTTATCCTGCCTACAGTCCCAGAAAAACAATAAACAGTAAGAAGATATCGGTTTACTCTATTAGCTTTAGGGGCATGAATCGAATACATCCGATGATAAATAGTCATCGTAATAATAACAAAATGATGGAGAAGAAAATAATCTGACAGCAATGACGAAGCCTGAGTAATTATCTATTTATATCTATGACGAGCCCATGGCTAGCAAAAGAGATCCTCCAAGCAGGAGGACAGCACCCATGCGGTATGAAGGGGAGGCTGTGCTCGCCCCGTTTGTTGACGACGATGGTGTTTGCACTGAAGGCGGGTTAGCTGCCGATGATGGGGAAGGCGCTCCGACAGTTGGCGTCGCGGGAGCGGTGGATGATGGGGAAGGCGAACCAACAGTTGGTGCGGTGGGAGAGGCCGATGATGGCGACGGCGATTGGACCGTTGGTGTTTGAGAACGGGCGGGCGAGGGGGATGGCGCTGTTCCGTTCTTCTTTGAAGTGGAGGCGGCGCCGACGGTGACAGTGAGCTTAATGCCGGCTGAGCAGTGACCCGTGATTCCGCAGATGTAATACTTGGCGCCCGTGCTGTCCAACGTAATGGTGTCGTTTCCACTGGTGTGTGTTGCCAAGGGATTGGTAGTGAGGCACCCATCGTACGCCGCCTTGTTCACCACCAGCGTATTGTGTGTGCCCGGCGTGTATTTGAACACTGCATTATATTCATTCAATCATCACTCATCAATATCTTCATTAGGTGCAACAGTATCATCAAATATCAGTATTGGCTTTTTGCTATAATTTGTGTTTTTACATACCGAGTTTGTCGCCCACAACGAATGTTTTGCCAGAAGCCCAGGTATTATAGTTGACGCCCAGAGTCCACTGTGCGCTGTCACCGACGGTGTAGTCTGTAGCCAAACAATTAAATGGCAAAACCATCATCGCCACCGCCACCACAAGTGCAATCCACAGTCCCTGCTGCCCCATATCTTCCGCTAAAATTACTGCCAATATCCGCCATCGAAACAAACAAATTAGCAAGCCATACATCGAAATTCTAAGAAGATACATCACAAGGTCACTGCGTTCTACAATCAAAACTACCAGATTAGAGAACAATACAGAGGGGCATAATTAAACAACAGTCCATGCAGGTAATATCATTGAAGAAAGATCAAAGAGCATACAATATTAAATGCCGTGAAGTGTCGAAGTGATTTTGATGGTGCAGCCGCTGCAGGTTCCGAGGTAGCTCTTTGGATGAAGTGAACAAAGTATTTGTGCTTCAATTTATCGAATGAGAAGATTGGACATATAAGATCCTGAGAACAAAAAGATTGAATATATAGGACTCCCCACGCGGTTCGTAGCCGGCATGGAAGACTACCAAACCCATCCATGTCAATAGTCATCCATCAATCAATATATTAAATATACACAGCCGAGTCGCCACCGACCTACAAAATCTCTAGGGCAGGGCCCAGGAGGCCGCGTGGCTCATAATTCCCACGAGTAAAGCTCCGATTCCCTTACTACCTAATCAGCTTTAATGGCTAAAGGAATCCCTGAAAAAAAAAGACGTACAGCCACTTTGCTTTGAATACGTCTTCGTGCGATAATTCATTCACCGGTATAGTTTCGGAAGGTTCCTACGTATGCGTCGTCAGAATAGTTTGAAGATTTTTTCTACCTACATTCACACGTTATCTATGTTATAATATTTGAAGAACATGTCAACCGATGGCAACAACGCACGCGTTGTCAAGAAATGGTGACTACACTCTTTTGCAAATGGGTCAACAACACTTTTCTTTCCTAATCTTGATTTTGACCTCTTCCACCACCTAATTTGTTCTTTGTGAAAATGTTTTTCTATATTTTTTCATTGTGTAATAGTTGTTTAGGATTTTAAGGTGGGAGGTCTAGAGTATCATTTTTTCTCCTAGATACATGTAGTTTGTTCTCGTTTCTATGTTCTTTCATTTTAATTCAATTATATAAAAAAAATTACATTTTTCAAAGATATACGTTGACTAAGTGTAATAAGGTGAGCATAATTTATTTTTCTTTGTACTCAAATTCAATTTGAAAAAAAAAAAATATCACAATTTAATATACATAATTTTTATTAATATTTTAATAAATAATTAAAAATCTATTATATTTAAATAATGTAATATATATGGTTGAAACATATCACTTTCACTTATACTAATATTTCAATGAATCATTAGAAACCTGACGCGAGTAAATAGAAATCATTCTCGTTATGTGAGTGCTCAAATTATTATTATATATGTATATCAAGGTTGTTGTGCATAAATAGATATTTTAATTTTTTTAATTAAAGGTAAAGATTTATAAAGATTTAACGCGAGTAAATAGAGATCATTCTCGTTATGTGAGTGCCCAAATTATTGTTATATATGTATATAAAGGTTGTGGTTCATAAATAGATAATTAAAGGTAAAGATTTATAAAGATTTACAAAGATAGAGATGTGTATTGAAAGTGTTGAACCGAAATTAGATAATTATTTATTTATTTTATGAATTTAAAATGGTTTTATATATGGGTAATTGTTAAATCTTTGAATGTTAGTGTGGATTAAGTTTTGTAATGGTCTAATAAGTAACTTAAATAGATTTTGTATGTAAAAGTTGTGGATGTGAGAATTTGACATATCAATTAGCTTTTCGTGGTGTACATTCATTTATTGCATCAACTCATTGGCTTAGAATTTTTTATCTTTATGGTTTTATCGTTAGGGACATCATACTTCATGTTAGAAGAAAGTTTTGGCTTCTTGTGATGTCTTTCTCGTGAATAGAACATAGCAAACACATCTCTCTTTAGATAAGCTACCACCATTGTAGCTAGGATATATTGCTTTTGTATATATATATATATATATATATATATATATATATATATACCATTGTAGCTAGGATATATTGTTTTTTAATCTATATATATATATCTATATATATATATATATATATATATATATATATATATATATTGAATTCTATTCATTAATAAAATTGGTTTTAAATGTATTATTATGTTGTATAGAAGCTTTATTTGTGTTTTCATTTGTATTTCTTCCTTTCTTTCATTCTCTAAACAATCTCAATTAGTATCGTTATATAATTCTTCTCTTTTTTATTCTTTATCCATGTCCCGAACAAGTTAGGGTATAGGGAGTTGGCTCTTCAACTAATTAACTTGAAGAATATTATTCACATCACGCCAAGTCATCTGCCATGGCGGAAAAAAGGAGCATTTATGGTTCAAGAGATCCAATCAAGTTGTTACTGAGGGGAAGCCCTTATGTGATAGAAAAATGAGAAGATGAATTATTTTAGATGTCCACTAATGGTGGTAGAGAAACCTTCAATAAGAAATGATATTGGAGGTGTGACACTCCTCGAGGTGCATGTTAACCTTCACATTCCTTTTTCTGAAGTCTAGATAGACACAAATGCTTTGAATAAATGGTTAAATTTCTTAGTTGATTACTATTCCATTCGAAAAGAATTTGAAAACAAAAGGAGCACTTTCACACTCCTTATGTCCATTCCTTATATCAAAATTTTGGTGGAATAATTGTGCTAGAGATTAAGTATGCAAAGGTACTAGAACTGAGGTTTTTTTCCATATTAGAAATAATTCCTTCATTAATTATGGGAAATGTAGAGACAACTATTTAATCAAAAACTGACTGTGTGGTAGCACCACATATAAAATATTATAGAAGTACAAAGTACATATAGACATTCTGAATTTGTGTGTGAATTAGAAAGGACACTTAAATGCAAAACAAACCTCAGGTAGTAAGTATCTAGAACTAGCATTGTTACCTCGATTTCTTAGTATAATGGTATAACTATAAATTAAACACCGAGGGAAACAAATAATAATTCTACATATAACGCATAGATGAATCTGACTCGAAATATTTGGAATGATGGTTATGAATGGTAACCCAGAAGGCATACGTATTACAGTAAGTGATTATTTTAAATCAATTGAACAACATGTTGTGAGCATAGTAGACATGTCTATCTTCTTGAGCTCAACCAAAGACTACCAGATCAATATCGTTTACAACTCTACCTATATAATGGAAATTATGAACAATAATAATATAGAAATAAATCATTAAGAAAAACACCTTCTCACAAATTGGTGGAGGGTTATCATTTTTAGTGTTACTTATGTAATTGAAATTACCAAGAGACAACACCATCGACATAAATCATTAAAGAACAATCTTGCCTTAAACACAATGATAAATTGACCATTATCCTAGTTGTGAAAGAAATAATCCATGACATAGGGGAAACCCCAATAAATTAAAGATGATTACATTAGATTAATTAACCCCAAAATAGAACTACATAAGATTGTGGTAATTTCAAGTTGAAGGTAAATAAAAACTAGTGGGCGAATTTCCCATATAAAATTTAGAAAATACAATATGAAAGTGATGACTTTGGTTAAAAAACAATCCTTGGGGTGGAAACTGTTAGTGTCAGTATCTTCATCCCTCCATCAGTGATCAAAATTTCTCTTTTTGCATGCATTTTAGGTGTCTCATCCAATCAGCTTCATTCCATTAGGTCATGGATCAACTAATGGTAGTGGTTCATTATCAAATTTCCCTCATGGCCTTTACCTGCTGGCCTATTTTCATAAGTTCAAGTCATTTACAGCCATCTATTGTTATTACATTTGAAAAAACCATTTTTAGGGTTTTAGGTCTCATTAGGTCTAGCGTTTGCCACCATGGTCGTGTAAAAGCCCAATAATGGTCAGCAGACACATGAGGAGGTCTAATAAGGTCTGAAGATCAAAATTTCAATAATGATATATTCAATGAGTGATTTTTTCCTCAAAACCCTGTTTTGAGGTAATATGTATACAAATTTCATGTAATTTTAATTTTCCTATGTGTAATAAGTTCAGAATTACTGCCCTTGGTCACCTTGCCAACTCCAGCCATTGCAAGCAAAAACACAAGCATCAATGCATCAGTTCATCAAATGATTAAGAAAAGTCAATTTCAATGGAAAAACAGAGTTCAAAACCAAAAGTGACTTGAACATTAGAAAAGTGGGTTTGCGATGAGTGAAAAAATAAATTCATTCATATTTAAAGTGAAAAAGGTCCTCTTGATCATTTCATTGTGCAAATTTATTCTTGGAGCACAAAAATCGCGATTTGGGAGTATAAGAGGCAAAACCCCTATTTTTTAAGGCAACTTGGCCTGGCACTACGCATCAGAGGCAGTGCGCTCCCCATCAGGTAGGCATTGTGCATCAGAGGCATAACTGCAGTGTAAATTTGAACTGGTGTTGCCCATCAAGAGGGCACTGCGCATTGGGTCCAGTGCGTTGCGCATCAGTCCAATTTACTCCAAATCATCCCAAATCATGCCATAACCCTAAAATTTGCTGCATTTTCCCTTTACAAGTAAGTAATCATCCTCCTAAGGTTGAATTTGAAGTCACATTGGTGTTTTGCATAAATCTTGCATGCGAAAAATGAAACCATAGTTTATCTTCATTGTTTGCCATCCAATTGTGTAATTTTCATCCCACCTTCACAAAAAATTCATCAAACCCATTTTCGCTCTTTATTTACCCTAATACCCTTCATTCATCTCATTTTCCCATACCCCACTCCCCTAAAGCAATTATTTCCCTCACCAAACCCTAAATCCTTCACTAAACCCTAATTTCCCAAAATCATTCCCTTCACTCCCCAATTTCATCTCCCAAGAGTAAAATCTCTTCATACTCATCACTATTGTCCTCTTTCATCACCATTTTTCATCATACCTTCATTTTATCATTTTCCCTAAAACAAGCACAATGGCAAGAAACAATGACTCAAGCTATGAGCAAGAAACACAAAGTGACAGTTCAGGAGACAGAAATGTACAACCTAGGAGACCTCACAAGGGTGGGAAGATCATCAGAGAGGAGCCTATTAGTATTGTTGAACTTCTTGCTTGTCCTCTTGCCACCACTTGTTTCAGATACCAATCTTGCTTTGAGTTTTGTGAGATGGTAGAGAGGGTTAAGTATCATCATCAATTGGCTAGGCAGTTTGTCACCAACATGGAGGACAATATGGTACAGCTTTCTGGCATCAACTTTGCTCTTTCACCAGCCATTATTGCAGAAGCAACTAGGATGCCAGATGTGGGGGAAAGATGGAACAAGAGACAAAATATCATCAAACAAAACTATGAACCCTTCATTAAAGCTAGATATCATAGCCAATTGGGCAGGGTGCTTCCTTTCAAGTTTGTGGAGGACTGGTATGTGCCATTAATGAAACTCATCATTAAATACTTCACATGTGAGGGAAGGTTCTCCCGACTCTATGATTATTATATCAGGTTTCTTATGCATTTTACTAGGGTTAGAATGATGAGCATACCATACTTCATTTGCAAAAACATAGGGAGGATGACTGTAATTGCAAAGAGGAAACCCTACCCACAACAGCTCAATAGCATATATCACTTTGCTGTCATCGAAATTGTTGTCTCACATCAGTTGACTCAGTTGGGAGTGCCATGGGGAACATTCATTGCCCATGAGATTTTCAAGGGACCTCAAATGTTTGCAGAACCTCAAGAGGAAGTTGGACCCTCCGGGTAAGAAAGAGAGGATGAAAGCAAAACTGAAGAGGCTCACATTCTTGTATTTATCACTTATGGAAAGGAGACAAGAAGACTTTTTGCAGCTGCAAACGAGTATTATCTCCACCAGGGGTGGAAAGGTTCTCGTTCTCTTCACTGGACAACATGCAAATGTTATCTTCACCTGGGGTGAAAGGGGCTTTTCTTTCTTCTTCAGCAGAGCAGGTACAGGACAAAGGAAAGAAACCATGCATGATGAAGGGCCTTCTGAAGGCCAAGATATAGATTTCATTTTGATTGAGGAAGAGGACATTGATTTGATCTCCCAAAACTCAAGGTCAAGGAGGTCATTAGAGAGAAAGAAGCTGACATCCAAGACTTATCACTTAACCTTGAGAGGGCTAAGTCGATTATCAAATTCCTTAAGCAACAAAAGAAGTAATTGGAGGACAAACAAGAAATCTTGGAGCTGCAAGTCATTAAAGAAAACCAACAAAAGTCCAAGAGGGCAAAGGGAAAGTCGATTGAACAAAAGGACAATGACCGGGAATATGTGTTGGAAAAGGTGAATGCTCACCTTGAGAAGTTGCTGGACAAGGCAAACAAGGAAAATAACATGTTGTGCCACATGGCTTATCACTACTTGGCCCGGAATAAAATCTGCAAGACAAGGATAAGGTACCTAAAAGCCAAGCTAAGGAGAGCATTAAAGGCCAAAAAGGAGCAAGACAAACTTAGAATCTTGGCTGAAGCTTCCTTGGCCTAGCAAAGTAGTTAATGACCTTGCCTCTTTCCAATTTTGAAGAAGTTTGGAGAACTTTTTGTCATTTTCAAATTTTTAATTGCAATACACAGGGATTTTCCTCTGATGCGCAGCGCCACTGGCACTGTGCATTGAGCTGGTTGGGAATTTTGAGGAATGGAATACATTTTTGGATTCCTCATTAAAAAATATGAAAACCCATAAAATATCATGAATTTTGGAGAAGGTTTGAGTCACCTAAAGGGCAAAAAAACACCTCAAAAATGCCCTCTCTACCACTTTTTGGACCCATAGGAAGCAGTCTTGGGAGAACTAGTTTTTGAAGGGGCAAATGGACACCAAATCCAACAATTCGACTTGTCCTAGAAAGTAGACAGGCAGAGCTTTCTAACAAGCCATTTTGGAGCTGATTTGGTGAAGGGGAAGGCCTTCAAATTCAACTTGGAAAATGCGTTGCACATCAGGCAGATGGCGCTGCGCATCAGGCACGATTTTGCCAATTTTGCTCAAAATCTCTATTTTTCACCTAGTTTTCTTCTAGTTTGAATTTTTCTCTCTTATGGTCAAACTCATGATGTGACATGATGTAAATTGATGTACTATGATGTAAAAATGATAAAAATTGACTTGATGAGGTAGATACATCAGTTGTAGGTGGTTTTGAGTTGAATGAATCAGTTTCCTAGGTTTTAGAGGCAAGCTATTCCATTGCCTATTTTTGTGTTCCTAGTTTAGATATGGTTGAAACCACCCCTCTTCTCATGGATTTGACCCCTGATGGATAGCTAAGCTGGTTTGGAGGTCTCTATCATGTGTCTTTCCAGTCATTTTTAAAGGTTGGACTCTTGTGAATGCTTTGAGCACTATTGTACATCATCTCTGCAGTTTAGCAAGGAAATAGACCAAGGTTTGCACCATTTTATGGGATTCTTGTGGAAAGGTGACTTAGTATTGTTTTTCCTTCTGTGATTCAAGTTATCATATGTCTATGTGTGCCATTATATCTCTCTTTTCTGCTTAACTAAATGAACCAAGTATAAAGGTGGAAATCATTGATGTTGCAGTGCTCTACCTTAGGGTTTCATTGGTTTTACATGTTTTCTACTGTTTGAAGAGGACTCATGACACATTCATGCCTTCTCCAACTCCTCACAAGTTTCAAGACTCACCATTACACCTAATCTAAAGTACTAAAGAATTTTCCTACCTCGCCCCATAGAAATCTCTGCAAGGCTGAGTTCATTCCCCGGACCCAAAACTGCCTGTCACATTTGATCTAGCAAACCAACATAAAACTCAATCAAACTCCTCTGAGCATAGACCTAGTCTAAAATTAGTCTTTATATCTGTCATCTCAAAGCCTCATTTTCTATATTTTCTTGAGATTGACAAGGAGAGAGCCCTCTCCCAACTTGGTAGGGCTAGCTACCAGGTTAAGCATGGTTTGATGTTACCCTAGACCTGCCTTTCTCGGCCTGAGGTAGATTTAGGCCATAACAGAAACAACCCACCTAAATGAAAAAAAACCAAAACTGATACAGGACCAAATCCTTCTCTATTCCACCTTTCGGGGTATTCCTAGAAGGTAATTTAAAAGAACATTAAATGGATGCAAATGAACTCGACATATCCAAGGAAGGCTTCAAATGCCAAGGTGCACATGTTGTGTAAGAACAATAAGAATATTGGACTCGACAACCCAAAACCAACCTAGATAATTGATGAACCTTATATTAGCATGTTGAGTATCTAAGAAAACACTACACTCGGAGGCAAAGGTTTTGGAGATTACTTGTGAGGGCATACCAAGCAACAGAGAGATGATTTAGAGAAATAAACAGAAACTAAATTAAGAAATTAACAATTATCTATCATGGAAACTACCATAGCTAAGAACCATGAAACTCGACCACCATACCTTCTCTACGAATTTAATTGCTATATGTGGTAGTTGAAGAAACCTAAGCACTTATTCGACAAACAAAGTAAGGCAGTGAGGGAGAGCAGAGTAGCCAACTATAAATTTCTACAGATTGGAGATAAACCTAGATTGCAAAAGAGAAACCCACTAAAGTATCTCAAAGGAGGAGGGAGAGCACCCCTTATGTGTATCCACATGGCTCTCTAGTACAATATCACCTAAACCTTGCTAATAAACAATGATTTCTCAGATTTCTCAGAGGGAGGAGAAGTTCTTAATAAAAAACGAAAATGACAAAAAAAGTACACGCTATATTGTTACCTGTGCAACCACAGACCCTCGAATCTGAGTGAGATGGCATAAGGGTTCCACAAGTAGAGCAATAAACCCCTTAGAGAGCCAGGGTTTCAATTGCTTTAGGGTGGCCATGGCAATGCTATAAAACCAAAAAGACCACCTTCAGTGCTATAGGAGGGTAAGCCAAGAGGACGGAGCAACCAGTGTGCAGACAAACCTCAAAAAACATCTAAGGGTCACCAAGGAGAGCATGATAAAAACCATGGAGTGAGGAGTTAGGGTTTGAGGTGCTGCAGCTAACACCATCGATCTACCAATAACAAATCCCAACCATTGAAGTTACATTACGGGGATAATAATGAGGTTGCTGACAATACTCCAGATGAGGACAAGATCACCTGTCCAGAATGGCATGGCACGCCCTGGATGGAGCAAGATACGGTGGTAGGAAAAACTACCATAAGTAGAAGGGCAGTGGCGCTCTTGTGGCTCTAACAAGGGACAGGGTCGAATGCATAGATTAAAATAGGTAATGTAATGACCAAGGTATAGCCCCTACCCCCATTCAACAATCCAATTGAGCTAGGGAGGATAACATAAGAGATGGGGGAAATTAGATTATTCCCTAAGGTCAAACAATCTGCAATCAATACCATGAAAATATGTGAGAAGCGACCTTGATAATTTTTTTATAGTTTGGAAATAATATATGTTATTTGCAACTCTAACCAATTATGACATTGTGTAAACCAAACAAATGGTGGGAGACTAGAACAAAATTGGGGTTGTGGTGTTTTGTAACACTTAGAAAATAAAGATCAAGGTATTTGTAGGTTAATTATGATAGAGAATATAGGAAAGAATTACACTGTATAAGGAAATTGATTAAGCAACTAAATATGCTAGTAGTACATCATACACTTTATACACTTCTCATATCATAAGAAACCATCAAACCAACAAATTATAAGAGAAAACAAAAATTATATGTATGACTCGGTTCATTACGTTGATTATTTTATAATTACTTGTAAATATTGTTTGAATCTAATGGTTGTCATGACCATGACCTAAGTTGAGGGATTACGTAAATAAATTTTATGATGAATAAATGTTTGCATTTGGGAAATGTTATGGGAAAGAGAACATGACTAATATGGACTTCTTGCTATCCCTTCCAAAATCTTTCTCCAAAAAATCCTAGGAGGAAGGTTTCCACTAAGGGAAACAACATAATTGGAGAAGTATATTATGTTGAGTGGAGGAATAAACTTAGTTGAAGAGAAATGCTAAGTTGGGTAAAAAGTTGAGAAAGACACATTGGGACAAAAAGTTGTGCTTGAGAGAAAAGAGGAAATATTTTTTCCTAATTTAAAGAAAAATACTAAGTAAAGCAAAAAACATGTGTAATGCCCCTAATAACAAAAATAATAAATAAATAAAATAGTTTTAAAATATAAATAAATAAATAACAAACAATAAAGAGAAGATAATAATAGTAGATAGTAAAGAAACGATAATAATAGTAAATAAATAATAAACAATGAAGAGAATATAATAATAATAAATAAATAAAATAAAAAACAATAAACTAGAGTTCTAAATATATATCTATCTATATATATATATATATATATATATATATATATATATAGATATATATATATATATATATATATATATATATATATATATATATATATATATATATATATATATATATATATATATATATATATATATATATATATATATATATATATATATATAGATATATATATATATATACAAAGAATAAGTAAAGTTAAGAAAAAGTAAAAAGCAATAAAAGAAGAAAGAGTTAAATTAAGAGAAATATCAAATTAGGTAAAACTTGAAATAAAAAATAAAAGTTGCATGTTGATACATGGAAGATGTGCATGCGGATACCTCTTTCCATTTTCTGGTGTATTTAATGGACAATGAGGAGGATGAGATTCATCCATTCTCTTGGGAGAAAATTGTTGTGAGACAAAGGATTCCCTGGGAGTAGTATGTTCATTGTGCGCTCGGGGGTGACCAGTTGTAGACATATTATGTTCAGTTGAACCTATAGTTTAGTGGAGAGTCATCCCTAAAACTTGTTGCAGTCATTCAACTTCAAAATTACAAGTAAGGAATATCATCGCTACAAGTAAGTTGCCTCTGCTCATATTTTTCAAAATTCTATACTACTTAGTTGAATATATGTGTGTTGATTATAAATCACATAATTGATCTCATTAATTGCATATTTAAATTGTCAGGTGTTACATATGGTATCAGAGTCTAGGCTCAACCCTTAGGTCCTATGGGCATTTTAATGTAGAAAACTTCGATTATTTCTACAACTTCCAATTATTGCTTCCATAGGCAAATGTTCTCCAAATTTTCATTGTCCATTATCGGCTTCAAAATTCTTCAACTGCTTAAAAATTTCTATGTGATCGCTATGTACAAGTTTGAAAGAAAAAAAATATTTAAACCTGAGTTCAATAATTTTTCTTTTAACGACAAAGAGGAATTTAGTTAAAAGTGATTGAAAAATAAATACAAAATTTATACATTTTTTCAATAGATTCATTCAAAATATTATACAAAAATACATATAAATATATATATAGATTTTGTAAGAGTAAATAATTTTAAAATAAAACAATTTGTATATAAGACACTAAATAAATACCTTTTCATACAATTTCTTTAAGAAAATAGATAAAAAAATTATTTGGATTATTAAATTTGGATTTTGGATTAAGTAGCGTCCAAATAAATTAACTGAGGAGTTGCATGTCGGCAATGGTAATGATAATAGACCTCAAAATATTACACTAATTATAATAAGATAATTATTTGTAATCAACCAATATTGATCTTTACGCTTAAATATATTGTTTATTACTTTTGGTGCAAACTATAAAAATAAATATAATAAATATATTGAAATGGAAAAGGAACCATTCTTAAAAACAATAACAATATATAAAGAATTAAATTAGTTGTCTTATTTTCAAGTAAAAATTATTTTAAATTATATATATATCTATATATATATATATAACTTGTCATAAGTAAATAACTAAAAGTTATTTGATTGTTATCATTAACTTTATGATTTATTTTTGAATTAAAAAAAAAAAATTAGAAATAGCTAAAATAAAAGCTAATTAAAGCTAATTAAAATTTATGTTCTAAATTGTAAACTAATTGTAAATAACTAAAATTATATCTCAAACTCGAAACCAACACCCAAAACATAAAATGAAGTTCTAGTTATTTTGATATGATGTACATAATTATTAATAATATAAAAGTTATGTATTAGTAAAAATAGAGATCTAAAAATACGATAGATTAATATTATTCTTTACTTTAGATAAACAAGAGTTTGCGTATACTGATACATTGCAGTGGGTCATACCCATCTAAGGCCACCACTAGTATGTTTTTCTACGATCTTAAGCATCTTTTTTTTTAGTATTTATATGATATTTTAATTCAGCTCAATAACTTTAATACTTTAAGTGAGATATTAGTATTGGACAGTTTTTCATGATATATATATATATATCGTATTATAAGAAGTGCTTTATTTTGGTTAATAGAGTATAAAAAAAGTACTTTGAAATGACAATGATTATAAAAAATATAAAGGTAATGGTGATATAAGTGAATATTAAATATTAATTATAATTAAATTTTATAAGTGTTTTTTTTATGAATTTAATTATTTTTTACGTCTAAGCCATTATATATGGAATAAATTATAAAAGTGATTTTATATTTTATTTCGAGAGAAGATTTTAAATAAAAAATTATAGAACTATTATGCATATTTATGTCAGAGTAGAGTATAGCTTAAGTTGATAGGATGAATTTCTTATTCCTATTAAGTGAAAACAAATATATAGGTTGACTTAGTAATCAATAGAATTTGACTTAATGAAGGTTATTGAGTGATATATAAATAAATCATTAAGAAAAACGCCTTCTCACAAATTGGTGGAGGGTTATCATTTTCAGTGTTACTTATGTAATTTAAATTACCAAGAGACAACACCATCGACATAAATCATTAAAGAACAATCTTGCCTTAAACAAAATGATAATTTGACCATTATCCTAGCTGTGAAATGAATAGTCCATGACATAGGGGAAACCCCAATAAATTAAAGATGATTACATTAGATTAATTAACCCCAAAATAGAACTACACAAGACTGTGGTAATTTCAAGTTGAAGGTAAATAGCAGCTAGTGGGCGAATTTTGCGTATAAAATTTTGAAAATACAATATCAAAGAAATGCCTTTGGTTAACAAACAAGCCTTGGGGTGGAAACAACCCACCTAAATTAAAGAAAAAACAAAACTGATACAGGACCCAACCCTTTTCTATTCCACCTTTCGGGGTATTCCTAGAAGGTAATTTAAAAGAACATTAAATGGCTGCAAATGAACTCAACATATCCAAGGAAGGCTTCAAATGCGAAGGTGCACATACTGTGTAAGAACAATAAGAATATTGGACTCGACAACACAAAACCAACCTAGATAATTGATGATCCTTATATTAGCATGTTGAGTATCTAAGAAAACAGTACGCTTGGAGGCAAATGTTTTGGAGATTACTTGTGAGGGCATACCAAGCAACAGAGAGATGATTTAGAGTAATAAATAGAAACTAAATTAAGAAATTAACAATTATCTACCATGGAAACTACCATAGATAAGAACCACAAAACTCGACCACCATACCTTCTCTAGGAATGTAATTTCTATATGTGGCAGTTGAAGAAACCTAAGCAATGATTCGACAAACAAAGTAAGGCAGTGAGGGAGAGCAGAGTAGCCAACTATAAATTTCTATAGATTGGATATAAACCTAGATTGAAAAAGAGAAACCCACTAAAGTATCTCGAAGGAGGAGGGAGAGCACCCCTTATGTGTATCCACATGGCTCTCTAGTACAATATCGCCTAAACCCTGCAAATAAACAACGATTTCTTAGATTTCTCAGAGGGAGGAGCGGTTCTTAATAAAAATTGAAAATGACAAAAAAACTACATGTTATATTGTTACTTGTGCAACTGCAGACCCTCGAATCTGAGTGAGATGGAGTAAGTGTTCCACAAGTAGAGCAATAAACCCCTTAGAGAGCCAAGGTTTCAATTGCTTTAGGGTGGCCATGGCAATGCTATAGAACCAAAAAAACCACCTTCAGTGCTATAGGAGGGTAAGCCAAGAGGATGAAGCAACTAGTATGCAGAAAAACCTCAAAAAAAAACTAAGGTTCACCAAGGAGAGCATGATAAAAACCATGGAGTGAGGAGTTAGGTTTTGAGGTGCTACAGCTAACACCATCGATCTACCAATAACAAATCCCAACCATTGAAGTCACATCGGGGGGATAATAACGAGGTTGTTAACAATACTCCAGATGACGACAAGATCACTTGGCCATAATGGCATGGCATGCCCTGGATGGAGCAAGATATGGTGGTAGGAACAACTACCATAAGTAGAAGGGCGATGGCGCTCTTGTGGCTCTAACAAGGGACAGGGTCGAATGAATAGATCAGAATAGGTAATGTAATGACGAAGGTATAGTTCCTGCCCCCATTCAACAATCCAATTGAGCTAGGGAGGATAACATAAGAGATGGGGGAAATTAGATTATTCGCTAAGGTCAAACAATCCACAACCAATACCATGAAAATATGTGAGAAGCGACCTTGATAATTTTTTTATAGTTTGGAAGTAATATATGTGATTTGCAACTATAACCAATTATGAAATTATGTAAACCAAACAAATGGTGGGAGACTAGAACAAAATTGGGGTTGTGGTGTTTTGTAACACTTAGAAAATAAGGATCAAGGTATTTGTAGGTTAATTATGATAGAGAATATAGGAAATCATTATGATGTATAAGGAAATTGATTAAGCAACTAAATATGCTAGTAGTACATCATACACTTTATACACTTCTCATATGATAAGAAACCATCAAACCAACAAATTATAAGAGAAAACAAAAATTATATGTATGACTCGGTTCATTACATTGATTATTTTATAATTATTTGTAAATATTGTTTGAATCTAATGGTTGTCATGACCATGACCTAAGTGGAGTGATTATGTAAATAGATTTTATAATGAGCAAATATTTGCATTTGGGAAATGTTATGGGAAAGAGCACATGACTAATATGGACTTCTTGCTATCCATTCTAAAACATTTCTCCAAAAAATCATAGGAGGAATGTTTCCACTAAGGGAAACAACATAATTGGAGAAGTATATTATGTTGAGCGGAGGAATAAACTTAGTTGAAGAGAAATGTTAAGTTCGGTAAAAAGTTTAGAAAAAAACATTTGGACAAAAAGTTGTGCTTGAGAGGAAAGAGGAAATATTTTTTCCTAATTTAAAGAAAAATACTAAGTAAAGCAAAAAAGATGTGTAATGCCCCTAATAATAAAAATCATAAATAAATAAATAAATAATATTAAAATATAAGTAAATAAATAATAAACAATAAAGAGAAGATAATAATAGTAAATAGTAAAGAAACGATAATAATAATAAATAAATAATAAACGATGAAGAGAATATAATAATAATAAATAAATAAAATAGTAAACAATAAACTAGAGTTCTAAATAACTATATATATAAGTAAAATATAAAAATAGAAAGAATAAGTAAAGTTAACAAAAAGTAAAAAGGAATAAAAGAAGAAAGAGTTAAATTAAGAGAGATATCAAATTAAGTAAAACTTGAAATAAAAAATAAAAGTTGCATGTTGATACATGGAATATGTGCATGCAGATACCTTTTTCCATTTTCTGGTGTATTTAATGGACAATGAGGAAGATGAGATTCATCCATTATCTTGGGAGAAAATTTTTGTGAGACAAAGGATTCCCTAGGAGTAATATGTTGATTGAGCGCTCGGGGGTGACCAATTGTAGACATATTATGTTCAGTTGAGCCTACAGTTCGGTGGAGAGTCATCCCCAAAACTTGTTGCAGTCATTCAACTTTGAAATTACATGTAAGGAATGTCATTGCTACAAGTAAGTTGCCTCTGCTCATGTTTTTCAAAATTCTATGCTACTCAGTTGAATAGATGTGTGTTGATTATAAATCACATAATTGGTCTCATTAGTTGCATATTTAAATTGTCAGTCGTTACAGATGGTATCAGAGTCTAGGCTCAACCCTTAGGTCCTATGGGCATTTTAATGTATAAAACTTCGATTATTTCTAGAACTTCCAATTATTGCTTCCATAGGCGAATGTTCTCCAGAGTTTTATTGTCCATTATCAGCTTCAAAATTCTTCAACTGCTTAAAAATTTCTATGCGACCACTATGTACAAGTTTGAAAGAAAAAGAATTATTTAAACCTGAGTTCAATAATTTTTCTTCTAACGACGAAGAGGAATTTAGTTAAAAGTGATTGAAAAATAGATACAAAATTTATATATTTTTCAATAGATTCATTAAAAATATTATACAAAAATATGTATAATTATATATAAAGATTTTGTAAGAGTAAATAATTTTAAAATAAAACAATTTTTATATAAGACACTAAATAAATACCTTTTCATACAATTTTTTTAAGAAAATAGATAAAAAATTTATTTGGATTATTAAATTTGGATTTTGGATTAAGTAGCATCCAAATAAATTCAGTGAGTAGTTGCATGTAGAAAATGGTAATGATAATAGGCTTCAAAATATTACACTAATCATAATAAGATAATTATTTTTATTCAATCAATATTGATCTTTATGCTTAAATATATTGTTTATTATTTTTGGTTCAAACTATAAAAATAAATATAATAAATATATTGAAATGGAAAAGCAACTATTCTTAAAAACAATAACAATATATAAAGAATTAAATTGGTTGTCTTATTTTCAAGTAAAAATTAATTTAAATTTTATTATTATTACATACATACATATATATATAGATATAACTTGTCATAAGTAAATAACTAAAAGTTATTTGATCGTTATCATTAACTTTATGATTTATTTTTAATTAAAAAATAAATTTAGAAATATTTAAAATAAAAGCTAATTATAAATAATTAAAATTTATATTCTAAATTGTAAACTAATTGTAAATAACTAAAATTATGTCTCAAACTCGAAACCAGCACCCAAAACATAAAATGAAGTTCTAAACATAAAATGAAGTAATAATATAAAAATTATGTATTAGTAAAAATAGAGATATGAGATCTAAAAATACGATAGATTAATATTATTCTTTACTTTAGATAAACAAGAGTTCGTGTATACTGATACATTGCAGTGGGTCATACCCATCTAAGGCCACAACTAGTATGTTTTCTACGATCTTAAGCATCCTTTTTTTTTAGTATTTATATGATATTTTAATTCAGCTCAATAACTTTAATAATCTAAGTGAGATATTAGTATTGGATAGTTTTTCATACTATATATATATCGTATTATAAGAAGTGCTTTATTTTGGTTAATAGAGTATAAAAAAAATACTTTGAAATGACAATGATTATAAATAATATAAAGGTAATGGTGATATAGGTGAATATTAAATATTAATTATAATTAATTTTTATAAGTGTTTTTTTTATGAATTTAATTATTTTTTATGTCTAAGCCATTATATATTGGTGAAATTATAAAAGTGATTTTATATTTTATTTTGAGAGAACATTCTAAATCGTAAATTATAGAATTATTATGCTTATTTATGTTAGAATAGAGTATAGCTTAAGTTGATAGGATGAATTTCTTATTCTTATTAAGTGAAAACAAATATATAATTAGGTTGACTTAGTAATCAATAGAATTAGACTTATTGAAGGTTATTGAGTGATATTTAAAAAAATCACATCATGAGAGAGTACATGTATTGTCGCCTTAATTAGATGTCAACTTCCATTTATTAAATACTTGTTATATTATTAATATATGAAAATATCTTCCCGGATGCGGGTGCTTAAAAGGCATGGCATCTCACAGATGGTGCGTCACATGGGCATGTGTCAGCCCTTGCGTGCCACGCAGTACCCTACAGAATGTTTCAAATGGGCGCATGCAAGAACTTCAATGCAGGTATTATTACTGGTCTTGTCCTCCTTAATTGGCCTCCTGGTAACCTGTGCGATGGCGCTTCATATTCCGGGAGCCTTTGTTACATTTACGCATTCATTTGGAGTTGTTGGGCACTCCACTACAACGCTGGAGCACTCCTCGGTGATGTGGGGGATTGCACAGGGACATTCTTGCTCTGTGCCCAACTCAGGTATTGTCCCAAGCTTGAGAGTGGTTTACAAGCATTGTAAGCCAAATTCTGTGGCCCCCGTCTTGGTTAACTTCTCCTCTCCAGGTTTCTGCAAGCTGGTTCATCCTCTGAATTTAGAAATGAGGAGAGAGCATCTCAGAATGAGCAGTCGACGAGGAGGTTCTCACGGTCGGGCTACCGCTCAGAGGACTGGCCCCATTTCTCCTTCTTCCTCCATCGAAGTTACATCTGAGCAGCATCGCCTCCATGGCATAACAACGGGACGTGGCAGAGGGCCTGGGAGAGGAAGCATAACAGAATGTGGACATGAAGCGCACCCCACAGTCAGGTATCGGATACCCTGCACACTCGCCAACTCCACTTTCATTGTATCTGTTACTGTCGAGCACTGTGATAATCTCAGAGGTCAGGCGGAAGTAAATCAGGAAAACCCACCACCAGCTCAAGGGACAATGCCCACAATTGATCTGCAACGCCCTGCTATGGAAAGTTCCACCCCGGCTACTCAAGCAGGCCTTGCGGGTCCAAGCGAGCCTGCTCAGGGGGTCCCTACTTGCTCGATGGTCCCTCTCTCTGACTCGGATGACTCCCAGAAATTTGGGTGCAGGGTGGAGGAAGAGCCCTACACCACGGACGATGATTAATCCAATCAACCAGTTCGCTCTCGGCAACCTCGAAGTGGGAGCATTACTCTGTCTTCGAATCTTGTTTTCTGTATGTGTTTGGCTTTAGTCTGGATTTTAAAATCTATGTGTCGGCAATATGGATCCATATGTCTGTTAGTCCATGTTTAAGTAGTGTTCAGTGTCGATATGTTCGTTTGTCTCAGCATGTCCATGTTCAACATCCAATTTTTGAATATGTTCAACTTTGGGTATGTATAAATTTGGGCAAACTGTCAATCTCTCGATAGGATTTACAGGGCCATGGCCTTGTTGTAACACTGATGTAACTTTTTGACTTTTTGTAACATAATAGAAATAGCCTGATTCGGAAAAAAAAATATATGAAAATATCTAATGTCGAGCTAATAAGAAATTGGTAATGGCATAAGTCAACTAAATAGTTTTTTTAGGAAATGATGAATTAATGAAATACTTGGAAAAAAAGAAAGGTAGGAGTGAATAAGAAATAGAAATGTATGAGCTAAAGAAGGATAATTTGTGAACATTTCTTTTATTACATATATTTATTTTGTATTTTTTAATAAAAATATTGTGAATGTAAATGAAAATTCAATATAAATTTAAAAATATAGATATGTCAATATTGTTTTGGATAGAGGGTGAAACTTCAAGTAAAGAGACAATAGCATATCTATGCATGTCTCACAAATTGTGAAATTTCTTATTGAGAAGAGAGGGAATGATTATTGAAAGTAACTGGAATCTTGTTGAAAATACAACACTGAGATAAATCATAGATGGATGTTGAACAATCTTAGTTCGTAGTTGGCATTCATTGTTTCTTTAGGAAATGGAATTTATTTGGTTGATAAATCATGATAATCATGCTTATGGAGTAATATCGCTCTATATTTGATATGTATTAAGATGATTATCACATTTATGATGTTATGATACGAGGTTATATTGACATGTCGTTAGTTTATTATGTGATATCATGATATATATTTGATGCAAATATGTTGATAATAAAACTCATGATATTTAAGGATATGAAGCATGTGGTTATTGCATGTAGTTTTTATGACATGCATGAGCATGCAATTTTTATTATTAAAGATTTTGTGATAACAATGATGCTATGTTCTTATGATGACATGGAAGAGTTGACATGTGGATTATTTATTATGATGTTATAACTAATGCATTGTATGCATGTTGAGATGTGGTGATTGATAGGAAATCCACAAATGGGCTGATAAAGCAAGTTTATTTTATCATCTCGTGGGAGCCCATACTTGCAAGGGAGAATATGTAACACCATATGGGATGCAGACATATTCAATCAAAACTACATATACTAATGGTTCCTTTGTCTTGTATAGCTCTTGATGATAGCTCTTGAGGAGTTACATGACTATCTTGAGGAGGTTAAGTGCCTGATATTACAGACCGAGTTCCTGATAATGGATTGGGGTGCCGAAGTTTCGTGGGGTGTAAGGACTTTGATGCCTGGGGATGTGCACCTTAGTGAGTGTGGAGGGAGTGGGCCAACCTTTTGAGATGCCTAAAGTACTATTGCATGGAGTCACTTGAGTTAGATACCTGCCTTGGGGCACATGAGGTCTGAGTTGGGTGTGAGCCTTGGGGCAAGCCTCGGGCTATGGTACAGACTGAGGAGGCTTATGATTGGTTTCGAAAGTGGGAAAAAGGATAGAGATTCCTTGATATTTCCCCAGTATTGTGGAAAATTTTGATCCTTTCTCGTTATACTAGTTCAATAGAGGGTGTAGGGAAAATGCGAAGTAATAAATAACTAAATAAAATAAAATGTTAAATGATTCAACTTAACATCGGGACAAAGTTCTTTAAAGAGGGGGAGTATGTAATTCCCCTAATAATAATAATAATAACAAATAAATAAAATAATACAATGTTAAAATATAAATAAATAATAAACAATAAAGAAAATATAATAATAGTAAATAAATAATGAATAATAAATAAAACATAATACTAGTAAATAAATAATAAATAATGAAGAGAATATAATAATAATAAATAAATAAAACAATGAATAATAAATTGGAGCTCTAAATAACTATATATAAAATTAAACTATAAAAATAGTAAGAACAAGTCAAGTTAACAAAAAGTAAAAAGGAATTAAATAAGAAATAATTAAATTAAGAGAAATATTAAATTAAGTAAAACTTAAAATAAAGAAATAAAAGTTGCATGTTGACACATGGAATGTGTGCATGCAGATCTCTTTCCATTTTTTGGTCTATTTAATGGACGATGAGGAGGATGAGATTCATCCATTCCTTCATCTATTCTCTTGGGAGAAAATTGTTGTGAGACAAAGGATTCCCTGACAGTAATATGTTGATTGAGGGCTCAGGAGTGTCCGTATATAGAAAGATTATGTACAATTGAGCCTCTGGTTGGGTGGAAATTCATCCCCAAAACTTTGTTGTGGTTAGCTGGATTCAAATAGAATTCAACATTTAAATTACAGGTAAGGAATATCATCACTACGAGTAAGTTGTCTCTTCTCATATTTCTAAAAATTCTATGTTAGTTTTTTGAATATATGTGTATTGATTATAAATCGCATAATTTATCTACTTAGATGTATATTTAGATTGTGGGTTGTTATGGGATGTAGAGCTTAAAAGTAGGATGTTTCTAAAGAAATTTGTTGCGAAGAAAAACATTAAATACCACTAAAGGAATATAGGAAGGGCTTGTTATTTTAGGGTACTCATCAAGTAGAGGAGGCAAGAAGTCTGAGCTCAGAGGGAGTTTCTGGTGTGAAACTCATTAGTTGGGAGGAACGTGCTCTCTCCCATAGTTTTCGCAAAAAAGATGTTCTGGTCAAATAATTTGTTAATGTATCTAAGATTGCATGGGATTATTTTAAAGTATATGATTGATTGTATCATATGTATGTTTAATAGTAACTTAATAGGATTTTCTTATCTAAATTGGCCTTGGAATGGGTGTAGATAGAAGGAAAAAGTGTTGTTTAGATGAATTTTGTAGGTGTCCTATATTATTGATGCATGTTGATAGTTGTATATGGATAATTACATGGTTTGAATGATTACACATAGAATATATAGTGAAATGGTAGTTTTGAGTATATTTGATTGTTAATTACAGATAACTAGACTTTGATAAACAAAAATATACATTGGGTAGTAGTTATTTTATACCATAATTATAAAATAAATAAAATAGAATATTTATACTTGAATGTCAGTAGAATAGTTCTACATAAAATATAAATTCAATAATTTAAATATTTAGAGTACCGATGTATCAAAGACATTTATTACATCTCTTAGAAAGGTTCACCAAAATAGGATGGAAATACTGATTATAATTACAGATCATTGTGATCCCTTCTAGGAGTTTAACCAAATTCATATAATGAACTAGATTGTATAGATACAAATACTGTAACAATCATTAAGGATTGAGTTAATAGGCGTTATGAAATAAAAACCAATCAACATATAACATGAAATGAATATGAATCAATTCTTGTATGTGGAAGATAGGGTAGCAATATGGAAAGTGAATAGTATCTCCAAGAAGGTAATATAAAGTAAGTTAAGAATCAAATTCAAAGGACATGAAGCTTTATCTATAAGAGAGGTATGAAATGGAACAAAAGTTATTAATTTATATATTATAAAGTCTTTTCTATACCATTGGTTAGTGTGAATGGTATAAAGAAGCAATAACAATGAAAAATTCTAACATATGGTCAATTCTATACTAACTATGTGAGATTGAGCTAAGGGGACTTAAATATGTCCCTATGTCTAACTTATCAAACAAGATAAAGGGTTTGATTAGGTTATGACCGAAAATGTAAAATTTCGTACAATATATCCATTATAATAATCAAGCAAGAGGAATATAAATCTTTTAGGCATAAAAATGATAGAGAAGGACTACTTAGTATTATGGTGACCATGGGAAAAGAAATAAATAATTTCTCAGCATTATACATGTATTAATATCCTATGAATACAACAGAAGTACACGTGAAATATGCTAGAGGTAATAACCCTTTTATTTAAAAGTTATGACTGGTCGAGAGAAAGGTGAATACCTCTTAAAGTATAATTGAATCTACTAATTAGTAACAAATCCATGTATGCAAAGAGAATTACTATGGGAAAGTCGAACTCATAAGGGAACTACATATCAAGAATTTCATTGAATATCATATCAGATATACTTAACTAAAGGAAGAAAAAGGATTGGGAAAGTTGATCCTAATATTGTCACAAGGAAATGTATATTGCAACATTTAAAACTAATTATACAAGAGAAAGTAACATGAAAACTCAAAAAATTCCAATAAGAAAATATGAAAAAGATAGAGGAATGATATATCTAGAAATTTGATATGTGTGTGTTTGTGTGTCGACACAATGAACTAGAAGTGGTGGTAAGACACTACTCAATAAATACAAATGTAAACATCATAGTTGATGAATCATTTTTGAATCAAATCTACATATGGGTATTCCCTTGGTCTACCCATATATTGAATAAATGAGTATATTATGAAAGAGACAAAGAGAGAGCACTTGTCCTTCCTATCAACCCCAAAAATGGTCATGACATATCGGACCTGAGAATGGGAAGATGGTACAAGAGTAAGTCAAGTCCTTTCATCTAAAAATGGAATGAGAGATTGCAAAAAAATAGGCTAAAGGATTCGAGCAACACCTGTAAAGTAAAAGGATGTGAAACCTTATCAGATACATGAAAGGAATCATGACCTTGTGGATAAATTATCAACAATTTACAAAGGAGATAAATAATTAATTATTAGTGGTTTGATAAGGGGTAGGGGTCATTCTCTAACTACAATTCAACAAACATAACCAAGTCAAAATATATAAACAATTATATCTTAAGATATGAATAGGAAGGTTATTATAAATAGAAAACTCAGATTGATAGGAGAGCCTGAACATTTTAACTAGTATTAAGAACCTTAAAGTCCATGTTTGTTTGAGTTCCTAGATAAGAGGATCGACAAAGGAACCTTTTAGTAGACTGTAATGAGAAAAATATTTGGGTCAGTAATAAGGAAGAAACAAACCAAAATAAATAATTAGAATGTTGATACATGCAAACGATTTACTTAATGTGAATCCTAATAAATGTGAGGGAGGTTTGAACTAATTGACATGAAAGAAAAAAACCCTCATCAAGCTTTTGTTAGCATTATGGCTAATTTGTTGTCCTTGATGGAAACCTGCTTGACAAATATGTACTTGATGTTAACTTGCTTATAATATTATGGTTATGAAAATAATGCAGATATTAGGAATATTGGTACATATGTTATAGAGTATATGGAAAGAAAATAGTAGTTTAGTTACAAAATGCATGGGAATTGTGAAAATTGAAAAGCATACGCAACCCTTGTGAAGAAGAGTCATGTACATACATGGGTCCTGTGAACAAAAGTCATGAACATAGTACAACCCATCAGAAATTGGATAGCAGGGGTCATTACCATGGTAAAGCTCTTTCATTGTATAATGTTAAAGTTGGGATCAAAGGTTTGATTGAGACCCTTAGTTATTTTGATGCAAGTCCATTAGGCCAAGCACAAAAAAAATGATAAGTTATTAAAGTCAGACCAAGAGCCTAACAAAGTGATGGATTGGTCACATGCCAAGGCTAGAACATTTTAAGTTTATTTGTAAAACGTTTTTGATATTTAGTTAATATTAGTTAGGAATATTTAGCTAAGAGAAATGATTTTGTAGCTAGTAGGTAGTTAGGGCCAAGGGAAATTGGTTCACATCCATGAAATCATTTCTTGGATAATTGTTTTTAGTTTTTGAGGGAGGAGGAACATTTTGGCTTGAAGTTTTTGGTATGGGAGAGAGGTACGCTGTTTTTTTTTTCTCTGTGTGAGATTGAAGTTAACTAAACATCATTTCTTAGACACGTGTTTTTTTTGTCAGCAAACCAAATTTGTAAGTGTGTGTGAGATAGTTATTTGCATATGCATTTGTGAGGTATGTGAACCGTAATACTAATATCTGAAGATTGAAATTGATTTCATCTTTAAATTGTTGTGTTGAATGAGGAATTCATGCACTGTATTTTCTCTATTATTTACATTGAAATGAGAACCTTGAGAATCACATTTCAGTTAATATTCCAATATAGTGATTTTGCATCCAAGATTGTGTATTAGAAAGATTCAATTACTTTAAAGATTCGAGAATACAAAGAACTTTGTGTCAAGCCAACATAAGAAGGAAAATTCGTAAGGGAATTCGTCATCAAACTTGCGGGTCAATTTATGATCAAAGGAAGACGAATTTCAAAATTCCACCATCTGGGTTTTATGCAGAGCATGGTATATTTGGTAACATGTGGGTGATTTTCCCAAAATATCCTTGGTTTGGGATTTCTGAGGTGATATTTAAATTGTGTTTTTACAAACTACATGATTGAGAAAAACAACTTGTTGTTCCCTTGCACCAATGCCTGTGTTTGTAGGAATTGAAGTTTAAAAGGACGAATTGTTATTCCCTTGTACCAACACATGTGGTTTGCAAAGATAACAACCATCAATTTCTGCTTGTGGGTTGCAGAGAAAGCAGCCATCGATTTATGGTATTAGAATCTTAAAGTTGTTGCTCTCTAAAGTATAGAGAGATGAATAGGCAAGCATGAAGCCATGAGGTCAAGTAGGAAGACCCACGGGTAATGCAGAACTTCGGGAAGAGATAAGTAGATTGAAGTTCAGTTAGAAGTCATGGAAGTAGGGAGAAAACGAGATCCTGAAGGTGGAGATGTTAGTGAGGCCGAAGACGAACTTGAAGAAGAAGGAGTAGCACCTATTGAAGAAGCTACTGAGATTAAGTTGTTGAGAGCAGTATTGGGCTCAAGTTCAAGACCAAAGTCTAAAATCTCTATTTATGATGGAAATTTGAAAGATGAGAATCTAATAGATTGGATCAGTGAGATGGACATGTATTTTGAGTACAAGGAAATCGACGAGGATAAGAGAGTCAAGTTTGATGTGACAAGTTTGAAAGGTCATGTTGCACTATGGTGGGACAATGTACAGGATGAAAGAAGGAGGAAGGACAAACCATTGATCAAGAGATGGGATAGAATGGTGGAAAAGATTATGAGTAAGTTCTTGCCAAAGGATTACCAACAAACTCTTTACAAATAGATGAAAAATCTTAAACAAAAGATGAAGACGGTGAGACCATAAATCGAAGAGTTTTATAAGGTGAATTTGCAAGCAGGCTATGTAGAAGATACCCCAGAGAAGATAACAAGGTATATCAATGGTTTGAGGTTATATATCCAAGATGAAATTAGCATACTTTCTCCAAGGACAATAGGGGAAGCATACTAGTGCACCTTGAAGGTATAAGAAAAGGTAGTTAGGAAGCAAAGCTCTGGAAGAGGATGTGGTTTTTCCAAAGGGAAAGGATAGAAAATTAGAAGAGGAAAGTTTCCTACGCAAAAGAATGATGAAGGAAACTTAAATCAGCAAGGGAAATCAAAGAAATAAGGTGGCAGTAGAGTTGGAAGACCTTACGAGAGAGGTATAGGTAGAGGAAGAGGCAGATATATTGTCTACCAGTGTTACAGATGTAACAAATTGGGTCACCGATATTTTGAATGTCCCGAGAATGATAATATGAGACAGTGAGGTACATACATAGCTCAAACCGATACAGTAGAGGCACAAGTACCTGAGGTAGAGAATGTTCCATAGACTGGAGAGGTGTCGATGATGCACAAAGTCCTATTAAAATCAACAAAGGAGACTGCTAAACTAGTGCAATGGAAATCCTTATTCAGGACAATGTGTAAGGCAAAAGGAAAATGCCTCAAATTGGTGATTGACAGTGGAAGTACAGACAATATAGTTTCCCAAGAAATGGTGGAAAAATTTGCATTGGAAAAGATTATGCACCCCACACCCTATAAGGTATCGTGGTTGAAAAAAGGACACCAGTTGTTGGTGCATGAACAAAGTGACGTTGAGTTAGATAGGCAGGTATAAAGACAAGGTGCTCTATGGCATAATGGCAATGGATGTTTGTCACATTCTTTTGGGTCACCCATGGTAGTTTGATAGGAAGGTGACACATGATGGAGAGAGAAATTGTTATAAGTTCGAAAAGGATGGCATCAAGAACACTCTTATACCATTGAAAGAGGAAGGTACAACTGAAATAATCAACCCAAAAGTGTTGCTACTTAGTGGAAAGGAATTTCTACAACATATGAAAGAGGAAGAGGCTAGCTATGGAGTGGTTTGCAAGCCAAATGTAGTACTTCTACAAACTAAAAATGTAGATTTACCTATTGAAGTTTAGGGTTTGTTGCATGAGTTTCATGATATTTTAGTTGATGAATTTCTAAGTGAGTTTCCACCCAAAAGAAACATCAATCATCTTATATAATTGATACTCGGAGCAAGTCTTTTGAAATAGATTGCATATCGAATGACACCCAAAGAGAATGAGAAAGTGAGGAAGAAAGTCCAAGAATTGTTGGACAAAGGACTAATAAGAGAAAGTTTGAGTCTGTGTGTCATACCTACAATACTAAGTCCAAAGGCGGGTGGCGAATGGAGAATGTGCACTGACTCTAGAGAAATCAACCAGATCACCATTCGTTACAAGTCTACATTGGCACAGATGGATGATATGATGGATTGCTTAAGTGGGGAAACTTACTTCTCAAATATTGACCTGAAAGGTGGTTATCATCAAATTCAGATCCGAGAAGGAGACGAGTGGAAGACATCTCAAGACCAATGAAGGCCTATACGAGTGGACGGTCATGCCTTTTGGCTTGTCAAATGCACCCAATACCTTTATGCGGCTGATGAATGAAGTCTTGAAGGATTTCATTGGTAAGTTTCTCATTGTTTACTTGGAAGACATTTTAATTTTCAGTCAAACTAAAGAAGAACACTCGAGACATTTCAAGTATGTTTTAGAGAGATTGTAGCAAGAAAAGTTGTTGATTGACATGAAGAAGTGTTATTTTATGAAGAGTGAGCTTGTATACTGTGGTTTTGTCATTTCTAAGGATGGTTTGAAAATGGATCCAGAGAAGATAGAGGCATTTGTAAATTGGCCCTCACCTAAGAATATTTTGAGGTGAGAAGTTTTCATGGCTTAACAAGCTTCTATAGAAAATTTATCAGGATTTTTAGTGGCATTTGTGCACCTATCATTGACACAATCATGAAGAATAGGTAGCCATTTTATTGGACAATAGCAGCAGAAAAAAATCTATTGAAGAAGAAGATCACTGAGAAGCGGGCGTTGAAGTTGCCAGACTTCAATCAACCCTTTCAAGTGATATGTGATGCTAGTGGGATAGCCATTGGAGCTATACTTAGCCAAGAAGACAAGCTCGTTGCATATTTCAGTGAGAAGTTAAATGAGTCAAAACATAAATACTCTTCTTACGACGAAGAATTTTATGCAGTGGTTCAAGCTTTGAAGCATTGTAGGCATTACTTGATGCCTAAGGAGTTTGTTCTATACACGAATAATTATGGCTTACAATACATTATGTAGCAACATAAGTTAAATCATAAACATGAAAAGTGGTTGGAGTTCCTTCAAAATTTCACTTTTTTTAAAGCACATTAGTGGGAAGGAAAATAAGGTTGCCCACGCCTTGAGTAGGAGATGCTTAATCATGCAGGAAAGTGAAATACAAATTTTGGGCTTTGATTATTTGAAGGAGTTATATGACATTGATGTTGATTTTAAAGAAGTTTTTGCAGCATGTAAAAATCCAGTCAATAGGGACAACAATCCATGGAAAGACTTTATGTTGTAGGATGGGCTATTATTCAATAACAATCAGCTATGTGTTCACAATTTCTCAGTGAGGGAAAACTTGGTCCAAGAAAAGCATAATGGCGGGTTGGTTAGACACTTTGGTATTGACAAAACACTTGGGCAGCTGAGTGTTATAGACATTTTTGTGCCTTACAGCTTTGAGCATGAAATGTACATAATCCAAGGGATCCAAAGTGCCTAAAAGTGTTGTTCCTGCCCCTAAAGGAACAAGGTCAACCAATGACAGCTTCTCCCAGAAGTTCTCCACCAAAAACCACTCATAACTAGTCAAATCAGGATCAATTCAGAAGCTCCACTAGCTGCCTGCGTTGCAAAGCACCCAAATACACTGGATAGGTGCGTTGCAACACACTTGAATGCACTACCCAGGTGCGTTGAGCGGGAAATGACAAGTGGCAGAGTCATTCAACGAGGTGGAAAGACCATGGATGCTTACAGAATCTTCTCCAATGACACTTGCCTCAGTGAATTCGACCAAGTGATGAGTAAGAGGCTCTCAGTCTCCAAGTGGAAGCAAGAACTGACAGAGAGAAGCCACAAGTCAAAACATAAGCTGACTCATCCTCTCTACTTACATCTATATATGGATCCCTCATCCCAGAGATCCAGAGGCTGGAATTTTGTACTTTGCAGAGAATTGCTGTTGGTTTGAGATTGAGATTAATACATTGGGTGATTTATGCTTTGTTGGAGGAGAGGAAGGGATTCCTTTGCTGGGAGGTAGATGCTGGATCGGGACTCACTTGGTTGTATCTCCTCTTGGACTTTCTGATCATATCAATAAAATTATTTGAGTTTCTCCTACATGCTGTGTATCAATGATGTTTTGCTATATTTGCATGTTTAGCTTAATCTGATCCTGAGCTTTTTATGAATGTATATCTATATCTTCGTGTAGTTTCTCTCTCTTGTGATCTTGCATGAATTCGGTGAAGCTGGGCCGGTAAGGGAGCAGGGAGCTGGGAGCTATTGAAGAGAGGAGTGATTGGACCAACAAACTAGCGAAAGACACAGGTTAGTTACATCCTTTCTCCTCATTTACATTTCATAAAGAAGAATACTCAAGTAGTTTTCCTTGTTTGTTGCTAAGGCACTATCACACCTTAGAGTGGGATAGGGGCATTCTGAATAGATACTTTTCCCAACAACAAATTGGCAACTCCGCTGGGGATCGTATCTAGTTAGTTTATTTTTGTTTCTATTGTTGTTCTTCTCATAAACTTAGGAGTGGCGAATCGAACTGCATTTGCCATTTACAAATGAAAAGTAGAGATCTGCCACTCTACTCCACTCACTGGGCCTGTTTATGATCTGAACAAGATGATCCACAAATGCTCTAACTGCCCTTTGTGATAGCTCTTAGTCCTCCTTTAAATCATCCTTCTAATTGTACCTTATTGATAGCTTTTATCCGGCCAAAAACCTCAGATCAAACTGCAAACCGTGACCCAGAACCTAGAGACAATTCTCGTTTCTGCTTCAGCGCAGGCTCTGTGAAGAGACTCTACATTTCAACGCAGGTCCCGAGAGGGCTACCTGCGCTGCAATTCAGTTTCTCTGTGCAACAGGTGCGCTGATCAGCCTTTGCCCTGTGCCACTGTGGTTCTTTGCATCCTTGTGTTCAGTTTTATCTCTGTTTTTTTTGCAGCCTGTTATCAGTGTGTGTACCTATCTGAAAACCCCTTTGCTCTGCCTTAATTCCACCTCAGTTGTATAAAAGAAACTATATTTGTTTTTGTGTATTTTTTACATCATTTGCAGTTTCCCATTACAAAAGTAAACTAGTCATACTGTCGCTCCTAGATCTAGACCTGTCGTAAGTGTCGTTTCGATCTTAGGAGAAAATTTGTTGCTGTTGACAGTTGATTGCGCTTTTACTTTTGTCTTTTGGTTTGAATTTATGAATTTCTAGTGTCGAAACAAGTGTTTACTTCAAAATCATAAAGTGTCGTAATCGTCTTTTTGATTTCAAAAAGAAACTTGTTTGTGTTTTCACTTGAAATCGAATTCAAATTTGTACAACAACTTTCTTTTTAGGCATCAATATTAAGAAAGTGAAAACAAATACATGCATTTGTGCATTTGCATATTGATAGTTTGTATGGTTTGATTTAGGAAAAGTGCATTTACAGTGTGCTCTTTGCTCTTTGAGAAAAGATTGTGTCTTTGTTTTCCCCTTGTAGCTAGGATTTTCATTGTTGAAAAGAGATAAAATCTTGCTTATCATCTTTAGACTGCATTTAGGAATTGTATCTACATCTCGTGGTGATCCAAAAAGGAAAACTTCTAAGAAAGATCAACCTAAAATAAATTGAATGAACTTAACAACGCTTTGTAACTTAACGCACAACATAGAGGTCTAGGCTAGAGACGTGTTCCGGCGTCGTAAAACCTGGTTACTGTCGGCCTCACTGATGGTTGGGTGATTCCTCCTGAGAGACGATAAGCGCCAGTACGGATTGTGCTCCCACGTATCGTCGAGTATATATTGGGAGACCCCTATAGGCATAAAACCTTTATCGATAGGAAGCCGTGTCGGCCGCCCTACTGATCGCAATGCACTGAACACAGCATTCGGGAAGATTGACCGCCCGTACCTTAAAAAGTATTCTGCGGTTTTGCGAAAGGTTTGGCACACCCTCTACCTAGAACTCCAGAGCAATCCCTTTCGTTCCTTTTCAGACTCCTTAACGAAAAAGGTCCATCTGAGCACTTGTCACTTCAGGCTCATTAAAAATCGAAGGAGACTAGAGTCATCTTTTGTTTTTTCTCGACTCTTTAAAATTGAAAAAGAAAGTTGTGTCCAAAGCGTCTAAAATTCATTTAATTCGGAAACATATTTCCCCTTTTGTATTTTAGTTGATCGAGTAATCCGCTATCGTGGAAGAAAGTCAATTGAAACCCCGTCGTTCGCAGAGGCTTACGAGTCAACCGTCTTTGTCTCTGGAATCAAAAACAATACGGACAAAGCGAACTCGTTTAACTGGTTCGAAATCTCCTATTAAAGTTGGAACAAGTGTTCCAACAACATCCGAGATTCCGGTTACTCCAAACATTTCTGGAAACCCTGCCTCTACAGAAGAAGTTCAATAGCCACAAAGGGACAGTGATACTGATCCTAGTATGAGAGCAAACACTTGTATTACTGAACCAGTTCCATCTGCAACCGGTTCGGAGAGTCTTGCTCCTCAAACATCTGTCGCTGTCGATTCAACCCCTTCTTCGGCACCAGAAATATTTTACGGACCTGACGGTCTTCCCCTTCCACCTGGTTTGATTGCGATAGAGGAAATTGTAGAAGATCTGCAAGCAAGTACTCCAACACATTTTGGAGTCGGGGTCACTCTATTTCCTTCGACATCAGAAGTTAGTCTACCACCAGTGGAAGTTCCTGTAGAATCGGTAGGTAATCTTTTGGATAGACTCAAAATTTCTGAAAAACCGTCGACATCTAGGACTGTGTCGACTGACACAGCGACAACAAAACTCCCTGCCGTCACTCCGACAATGTTCGCCGGCGTACCATCTGTCCCGACTAGCTCACAACCGCTAGAAGGAGTCCATCCAGGGGCTATTTCGACAGTATGGTCCGTTCCTGTTTGTTCCTCCGGAATAATATCCGACAACTCTTATGTTGAGACTCGCCAAATTGATCCATTTGGAGGTCAATTTGGGCAATCCAGTCCCCAAGGGCAGACAATCCCTTTGAGTTCCGGATTGCCACCGTATGGGGGGCAGTATGCCCTTTCATTACCCCCTCCGGGAGGATATCCATACGGGAGTTCACAACAATATTCAGGTTATACTAGAGTTACATCAAGTGGTTGGGTACCTATACTACCCCAACAACCAAGGGTTGTGTATTTTATGCAACAATGTGTACCTATGTCGAACATCCCGACTACACCAGCTATTGTGACAGTGTCACAAGTTCAAATGCTGCCTGTTGTATGTCAACCTTAGATTTCTCAGGTTGTAATGCAACAGCCCCTTGACCCTGTGACTCAACCACAATCGCCGACTGGTGGGGCGACACAGGTCCAAACGGGTACAATTACCCCGCACCTTGGTCCAACGGTTAGTATAGCGCAACAGAACATGGCTTCACAACCATGGATGGTGCAATATCAACAACCACAATTCCAACAAGTATACCAAGGTACTGAGCAGCAGATCTTTGCGAACAGTGGACAGCCGTACATTCAAAACGGTCAAAATCAACCACTTTACAATGGTCATGTCCACCAACCGTATCAGTCGTACCAGCATCAACTACATTATGCTGGTATGCAAAGGCCAACTGCTCAGGCAATTCCATCATATCCTGGGTATGCTTCACCTAACCTGAATCAACAGTTACCATTCGTGGCAACTTTAGAGTTACCTGATTTACACCGGTTAACAAACGATCCAATTGCTTACGCCCCTTGGTGGCCAGCGATCCCTCATAAACTTCCATCAGATATTCCTAAATTTAATGGAAATCCAGGTGAAGATCCATCGAATCACGTGATGACATTTCATCTATGGTGTTCGTCAAACACCCTAAACGATGATTCGATAAGGCTTCGCCTTTTTCAGAGGACGTTAACAGGTCCAGTGGAAAAATGGTATATTGAATTGCCTAGAGCTTCGTTCGACAACTTCAGTACCTTAGCCACGACTTTTTTAACCCATTTTCAATTACCAATAAGGTATGAAACGGGAACGGAAATCCTAACCAACTTCAAGCAGACAACGGCCACTCACATATCTGATCATATACATGAGTGGCGACGTCATCGTAGGATGGTAAAAACGTACGTTCCCGATCAGCTATTAGCTGAATGGTTTATCAAGTCGTTACTTCTTTCTATAACAGAAGATGTGGCAAAGGGGGGAGTCGTAACGGAAGAGCAAGTCATCACTCGTGCACAATATCTAGACTTGGTCTATACTCAGTCTGGCACGCTCTACGACAAAATACCTAACGCCCCTAGACCGGAATTCTCAATTCCTCCTCCTCCTAAATCAAACAATGACTCTCACGCTGGCGATGGCGTGATTGGCATGACAAACGCGAAATCGATAAAGGCTACGTCCAAGAAAGCCCGTAAGATTTCAGATCAAAATGCAAAAGACGAAATTCTTGCTTCGGAAGTAAATGCCGTATCAGCAGATAAGGGCAAAGAAACCAAACAACCAGGAAGCAAGAAGAAACAAAGCAAAGGGAAGAAGAAGAAACAAGGTGAGTCATCTCTTGAAAAAACTTCTTCAAACCCTCCTGGAAATAGGAAAATGAAATATCCATGTCAAATATGTGATGAGGATCATCGGACAGCAGAATGTCCATACAAAGTTGAGCTTAAAAGATTCTTTAAGAGTTCGAAAACCTCAGCTGTGTTAACTGATCCGTTTCCAAATCCAGGAACAAATCTGGTTGAAAGTGGAAATGCTTCCCCGTCGTAAGTGCTAATGTTGTCGATTTCGAAGCAGCAAAATGATGCTTTGATTTCGACAAGGAACGAAGATTACGGGAATCCGCAGCTATCGAACAACAAGGATACAGATCAACCGAGTAGTTCAACAAAAACTTCGACAGAAGTTGTACAACCCATCATTCATGAATTAACAATAAAACCGCCAAAGGGAGTAGTACACAAGTCGACGTTTAATCCCCGCGCTAGAGCGGCGCAACATTATAACATAGTGGAAGATTTGGCCCAATCGCCATCCGCTATGTCGACTCTTGAGGTGCTACAAAATTGCCCATCCCAAAGGCAGGCTTTGTTATCAGCCATTGGTGGGGTTGATCCTAAGGATTCCAATCTTGTATCCTTCGACCACAAAGGATACGATCCTCAGTTACCAGCCCAACTAGCTTTCCTTATTCAAGTGAAAGCCCTCAACAAAACTGTTCATCGAACAATTATTGATGATGGAGCATCTACATGTATTATGTCGATGAGTTGCTGGAAAACTTTAGGATCTCCAACCTTGTCGCGATCTTCGACAACATTAAAAGCATTCGACGGAAGGTCATATACCCCATATGGTATCCTAAATAACTTGAAAGTTGAACTACGGGGAAAAACAGTAGAAATATATGTTGAAGTCATCGATGGAAATCTTGATTACAACATCCTACTAGGAAGACCGTGGATATATGCCATGGCAGCTATTGTGTCGACCTATTTTAGAAAGATTGCATTTCCCTTTCAGGGAGGGATTACAATCGTCGATCAACAAAACTTCCTCCCTAATGGTTCTCAAGTTACAGGAAGCATTCCCATGATCCATGGAAGCCCCCATTCGCTTCAGAATATCGGAGTAGGCCTACTGAAAGATCCTATACTAATGGGAACTTTCGCTCTTCCACCTCCAATCAATCTGGCGGAAGTAGCATCGATAGGAACCTGCAATATGATATCTTCCACAAAGATTTCAGAAAACGATATCAACATGGATCATGCAATGGTTTTGCCCCCAAGCCCAATAGAAGTGTTATAGCAATCAATGTTTCTAGCATGGGAGGCAAACCCGAATCAACGCTCGTCAAGCGTTTGGGTAGATAGGTCTAGAGAATATGGTACCCCTTCAGATCCTTGGTCGCGAGTGCATGGAACCGACGAAGGAATTGTACAATCAATGTCGATTGAAGGGGCACCATGGAATGATTGCCACCATCGTTCCCTTCTTCCGGATTGTGGAGAAGATACTCAAGATGACCTTTATCATCCTTCAGTTTTTGAATTCCTTTCAAATACTGTAAATACGGTGGATTCCGAGCGAAACTTATCCAACATTGAAGAGACTATAGCCATAAATATCTCGACTAAAACAGATGTTGTAGAGAATATTTATGTTGGCAAATTTTGTTCTCCTTCAGAACTGGAAATATATAACGCTCTTTTTCGCAAATTCAGAGATGTCTTTGCTTGGTAATATAGGGAAATGCCAGGCATCGACTCGAGTATCGTTGAACACGAAATTAAGATGTATCCAGATATCAAACTGGTACGACAACGGCTCAGGCAGGTGCACCCCAAGAAAGCCGCTGCCATTAAGGCAAAAGTTGAAAAACTTCTCCATGCTAGTTTCATCTACCCGGTTCCTCTAACCGATTGGGTATCAAATATTGTCCTTGTTATGAAGAAACAAGGGAAAATTAGAGTGTGTGTCAACTATAGGGATGTAAATCAAGCTTGTCCAAAGGACAACTACCCTACACCCTTCATCGACCAGATAATCGATGAATGCGCCAGATGTGAAATCTTTTCATTCATGGATGGATTTTCCGGGTATAATCAAATAAATATCCGCCCATAGGACCTGTCAAAGACTGCATTCATTTGTCCGTGGGGCACATTCGCATATCGAAAATTACCCTTTGGTGTAAAGAACGCAGGGGCGACGTTTCAGAGGGCAATGAATTATGCCTTCCATGACATCAAGAACATCATTCAACCATACCTTGACAACCTTCCGGCTCATTCGCGAAAGTGGACTGATCATCCGCAGCATTTAAGAGCGATATTTCTACGTTGCCGACACTACAAGATACGACTCAATCCGCACAAATGTGTATTTTGCGTCAGTTCTGGTCGTTTACTAGGCTTTGTAGTCTCCAAGGATGGGATTCGTCTCAATCCGTGCAAGGTACAGGCAATCAAAAATTTGCCTCCACCTTCAAATTTGCTTCAGATTCAGAAACTCCAAGGGAAAGCAAACTTTCTGAGGAGATTCATTCCAAATTACGCCGAACTTGCTAAAGGTTATACACGTATTTTGAAAAAGGAGGTACCTTTTGATGCTTTAAAAGATTCCTTAATGAAAGCATCATTAATGTACGCTCCCGATTATCAAAGAGATTTTAACCTGTATCTGGCTGCAGCAGATACGACCATCGCAATGGTTTTAGTTCAAGAAGTCGATGGAATTGAACACCCTATATATTATTTAAGTAAAAACTTAAATGATACAGAAAGTAAATATTCTTATGTTGAAAAACTAGTGCTTGCAGCTGTTCAAGCGATACAAAGATTTCAACACTATGTCCTCTTTCGGAAAACTACCATTCTGTCTGATTGCAACCCCATGACTTATATATTGTCGCGACATTTGCTGGGGGGCAAATATTCAAAATGGATAGCAATTCTTCAAGAGTTTGATCTGGAATTCGTAAAATCCAAATCAAAGAAAGCTCTAGTTTTTGCAGAATTATTATGCGATCTCCCATCGTTGTCCAACGATGTAACATCCAAAGAATCAATCATGGATGAGAATCTGTTTCTGATATCTACGAGCAATGAGTGGTATGGAGATATAATAATTTATCTCCAAACCCAAAAGTTTAGGCCTAACACCTCTCACTCCGAACAGAAACGTATACGATACCAAGCAAAAGACTACATGATCGTCGGTGATACATTATACCGTCGTGGTATCGATACAGTTCTGAGAAGGTGCCTCACCCATGAGGAGGCCGAAAAAGCCCTGAATGAGTGTCATTCAGGAGCTTGTGGGGGGCATCAATCTGGTTATGCTACAGCACAAAAAATCTTACGAGCAAGATACTTCTGGCCAACAATGTTCAAGGATTGCATAACCACAGTCAGAAGTTGCCATGCTTGTCAAATTTTTGATAGCAAAACCAGAAGACCACCCACGCCTCTGCAGCCAATAGTTGTTGTTGGGCCATTCGCCAAATGGGGCATCGATTTCATGACATGTAACCCCACCTCGACCGGGGGGCATGGGTATATTATAGTCGCCGTTGACTATTTTACCAAATGGGCCGAGGCGATGCCTACATTAGATAACACTGGTGAAACAGCTGCCCTTTTCTTTTTCAATCATGTAGTCGCCAGATTCGGCGTACCACAGGCTATAGTCACGGATCATGGATCGCATTTTCGCAATCACATGATGCTTGAATTAGCTGCCAAGCTAGGATTGTCTCACGACAGCTCTACTCCGTATTATCCGCAAGCCAACGGACAAGTTGAAGCGATCAACAAGGTCCTGAAGCGTATGTTGCAAAGGATGATCGGAGTTCACAAAAGAAGGTGGCACCTAATCCTGTACTCAGCCTTCTGGGCTTACCGAACATCGGTAAGGAATGCAACCGGGTTCACACCCTTCCAACTGGTATATGGCCTGGAAGCAGTCTTACCAGTCCAGTGTGAAATCTCGTCTCTTAAACTCGCAATCGATCTCCTCCCCGGAACTTCAGAAGAAGAGGCCTGTTTCTTGGAATTAATCCAATTGGATGAAACCCGTCGTGATGCCGCTTTGGCTAACGAAGCCCATAAGAAACGAGTGAAGGCGCAGTTCGACAAAAATTTCAAACCCCGTATCTTCTCAGAAGGTGACTTGGTCTTGCTTTACGACCAAGAATCCGATAAATTGGGAGCAGGTAAATTTAATTCTTTATGGATGGGTCCCTATATTGTTAAACGAGTGTTAGCAAAAGGAGCCTACGAGTTAATGGATTATGACGGAATTCCACTGGTGCAACCTCGTAATGGGTTGTACCTCAAGCGTTACTATGCTTAAATACTAACCAATATGCTTTTGTTGTATTTTGTTTTCGCTAAAGCGTTCGTTTTGGTCGAGTAATCCACCGTTTTACATTTATTGCAGATGTCAAACCTTTTGGAGACATGTGTTGGATATGCCGACGGAGCGAGTCGTAGTTCGCGGAACCTGTCCTCCGCAGCCTGGGCCATTTTTGATCCAAGCGGCGAGTTAGTAAGTTTCAGAGGTGTATGTATCGGTCAATCAACGAATAACATCTCTGAGTATAGCGCGTTGATAGAACTTCTCTCTGATGCCATCACCCATGGTATATGCCGACTAATCGTCAGGCTAGACTCACAACTCATAATTCTACAACTCAATGGTATATATTCCGTCCGAAACCCAGCTATTTATCGCATGTTCCTAAGGGTTAAGATTTTGGAAAGACAATTTGATTTGATTCAATACCAACATATTTCCAGAAACTTAAACACATTAACCGACTCATTAGCAAACTATGTGTTAGATAGACATTTGCGACATTTATAAAAAGAAACATCATCAATGTTTTACATGTGGATCATATAGCTCAACCAGAATAAAACCCGAAAATCAAAATATATATATAGCTGTTTATGGTTTACATATAATGTTCTGTAACCAAGAAAAAATCGGTCACATGACCCAAAAACTAAAAATGCTAGGGGGCACCCTAGTCTAATGATGCTCGTGATAGCAAGTCACAGCCTGTGCGATCATGCGTAAGAGACGAGTCCATCGTCTAGGCAGACCAGTTGTATGTCACTGTAACTGCAAAGGTAGCTCGTCGATCCTCACATCGGGAATACCGAGAGTAAGGCTCTCAACTTGCTCCTGCACGGCTGTGAGAGTCTCGGCCACATCAAGGTCACGAAGGATAACCCTCCCAGCAGCCTCTCCTGCTGGGGCAGCGGCTGGCACTCTCAAACGAACTACTGGACGAACAGGACCAACATCTGCATGAACACAAGAGTTTGATTAAAAGTCTTGATAGAATAAAGCACAAGGACATTATAAATAAGAACAGTAAACAGTGATATGGTCAAAGATTTTACCAATGGCGCCCCACTGCTCGCCATCCGGTAGTACTAAATCCGGATCACCCCAGAAATCCATGCCAGCATATGGATACTCAGCATAAGCCATCTCCTGCCGATCAAACCACCTAAAGAAGGTATCGGAAAACGAAATCTGAGACTGACCAGCATGCCTAGACATATGGTCAACCCATCTCTGCATACGTGGTTCGGTAGGAGGAGGTATGTCGAGTGCAATGTACTGCGGCTGCATCAGTGGTATTTTCTCCAAGGAAAAGGCGGTCAAAATAGAACCAAACCCAAAGTTCTTCAACCTCCCGTCCTTTATCTTGGTCAACTGACTCTTCATCACAAGAAGTACTGCATCACACCAGTTGAATATTTTCGGTTGAAGGCATTCCAAGGCATGCTGCATATAGGACCTGTTGGCTACATGAAGAGATGCACTCCCGGCCATCCTACCAAAAGTAAACAGGATAGACCTGAGGGACCTGTCAGTGACATCTCGGATAATGATCTTGCCGTCTTTACTCGGCTGAGATCCTTCCCTGCAATACTGGTGGACATAATCTCTCACAGAGTCACTCCCTCGGGCCGAACCTGACAAAGAAATGGGGGCACCCCGCCGCGACAAGCCAGTCAAGAAGTAAATATCTACTGCAGTCAAGGGGATAGATTTGCCCCTAATCTGGAAAACTTGATTGATAGGATCCCAAGCATCGAGCAAATACTGCAGTAGGTTGATCTGCTGTCTCATGCTAGAGATGCGGAAGAACTTCAGCAAACCACAGTTCCGCAGCGCGTTCACTGTAACAGGATCATGTAGGGCAATCATGTCCTCTTCTTCATGTTCTCGTTCTCGCCATGTAAGGGTCATTTTGCTCCAATATCTCTGCAAAAACAAACAAGAGAGGAGATTAAATCCTAATTTTGATGAGAAATAGGGAAAAATTTCATTAAAAACTGTGCTACATCTTTCCTTTCTGCGCCCAACGCACCTACACAGGTGTTATGGGTGCGTTGAATGTCAAGTCACCTTCATGATGACCCACAATCAGCGCAGGTTTCGATAGGCCTAGGGTGCATTGATGGCAGAACGCACCCATCAAACCCCAGGGGCTCAGAAAAGCAGGGACTAAAGCACAGAATGTAGAAAAGAAACCATGAAATGAAAGAGCTCAGGTTTAGCTCCTACCTGGTCCAGACGGCGCCGAGAATCGTCCATAGAATCTCCCGAAATCAGCTGATGAAAATCAAGGGGGAAGAGGCACCTCCAAAGCTCCAACAAACCAAGTTCAAATGAAATGGTAAAATGAGAGGTAAAAACACTTTTTAATTGCTTTTTACGTAGTTCAAAGTAAAATATTAGCGTTTTAATCTCATTTCCAAGCAAATGTTATCCATTTCTAACTAGTTTGATGTAGCAATTGAAGATATAGTACTATCTTTGAAAAGCAAAGCTATTTATGGTAAAAATCAAAACAAGACCATCTTATCGAGCAGTTTTAGCACATAGTTCATGCTCGTTAAAAAATAAACATAAGATCGAGCAAGTGTTTCAACCCGCGTTTAAGCTCGTTAAAAAATGAACTATCCTTCGGTAAATAACCACCGTGAATGTAACATTATCAGCCATTAAAGCCTTGGTCGTGTTTGCACCGTCACCTCCACTTTTCCATTGGCCAATCATTTGCCTCCATATGATTGTTTACCCATTTTGAGGAACAACTGCGAAGAGTGATTTCACTAGCCATCCTTGTGACACTGCCGTGCTTGGAAAATTCCAACCCTTACCTGGACTCAGCTGCTACCCATTTTATCACTCGTTCCTCAAAAGACGAGTCTTCTTTAAGCTCTTTTCATTTGACTCGTAAAATATGAAAAGATTTCCGAGTTTTGGCCTTCCAGCTCGTTAAAGAGACAGGAAGAGCTATCCCTCCTCTAGATTTTAATCTTTTTGGACCTGAGGGATTATTGCACAAAAAGATCGAGCGCTTGTTTTGTTCGGCTCGTTAAAACTATCGAAAATTCATCCCTTCTGTATTGTTTTATACTTTTTCGGACTTAAGGGATTAGATGACGAAAAAGGACTTCCGGAGTTAACTTTACGTACCTTTTAAGACTCTCTAAAAATGAAAAGGACCGAGTTATCTTTGTCGTTAGACTCGTTAAAAAGATTAATAGCGACAAACTTGTCTTTAGATGAGAACGAGTTTCAGTATCGCTAGGCTCGTTAAAACATAGCGATGGGTTTGCCCGAAGGGCAAATTATAGAACAAGCATATGTTATCCTCCTCAAGCTTGACAAAAATAAAGAGGTACTGGTCAGTAATGACTAGGGAAAAATTGGGAAGAAACTCAAAGAACCTTTATTGGTAGCAAGTCAGTCTTGAACATGACACTTCCACTCCGTGCCTGAGTCGGGTTGGGTTGTTTCATTCACCGGTCACATCACCATGGTCTCGCCATACCATCCACCTTTGGGGTAAATGCTACCAATCCATCATATAAGTGTCGCCGATATGTTCAAGAGAAGTCATCCAGAGAAGTCAACCGTGTCCCATCCACTACCATACATTATACTTCATTCTTTCATGACCGCCACCCTGAACCATATATCATCAGATCGTTTTCACCTCCATCAAAATCATTTGCTCCATTCCATGTCATTGATGTGGGATTCATTAAGGCCCTCCTTTGATGGATCGCTTCTTGTCGACATCAGCTCATTATCCAAGAAGTTGATCTAGGAACGCCCCCTTCAGTACTTTGAAGCTTGCATGCCTCAATGGCAAGTTTCTCACTTTCGGCGACAGGTATACATCAATGACCTTCGACCGAAAGATTTTGCGTGGTGTTCGACGCCAAGTCCTTTATTCACACCACGTGAATTGTACTGCAGTACCTTGAGGGTCATTATCATTATTGGTGATTCCTCTCGCGCTTGTTAACAATTTACATCATTGACTAGTAATCAAGCGATGTCTTTCCATGTTCGACTTCGAAACATTTCTCACATGGATCGACTTGTACTTAGAGTGAAGATCGGACGAGATTGAAGACCCTAGATCTAGTTTCATCCATCCGGGCTGCGATATATATTCAGGAAAAATAAAGACATTGACATGTACAGCACTGCAGAACAGATAATCATCCTACCAAAAGGATGATGATTTCATCAGAATCATCAGTCTACCATCAGACGATTGTCTGTCCTATGTACATAAAATGAATTTATGAAGCTGAGCATGGGAATGCCCGCCTCAGCTAGATCATGAAAATAGTATGAAAAATAATGTATTGTATTGTTTCTTATTACAGGTCTCCTCCGAACATTGAAAGAACTTCGGATCCTCCTAATAAAGCATTTCACCCGATAAACGGCCTCATACTTTAGGGGGCAACTGTTATAGACATTTTTGTGCCTTACAGCTTTGAGCATGAAATGTCCATAATCTAAGGGATCCAAAGTCCCTAAAAGTGTTGTTCCTGCCCCTAAAGGAACAAGGTCAACCAATGATAGCTTCTCCCAGAAGTTCTCCACCAAAAACCACTCAGAACTAGTCAAATCAATTCAGAAGCTCCACTAGCTGCCTGCGTTGCAAAGCACCCAAATACACTGGCTGGGTGCGTTGCAACGCACTTGAATGCACTACCTAGGTGCGTTGAGCGGGAAATGACAAGTGGCAGAGTCATTCAACGAGGTGGAAAGGCCATGGAAGCTTCCAGAATCTTCTCCAATGACACTTGCCTCACTGAATTCGACCAAGTGATGAGTAAGGGGCTCTCAGTCTCCAAGTGGAAGCAAGAACTGACAGAGAGAAGCCACAAGTCAAAACATAAGCTGACTCATCCTCTCTGCTTACATCTATATATGGATCCCTCATCCCAGAGATCCAGAGGCTGGAATTTTGTACTTTGCAGAGAATTGTTGTTGGTTTGAGATTGAGATTAGTACATTGGGTGATTTATGCTTTGTTGGAGGAGAGGAAGGGATTCCTTTGCTGGGAGGTAGATGCTGGATCGGGACTCACTTGGTTGTATCTCCTCTTGGACTTTCTGATCATATCAATAAAATTATTTGAGTTTCTCCTACATGCAATGTATCAATGATGTTTTGCTATATTTGCATGTTTAGCTTAATCTGATCCTGAGCTTTTTATGAATGTATATCTATATCTTCGTGTAGTTTCTCTCTCTTGTGATCTTGCAGGAATTCGGTGAAGCTGGGCCGGTAAGGGAGTAGGGAGCTGGGAGCTATTGAAGAGAGGAGTGATTGGACCAACAAACTAGCGAAAGACACAGGTTAGTTACATCCTTTCTCCTCATTTACATTTCATAAAGAAGAATACTCAAGTAGTTTTCCTTGTTTGTTGCTAAGGCACTATCACACCTTAGAGTGGGATAGGGGCATTCTAAATAGATACTTTTCCCAACAACACTGAGTCACTTCTATTTTTGGCCTAAGATGAAGGCATATGTACAAAGGTATGTTAGTAAGTGAAGGGTATGTCAACATGTGAAAGGGAGAAGTCAGAATGCTGAATTATACATGCCATTACCCATTCCCATTAGACCTTGGGATTTGGTGAGTATGGACTTTATTTTGGGTTTACCTAGAACTCAACAAGGTATTGATTCAATCCTTGTAGTTGTGGATAGATTTACTAAGATGGCTCATTTCATTCCATTTTTCAAAACTAGTGATGCTACCGATGAGGTTAATTTGTGTTTTGATGAGATTGTTTGGTTGCATGGCTTTCCAAAAAGTATAATCTATGATAAGGCCACAAGATTCACTGGAAATTTCTAGAGGACCTTCTAGAAGAAACTTGGCACTAAGGTAAATTTTAGCTCAGCCTATCATTCACAGTCTGATGGGAAAACAGAGGATGGAAACAGGAGTTTGGGTAATTTGTTGAGGAGTTTAGTAGGTGACTGACCAAATCAATGGGATCATGTGCTAGCCTAGGCTGAGTTTTCCCATAATGACTCACAAAATAAGAGCATAGGAAAAATTCCATTTCAGATCTTTTACATCATGCATTCGAGGGGAATTTGTGAGCTAAGAGATTTGGGAAAGCTTGAGCATAGAAGTGTCGATGGAGAGGATTTTGTAACAGACGTTAGTGAGTTGCACGAGAAATTAAAACAAATATTACAAGATACAAGCAACAAGCAAATTTAGATAGGAAAGAGGTAAACTTTGAAGTGGGAGATGTCATCCTATCTCACCTAAGACAAGAGGAGTTTCCAAGGGGAGAATGTAACAAATTGAAAATGAATAAGATAGGACCTTGTAAGATCCTCCACAAGTTTTTAGTGAATGCTTATGAGTTGGAGTCACCTCTAGGAATTAGCATTTCACCCATTTTTAATGTAGCAGATTTGTATTCCTACAAAGTTGGTGATGTGGATCAAGCTTCTGGGAATCTTGACTAGGATGAAGGAAAGGAACAATAGTGGTTGAAACAAATTCATGTTGCCAAGATTTTAGGGGTTGAACAAATTTTGGATACATGTGTTTCCAAGAAGACCAAAAGGAAAAAATACTTGGAATATCTTGTGAAGTGGAATGACCGGCCGATGGAGGATTCTTCTTGGATGGATCAAGTAGTCACTACAGAAAGAAGGTAATTCTATAGAAGATCTTAAGAGGACGAGATCATAAAAATTTTCTTTCTTGGGGAGTCTAATGCAAGTACATTAGGCCAAGCACATAAAAAATGATAAGTTATTAAAGGCAGACCAAGAGCCTAACAATGTGATGAATTCATCATATGCCAAGGCTAGAACATTTTAGAGTTTATTTGTGAAACATTTTGATATTTAGTTAATATTATTTAGGAATATCTAGCTAAAATAAATGATTTTATAGCTAGTAGGTAGTTAGGGCTAAGGGAAATTGGTTCACATCCATGAAAACATTTCTTGGACAAGTTTTTTTAGTTTTTCAGGGAGGAGGAACATTTTGGCTCGAATTTTTTTTGGTATGGGAGAGAGGTATGTTGTTGGGCATGGAATCCCCCCAAGGCATGTTTTGGGGCTTAAAGCCCAAGTTTTGACCAAGACTTTTATAAAAGCTCCGCGAATTATGGGCATGGAGCGCGAAGTTATAATAGAGTCACAGGGTTGTCCACCCTCTTTTTTGTAATTTAATGTCGGATTAATAAACCTACCCATAGTCCATGGACCATGGGATTGTATAAATAGAGCGAGGCTCTAAGTGTAGAGAATAGCGAAGGGAATAGTATAAAAGCATGATTAGTCTAAGAGACTGAGTCAAAGTTTAAAGTGTGTTTTTGGGTCGTAGAGTAGGAGAAGGTTCTACAGCTGAGTGCACAGAGGCCTAGTAGTCTGCAGCTGAATGTGCAGACCCCTGCAGTTGAGTGCACAGGGCAGGTCGATTCGGTAATCATTGGAAGAATTAATAAAGAGAAGTTTACCATATTATTTTGTATCTTTCCATGTTTTAATGTATGATTGGGTTTAAATTGCTAGTGTATTGTTTATTTGTTGCACGAACTCTTATGAATGTGTAGTATAAATAAATATAACGTAGGACATCCATTTCTGTGAAGATAATTGACTAGGTGTAGGAAGATAAGTAAGATCTCAGGTGCGACATAGGGGAATAACACAGAGTGCTGAAGCTCCACGCCCCTGGTTAGGGATGCACGGAGGCAAGTATATCAGGGTGCGAAGGCCTGGGAAGTGCACGAAGCAACCTGTGGGAAGGGACTAATAGTTGGACCAGTTAAACATCTCAGACATATCAAGGGTGTAGAAACCTGGTTCCAACACCCCCCCATACTACTTCAGGTGAGATCTCAGTTCGCACTCCATGAACTTTTGCCGAAAGGGCCAGTAGTACAGGGATTTATTTGACTAATTAACTCTGAACCTAGGTCAGGCCCCAATAAGCCAACAAATGGTTCCGTTTCCAAGACCAGGATCTGTATAGAGATGTCTGATGTCGTATCACTGGAATTCGAAAAAGAAAGGAATTGAAGATTGGTTGGACAAAAATATTCATGAGTTCGTGGCACAGGAAAACCGGAATCCATGACTATCAAAAGTAGAGTGGTTATACTACTACTTATATACATAGATCTACGAAATTTTCTTCACATCTTTCCCCACTGAGATATACAAGTGGATCACGAAGCTAGCAGACAGTGAAGGAAGGTGTAAGCTCGACAGACCTATTGTGTGGACTCTAGAATTGGTGTGTAGATTGGAATCATCGGAGGATAAGATCCTGTGTGTTGTTGATCACTGGCTCGATCGAATTGTAGGAGGGTTCATCATCAAGTTCGCAGTGGATACTTCAGTAAGCTATAGTGAGGCATAACGACACTTCCTCAAACGACTGCGAGGTAAGTACGTTAAATATTTGAACAATTGGATTAAAATGCTACTGTGTGAAAAATATGTTATGCGAATAAATTGATGTTTGGGCAATGCGAAGTGGGAGAATATACAGAAACGAAGGTAGTATAGAACTAGAAACTAGCCCCTTGATTTCACCTCTATGAGGGGGTGAAGAAGAGCTCGCGAAGGTCTCACCAAGAACTGCGATCAATTTGATAAGACAAAGAATTCCGTGCATACCACCCTTGCCCACACCACTGTCAGTTTCATCGTCTTCACCCCCATCTTCGCGCATACCACCTCCGCCTCCACCGTGACGAAAAATGGCAAGCACGATAAATTTTCCAGTATTCAAAGGAGTAGGAAATGAAGATCTGGACCAATTTTGGTTCGTGATAAAAGTTGTATGGGAAGCGCAGGGAGTCACGGATGAAAATATAAAGAAGGCAACGTTGGTTAGTGCTCTGCAGAATCGCGCGCTGACCTGCTACATTAAGCTTTCCAATGACAATCCGAATGCGGGGATCGCAGATATCCAAGTTGCGCTAAACAAAGAATTTGGCAGGCCAAAGTCAGAGGTGTAGTTGATCATTAGGTTCAAGGAAATCACAATGCTACCAGGCAAGTCACCTTGGGAGTTGGATCAGAGACTGAATTGCACAATTTGTGAAGCTAACATGACGTTGATAGATGGACAACACCACGAATGGTTTGTAGCATTGTTAACGCCGCATCTATGGAACACGCTATCACAATAGAGGCTAACCACTTAGGCCGAGGCCTTGGAGGTTGCGATGAGATTGCATGAGACCCCGATACAAGATCCCAACCTGGGAGTTCAACATATTCACGTGTAGTTGATAAACTTGTGCCTTGAGATGTAGTGTTTGAAACAAGACAAGACAACCTACCTAGAGGTGTACGATGAGGTATGGTGCGTAAAGTGCAAGGGCGAGGGACATGACGAGGACCACTGCCCAGTGTTCATGAATTACCTCATAGGAGTAGGGCCAATGCCATCGAGACCGGAGGCACAAGCAGGACAGAGCACGGTGCCTGCACTATGGTGTGCGATTTGTCAGATAGGAGGAAAGCATGCTACAGATAATTGCCATTTATTAAAGAAGTACACGCAGAATTCACAGTAGTTGTTCTGTAATTTCTGTAGATCAATGCGACATGATGAGCGCACTTGTAAGAGTTATGAGCTGATGATGGATCAGACTCCTACTTATAGAGTTCAGGCAGAAACACAGTCCCTTGATCATAATGTAGGGATGGCGCGGATGAGGCCGAGGTGGAGGAGGACTAGGGAGAGGTCATGAACAGTTGCTATGTTACAATTGGGGAGGGCCGGGACATTATGCCCATGATTGTAAAAATCGAACGAGGCCATCATGTTTGTATTGTACATTGTTTGATCGCGAGACAGAGGATTGTCCCACGCTAATAGCAAGGTTACGCGATAAAGGAACAGTCCAACCTCCCCCGACTCAGAACCTGCAAATGATGAGGTTTGAGCCATGCAAAGAAGACCTTAATGTGTATATTGTGCTCCGAAGTGGAATTACGATAGGGGATGACAAAGGCAAGCAGCCTGAAGAAAGTACTTGGGTTCGCAAGGTTCCAACGAAGGAACTGGAGTTTCATTTGGAGTGAGCTAAGGAGACCTTCATGGAAGCCATGAGGAGCTTTGCTAAAGCCTCCACTTCAGGAAGTAAAGACAGACTGGAGCCAAAAATGGACCTATCGATGCTCACCATATTCCTGGAAACATGTGTGAAGCTACTGTGCAATAGCAAAGCTGTAAAGGGGCTGCAACAAATCATAAATAGGTGCGTTGTGACTATGCAAGGAGAACCGCGCATAATCTAGAAGCTCAGAAAGAACACAATGCGAACGGGAAGGGAGATGAGATTGACAGTGCAGATTGGAGAATAAGAGATGGACCAAGTGATTTTGGACCTAGGATCAGACATGAATGTCCTATTGAAGGAGACATGGGAGTGCATGGGAAGGCCTACACGACAAGATCTCCTATCCAATTGTGAATGAAGAACCAACAAAAGATCCTACCTATGGGGAGATTACAGGGAATCACAATAGTTATCGAAGGAGAAAGTGCGCTGGAAGATTTCGAAGTGATAGAGATTGTTGATGACAACAATCCATACCCTGCGCTATTAGGAATAGATTGGGACACTAACATGAATGGGGTGATAAATCTGAAGAAGTGTAAGATGATTTTTGAAAATAAGTCTCTGTGCGTAGTTGTACCTTTGGACCTTGCAAAAGGATCGTGCTACATGGAGCCGATGTGCGACTACGACAATGATGATGACTTGGACTGCATCTACAAGATAATTGCGCAAGAGCAAGATTAGGTGAATTCGACCGTGGTTGTACAAATCTCCTGGGAGCGTGAAAGCTCATGCACATGAGATTCGGATGAGGAAATAGAACGATGGTAGAACTGGTTACATGAGGTAACCACACTAAACTGTAACATGATGATGAGATTGTTGCGCTGCGTATCAACGAAGGTAAGGGAGTTTCCTACGTATGATGGGTTAAGTGAGGTGGATGACTTCCTAAGAAAATTTGAAAGAGAAGTGCTAGAACAACAATGTTTCGAAGCTTTGAAATGGGTACTACACGCTACACCTGCGAGATGGTGTGGTACACACCAAAGAAGTTTTGAGGACTAGCGCGAATGCAGAAGGATGATGCGCATGCAGTTTGGGAAGCCTCAGATGTGATTGACAGACAATATTGCTAGATGAAATGGTCTGCGCACCCACCTATCTTGATGGATGCAGGCATATGGTGCAAAACTTGCATGGATGCACATAGTCTTTGTGTTAGGAGACACGGTCAGTAAGCAGGTGCGGGCAAGGAAATGGCGTGAATGACCCCTCCGGTTGGAACCACAGAGTATGGAAATACCCAGTGTGCAGAAGGTTACCCATGCAGAAGCCTTTAACAAAGTATGCGAAGCATTGAACAAGGTCCACAATGTGAAGCGGACTGACTCAGACCTGCATGTACCAACAGTTCTATGGGCTTATAGGACTGTGTGCAAGAACCTGACTGCGTAGGCACTGCTGAGGCTGGAGTATGAAGAAAACGCTATAAGCCCCATAGAGCATGAAATTCTTAGTCCATTCATGAAAACACTAGCAGATATGACAGTTCGCAGAACCTTGGAAGAAGAAATCCAATAGGGCAATTTTAGGCTCCAAGAACTTAAGAAAGAAAGGGTACGATTAAGGAAGAAAAGTGCTCAGGTAGAAGCAGAAGTTAAGAAGCCAGAGGATGAGATAAATGAATATTTTCTTGACAATAAGACCAAGGTGATAAGATCAGGTGTGAATGATCACGCTGACAAGTTTGAGGACTATCTCCACGAATTAATCAGTCTGATGCCTTGCCTTGAACCATATATTACTAAGTGAATCAACCAGGGTGGTGTGCCGCAGATGATAAAGTGCGCGACACCTCCAGTAACAATAAAATGTGGGTATTTTCCAGAAGGAATGATGAATGACTGGATGACACCCTATACATGTGGCATGGCCACCTAACTAGTCGTGGAAAGTACAGTCTTAGCGCCCCAGGCTGTTGTAAGGAGGCGCAGGACTATAAACTGTTCTACCTAGGAGTTACGCGATGTTGGATCTGTGTGCAGAAGCAAAGTGTCACAAGTTCCGCGACTACGCCAAGGGGGCTACACTACCATGTGGATTGGACAGAAAGAAATCATTGAAGTCACTATTCATGATGTGATGCTCGACTTGAGACCAAATGGAGTGGGTGGTAGGCATTTAAGATGCAATTTATGGGCAAGATTTGGGAAAATATGCCACCAAGGGAGCATTAATGAATCGGATTTGGGGGGGATGGTCAAATTCAAATTCAAAAGGTGCTATAAATTACAAAGGGTTGCCCAACAAACAAAGCTTGGCCATTTGCAAATTGAGCAGTTGTATACCCCACGTAGTCTGAGCAGAGCACTGTTTGACCTATGTTGAGCATTCATTGAGCCCCTGAATATGTAAGCGATAGATTTCTGGTTGAACACAATGGAAACATCTGAGGAGGTTATGGATATCATAGAGATGACAGCCGAAGAGGACGTGCAAGCCCTATCTACGGGGGATGCCCATAAAGATGTCGGGATCGTGGCAGAAATCCTGAAATCACCAAGCACGCCAAGACCAAAGAAAGACAAACAGGAAATGGTTCCCATATGTGTGTCCCCACGAAACCCATTGTGCACTAGGCTGACAATGGAGAAGAGCGAATCCATTAACATAAAAACCGATGATGAGCAGGAAAAACTGTAGGACCTTTTCATTGAAGAAGATGAGGATGAAGGCATGGAGGAGGAAACTGAGCTTGCACACCCTCCAAAAAAGCTTCCTGCCTATATCCCCCCATGGAAAGGGAAGGCTAAAGTGCCCAAGGATCTTGATGAGAGCAATAGCTCTCTCTAGACCCCGCTTCTCCCAGATAACATCATTTTTTAGGGCATGCACCTGGGATAGGCGCCTAGCTTAAAATTTGAAGGTTGGGACATTGCTGACCACGAGAAGTTCCCTCACCTAGAGACCGCGCAACTCATAAGCCTAAGCAGAACACCGCGGTGGGGGTTATCGAATTAGAGCCACAAAAGTGGTTGCGCAGAGTGGAAAAGGCAGGGCTACTAAACCTGCTTTAGGTGTTGTATTTCCACTGAACGCCAATAACAATTTTCGTTATCAAGTAGCTGCTCCGCCTAGTGCATGGTGGGTGTTTGTGGTTGGTGGAGCCCATCCCCATCATGGAGCATTTGATTCAACACATCACTCGATTGACATGCAAAGGGGAGGACCTCACAGATATCTCGGAGGGGAATAGCAGTGACTTGGCCATCGCGGAGGCCATGAAGAAGAAGTATAAACTGGAAAAGAAGAAGCGGGGCTACGCCATATCTAGCATCAACGACAAAGAAATAAGAGTGGAAACCCAAATACTGGCAGGTAAGGTTATGCGCAAGTGCCACGCGGATGAGGTACCCTTGTCAGTGGTAGCACTTGCTGAGAAGTGCATGGAGGGGGTCCAGTTTAACTAGTCTGAGTTCCTATGCAAGGAATTCTTGGAGAATTGCCGCAAATCTTAGGAGCAAGGGAAAATGTTCCACTATGCATGGCTTCTATTGTCCATAGTGCTCGTGGCACGGGAATTTCCAAAGGAAAATAAATTCCCCACAATTGACAGGGATCTAACAGAGACCACAAAGTATGCTTTGCTCTAGGCCACAAAGGATGCGAGCTGGATCCATGACAGTAAGATATTCAGGGTATTCATGGAGATGAACCTTAGAATGGGGATCAACCGGAAGCTGCGGTTATCACCCACTATCTACAACAGCCTGCAAATTTTTGCAGAGTTTAAAGCGAACCTCCATAGCATATACATCATAGCGTGCAAGGACTCGACCAAGAAATGGACAGAGCTACTGTTTGTGGCCATAGACAATGTAATATTTAATGTGCTATATACATGGCCGCCAGAGTGGCGCGCTCCAGACATCGCGGCAATGGAAAAGACTACAGCGTAAAGGAAGAAAGAGGAGGCCAAACTATGCATGGCATAGCTGGCAGAAAAGAGAAGGAAGAGGCAGCGGTAGTAGAAGCGCAGGAGGCACAAGACATTGCATAGGTAGCAGCTGAATAGGAAAATGCCGCAGCAGCAGTAGCAACGTAGGGGGTAGCTATGAAGGTGCATGAGGGCCAAAAGTCACCTTTGCATGGGAAAGAAGCAGAGGAATGGGAGGGGGGCATGGACCCACAACCCACATCAACACAACTGAAGCACCAACACCTGACCATGTGGATAGGGCTACGCAAGAAGGTCAAGGCATTGAAGTTGTTTATTGACCTGATCACCCTTACCTAGGGTGATTTGCATGACATCAGCAAGACAGTGCATGATGTCACCTCTGAGGCCATCTATAATTTTTTGCAGGAGAACCAAATTGTGTTGGGGGCCCTCAGAGCACAACTACAAGAGTTGCAGGTGCACACTCCTCAGGCTAGTACCCTTTCAACCAACCTTACAGTGGGGACAACGACAACAAAGCAGATGTTGCATGCTTGGGTGACAAATACCAAAGTGCTACCAGAAGGGGCACTGGTGACAATAAATGAGGCCTACAAGCCTACAATTAGCACACTGAAGGGTATTGGCATCAACATGGCTGCACTCCCGTGGGAGACATTATACATTCTGTAGGATGGGATTGCTACAAAACTGCAGGCTAGGGAGAGTTGAAAACTTCAAGTACTAAGCGAGCAGAAAATCAACATGGAACAGTTGAGCTTGCAGCGTGATGAAGTGGTGTCACAAAATCGGCAGCTAGTATAGGTATTGCTTGAAGCTTGTCAAAGCATCCTTGAGCTGGCCATCCTAACAGACACACCAGTAGAAGCGCACATCCACAGGCTAGTAGCAGGGGTGCGTGAGGCGCGAGAGGAAATGACAAAGGTTCAGCTAGAGCTAAACCTTCAGATCGCAGGGCTATGGTTAAAGGCACAACCGTCCACCTCTCTGGAAGTAAGAGAACAACACGTCGGCACTATTACAATAGGATTGGATGAGATCAGTAGTGTAGTGAGAGACTACACTAGAATGTTGGAGGAGTCATTTGAGGTCCTCACAGATGTATGGGAGGACCCCAACATCTAGTGCTTAGAGACAGAGGTGCGAGAACTCCAACAGCAGTATGACAGCGTGAAAGGAATTGTGCAGATGGTGTCCCTCAATTAGGGGCTCACGCAGATGCAGAAAGCTAAAGCACTGAAAGAACAGGTGGACACAACACGACACAAAGAAGTAGTCTTGAAGGTGTGTGTTCAGCCTTGGATCGACGAGGCCTACACCATTACAGCAGCAATCGAAGGCAAGCTCACACAGATGCAGGGAACATAGGCACAGATACAAGGAAGCAGTTCTAACACCGTTGTCTCGGAACAATGCATACAGGAGATCAAGTAGGAAACCGCTCAGTGCACTGCCAACCTTCCAACAGTTCGGACAGAGTTGGAGGGACTCTATATGAATATCTCCTCACTAATAGAGTGACTCAAGGGTGAGTCATGATGTTTGTGTTAGGGGCCTGTTGGGCGTGGAATCCCCCCAAGGCATGTTTTGGTGCTTAAAGCCCAAGTTTTGACCAAGCCTTTTGTAAAAGCTCCACGAATTATGGACATAGAGTGTGAAGTTATAATAGAGTGACATGGTTGTCTGCCCTCGTTTTTTTAACGTAATGTCGGCTTGATAAACCTACCCATTGTCCGTGGACCATGGGATTGTATAAATTGAGCGAGGCTCTAAGTGTAGAGAATAGTGAAGGGAATAAAATAAAAGCATGATGAGTCTAAGAGACTGAGTCAAAGTGTAAAGTGTGTTTTGGGTCGTAGAGTAGGAGAAGGCTCTGAAGCTGAGTGTGTAGGGGCCTAGTAGCTCGTAGCTGAGTGTGCGGACCCTTGCAGCTGCGTGCGCAGGGCAGGTCGAGTCGGTAATCATTGGAAGAATTAATAAAGATAAGTTTACCATATTACTGTGTATCTTTCCCTGTTTTAATGTATGATTGGGTTTAAATTGCTAGTGCACTATTTACTTGTTGCATTAACTCTTATGAATGTGTTTTATAAATAAATATAATGTAAGACATCCATTTCCGTGAAGATAATTGACTAGGCGTAGGAAGATAAGTAAGATCTCAGGTGTGACTTAGGCGTAGGAATATAACTAAGATCTCAGGTGTGACTTAGGGGAATAGCGCAGAGCACTGCTCTAGCAATGGAGAAGCTCCATAGCCCCTGGTTAGCGCTGCGTGAAGGCAAGTATATCAAGGCACAAAGGCTTGGGAAGTGTGCGAAGCAACTTGCATGAAGGGACTAATAGTTGGACTAGTTAAACCTCTCAGACATCTCAAGGGTCCAGAAACCTGGTTCCAACAGCCACCTATACTACTTCGGGTGAGACCTCAGTCTACGCTTTATGGACTATTGTCGAAAGGGCCAGTAGTACAGGGATTTGTTTGGCTAATTAACTCCAAACCTAGGTCAGGCCCCAACAAGCAAACATATGTTGTTTTTTTTTTCTCTATGTGAGATTGAATTTAACTGAACAACATTTCTTAGACCAATGGTTTTTTTTATCAGCAAATAGAGTTTGCAAGTGTGTGTGAGATAGTTATTTTCATATGCATTTGTGAGGTTTGTGAACTGTAATACTAATATCTAAAGATCAAAATTGATTTTGTCTTTAAATTGTTGTGTTGAATGAGGAATTCATGCACTGTATTTTCTCTGTTATTTACATTTAAATGAGAACCTGGAGAATCACATTTCACTTAATCTTCTAATCTAGTACTTTTTCATCCAATACTATGTATTGGAAAGAGTAATTTACATTACATATTAGAGAATACATAGCACTCTGTGTCAAGCCAACAGAAGAAGCGAAATTCATAAGGGAAAGCCATCATCAAACTTGCAGGTCAATTTCTGATCAAAGGAAGATGAATTTCGAATTTTGCCATCTGGGTTTTGTGCAGAGCATGGTTTGTTTCGTAACACGTGAGTGATTTTCACAAAAGATCCTTGGTTGGGGAATTCTGAAGTGGTCTTTAAACTGTGTTTTTACAAACTCCATGACTAAGAAAAACGACTTGTTGTTCCCTTGCACCAACGCCTATGTTTGTAGGAATTGAAGCTCAAAATGACGAATTTTTGTTCCCTTGTTCCAATTACCATGGTTTCAAGAGATAACAACCATCAATTTGTGCTTGTTGTTCCCTTACACCAACACTTATGGGTTGCAGAGATAGCATCTAGCATATTTCATACCAAATATTCCTCAATTATTTGATTTGATATGGAAGGCATGGTAAGCTATTGCATGTATCCATGAATAAGTAGCTTAGTGGACATTGACTAGGTTCCTATATAGGTGGCTCTCATAGGAGGGAAGGAACTAGAGATAGATAATTGTTGGGCATTGGGAACTTCCCCTAATGTCCTTCATAACTAATCTCTTTTGTACCTTCACTTACTCTATTAGTAAATCTAATCTCCCATCAATTTGAATATTTGAAAGGAACTTGTTAAACTCTTTACTCATAATCACAATGAAACTCACTATAATTTATTGATGAATGTTTGGAAAAATATTTATTGTATACTTACATTTTTTTGGTGTAGTAAAATTTTTAGGTTAGTAAGGATTTTTTACTTTACCTTTTATTGTGAATTTTAATTCTTTGAACACTTAATTAATTGGAACACATTACCTCCACATTTCACATAATTCCTATTTATTAATTTGTCGAATTATTTACCATTTACCCTTCATTGTCCTTAGGAGATATTACTTTGTGGATGAAAGTTTATTACTTAGTCTAGACTGCACATATAGTCTCACTTAGAAATTCTTGTACACTTAGGGGAGTTTCTTATTTTTTTCATATCCCTAGATGTGTTATTTACTTTATGAAATCCATGAGAATAAAACATAAGTATCCTCCATCCCCTAGTAGTTCACCTTTGAGTTTGTGTAATTCAATTTCCTTCAAGTCAATTTTGTCCTCTTCTGATTTTAGTGTGTCTACCCCAATAGTGCTTTTAGTAAAAAATATGGCTATAAATAATACAAATATGAAAACTAAAATGATTTTTAGGCCTATCCTTCCATTTATGGATAATTTTAATCTCCCAAATTTTATTAGGATCACCAATCATCCCATCCAATATGATCCTACATGGTTTGTCTTGCACATTGAACCTTGATTAGATAGCCCAAAATTTGAAGCATTGGATATATAAGATCCATATAACCACATATTCCCCTTACACTTATGTTATTCCTTAAAACATATCATTGATGAATCTATGTTTTTAAACTTGTTTCAATGCACCCTTAATAGAGTTGTTGTGAAATTGTATATTAAACAACTCATAGGGTCGCATCCTAATTTTTCATCCCTAGCCACAACATTCCAAAACATTTTTAAATTTCCTATTCGATATGATGAGGGAGTTGAAAACATTCTTTCATGTAATCAAAATATGACCACTCATTTTATGAACTATATCCATAAATGGTCTTGAATGAGCTTATGATCTATAAATATCATGGATATTCCACGAAAACTATTTATCATAAGAGATCTTACAATATTCTAAATTATCTTATAATGTGATGGTTTCCTTTATATTTATATTTTATTTTATGATATTAGTGCATAAAATAAGGAAATACACTAAAATAAAAATGAAAGAAGCTAAGAAAATAACATGCCATTAAGGTAAAAAATACAAGTTAGGTCTTAGGAAGACTAAATAAGAAGGTGAGGCCTATGCCCTCTCTCTCTTCCTCTAGATTATAATATGCAAGTACAAAGAAAGTGCACTAAATATGGAGTTTTCATCTACATTGTGGCCTAAATCATCACTATAGGACTATCAATTTCCTCTCTTCTTATTTAGCATCTTATTCCTAGATGTTATACTTTTTTATGGAATAATAAACAATTCAACAGGTATGAATCATTCTCCTTTCATAATGACCCAATATTTAACAAGCCATGGTCAGGTTTAAGATTTTTGCATGCCTCAATCCTTAATTAATGTCAGGTTTTTGGCCTTTAAAATCTTCGTGAAATTCCACACATGACTATTTATATATATCATATTAGTCATAGAACATGTCAACTTGCTATAGGTTTAATATTTGCATATGAAATGTTACAAATAATTTGATGTACTATTAAGTGGTTGTTACACCTTGATTTAAATAATAATTGTTCAATTGTAATTCAAAAATAATCATTAGAATTTATTTATTTTCCAAAAGAGTATTTTCACTATCTTATAGTTCTACTTTTATGGGGGAGTTTCAAATTGCTACTCGAAATTTGAGGTGATAAAAAATAGAGGAAGAAATGAAGCTAAGAGAATTGTAGATGAAAAGAACTTTCTATTCTATTGTCCATCTTAAATTCACATTAAATATAATTTTCAAAATACTTGTCATACTAGTAACCTCATTGACCTTATAAGTTAGCAAAACTATGGTGATATAGGTATCCATTCTCACTTCTTCTTAAGCATAGCAATAAAGTATTAAAAAATTTTCTTAACTTATTATGGTATGATAGACCATATAAGTCTTAGTGGATGTTAATCATCATTATCATCGTCATCATCACCAATTTTAAATCATTTCCGCCTAATAATAAAATAGAAGAAATTTGTTTGTTGAACTTGCAGTTTATTATTATTTTTTTTACATAATATGATCATTGTAAGAATGTTTGAATAACCTTAATTCATTTTTACATTCAACATTATAAATTAAATATAGAAAAAGTACCATCTCATTAAAATAAATTATCAAATTCTAATAACAAAAAATAATAAAAACATAAATTAATATAATTTCATTTATATGTTTATGACAAATAATATTACTTCTTTTATGAAATGATTAAGATAAAATAATTGCATTTACAAATGAAAAATATTATTTTTAAAGTTGTCTAATTTTTTTATTAATTTATTAAAATAGAAAATTTACTTTTAAATAATAAAAAAAATATTTATAAATCTATTTTTATCAATTTTTTACCAATATAATTGTGCTCATAATTATTAAATTTATATATATTTAATGGTGAGCCAGATTTTACTCAATTCATTGGGTTATGCTCCCTTTGAAAAAATTCTCTTAACTAAATATTGAAACCACCAAATACCACATCCTCTAATATCAATTGATTAAGTCGATTAATTCTTCCATTTAGATTTGATACCAGGAGATTCGAACAAGCGTTGTTGTACGCTGGGCTATATAATTTGTGTTTAGTAGATAAAAACATGAACTAGATATTTGAATTAACATTCATGCAAACTCTCATATATATATATATATATATATATATATATAGCCTTAGTGTTTTTTTCCCCGGGAAAAATTGTAATTTTTTATTATAAATGGAAAATTACATGTTGTAGATGTTGGTGGCATATGATGTATGTGTGGCCGTATCCATAAAAAATATAGGTTTGTACATAAGTACCCACTAAGAGTATATCTTCAAAATTTAGTAAATATTTATACAAAAATTCAAAATAGCTTTGAAAATTTCTGAGGTATGTTAGGATCATAGAAACTATGTATTTAGGGCATGCTAACCCTCTCCTATATCCGGCCTATATATGGCTTGTGATAAAATTGGAAGATCTCTTCCTCTCTCTGTTCCTGGATCAACCATTCACCCCTAGGTTGATGCGTTGCCTCCTTTGAAAGATAATCAGAAACCCAGTTGCACTCCCTGTAAATGTGGATATATGTAATATGTTCAAATTGTGATTTTAAATGCAATGCATAATCCAAAATGTTCCTGAGAGAATGTACATGACAAGCATATGTGCATTTGAACTAATTGATGAAAATCTTAGAATCCCTAAAGATCTGAATGTGTCTAAAGTTATGAGTCATTGCAATTATAATAAATGGTGAAGCGAGATGAGCGTAGGAAAGTTGTTAGTGCCAGCACCAAGCCCCATGTGGATATGGAAGGAGTTATTGTCGGATAGATGGAGTAGGATACCCCCCCACACCCCTGGTCTTGGGCAGAATCATCAAAGTAATCCCATGGATGGTCGTGGTCTATAGCTTCAGGAGTGATAGAGTGAGCAGGAGTGGACTGAACATCCTTAGGGATTTCATTGAAATTGTTGTAGATCCTAGTGATAACCAATGGCCACCGAATATGTAGATTGTTAAAAATGATGTTGTTCCAACTTAACCAAATATGCCAGCATATAATCAGTGGGAGGTTACGATTCTTCATGTTGGGGGAAGTTGTCCACCAACTGTTCCAGGCCTCCTTGATGTTGAGACCATCCCAACATTGTGGCATGTTCAACGAGGAAAGGACTTGCTCCTAGATGTGATGAGTGGTTGTGCAGGTCAGGAAGAGGTGATCATTTGATTCCTAATCCTATTGGTAGATGACACACCAAGATGGACCCAAGTATGATATTTTCATTAGATTAATTCATGTTGGAGTTTTTTTTCATTATGATGTTCCACATGAAAAGCCACATTTGCAGTGGTGCCTCGGGCTTCCAGATCATCTTCCACCATCCCTCTAACACAAGGGGTTTATGCGCATCATGAATAATGGCATATCCATATTTAGGAGAGTAGGCTCCATGAGCTGCAAGGGCCCATATGAGGTCCTTGTGGCCATTAGTTATTAGAACATGCGATTCATATAAGGAATTTGTATAGTTCCCCCAATCCTGTATCCACTATTCTAGGATGCCTAGAGTAGCTACAGATTTCCAGGCTTGTAGGAATATAGTCGAATTATGTTGATCCACAATATCTGCAATCAATTTAATGCTCATGTTGTTGAGGAATGTAGTCAGTTCCGGAGGGATTCGATATAGGTTGATGCATCCTGTCCATGGATCTATTCGAATGTGGATTGTTGTTCCATTGTTTATAAACCTGATGAGACCACTCCTAATGATAGGGTGGGTTTGTAATACAACCTTCCATATGACTGATATGCCCGACTTTTTCCAGGCTAGTAGACAAAACCAGTCCATGAGGTTTAGGGGCCAGATGTATTTATTGATGACCACTTATGTCCACAAACGTCTAGACCTTAGAAGAAGCCATCCCAATTTGACAGCCAATACATGTGCAAAGGAAGGAAGATATTTGAGGCCCCATCCTCCCAATTTTTTAGGTAGTGCAATGCGACTCCATCTAATCGAAGCAAATGGATTCCCTTCCTTGTGCCCCTTCCAGAGGAATTTGAAGCAAATTTTTTGTATTCTCGAAATAATGCCTTGTGGAATCTAGGAAAGTGACATCCAGTAAACTGGTGTGGCTTCTAGAACAGATTTGATAAGCACCAGTCTCCCTACTTTGGATAAGAATCGATGGTTCCAGTTGATCAACCTTTTTTCCACCTTAGTCACCAGCCAGGTCCAATCAACAATTTTGTATCCATGAGATTTAATGTGAAACCCCAAATATTTAAGTCCATCCTCCAGTTGGAGGCTTTGGAAGGGAAACTTTTGATAAGAATGGTTATTTTCCTGTGGTGAGCAAGTCGAGGGGGTGATGGTGGACTTTGGTCTATTGGTTTCCATCCCAGTGGGTGAAAATAAAAGATGTATTACATCATAAAGAGTATTGAAATCATGAATGCCTCCATTGAGGAAGATAAGCACATCATCAATGAAAAGGAGATGGGAAAGGATACATTGATCAATGATTTTGAGCCCTTGAATTCTCCTAGCCCTTTTTTCATGAGAGGTCAACCTGCTTAATCCCTCCATGACCAGCAGGAAAAATAATGGAGATAGTGGACATCCTTTTCTAAGGCCCCTCTCAACATGGAAGAAATTGGATGCAGATCCATTAATAAGAACACTAAATGAGATAGTAGAGATGCAGCACATGATCCATTGGATGAATGAGATAGGGAAGCCACGATGTGTGAGTAAGATCCTAATATAGAGCCATATAACACGATCAAAGGCGTTTGATAGGTCTATTTTGAGGATGGATCCTTTCATATTCTTTAGTTTGATTGATTGGAGGGCTTCCTGAGCAGTGCCTATAGCTTCATGAATCTATCTATTATGGAGGAATGCAAATTTTTTAGAATATATGTTGTCTGAGAGAATGGGCTTGCCACGGTTGGCGATGATTTTGGCTATAATCTTGTATAAGCAGTTGCAAAGGGAGATGGGGGGAAATCATTGAAGGATTGGGGGGAATCCACCTGAGGTATGAGGCCCATAAAGGTGGTATTGCTGGCCTCATACATACACCCAGTAATCCTGCATTCCTCTACGACCTTGAGTAAATCCAAGCCCAAAGTCTCAAAAAAGGCTACGCCACAGACCATCCATCAGGACCAGGGCTTTTATCCTTCTTGAACCATTTTAGTGTGCTCTCCAATTCCCCCATGGTTACTGGTTTTTGGAGGTCATCAGATATGTCTAGGTCAACAAATTGAGGGAAGTGGCCAGAAACGCAAATGATTTCAATAAGCGAGGCTCATGGTGGAGCTTTGAAAAGCTACTGAAAATGTGAATTTCCCAGATGTGCCAGCTGATGAAACATTTGTGCATATTTTCCATGATTAGTAGGCATTTTCAAAATGGTGTTACAGTCTTGCCTTCCTTTGGCATGATTGTTGAATAATTTTGTATTGTCATCCCCTGCCTTTAGTCAAATGGATCTTCTTCTAACTCTCAAAGTCTCCTCATGTTCCTGTAGTATCTTGGTTTGGTGATGGTATATTTTTCTTCAACAGAGATGAAACCCCCACACTGGTCATCTATCAGATCAGTAAGCTGGTATTCAATAACACAGAGAGTCTGGTCATGTTTGGAGCATTTTGCTTTGGCACATTGAATGGAGAGACTTTTAAGTTCCATAAGATTCCGACAAAATCCTTCTGCCAGATTGTGTCCTTGTGTAGGATGATGGTCCCTCCAAAACTTAGTAACTAATTTATGATATTCATGGTTTTGTAACTAGGTCAAGTTGAACTAGCAGGATGCTCTGGGCTTTTGGGATGAACCAACCAGTTCCAGATAGATGGGGGAGTAATCAGAGATCCCCCAAAATCCAACCCATTGACAAAAATTTGTAATGGTGTCAAGCAAGTCCTCTTTGATGAGCAATTGGTCCAATCTCCTACCCAGCACCGCATCTCCAATCCTCCAATTATGCCAAGTCAGTTGATTTTTGTTCATATGGATGTCTATTAGGTGATGATGTTCCATTAGATGTTCCATGTGATCTGATAGAGGTTCCAGCTATGAATGATGTCCCTGGGATTATTCATGATCAATCGTGAAACTGAGGTCACCTCCAAAAGTAATATTATTAGAATTTATCAACGAGAGCTGCAATAGATGGTTCCAGAATTCCATTCTATTGTGATTTGGTGCATAGACATTGACAATTCTAAGGTCCTTGCCCAACTCTAAGTAGAAGGCGTCCATTCCCAGAAACCTAGGGCCTCCCAAAATAGAAATAGGGTTGATGGATCAGGTGTTTATATCGAACGAAATACCCCTAGATGTCCCATTGACATCTAGGGCATGAAAGCACCAACCATGCAACATAAAGTGTAGTATCCAAGTAATATGCTCAACCTTCCCTAGGGTTTCTTGTAAAAATATAATTTCGAATGGCTCTGTATCCAGGAGCCTATTGAGAGCTATTTTTTTGGCAGGGCTAGCTAACCCTCTATAGTTGAAGGACAACCACTTCATGGGAGGTCAGGAATGAGGGTGTTATTTGCTCTAAGAACCCTATCAATAGTAGACTGTCTACCCAAGGCCTCATCTACCCCAGCAAGCATGATTTCTCTCAAAATCATAGAAGAGCACCCTCGGATGGGTTTGGTCTCACCAGGAAGAGAGGAAACACCTAATATAGTAGGATCAGGATGCATGGATACCTAGGAATGAAGATTATAGGAATGTGAATGAGAAGAGGTGGAGGGCTCAGATGGGATGGTGGAGCCATATCTAGTAACAGACGGTGGGGTAGTGGAGAAAATTGGTGAAGGAAGATCAAGTGGACAAGTGAAAGGGGATGTGGACAAATAAGGAATGGGTGCAAAAGCAACATATATTTGTTATGTAGTGCATTCAAAAGAAACAAAAGAGCATAGAGGAGGAAGTGTACCCATGGAGAGAGCAACCACCACAGCAGTCCGAGATCTCGTCATAGGCAAGGATGTAGGCTATAGTGAGATAGAGCAAGTTGGCTGAGGAGTGTCCCATCCATAACCATCATACTAGCAGAAAGTGAAGGTTATTCTTCCACTTGAGTATCTTTTGTATGTGTTTTCTTAACTCCTTTAGCTGATGAAGAGGTCGTCGCTGAAACAAGTGGGCACTCCTTAGACAGGTGCCTGACCTTATGACACCTTCTACATCTGAAGGGGACTCCCTCATAGTTTAGGATTTGTTTGCGGGTGAAGTGCCTCCACTGCATAGTAATATTTTCCTCGAAACTTTCTCTAGTGTCCAGATGAACCAGAATGCGGGCCATGGATTTTATTGCGAGATGATTCATAAGTCTTACCATGATCCAAATATGTGCCCAGTGCATTGCTGATGCAAATAAAGATATCCTCTGACCAGCAATGTAGAGGCAACCCTGGAAGGTGAACCTAAATTAGACCAGTACCTAACTTCTCCCTTTCCGGATTGAAAAGGGGGCTCCATCATTTTAGTAGCATCGGGGCCAATTCAATATGCCAGTAACGATAGAGTATCCAATCTGTGTATTCTTCCCAATGAAATTTGAGGGCGAACCAATCGTGAGTTAGTATGGTGATCGACAAAAGTTCTTTGAGAAGGGTGCCCCAAATCTCCAAGATCTAAAGGTGGAGCCTCTCAGCAAAGTAGGTTCGTCCCCTCACACACCCCAATAGAATCCCATGGTGATAGAGGTTGTCCTCTAAGCTGGCCCCCCTCTCCTTGGTGGTCATCGACATCTTCATCGGAAAAATTCTCAAATAATATGACAAATTTAACGGCTTGTCATTAAAATGGGCGAGGAGACAAATGTGAAACACGAATGAAAGCCCTAAGCGACGTTCACACGTTATATATTTCTGTAGGAAAATAAAAAGTGTTGGTACTTTATTTTCAAGAAATCCTATGAAATCCCCTTTCTCTAGTTAGGGTCTGAATGCTCTTTCCGTAGAAAAGACGTGCACAAACCCTTGTTGAAACGCTAGCTTTTAAACAAACACTCTCCCTATTGTGGAATTCTGCATGCCTACACTACCAAACCCTCGGTTAACCTGAACTGGACATCCCCAACATGATCTTTGTCACCATTCGGATTTAGGGTTAAAGACTTGATTACCTCCGAATTATGGCATCTAAATCATTGGAAAAATGACAATCGCCCTACTTTTTCTAGTCTTGCCTTACTACGAAGGCCGACTTTCAACAATTCAGGGCCTTGCATCTCGAAGTGGATGGGGGCACGCAACTTTGACATGGTGAAAAATAGGAAGACAAGACACATACACTTCTTTGAAAATATCATGTTAAGATTTTGCAAAGGATTCATGCAATAAGGGAGGGATTAATATGGAAAATTATCAAAAAGCACGAGATTTTTGAGAGAGAGGTCGTGAGCATGATTATCATCATGATCCGACCTGTAGAAAGATATGGAGAGTACATCAATTAGTCATGTCAAAATCATGAAAATTGGGCGTGGAAGTGTAGTTATGATGCAATGGGTTAGGGACGCATTTTTCCGCAAGGGTAACCATAGCTAGAAATCATACAAATATTAAAAAATAAAAGCTTTAATTACTCCTTACCCAAAGTGTCTTGTTGCCAGCTATAATTTACCATTCTTACCTTCCAACAGTCTAGTCCTTGGATGATGTGTGCCTGTCCTAGAAATGATAACCCACTTAATAGTTAAATTGGAAGTATGACCTCATAATTCATGACCTTGACCAGTAATTAAAATTTGTCATTACTTTAAATAATTTAAGCTAATGTTTTGTCTGTGGCTTTTTTTTTTTAGAAAATCAGGGTGTCGCTACAGGAAATGGAACCATGACTCGTGAGCCTTCTAGAGGAAATGGAACCGTGACTCGTGAGCCTACTGAAAGAAATGGAACCATGACTGTTGATCCTTCTGTAGGAAATCAAACCATACTTGTGGAACTTGTGTAGGAAATCAAACCATCAAACAACACTTCTCCCTCATTTGTGTATAAGTCATTGCACATGAATAAAGGTGCTCATATTGAATGTGCAATGACCTCATTAGATTACCACCCATTGAGGTCAATTGTTAACCAATGCGAGGCCCATCACCTTTGATGAGGGTGAGGACCAAGGTACCCTGATGCATCCTATTGGGTGTGAATTAATGAGTTGTTGTCGAACCCCCATGTGGGATCCAGCAATGAAGGAGCCATATTGATTCCCCATTTCTATTGGCGAGATAGCCTATCATTCGGGCATACAAGCTTCAAGGCATCATAATACTTTGAGCTTGCACCCAGATAACTTCTTGATGTCGATGGGCCATGATTGTTGGAAGCAGGGCCTTAAGAAATCCCACATCAGTGCAACACTAGCAATCCAGGATTAACTGATAATAAAATTTATTGAGAGGATCCTAAAGGACCTACTAACCTGTAATTTTAACAAGCCCGAGCGAGTGCATGCTTGGCACATTTAAATTTTAGAGAGTCTAAAACACTTGGAAAAGAAGTCTCTGGGGGGCTCCTTTTTCGTAACTAGTCCATTCAGCCCAGAAAAAGGAATAAACCTATACCTATTAGACATTCCTCTCATGGTTTACTGAGAATGAGGAGGAACGTAGTGAGCTCATTGTGTCAAATAGAAATTAGGAAGAGACAATGGAAGGAATTACTCCTCCTCTCACCATCTCCAACTCTCTTTTCTTCAAAATTTCTTCCACACATTCCTCCTTGGATTGGGGTTTTTGATATAGCTCAAGTCTGTGCCCATTCACCAACAAGGTAACATTCCCATCATCAATGGTTTTAATCCAAACAGATGCACTATCAAAAACTTTCTCAATTTCATAGGGGCCCAACCAATGTGTGTTGAATTTCCCTTTAAAGTTCTTAAATTTTGAATCACACAACAATGCCTAGTCTTCCTCTTTGAACTGCTTCTTTTTAATGTATCTATCATTCCATTTAGCCTGTTGTTGTTGAATCAAGTCAGTATGTTGAAAATAATCTTGCCTAATCTCATCCAACTCATTGAGCTACAAGATTCTCTGTTATTGAGCTTCATCAAGGTCTATACCCAAATCTGCTTCCATCTTAAAAGTCCTGATCTAAAATTCAATGGGCAATAAAACTTGCTTTCCATACACCAATTCATATGGAGAAAATCCAATGGTATTTCTCCATGTGATCTTGTAGGCCCATAATGCTTCAGGAAGTCGATCAGACCAATCCTTCTTATGTAATTGCACTGTCTTGGTAAGGATTGTCTCCAAAACCTTATTTGTTGATTCCACCTACCCATTGGCCTGTGGATGATAAGGGGTGGACTTCTGATGAGTAATCTGATATTTCTGCACAATTCCTTGCATAAGCTTTGACACAAACTGAGTACCTTAATCAATGACTATCTCCCTAGGTACCCCAAATATTAAAAAAATATCAGAAAAAAGAAAATCTACCACTGCTTTCTTTGTTTCCCTAGGTAGTGCTATTGCCTCCACCCACTCTGTAACATAAACAATACAAACTAAAATATATTTCTTACCTTTGGACATAGGATTGATGGGATGTACAAAATCAAGAGCCCACCTATCAAAAGGTTCTATGAGAACCTATGGATGCAAAGGAATCTCATTTGATTGTACACATTGCACCATTCTTTCGCAGTTGTCACACTTCTGAACATATTATCTTGCATCTTTAAAAAGACTTGGCCAATAGTAACCTGAGCAAAGGATCTTGTAAGGTTTCTGCTTTTCTGCAAAGTGTCCTCCACACGATTCATTGTGATAGGCTCTCAAAATCTCATAAATATCATCTTCCCTGACACACCTGCAGATAATCAAATCAGATCCAGTAAAAAAAATATCTCCCCTAATCCAACAGTAATCAACACTTTTCCTAATAATTCTGTTTTTCTGATTAGATGAAAAGTAAGGGGGGAAATTTCCTTTATCAAGGTAATTGGCCATGTCTACAAACCAACGTGTTTTAACAGAAATAGCAAACAAATTTTCATCAGGAAAGCTATCATTAACAGGAACATCCTCACCTACATAGTTGAGTCTAGATAAGAAATCAACTACCTGATTTTCCTTTCCGAGCCTATCCAATACTGTGATGTCAAATTCACCTAATAATCTTGCCATTAGTAACTAGTTTATTCATGAGATATCGAATGGGAGAGTGATCGGTGTGTAAAAAAACTTCAGAGCCGATGATGTAATGTCTAAACTTATTAATAACATAAATTATAGCAAGGAATTCTTTTTCAGTTACAATGTACTTTAGTTATGCAGGAATTTAATTTTTACTAACATAATAAATAGCATGGGTTACAGGATCCTCCTTTTGACCCAGTACTAGTCCTATGGTTGAATCAAAGGCATCAATGGAAATATGAAAGGGAAATTTCCAATCTAGGCCTCTCAAGACTGGTGTTGAAGAAATTTTTTCCTTGAGTGTATCAAATGCAGCTTGACACTCATCATCCCAATGAAATTTAGCTTCTTTAGTCAATAATTTAAATAATGGAGAGGCTACCTTTGTAAAATTTTCAAAAAACCTTCTATAGTAGCCTGCATGTCCAAGGAAACTTCAGACTCCCTTTTGATTGGTTGGTGGGGGCATCTTTGCAATAACTTCAATCTTTGCCGGATCAACTTTAATTCCTGCAGCAGAAACATGATGACCCAAAACAATACCTTCATTCATAATCATAAAACATTTTTCATTACTTAATGAGAGATTAGTTTCTCTACATCTCTACAAAACTTTCTCAAGATTATGTAAAGCCTCTTCAAAAGTATCACCCATAACTATAAAGTCATCCATATAAACCTCTACACAATCATGCAAAAGATCAAAGAAAATACCAAGGACCGCCCGCTAGAATGTGGCTGGTGCATTGCATAGACCAAATGGTAATACCCTATATGCATAGGTACCCTAGGGACATATGAATATAGCATTTTCCTGGTCTTCTGGAGCTATCCTAATCTAATTGTACCCATTGAACCCATTTAGGAAGGAAAAGTATATTTTTCTTGCTAAAGTGTCTAACACTTGGTCTATAAAAGGTAATGGAAAGTGATCTTTAAAGGTAGCCTTATTTAGTTCCCTTTAATCTACACACACTAGCCATTCACTATTCTTTTTGGGGAAAATAACCGATGGAGATACCCAGTGGCTATCTGAGATAGGATAGATTAACCCTACATTTAACAATTTCTGTAATTCATCTTTCACGATTTCCCTTAAAGCGAGGTTCATCATCCTTTTTGGTTGTCTCACAGGCCTAGCTTTCTCTTCCATATAAATATGATGAATGCATGTGGCTGGGTGAATCCCACTCATATCTATGTATTCCCAAGAAAAAGTGTCTGAAATTTTTTTCAATGCTTGAATTAATTGTTTTTCTTGTTCAGAGGTCAAGGCAGAATTAATATTCAAAGGTTTTCCACGAAAGATCTCAACTACCTTACTCCCCCTTTCAGTCATGGAATTGGTAGGAAATGTAGATAATAGGGCTGAATGTAGTTCAACTAATGTACTATTCTCATTAAAATCCTACAAATTAGTAATGATATCTAAATTATGACTAGACTTCTCTTCTTCTTACTGTGAAAAATTAGCATTAGAAATACAACAATTTATCGAATTCTCTTCTGAATTTTCTTTAAGGTTCATAGCTTGGGCTATTGTCAAAACTGGTTGGGTACATTCTCAATCATGTTCTTCTTCTTCAACCCAATGTTTATTTTTTGATCTTAAGAGAGGTTGAGCAGGGGGATACAAATTAATGTTCTTTGTTTTGGCTCCTTGAGTGATGGTCATGTTTCCGGACCTACACCTTATATAAGCATCTACCGTAGCTAACCACAGTCTCCCCAAGATCAAAGGATACCCTCCTAAGTTGGTTTTGGGTTGAAGAATGTAAAAATCTATAGGGTACTTCCAAGAATCTAATGAGATGACAATGTCTTCTAATACCCCTCTAGCTTTACCTTAGACCTATCTGATAGCTCTAACATGGTAGGAGTAGGCAATAAGTCAAAGGTTCCTATTCAAGATAAGGTCTCCATAGTCATCACATTAATGGTTGCACCCAAATCAATTAAAGAGTTCTTTATAGGATGTCGATTAATATAGGTGGTAACCACAGGGATTTAGGGTCTGCATATTTTTCAGTAACAAATCTGGTAGACATTAAACTTGCAAGATTTCCACCTGCTTGAATTGTAGAGATTTATTTCTTTTGTCTTCCTGGTCTCTTGGTACATATCTCCCTTACTATTTTGGGATAGATTGGGATATCCTTAATTGTTTTTATCAATGGGATCTTAATGCACACATTTCTCAGTTCAGACACAATCGAGCTATTTTAGTTTCATTTCCAACCTCTCTAGAAAAAGAGGTTGGATCGTATGGGATGAGGAAGGTTCTTGTGGCTTTGAAGTGGGTTGTTCTGTTGGTTTAGGTGTGGTTTCAACTTCATGCATTTCTATAGTATCTTCCTCCACAATATCTTCAATTCTTTTGGGCTAAGTCACCACTTTTTCGGATCTAAGCTAGATTTCCTGCAGCAATTGTGGTGAAATATAATAGGTAGGAAAAGTGGGATAAGTGACCAATCCAATGTTGTGAGCAGATTGGATGGTTTTATTATTGCATTTAGACACTGGCTGGGTAGGAATTTGCATAGGACGAGGTTGATTTGATGGGGCAGGAAACTGAAGTTGTTGTTGTTGAGGTTGAACCATTTGCTGTTGTGTGGGCTATGGTGGATAAAAACGTTGAGAATGAAACTTCTATGTGGTAGGGTAATAAAATTTCCCCTGCTGAGGTTGTTGTGGAGACCAAGGTTGCCAAGGGATTGGAATATTCTACATTTGATTTTTAGTATAAGTAACTTGATAATGTGACTGAGACATACTTGTAGCAAGTGGTTTCCATGCTCTTTGAGGTGCCATTGAATAAAGTGCATTGATAGCTCCTTGATCTATTAGATATGTTGCTTTAATTTTAGGAAGTGAAGGACATTGATCAGTGGAATGCTCAACTTCACAGATTCAGCATACCTCTATACTATCTGTAGGACATTCCCTCAAGGCATGCTTCTTCCTACATTTCGAACAAAACATGGCGAGGGATTTCTCTAATTCCTCCTATTTTTCCCGTTTCTTCTTAGCCTTGCAAAACATCTAATTTTGAGGACAACGTGCTAAGAATATCAATTTTCAAATTTTCAAATAAATAACCCATTTCAGCGCTAGTTACTCCAGCTTAAGTAACTAACTTGACAAGCCCGGAAGAAGTATCTCTTGTTCCTCCTCCAACTTTAGAATTTCCTCTTGAATATCGTCAAAATATCTCACATACCTCATCATAGCCCAACTTTGATATGTCACCTCCTCCCATTAAGTTCAAAATCTCCAGAGATTTTGGTTTGATTGCTCTGAGCAAAATTGTTCTTTTAGTACCCTTGCTCAGTTGATTCATCTTGGATCTCTATAGATTATACTGAAATCTCTCCACCAAGTCTTCAACACTCTCCCCCTCCTTCTGATTCAAGCCAAAAAAAAAATATTTGAGGTCCCTAGGCTTGCAATAATCTTGATATTTCTTCAAGAATACCTTTTCATTTCATCCCAAGTTGTAATGGAGTTTGAAGACAACCCCATCAACCACTTGAGATATGCATCCTTCAATGTTGCAGGAAACAACTTCAGCTTCAAAGCATTGGAAGAATAGTCATATCTCTTGCATAACACATCGAGCTTGAACGAAAAGGAATCAGGACCTTCACTGGGAACCCCATGAAAGTTAGGCAAGGCTAAGGGAGGAATATTCTTCATCCGAGTAGCTCCACCAGCCTCCCTGATAGGGAATTCGAATGTGACCATTTCTTCTTCCTTCTAATCATATCAATCTGTGTGACCAATCCCCTCTTCATGAGCCATTTTGGACCAAAAGGAAGTGGGACCTTTGTAAACTACAAATTTTGCAGAATCAAGGGTTTGAAATTTTGGTTCTTGATTAGGATTGGTGTGGAATTCCTTTTCAGGCTGACCATTAAGCAAAGATGTTGTCTTCTTGGTGAGAGGAAATCCAAATGGGCAGCAACAAAAGATTTTCCTATAGAAGTTGCTACTGTAGAAGTAGGAATATGTTCTAGTCTCTTTTCAGTACCACAAACCTCCTCTCCATACTCTTCTTCCCTTGCTACCTTATATCTTGCATACTTCTTTTTCCTTGCCATTATATTAGTAAGTGAAATGGTGCTCACAACACAACAAAGGACATTTTTAGATGTAGGAACCTATCATCTACTATGCAAACAAATTCAAAGAAAATTACTTACCAAACCATCAGAACATGTTTTTGGCGAATTCTTGACCTCCACAGGAGCGTAAGCTTTGGTTTCTATCTTACCACTTCGAATCCCCCAGTCCTGAAAACTCCAAACAATACATGTGATACAAAAACACTTCAGTATTATCCCTTAGCACCTCCTTGACAACGGCACCAAAATGTTGAGACAAATTATAGACTTATAATTTCATTAACATAAATCATCAACCCAACGCGGGTAATCTTGTGAGGTGTTGCGCAAAATATATGCAGGCTTAACATTGTGAGTGTTTATTAATCTAACTAGTCAATCATACAAAACTAATGCCTCTTTTCTGCATCAACATTTAGTAGCAAAGGCTATGGAGTGGATTGAAACATCCCTCTACAACTCTTAGTATTGTTGATGTTGATTAGGAAAAGATAGAAAAATCAAACTTACAACAAATTAAGAAATTCACTCAACATTATAAATCAAATCTTGATTAAATGAAATCCACACATTAACATGAAACTTATTCATTCAATCATTTGTTGCTGATATATCAAAAAGAGTACATTAGTTGTAAGAACAGATTATTACTACATAACAGAAATAAAATGCATACACACTAAACTACAAGAGTTGTGAGAAAAGGGGGCCCTCCCTTACTCACAACCCCTTCAAATTAGAATATATTGTTGAGTGAAATAGACAGAACATATAATATTGTATTAATATGAAAATGTAATGGTCAAGTAAAATCTGATATACAATATCAGTTGTAGCAAACCCAACAAACACCTATCATATAAACTATAACCGGATTTATACAAACGTAAAAGCCCATACGTGGCTCGAAGTAAGGAAAACTATTAATCTGAGCCATTGGCTAATAGTCATGTTACAAAATATAAAATTTATCTATACTAAGTCTAATCCATGACTAAAATCATAGATTAGATTAAATTCATTACATGGTTGTAGCTTTCCTCCATATGGCCAAGGAGAGGAGGTCTGCAAATCTGGGAGGGTTTCGTTGGTGGATCTGCAAAGATCAATAGGAAAACATCCATATGTGATAGATTCCCCACAAAACCAATGTTCTCGTTTGATTTAGAAATTAGTGGAACATAGCTAACCTCTGATTTTGTTGCAGGAAATCTGGGCGGTTGTAGGAAATTTGTGTCTACAGGCATTCCGGAGCGTCTATAAGAAATAGGATTGCACAAGCTATGAGTAGGAAATGCAGGCTTGTTTCAAATCAAAACAAATCTACACAAGAACTGTAGATAAGTTGACATGATAATTCAATAAAGAAAAACTAGATTTAAGGAATGCTTAAGGTTAAGCTAAAAGACGATTTTCCATGTTAATTTACATACCTTCATCATATGTCACCGTTTTGGCAAAAACCTAGGTATTATAACTATAATAGGCATAATAGGGGCTAAATATAGCTCAAAATGGGAGAGGTAAATTCTAGAAAGGGTGTCAAAATTAGGAAAAACCAAACCCAACAGTGGCCACCATCGGTAGCATGTCAAGTGTTCTCTTGTTCAAGGTAGATAGGTTGTCAAAGGACTAACACCAAGTCCTAGTTGTATTCTTTGTATTTGTGTGATTTTAAAGGGCCAGGATATCGGGTATGAGAGATCTAGCCTATTCTATTATAGTTTGTAATATAAAAAAGAAGGGTTTGAAAAAGTTAAAAATTGTCATGTGCACTAGTTGATTCCCTGTGTGTCTAGATTTCATTCTACAAAGTAGATGTATTGTGGCACTTGACTATATTTGCATCAAAGATTCTAATACCAAACCTAGATTTTCATGTGTCATGGAAATTCAACATATGCCTTCTTCACATAAGAACTACCTATAATGTATCTTAGGATACTCATGTCCAACCTCAACTCATCCCACTTAACAAGTTACCAAGAGAAGGCTCATCACATCCAACCGTGGTCATAAAACAATTAAGAAATACAATTTACATCTTGACATGCCATAGAACCTAGCATGTCTTAGAATGACTTGGCACTATGTGGCATGTGTTAACATTCCCTACATTCCTTGGCATGCTTTGAAACTCCCTAGCACACCATAGAAATTCCTGACATGCCTTCACACTATGTGGCATGTGTTAACATCCCCTACATTCCTTGACATGCTTTGACACTCCCTAGCATACCATAGCACTTCCTGACATGCCTTGGTAGTTTAGAATACCTTGGCACTGCCTAGCATATAACCTTGTCACTCCCTCCTTAACACACCTAGAACTCATTGAAAGTCTATCTCACACACTCTTATTTGTTCATTTCCATGAATTTTTACCTAATGCTTCTTTTTGATTCCCTAACACTCCCTAACATGGATTGGCACACCCTAACACCTCACACATCTTGGCCTACCACTCTAGCACTCTAGCATTCCTTGGTTTTACCCATCATACCTTGTCACTCTCTCCTTAGAACACCTAGAGATCGTTCACACTCCCGGTCACAAAATCGTATCAATTCATTTCCATGCAATTTTACCTAGTGCTCCCTTGTGTTTCCCTAGCACTCCTTAGCACTCCTTGACATGTGTTGGCACACCCTAGCACTTGTGACATCTTATCATGTCGCCTTGACCTCTAGCATGCCTCAACACTACATAGCATACCTTGTCACTCTATCCTTAGCACACTTGGAACTCACTGAAACTTCTAATCACAAACAATTATTTTTTCATTTCCATGTATTTTGACATAGTTCTCTCTTGTGTTTCCCTGGCACTCCCAATTAACACTTCCTTGCATGCATTGGCACATCTTGGTTGAATGTCACCCTAACACTCTAGCATTCTTTAGCATTGCCAATCATGCCTTGTCACTCCTACTTAGCAAACTTGGAACTCGCTGACAATCCTTGTCACACACTCTTATTCCTTCATTTCCATGCATTATGACCTACTGCTCCCTTGTGTTTTCCTAGCACTCCCTAACATTCCTTGGCACACATTGGCACACCTTGGCACTTGGCACATATTAGCATGCTTTCTTAGCACTCTATCATGCCTTGGAACTCCCTTTCATAGGTTGTCACTCCCTCCTTATCACACTTATAAATTGGTATCACTCCCTATCACACACTCTTATTCATTCATTTCCATGGAATTAAAACTAGTCCTTCATTGTGTTTCCTTGGAAATCCCTAGCATGCGTTGGTGCCACATCCTAGAGCCTAGCACACTTTGGCATGCCTTAGCACTTTGCATGTATTGGCATCCCTAACATGCCCTGGAACTTTCTATCATGCGTTAGCACTTCCTGGAATTCCTTGCACTCTTTGGCACTCCCTGGTTGTCATGCCCTCATAGATAGCCTTACTTTATTTGTCACTTACGAACCCAACCAAGTCATTGAAAAGATAGTGTTGTGCCTATCTCAAAGTGTCCCTTTGTCTAAAACTGATTTGTCCATCACCTTATCACAACCATAGGCTTTCATCTTGCAAGTGCTATTCTAAAATTATCCCAACACACTTCATCTATGGGACACCTAGAATTCACTGACACTCCGTGGCATAATCTCTTATCCATTCATTTCCATGCACTTTGACCTAGTTCTCCCTTCTGATGCCCTAACATTCCCAAACACTCCTCGCCATGCATTGTCACTATTTGACATATGTTAGCACTTCTTTTCAGTCCTTGTCATGCCATGTCACTCCTTAGCTATCATTCCCTCATAACTACCCTTTTTTCTTTTAGACATGGGAACCCAACCAAGTCCCGCTTCGACTACAAAAACTTGACCAAGTTACATTTACTACAACTAGACTATGCCATGTTCACCTAATGTACTATAACTCATCTTAGGCTTCTCATGTCCAATCTTAGCTCATCCCGCTTAACATGTTACCAAGTCAAGGCTCACATCCAACTGTGCCCATAAAACAACTAAGAAACATAGTTTATATCTTCACATGCCATAACATCTGGCACGTCTAACGATACCTTGGAACTAAATGGCACATATTAGCATCCCTTGCATTCTTTAGCATGACTTGGCACTCCCTAACACACCCTACTACTCCCTGACATGCCTTGGAACTATAGAATGCCTTGGCACTGCCTATAATATAACCTTGTCACTCCCTGCTTAGCACAATTAGAACTTGCTGACACTCCATATCACACACTCTTATCAATTCATTTCCATGCATTTTGAGCTAGTTCTCCCTTGTGTTCCTATGACACTCCCTAAAACTCCCCAACACACATTGGCACACACTAGGACTTGGCACATCTTGGCATGTCCCCTTATAATTCTAGCATTCCTTGGAACTACCTAGCATACCTTGTCACTCCCTCCTTAACACACCTAGAATTCACTGATAATCCTTGTCACACACTCTTGTTCATTTATCTCCATGCATTTGAAACTAGTGCTCTCTTGTTTTTCCATGACACTCCATAACTCTCATTGGCGTGCATTGGCACACCCTAGCACCTGGCACATCTTGGCATGTTTCCCTTTACATTAGTATGCCTTAGCATTCCGTAGCATACGTTGTCACTCCCTTCTTAGCATACCTTGAACTCACTGACACTACCTATCACAAACTCTTAATCGTTCATTTGCATGCATTATTCACCTAGTGCTCCCTTGTGTTTTCCTAACACTCCCTAACACATCCTAGCATGTTTTTGCACACCTTGGAACCTAACACATCTTGTTCAAATGTTGCTTTGGCATGCTAGCATGACTTAGTGTTTCTTAGCATACCATGTTAGTCCCCGCTTACCACACCTAGAACTCATTGACACAACCTGTCACACACTCTTATTCATTCATTTCCATGCATTTTGACCTAGTGCTCCCTTGTGTTTCCCTGGCACTTGCTAACACTCAGCACACATTGGCACACCTAACTACAATGAGTTTCACCAACATTCAATCCAAAAACCCTTCCAGAGGCTAGATAGTTACTTGTTCTACACTAAGAGACTAGGGTTAAGTTTATTGTATAGTGTTCAGTGTGAAAATATTACTAGGTTCCTATACCACACCAGTTGGAAGATGGCGAAGACACAAGCCTGATGATAAGGTTCCTGAATCTTGGATTACAAAACTAACCGACAATTATATGACTATAAGATCTTTGGGAAATTGTAGTGCTCAAAAGAGAGTCATGGTAGTGATTTTCCCATTGCGCTAGACCTGAGAACTCGATTTTTAATTAGATGTAGAGAAGTAGTAGTTTGATTGAATGTCAAATGTATAATTCAACAACATGATGGACACTCTCCTCTGGCATCAAAACTTAATTTTCTATCTTCGTGGTGTAGACCCCACAATGTCCAAGTATGACACCCTCCTTGCAACAATGCACTTCAAGTAGTTGCCCAATGACTTCCTTACCTTTCATTTCCCTCTCCTCATCTTGTTCACTCTCAGTGCCTTCTCCCTTACTCTCCTCTCACTGTGCTCTTGTGCTTCATGTTATCCTTATCCCAATTTCTCTCCCTTTTCTACTTCTCACTCCATGCTTATGGTTAGTTAGAGCTTGGTTAACTGGATTTCCCTTGCCTACCATTCACCCTCCCATTTTCTCCCTATCTTCCTAGGTCTATTCTAGAATTGACAAGGTATGAGGGAGGAGAAAAATCTACTCACGTGTGCTAATAGGTTGAAAAATATCTCCTTGCCATCATTGGCTACATCAAGGCCTATAAATAATATGCTTTTGAGTGTACGAGAGTCTCTTCTCAGGTCTTAGGTGGAATTATTTTCGCTCTTTTAACTATATGAGTCGATCTGTATGCTCTTTAACTTCCACATTGATAGAGTTCCTTCTACTTATATCATGCCCCTGGTATAAATACATGTGTCTAGGTTATTTTCGTATGTCCTTAACTTTGGTTATTACCCTCACCTTGAATTCATTGAGGCTCCATATAACTCCCCCTAATTAATACAAGGTTCCATGAGTTAGAAAAATTTGCCATCGATAATTATAAGTGGTTATCTTAAGGAAGGACCATTGGTTGAAGCTTCATCAATGGAGGTTGGTTCGATGTTATGGTTTTGATTCATTTAGACACTATTCATTATTATATTTGTGGGCATAGTGTAACTATGATCTTCCCCATGTACACAAGTATAACTGAGAAGTGTTTCCCATAATCATGCAAGTGCAACTTCAACATGTACATCAGGATAACCACAAAATATTTATCATATTTATATAATGCAAGGTAATAGGAAAATATTTACATTATATACATGAATGTACTAAGATCAGGAGCATTAGCATCATATCTATATATTTACCACAAGACCAGGGTCATTACAACCCCTTAAAATTTTCCATGAGGTCTTCGTCTTTTGGAACTCCTTGACCACAAGGGTTTAACTGAAAAACACATAGTTCTTTTAGAGATTTGTAGATTGAGGAAACCACTTCAAGCCCTTGAACTTCAAGATAACCTAATATTTTCAATTTGTTACAATAATAAGTCCGTTATGCAAACTCCTTATCTTAGAGTTGGGTAGATAGGGAGAATACTTGATTGATGCCAACCTTGTGAATGAACAACTTTGCCTATTGATTGGTTGGACTCTACACCACTAGTTGAAGAAGTATATGTTCCTTGAATCAAAGATGATATCTTAACACAAGTTATCAACACTTGAAAATAACTTCCATGGATCTCATGGACAAAATATGGAGAGATTATTTGAATCTTAGGAAACATTTTCTCATACTCTACTTATTATATAGGTGTTAGGGTTTCAATTTTTTCCATTTAATAGGAAATATTACCCAAAAATTCAACCATTGAAGAATGAATCATATACTAAATCACACATACCTTCTCATTTTTAAGATCCTTGTGATATTTCACCTCTGACCCTTGCAGTCACTTCCCTCTAGCACGTCGAATGGTGGAATAGTAGACATTGTAATAGGAGGTAACATCCATTCCCCCTCACCTTTTTAAAGGCCTCTAGAGACACCTACAATCCATGCCCCTCCTTCGATTCAACATAAAATCTTGGTTTCTTCCACTTCCTTTACATACTCTCCCTTCAAGGGAATCCTCATAGAAAGGATTTGTGGTTGAAATATTACAATAAAAAAATGTGGAACACCATATATTTATATGGTTTTAAGGGAGGGGTGTATGAAAATAACCATCTTATCCCCCATATCCCTTAAGACCTTCTCAATAGATAAATGAAGTGACGAGCTAATAACTAGACCTAAAGAAAGATCTCAACATTCAAGGCCAAACTAAAATAAAAATAATCAAACCATGGATTAAGCATTGGCATTGAGTTTTTTGTCATTTTCAAATGGAAGGTTTAAAACCCACATTAAAAGAGGGATATTTTCACCTTAGCCTTTTCATCCTTTGCCTAAGACGAATCTATCTAATGGACTAGCTTGGATATGTCATGTCCTAGATTTCTAGAGTACAGAATCAGTAATTCTGAGGCGAACTCCTTGGCTCCAAATAAAATTTAGTCCTATTGAAGAGGGAACTTGAAAATCTTGTTGATAGGAGACATTTTTCCTTCCTTTTGATTGTTTTAAAACAAACATCAATGCCTCTCCTTTATTATCTTCCTCTTCCATTCTCCAAAAAAACTTAATTAATCATATATTATAAACGATTTATATAGGTAAACATTGCAATCATTTTCCTCAACTCATGGGGTACCTTTACACCTCAACCCATGCAAGTGGACCTAAGTACATGTTACAACACATCACACTAAGATGGTTTTAATTGTCTCCTCAAAACTAGGGTATAACACACCTTACAATGCCAAATGGTTAAGCCATCTAAAACTTGTGGGCCTTTTGTCTTCATGGAACACATTCTAGCTAGTGCTCATCAAACATAATGCACTAACACCACTAACACACACCAAAAGTCCAAGATACCCATAATATGTTCCCTACACCCAAGCACTTAGAAACCACCTCCATAAAATGTACCTTCAACTTTGGATGTCCTAAAACAGTAATATAATAACCCAATATAGCCTATTCGTTAGATTTGTGTAATTTTCTCCCTATTGGATTCCTGCACCTCCTTGACACTCCATGAAAAATATACTCCAATGGTCACCTTCCAAGTTCTAACACCTCCTTTTTCTACACAACAAAACCACCTATATATGTTGCAACAACCTTCACAACTTCTTTAGTGGGTTACACATATATTTTGCGTTTATTCTTTGTCTTGCAAAGTGGTAGTGCCAAGGAAAGGGTATCAACTTCGATCAAGGAATATTCACTTAGTACTATTTCCAAGTTGTCTTCGTGCAACTCATCAAATGTCTTAAGTTTTCTTCACAACTTCTCATGGTGCTTAACTTGCTTGTCTACACCTCTAAGTGAGACTATAACCCCCCAACCTCTCTAGCTATTCCACCTCTTCAACCCTTGTTAGAGTCTTCTTAGATGTTCTCTCATGCCTCAAACATAACATAACACTAGCATCCCAAATGTGCATGCTCGTTCCATCTTTGAATTCCTCGTTGAAACCACATTATCACACTACTTAAAATGAAATGTTCACATCCTAAGGAAAAACACCTACTTTTCTTATGACAACTTAAACTATGTGAGTGACTTGGAGAGGACTCCATCTTCTCAATATGGAAATGTAGGGTCTTACAACCTTATTCACACAACAATTTGAATATATTTAACCTAAAGAAAGGTACATACCCTACTCCTTCTAACCTTTTCACATGACTTCTAAGAAACTAACACTTATTTTTAACTATTTAATCCACTTACCATATACTTGCTCTTGTTTGCACCCACCTAATATACAAGAACACTTAAATGTTTTCAATACAACTAAGTTAATAGGGCATGTTTCTTTCTTACACTTAAATATTTTCAATACAACCAAGTTGAGAACACATGTTTCGTTTTCAAATTCAAAAAGTACAACATGTCTACCTCCATAAAATCACAACAAAATCATTGCATAAAAAAAGTATACCTAAAATTACATTATAATTAAACTATTATTATTATGATAAATACACCAAATATGGAAGAAATGTTTTCAAACACAACCATAAAAGAAAGGGTGTTAATTTTTCAAATACAACTACAAACTTATTAAATAAAATATTATATTTATTGTTTTCTAGGGAGGAAAATTTTAGCATTTTTGAAAAATTTCAATATTAATTTTAATGTACAAAAGCCCTCCCAACTCCAATATTCATTTACATTCTAAAACAAGTAATATATTTTCACTTTTCACAAGGCAGGGAGGTTTTCACTTTTCACATTTTAATGTACAAAATCCTTCCCAACTCTGATCTTCGTTTACATTCTAAAACAAGTAATATATTTTCACTTTTCACAAGGTAGGAGGTTTTCACCTTTCACATTTTGATGTATAAAAGCCATCCCAACTCCAATCTTCATTTACATTCTAAAACAAGTAATATATTTTCATTTTTCATAGGGCCGGAGGTTTCACTTTTCACAGGGCGGGAGGGAAAACAAGATTGAAGAGACTTGTAAATTAAGGTTTTACCAGTAGCAGAATCAATATCAAACCCCAACATTGGATCTTCAGTCCAATAATGGTGCACATGTATGTTTCATTTCTATCCTCGCTGCATTTCCACCACACTTTAAGTCTTCTTCCACACAACGAGGAGTACATACACCTTAGCTCTATGGTTCAAAATCCATTATTTTTTTCATCCTTGCTTTTAAGTTTATGCTTTAATATTTGTGTTGAATCTTGTTATTGTTTGTAGGGTTGGCATTGGCATTTGATTACTTTCAGAAACCATTTATCATAATAAAAGAGTAGGAGAAGGAGATCAAAATGAGAGTTTTAGATGCTCAGAATGCCAAAATTGTGGTTGCCAGGGTTGTTACGAGAATACTACACACCTCACTCAACTCCAAGGGAATATAAAGAGGCTCTAGAGCCCATGTGGCGATGTGATCATCAGTAAGATCCTATTCTTCCTTTTATTCAATATTTATTTCTGGATCAGTGAAATCCCTTAAATTATGAAAATTAGTAGAATTTACATTATGATTCCTAACTAGAAATTACTTTAAAAAACTTGTAGATATTTTGTAAGGAGTGTAATAAGCCAATACTCTGCAATCTACTCATTCTTTCTCACAAACCCTAAGGCCCACTAAGCTAAATCCTCTACATATGTCGATGCCTACCTACGAAAGCTCTTAAAATTGGTGAATGCGTTCGTCCTTTGGATCACTCAAGGTCTAATGTGCATTAAGGGCATTTAAAACCCTATATTTGTATATGCCATATTCCATGAGGTTGGTTCCATTTATAGGTTTTTCATTATGGGTAGAGCTTGACATCATAAATTTTGTTAGATTTCGAGAACTTGCTATTTATAGTAGTTCTCCTATTTTATAGGAGCTATATTTTTAGGGCCTGTATGTTAGACATAGCTACATGTTATTTTTCCATGCATGTAATATACCCAATACCTTCGGTGCACTTTGAGGATGTGGTACTTCAGTTAACCACCCAAATTCACACAAATTTACATGGAACTGAACTAAATTGTTACTCTTATTAACTAATTACTATTGGCAGACATGAAATTATAGACTTATGCAACATAAATGCACACAACCATTCCATTATTGATGAATCCATAAATAAAAATTGGGGCTAACACAAGTAGTTAGAGAGGCAACCTAAACATTTAGACAAATTTACGAAGGAATTGAACTAAATTGTTTATGTTATTAACTATTTACTATTGGAAGGCATGAAACTCTAGATTTATGCAACCTAAATGCACACAACCATTCCATTATTCACGCTTCCATAAATCACAAATGTAGTTAATGCAGGCAGTTAGAGAAGAAACCTAAAAATTAATTCAACCATGAAATAAACCATAAACATTCAGTAATAATTCAATACAATTCATATATACATTTAGGAATATTTATCTATCTGGAATTGTTCAACAACTAGTTGCAGAAGAGGGAAGTTCCATCAAATCATAGGCTCCCCGTTGTTATTTTTTCTATGCAACAAATGCCATCCCTGAGCTAAGGCTATGAATTCAAAAGGGGCACACTCTTCCCATGCCTGGCTCTAATTTCTCTTCCCACATCCCAATTCCCAAACTCATATTGATTAATTACATCCCCTTCTCTCATTAGCATTCCTTCGGGCTATTCTACTGCTCTCCAAGGCTCTAGCACTAGCTGGTCAGGAAATCTCATTGCTAGGATTCTATGAAATTTATCAGTTATAGTGAAATTTCCCCAATTATAGCCAATATGATTTTGTACAACCACAATTCTCTATTAATTGATTGTTGTAACTTTCACAACTTGAATTTGGAATACAAATAATAGTTCTCTCTAGGGAAATTTCCTTAATTCCACCATAAAAAAAGGACAATTTTCAAGGTGAATTCCCAATTTTTTTGGTAAGTTTGGCTGTTTGACAATTGAATTGCAATGCATGTCAAGAAAATGCTCGTGAACCTTCAATATTGAACAAAAAAAACCATCACAATATTATGCTTGCATGGTCAAGGTAAAACTTTTAATTGCCTGGCATGAAGGGTTATATATCACCGTCATGCACAAATTCCCCTAAAGGCTTAATTAAGAAATAATTATATAATAAGAAGGGGTAGTTAAGTTCGACAAGACTTTGGGCCACACTTACTAAGATCCACTGAGAGCCACCTAGTTACCTATGCATATACTCATTACTCAACTTATTTCCAAATCTCCATAAGAGATGCTTGGAAAATAAAGTGTTTGCCTAGGAATTTGAAAATCTTCTTCTATTGGATCTACAATCATCCAACATTTTTCTATCTAGTTAAACAAATGTTGGTGCTCTGTCTATAGTGAAATAGTTTTGGCCAATTGATATCTAGAGTTTGAAGCCTTGTAGAATATTTCTAAGCATTCTAGCATGCCCTTAAAAGTATTATTTTCTTTTATTTGGAATTTAAACTTTGAGATAGTTGTAATCATCAATTTTGATTGTAAGCCTATTTTGGTTCTGTTATTCTACCTAGATGTTTTCAAAATTGATATTTAGAATAGAGAAGGATTAATGTTTATGTTGTGTGTTTAAGAGTTAGTCCACCAAAAGTTCTGAATTTGGAATGACAATGAGATAGAAAATCAACAAATCATTTGTGTGTATAACTTAAACATTGATGAAAAATAATCACACCATTGATCTTTGATTTGTTGCTGTATAACCAAAATGCCAACAATCTCAGTTTTCAGTCACATGTATACTTTTATAATTATCATTGTAGAAAAGGAAGTCATTAAAGAGATAGAAGGAAACTTGCACAACTAGTAAATGTTTCTCTCTATAGTTGTATGTGACTCAGTCTTCACAACTCTTCTCAGAACATGGGACATATGACACACTTTCATAACCTTGTTATTCTTGGCAAGCCTTGGTTATTCCCTAAACCTACTCTTGGGTGCTCGAGTCATGTCTGGTGGTAATTCTGTAGTAGACAAGGTACACACTTGGAAACTGCTTATTCAAGCTAAAAATGTTGTTAATAACTTAAATATTATCATTCCCTTGAATCACTGTATCACCAAATTTTCTTTATGAACTTTCAGAGTGCTTAGAAATCATAATTTTTGTCTTTGAACTTAGAATAAGAATACAAAGAGTTGTTGTGTGAAAACAAATCTTGTTTCAATCCTTGTATAGAAAATGCTTAATAAGTCAAAGAGCAAGTTGTTCAAAGCACAATGACAAGTCTAAAAATTTTCAAAAGCACAATGACCTATTGAATGTTTTGGAAAATGATTTTCAATGTTTGTATGTCCTTCTTTCCTTTCAGAATGGCTAGTATTCTTCCCAACCATTCAACTTTTGTTGCTACCACTTATTTTTAGGGGTCGTAGTGTCGTTTGTTGTAATTGAAGCACTATGAGCACAACTATTAATGAAACCTTGGGAACTACACTAGTTATTTTATGCAATGGTTCTGAATTCTTCATGAATTGGATACTAAAATTAAGAAAACAAATAAGGCCATTCTGGCATTTGTTTTGTAAGTTTTTACTATTTTCATCAATTTTGTCATTTTTATTACAACAGACTATTTTATTTGCTTCTCTAGTTGAATTTCAGGATAAGCTTTCTTTTGTTGCCTTTCGAATTGTACCTATTGGCTTGTCAAATGTGACTTCCAAATTTCATTAGACCAACAACGAGAAGGAGGGTATCTAGAGAACATAAAACCAATACATTTTCCTAAGGCAAGTTGCCATATAACAATTGTCCTACCTACAGTGAACACATGAATGTTGTCAATGCAAGAACTCTCATGTTGGTGTGAGTCAATCCTCCACACAAACCTCTTGTTATTTTCCTTCACTAAATTATGTTGTGAACGAGAAAGTTGGGATTCACTGATAAAATAGGAAATGTTGAAATTACCATCTTTATCTCCAATAACTTAACTACACTCTTGGAATTTTCATTGGCCAAACTTTTTAAACATTTATTGATGTAGAGAAAATCAATGTTTTCAATGGAAAGACTAAGCTTGGTCTCTTTAAAATAGTCTTTCAGTTTCTAATTTTCCATTTGCCATCTCTGTAAGAGGTCTATATATTACAGAGCAATGGAACACATAAAATATTGCAGAAATATAAACACAAAAAACACATGAAACAAGAGAGACACAGATATATGTGGTTCACCCAGTTTGGGCTACGTTCACCCCAAACAACCAGTCCTTCCTTTCCCTTATCCAGCAAAATGAAGAGACACAACCTACAACAGATCCACTGTAATATCCTTTGTTTTCTCTCACAGTCTCACCTCACTATCTCTCGCTCTGAGAATACACATATATCACATAGCCTCAATCCAATTCCCTCATACAAAGAGAGGGGTTGCCTTATAGGGAAAAAAACTAAACTAAACATAAATTCTATCGTCAGATCATCCACCTAATGAACGGCCCAGATTGACTAGAAATTACTATACTTTTACAAGGCAAATTTACATCTGTTTTTAGCTTCGGGGGCGCTGCCCCCGAAACCTCCGCTGGGGGACCGCTGGTCCCTGGACCCCCCAGCCGGGGGGGATTATCCACCCCGGACCCCTGCGGGGGGATACAAGTTTCCCCCGCACCCCCCCATGTGGAGGGGTGTACAATCTTCCTAGGGTATACATCCGGCTGAAACAAAGACCTCTAAATAATCATGCTCGACACCCAACAATCTCTCCAATTCAATATTAAAGCATAATAATTTTTTTGACCACAAGGAGCCAAGTTTTATTTTTTGGAAGTTGCTTCAAGAAACACACCCCAAGATCAGCCTCTTACCACATAACATGGACTTCCTTTGAATTATGTGTCAAGCTGAAAAATTTGGCTGGGATTTGTATCTAACATCATCGCCTTTTGACATGCCACTAGGTTGGGGCAGACTAGAGCAAGAATGCAACCTTGGTGGATAGCTTAATTCTCCATCAAAATCACCTATGAACCAAAGCCTTGTTGATGAGTTTAGATTACAAATCTTCAAAATTTGAGTAAGGGAAGACAATTCTACTTTTCCTATTGGATGCCATCCCTAGCTCCAAATAGAAGGCTATCAAAAGATTCTTTTCAGAATCACAATTAATCCCTCCTCTCTCTGCTTTATTGGATTATCCTTCGTAGCCCTATCAAACATTGAAAGTGTCTAACATGCGAGGCAATAGATCTATTGAAGATATTCATGAGATGGCCTCACATAACCATCCCTTCAATAGTTTGGTTTTAATGCCAATGGTCATATTTAACAATTCATGCTTAGCATTAAAAAAAATTAGTTATAGAAGAGTGTTGTTATTTACCTATCAATGTATTGTTTTGCTTTATAGATATTCTGATTTCCATATGGGAATCTATTTGTTTCCTTAGTTTCATATTCTTAACAAACAACACTATGGCATTTTTAGCAAAAAAAAATATTACATGTGTGGTTGCTTGCATATTTTTTCTAGAGATTTAAAGCTACTATGGTTTCTTTTAATAATACTGGACGCAATTATGTGTACTAAATGCTCGACAAGAATAGTATAATCCTAGTGTTGTATGTGAAATTTATGTTCGATGATCACAATTTGTAAAACAATTCTCAATACAATTTTAAAATGATGATTTTGTTAGATTTTTCTTGCAAATTTATCTTTCTATATTTATGGACCTTGATAATTTTTATGAGAACATTTCACATAAAATGTTCAAGTAATGAATTTGTCTAACTCTTGATACCTTTCTTGTATTTTTATTTTTTATTTAGATTAGACTGTGATTCAAGATACATTGAACACTCGATTATAATTTTGGTGAGCACAATGGTTTGAATGTATATCCTTTTTCTCATCTCTATCACTAGAAAATGTTAGAGCTTCTTGAATAACGGTTAATTGTCTGCCACAATGTTCTCTGAGCCTTCTTAGAAGCATGAATCAACTTTCTTCCAAACACATTAGAGTTGCATCTTTATCTGCATGTTGTTGCAATTGCAGGGTATGTTCAAGCCAAGTTTAGATTGCAACTCTTATAGAATACAATTTGTTATAAGTGCAATGGTGAAAAGTTGAAGACCAATTTAAAATTTGTGTGTTATTAGGTAAAGGAATACTTCAGAAATCAATGATGGAGAAGCACCCTCCTGAATAGATCTGCCACATTGAAAATTCAGTCTACAAAGATGCCCATTTTGTCAAGACAACACTTAACCTAGCTTTGAAAGTTATTGTTATCCTAAAAGTATTAGAAAAGTATAAATCAAAATAAAATCTTATGTTCAAGAAATGAACAACATCACAAATCCAATTCAAGAAAATTGTCATACAATTCAAACGTAACAATCATGAAGTCAAAGGATAAATCAATTCAAGAAATTTATTAATTGGAAGGATAAGTTAGAGACTTGTCAGACCTACTACCTGATGTTATGTCAAATATAGAACATCAACATTTTAGGCATATGAAGGAGTGAATGAAATAATGGCTTCTTCCATTCATGTTCCAATAGATCTATACAAAAGCTGGTATGGGTTTTAGATTTCTCAAAGAAATTTATATTTGAATAGACCATTTGTATGAACCAAAAGAAGCTAAGTGTGAAGTGTAACTATTCTACATTGTTATCTTTGTTTCACTAAAATTTGGCAATAAATTCCCAGTGAGGTCGTTATTTTTCATTATTTAGAATGTTTTTTGAAAACATAAATGTATTCAGAGTCCTGAAAAACCTTTGGGGCACTAATTCTTTACTGATTTAACAACTAAAATTTATGAGTTGAACAATTTTTGGTTGGACTTTAAGAAAAACTCATGAGAAAATATGCCCAAAGAAAAGGCGAAAATGTAGAAGGTTTAGACAAATTGGATATTGTCTCTGGATTTAGAGTGAGAAAAAGTAGTGTCCTCCATTTTGGGTGAACACTCCACCCATCATCGGGGAAAAGTAAGTTAAAAAGGAAATGGTTGGAGTGTCCACCTGAAACATCAGACATCGCTTTTGCTCACCCACAGTCTAAATTCAAAAGCAATATCCAACATGAATAATTGTGGAAATTTGCATTTACATATAGGTTTAGACTATGCTAAAAGAAAGGAATATGGGATAATTGCAAAAAAAATTGTCTGATCTATAATTTCAACAGAGTTTTTTAACCTTAGGAAGATTTTGTAAGCCATTCAAATTGTTTTTCTCGAAAAGGCCATGTTTTTAATTCCCAGTTTAATAGATTAGTTGTGGCTTTAGAAAAGATAGTTGTGAAGGATGTCAGAGAGGTGGTTTATTTATTAGAAGGTCAAACACCATAAGAAAGTGAGTACTTGAAGGAATTTCCTTCTGAGGTGGACTTATTAAGGATTAGAAGGGATAGACTCATTGAAATGGAATGATTAGAATATATGAACTTTTCCAAAAGAGTTCAATTGTTTGTAATTCACTCAGAAGAGGAATGTGAATCTCAATCTTCAAGCTCCACCAGTTCTACACTTGCAATTGGAAGGGAGTGTAATATATTTGAACAAAATGCAACCAAATCTTCTATATCCCCTTTGCATAAGAGATATAATATAAAAGCAAGATCTAGTCGACAAATGGAAAGAATAGATAGGAGAGCAAAGGCAACAAAGAAGGCTGCAAGTGTGGCTTCTACCATTTCTCCTACCTGTTCAACTCAAAAGGGAAAAAATCTTGTTACATCTAAGGGTCATATTTCTGATTCAATCCACATGTTGCGAGACTGGGGTAGTTCAAAACTTTTAACTGCTAGCGTGAAAGTAGAGCTCTCATGGGGAATATAGGTATTTTCTTCAGAAATTTCTTGATTTATTTTTTAATTGAGTAATTCTATCACGTGGTGTTTTTCACCAGTGTATTCAAGCACTTAGGTATGCAAACATTTATGAGAATTTTTCTCTGTTTATAGTGTCATATGACCAATGCCAATATCCAATAATGTGAAACAAATTTTATATGATCTGAAACTATTATTCAAGCAATTATTTCCTTTTTGTTTTAAATTTAAATAAATTTCATTATGATGAAAAATTATTCAATATATGAACTTAAAGTCAATGGAGGATGAGGGTAAATGTTTTCACATGCTTTTGTATTAAATCTAGATTTGATGTGTCCATTTAGAATTTATTCAGTGTATACTTTCTAGTGTTTTAGGCCTGCAAATTTCAACCCCTTGGGTGGTTAGCCTTGTATGGATCACACAAAAACTTATTATAGTTCCTACTACAGGTGGAAATGACAACACAAAAGATAACCCAAAATTTTGTCCCGAAATTCTAGGACAAAGTGAGTTTGAACCGGAGATGATTATTTTTATATATTATTGAATACAAATGTGCCTTTGAAAATCTTAATTAGTATGCCTTGCTCATGCATGTTATAGGTAATATTTCCTCAGAGAATATGATATGAATCTAGGTGCTGGACAAATTGGAACCTTGTAAACTTCATGTGTATGTCACTAGCAATTTGAGTATGAATATTACTTTACAACCTAGAAACCTATAAGTTGAACTTTATCAATTTATAAGATTTATAACCATCTACTAAGATTTTAAATGTAAGATTTGAACTTCATAAATTTAAAAAATCTTATAAACTTTCAGTCTTCTAATGCAGGAGCATAGACTCGGAAAAATTGTTTGTATTTATTAAAACTAAGGGGTCTCATGTTTTTGAGAAAATATTAAATTTATGTAAATATTAATAGGCTTTTGAGTGATTAAATTATATTTTAATATGAGAGAATTTGGTCAGTGGAGGATGTAAAGGGATGAGAGATTTTTCTAAATATTAATTTAGAAATTAGTTTCATTAATTTTGGGTGAGAGAGGATCCTTAGGGATTCAAGAGTGATTTTAGGATTTTTTTGAGATATTTGAGGACTTTGTTAAGTGATTAAGGGGATTTGAACCCAAATTGGTTCAATTCAATTTGTATAGATTAATCAGCTTCAAAGGCAAAAATAGATCAGATAGATTAGAATAGGTTCTTGTGTGGAGCGAAAGCTCAAATTTGCAGAGAGGATTTGGTTTTGTGTGAAACAGGGGCTTTTTGTAGCGTAAAGGAGCCAAAAAGTCAATCTCTGTTTTGGTTTTATAAGTGTGAACTGTAATGTGCAAATCGAATAAAAGTATTGTGGATTTAAACTTTGTTATTCAAAGAATTTGTTGAAATGGGTCTTCGATTTGTGTTTCTATTGGAATTTGTGTGAATTCTGAGTTTTATTCAGCCTCGGCGATGTTGCCTTTTGTGAGTTGAAAAACACCATTAACATAGAAATTGCGAGTTAATTCTTCTTGGAACCAGATGCTAAAAGGATTATAAATTGGTTTAAAACAAAATCGGATCTGAAACATATCGCATTGTATGAGAAGTGACACTTCCCGATTTTGCGGATTGCAATTTAGATAAAATCGGAGCGCTTTTGAACAGTCAATAGTTTGGCATTCAAACCAATGCTAATCTCTGATTCCAATAAATCAGATCGGAAGTTTGGAGCGCTTGAGTGGAGAACACTTCTAAAAAGGCCGATTGATGAATTCCGATAAATCAGATCGGAGCTGCAACCATCAACAACTCGGCATTCAAATCAGTTCGATTGTTTGTTGTGGAATCGCGCGGAAGTTTGTGTTGAACACACACACACACAGATATATATATATATATATATATATATATATATATATTATTCAAATGTGGTGACCGCCGATCGTATTGAGTGCAGACATATTGCATCGAAACATCAGTTAATATATATATATATATATATATATATATATATATATATATATATATATATATATATATATATATATATATTTATATATATATATATCCTGAAATCTGCGTTAATTTTCCAATTGTGAATATATCGCATCGGACTTGGATCAATCTGAAAATGGTTGGTGTTATATGTTAATTGCGGCCAATGCAACATAGATATGCCTGGAACTGAGTTCTGAAAAGCGTTTTAACGCTGTTTTGATGGTTAATTGAATATATCGAATCTGAGCTTCTTAAAAGTAAGAGAACAGGAATTTTTTTTTTAGCTGTTAAGAGTTTAGATTCCGTTTGATGATTTCTGTAATCCATTTTGGAGATGTATTCGTTTTGTATGAAGAATGGAGCGGTCAAACTGATAGCGTGGGAAGTTAAATTCATGAAGACGCAAAAATTGCAAGAGATCAATGGATATTTGATGAGTTTTTAATCTATGGGAGTATACTTTTATTGAAAAGGAAAAGCTATGAGAAGTTCAGTGTGCAGGTTGAGTTTAAAGTCAAGGTTGTGTATGTAGAATATATGAAACATGAGAGCTGTATATTCAATGCGTGGAAACATTTAGTAAAAGACAGGGGTGCAGATCTTATTGGAACTTCTGAGTTGAGCTTTGATGGAGAATTTCGATGAGTTTTTTTATTTGGATCGATGCTAAAATGAATGTTGATATTGGATCTAAAAGCTTGTAAATATGGATTGTAAATGAAGAGACAGTTTGGTATGATGTTTGTTGGGGTTGATTTATGTGAACATTTTAATGAATTATTAAGGTTTTGATTTGGCAAATACTGAGCTGCAATTTTATATGCCAAGTTGAATTTGATTCTGGGTTTGACGGGGTTACCATCATCATTTTTGGTATCAGAGCCTGGCTCTGTTGAGATTGAAGAATGTTTGTTTTCTGAATGAAGACAGAAGGTTTTGTTGAAGAGCTGGAATAGCTCTGGGAGAGGATTCAAGTTTTTTTTAATTTAGTTAATTGCATGTGGTGAATGAATGTCGGATTGTGAAACTGATGAAGATGGCAGCACAGGTATGCAAGTGCAGTTGAGGAAGGAAGCGAGATCAACAAGATCTTGAAAGGTGAGATTGTGTAGTTGATATTTAACTCTGGTTTGAAGACTATTTACAGAATTTGGTTGCAGGCATAGTGGAGAAATCTCAGCAGGAAGAAGTAGATCACAGCTTGAGAGCAGTGATGGAATCCAACAGAGGATTCTAGGTGTGTGGCAGAACCTAAAGATTCAACGGAGGTTGAATGAAAAGGACAAGTGTGTTCTTAAGAGTTGCAGGTGAGAAAAGCCTGAAGGAGCAGTGGAGAATGCTTGAAAGGTTCCAGTAGAGGACCAGGTGATTACCAAAAGACCAGATCTGGAGGAAGGGATTGGTGAGGTAAGTGGCAGCAGGAGAGGTTACTGTTGCAGAGGCTTGATGCAACTCATGAGTGAGAAACTCATGGTGAAGGAAATGACTACTGAAAGTCATAAAGGAGAAAGCAGAGGTTCAAAGGGAAACCACATTAGAATGAGGGAGAAAGATGCTAAGGCAAATGGCATATTGAAGCAGTGGACTAATGAAGAGTACGAGAAAGAGAAAGCTGAGATCACAATTCATCTTGAGTTATTGATGGAGTTGTTGCAGGAGAATATGAAAGGCCAGAGACATGGTTGGCTGATGAGGAAGAGAGTGAAGTGGCAGAGGCTACAGCAGAAAAGGGATCGACAGATAAACATGCAATTAATAGAAGAGCTGAAGAAGCTCGAGCAGATGATGGATGTACAGTTGAGACGAGAAGAACTCAGAGCAGCTGAGTTGGAAGAGGAGGTTTCCATTGCTGAAACAGAGGAGGAGATCATTGATGATTTCTTGACTTATTGGGTAGATCCAGACCAGCTAGATAATGTGAACTCTTGTATTTTTGTAGCTTAAAATTTTGATGTGGTTACAGGGGTTGAGGAGGATGCACAATCTTGTGAAGCTGTCGCAAGTGTGGAAAGGAGTCTTTCAGGAGATAAGTACTCTGAAGAAGAAAGCAGTGATGCTTTTACTGTTACAGTACAGGAGGAAGTTCATATGAATGAAAAGGAGATTCAACTGGAAGAGTTGGTATATGAACCGACGGTTAAAGTTGTTGAAACTTGTAGTTTTCAAACTGACAAGTTGTGTATGAATGCAGGGATGATACATGATGATGATCAATTGTTTTTATTAAGTGATGGACAGATAACTGAGTTTATTGCAGGAGTTGAGAATCAGAATTATGTTCTGATAACAGATGATGAGATGGTGACAACAGAAAGCTTGGCTTGTGAAAGTATTGAAGATTGCACAGAAAGTTTCTCAAAGGAGATGACAGGTTTATGGCATGAGTTAAGGGTTCTGGAGCAGAGACTAGAAGCACAGAGGATAAGTGTTCAGAGTATAAAAATAGAGATGAATGGAAATAAAGAGGTTCCAGAACACAGAGGTATTCTCGAAGAAGATGATGTCGAGGAGAGACTAACTGATAGTCTCAAGAATGATTGGGATCAGCATACTGAAGTGCTGGCAGTGGGAAGTAAGGCACTAAGGCCTTATGATTTTTATTCTAACAAGTGTTTTGTGAATGCAGGTATTGTTGCAGGTATTGGTGAATATTTGACTCAGTCGAGCAGTCAAATGAAGGGAGAAGAGGTTTTCTGTTCCAGAAGACAAGAGGGAATGGATGATCGAGTGGCAATCAGAACAGAAACAAGCATAGAAGCAAGAAGTCAGCAAGTAACAGTACAAATAGAGAAAGTAAAAACTGAGTAAGCTGTCTTAGCTCAGCAGGCAGCAAGAAATCAACAGTCTGAAGATTTATTAGACAAAGAAATTGATTTAATCAGAAGAATCATGTTGAAAGTGTCTCAGAGCAAGACATCAGCAACTAAGAGAAGCAACAGCAGCAAAATGAAGACGAAGACAGGTTATGAAAGTGGAGCAAGACAGCATAAGATATGGAGACCCGGAGAAAAGAAGCAAACAACAGATATAGATGATGAGTTACAAAACAAAATGTGGGATCCAGGCGGACAAAGATTTAAAACGCATGATCTGGAGATCATGATCATTTTCTACCTTGGGAGTCTGATGCAGGAGCATAGACTCGGAAAAATTCTTTGTATTTATTAAAACTAAGGGGTCTCATGTTTTTGAGAAAATATTAAATTTATGTAAATATTAATAGGCTTTTGAGTGATTAAATTATATTTTAATATGAGAGAATTTGGTCAGTGGAGGATGTAAAGGGATGAGAGATTTTTCTAAATATTAATTTAGAAATTAGTTTCATTAATTTTGGGTGAGAGAGGATCCTTAGGGATTCAAGAGTGATTTTAGGATTTTGTTGAGATATTTGAGGACTTTGTTGAGTGATTAAAGGGATTTGAACCCAAATTGGTTCAATTCAATTTGTATAGATTAATCAGCTTCAAAGGCAAAAATAGATCAGGTAGATTAGAATAGGTTCTTGTGTGGAGCGAAAGCTCAAATTTGCAGAGAGGATTTGGTTTTGTGTGAAACAGGGGCTTTTTGTAGTGTATAGTAGCCAAAAAGTCAATCTCTGTTTTGGGTTTATAAGTGTGAACTACAATGTGTAAATCGAATAAAAGTATTGTGGATTTAAACTTTGTTATTCAAATAATTTGTTGAAATGGGTCTTCGATTTGTGTTTCTATTGGAATTTGTGTGAATTCTGAGTTTTATTCAGCCTCGGCGCTGTCGCCTTTTGTAAGTTGAAAAAAACCATTAACATAGAAATTGTGAGTTAATTCTTCTTGGAACCGGATGCTAAAAGGATTATAAATTGGTTTAAAACAAAATCGGATCTGAAACATATCACATCGTATGAGAAGTGACACTTCCCGATTTTGCGGATTACGATTCAGATAAAATCGGAGCGCTTTTGAACAGTCAATAGTTTGGCATTCAAATCAATGCTGATCTCTGATTCCAATAAATCGGATCGGAAGTTTGAAGCGCTTGAGAGGAGAACACTTCTAAAAAGGCCGATTGATGAATTCTGATAAATCGGATCGGAGCTGCAACCAACAACAGCTCGGCATTCAAATCAGTTCGATTGTTTGTTGTGTAATCACGCCGGAAGTTTGTGTTCAACACACACACGCACACACACACACACACACACACACACATATATATATATATATGTTATTCAAATGTGGTGACCGCCGATCGTATTGAGTGGAAATATATTGCATCGAAACATCAGTTAATAGATATATATATATCCTGCAATCTGTGTTAATTTGCCAATTGTGAATATGTCACATCGGACTTGGATCAATCTGAAAATGGTTGGTGTTATATGTTAATTGCGGCCAATGCAACATAGATATGCCTAGAACTGAGTTCTGAAAAGCGTTTTAACGTTCTTTTGATGGTTAATTGAATATATCGAATCTGAGCTTCTTAAAAGTAAGAGAATAGGAATTTTTTTTTTAGCTGTTAAGATTTGAGATTCCATTTGATGATTGTTGTAATCCATTTTGGAGATGTATTCGTTTTATATGAAGAATGGAGCGGTCAAACTGATAGTGTGGGAAGTTAAATTCATGAAGACGCAAACATTGTAAGAGATCAATGGCTATTTGATGAGTTTCTAATCTATGGGAGTATTCTTTTATTGAAAAGGAAAAGCTATGAGAAGTTCAGTGTGTAGGTTGAGTTTAAATTCAAGGTTGTGTATGTAGAATATATGCAGCATGAGAGCTGTATATTCAATGCGTGGAAACATTTAGTAAAAGACAGGGGCACAGATCTTATTGGAACTTCTGAGTTGAGCTTTGATGGAGAATCTCGATGAGTTTTTTTATTTGGATCGATGCTAAAATGAATGTTGATATTGGATCTAAAAGCTTGTAGATATGGATTGTAAATGAAGAGACAGTTTGGTACGATGTTTGTTGGGGTTGATTTATGTGAACATTTGAATGAATTATTAAGGTTTTGATTTGGCAAATACTGAGCTGCAATTTTATATACCAAGTTGAATTTGATTCTGGGTTTGACAGGGTTACCGTCATCATCTTCCCTGCATGGGTTACATGCTAGATGTCAGCTTACACTACTAGAATGCTAGAAGGACAAGTTTTTCATTCACCATTTTCTTTATCCAATGTTTTTCTTGTCCATTTTCTTGTCTTTGCAATTTGATATATCTTAAGTGTCTTACTTAACATATATACAAAATCCGTTTAACATGCCCCTTTTGAGAAGATGTTTTTTGTAAACTAATCATGCAATGATATGGAAATTGGAACTGATAATATGCTTCCCTATCTTTCTTCTAAAGATTAGTTAGGCATCAATCATAGGATAGTGGTATGTTGCTGGTAAGATGGTATTTACTATTATTACAGAGATGATTTGGGGAATTATTTTTCATTAGGGTGTCACTTAAGTTTATTTTTATGACTATGTAGTGGGGCTTCCAGATGATTTTGAGTATAATAATTAGTTAGACACGTTTAAATGTAGGATATACAAAAGTTATAGGTTACTTTGATATCCTATACCATGGATATTTCTCACATGTTTGACAAGGGACAATAGAAATGTGAAGTCCATTATGGGAAGCTATGAGTAGTGTATGGTGGCATAGGACTATAGATTTTACAATTTCTCTACTGAGAAAAAATAGAAGCATAAGGGAAAACATTGTGTCAAGATATTACGTACCATATTGGTAATTATGAATAGGACAATCACAACTGAATAAATAATAATATCATTCTTTAATAGTTATTAATAGAGAGACAACAATGTGACTATTTGATGAAGAGATATGAAGACAATATAATGATAAATGAACCTATTGTAACATTCATTGGATATGTATTAATAAAATAGAATTCACTCTTTGGGCTCTCTCACCTTTGGTGTATGAGAAATCCCTCTGAGGATGGATATTTTCTATCACTGGGCCATGCACATATCTTTTCTCATGGTGAAAAAATCGATTCATTATGATTATCTTTTCTCTAGTAGATCCTAGATGCAAAGAGTCAACACCATGTATTAATTACAAGATCCTAATCTGATTCGTTTAAAATATTATTCATCCATGGTCCTTTTGAAAAAGGAGCCAAGTAGAGTAGCATATTTTGGCACAAATTTTCTTTTTAAATGATAAAATAAAGAATTTTATTTATACATAAATCCTAGACAAGAAGTTAGGCTAACTACAACCCTAAAATCCCAAAATTATAGGTATAACCTCCTGGTTCAAACCCAATATTCTATAAGGGATATGCCATTTGGGTCAAGGATTTGGTGTTTTTCTAGCAGTTTAAGGAGTTTTTCCTCATCCCTAGTCTAAATTTTCTTTCACTCCCTTGACAATGTAAATCAATGCACTCATTTTGTTCATGTCACATACAACTTTTCTAGTACCTTGTCCAATTGCACGTTTGTTCGTCAACCTATTTTTGTTGTTTAATTTTATTTTATATTAGATGTTGTAGTTGTTTTTCCATGCCCCGTATATCTTCTCTAAGCTTTACTGTACTCCATAGATTGATCATAGTCCCGTTAAATTTTGAAAACTTCTCGCCTAATTCCTAAGAGAAATTTTCAAGTTTTATCTTGGACATCTTTTGCAAAGTAAAAGTATTTTTCTTGGTTTTGGAATGACCTAGGTCGTCCTGGTCCCTGCCTCCTCTTGAAATCCCTCCTGCTGACTCCTATTTGCTTCAACTTCAGTAGTTGCATCCTTTTCTTCTTCTGTTTTTGGGGCATTATGCATTCTCCTTGGCCATTTCTTTTCCTTCATCCTTCCACTTGGGTTTTAACAACGTTGATATTCAAGATTATTTCTATTGTTTTGTAAGAAAAATCACCATTTGGACTAGGAAGCTTTCATGATGCTTATGTGGTATCATTGGAGAGACACAACAGAAGAAATGATACTCAATACTCTATCTTCACAACCCACTAAAAAAAATTCTTAGGTCAAATTTCAAAACAATAATGCATACGAAATCAAATTCTTATCTTATGTTATGTGCCTAATTTTTTATCTGACATGCCATGTAAGAAATATTTATGCCATTTTCTCTTTTGATGCATGTGAGTTGTGGACTACTAAATAGTGGAATTCATTTTTTGATCTATTGAGGTTGAATTGGTTTATGGGATCACATATTATGAATGTTGATATACATATATGCAGCATAATACATTCATAAGAAGTTTGCTAATAAATTGTACACATGTGTTGTCAAGGAGCTTCTGAACCACAACCCTGATCTGAGCAAAACTTTGGATTTATCAAATGCCACACCTCTTATTTCTACTGCAACTAAGGTTCATGTTGAGGTGGTTAATGAGATTCTTTCTAGAGATAGTCAGTTGATAGGGATTGGCAGAAGCAATGGCAAGAATGCCTTGCATATGGCTACAAGAAGTGGTTACACAGATATTGTGAGAGATTTACTAGTAAAAGATCCACAAATGGCTCAAAGAAAAGACAAAAAGGGTCATACAATAATGCACATGGTAGCTAATGGAGCCAACTGCTTGGATGTGGTGAAGGAACTACTTCAGGTTGACCCAACAGTATTTATGCTACCTAAAAGAAATGGAAACACACCACTACATGTACCTACAAGGAATACGTGTAAGGAGGTATTGTCTCTTGATACAACCTACTAGAATTTCTTTTAATTATATGACCTGGTTTAGAGTTGTACATTTTAATTAGTATGAGAAGGGAGCTTCCCGTTCAACCAAGAAACACAAGGTAATGATTTATTTCCACTTGGTGCCAAAATCAAGATTTATTTTATTTATTTATTTATTATTATATATAAATTCGTATATGAATTTATTACTTTGACGTAGCTACCAATTTTCATTTTAACTAATTTTATTCAACTACATTGTAGTGATGTAATATTTCTAGCCCTTATAAAGTGACTTGAACATGTAAAATGCAGAGCCCAACCATAAGCTTCCATTAAATAGTCAATCTAGTCTACTGAATTTTTTGTTGTTATTTGAACTATGATTACTGTAAGAAAAAACTCTTATAATTTGTGGAGAGAATACAAATTTTTGAATATCATATATCCTCTTATCTTTCATGATGGTATTGACACATGTCTTTAACATGCAATCAATACAGAAACAAGATGGTGCAGTCATTGACCTTATAGAGTAAACAAAATAGATCATGAAATGAATCACTGATCATTTTAAGAGATCATGAATGGTTTATTTTTCTAAAGAATTGATTTCCCTGATTAACTGATGCATAACTTGTTTTTGGATAGTATGAAACTTGGTTTGAACTTGAATTTTGTTTTTGGCCAGTAAACAACTCAAGAGAAACTTTACCTTTAGCATTATGGATAGGCTCTTTACATGTTTTCAGTGGAATTATTAGAGCATCTGAAATGTTTTGAGAAGCATGAACTTCCTGAACTATAACATATCCTCTTGTTAGCAAATAATAAAAGCATGTCAATGGAAAACTTTGCAAAGTTTTCTCAAGAGAATTTAACCTCGTTTTAGCTACATGGAGACAAAGCAACATAATTACATAAAATGTGTCACTTTTCATGCTTGGGCTCAGAAGACACAAATATTATATTCCTTTGGTGTATCTTTGCACCTTTAGGGGCAATTTATATTCCTATTCTCTATGGATCTTTTTGTTATTCCCCTAGATCTATTCCATAAAGGTAGAGGGGGGATGAAGTGTATTTTTGTATTGTGTACTTCTTTTTGCTTTGAGGTTCTTGTCCTCACACCCCTTTTCCAATTGAAGTACTTGTGGGAGGACATAGTTATCATTGAGAGGTAGAGAGTGCTTTCCTTGTATCCATGCAATTGCATTTTTGGATACTCGTTCTTGGTGTGGATTTGGAAGTGTTTGAATGCCCCTTGGATATTTTGTTGGTGTCATAGATATTAGCCAAACTTTGGGCTTACAATTTTAACATATGTTTAGTGGTTTAATTTTAGGGTCATTATTGATCATTGTATTTTAACATCTTGAATTAATTAATAATGAGAAGCACTCCCAATTAGTTTTCTAGAACCCATAGCTAGTAGGATTCAAGTGTGTAGCTCATTATTCATAATTGCATCATATATACTCATTGTTTTTTACTTTTTGGCATGAAAATTAGTGTTTTAGAGGAAAATTTTTATGTTGTCACAACATATTTACATGATTCACAAGGTGAGAAATCAATTTTTGGTGTAATTGCAAATTTTAGGTTTGATAATTATAAGTTATTTATAGGCTATAAATGTCTTCAAATTTTCACTTCTAATTGAGTATTCAACTGAACATATTGAGTAGCTTATACATAAATATTTGTGTCTCCACTCACATTTCATAACTTCCATAACCATTAGGTAAGGATCTGCAACTTCGATGTTATTTTGCTTGTTTAATAAAAAAAATTCCAATACTTAACAAAGTTTTATAATTTGTAGAAAATTGTAGAATTTACATTTTATGAAGTTTAAAGGTCTAATTTTTTTAAGTCTAATTATCTAAAGGGTGCTAGCTCAATGGAAGAGAACATGCATTACAAGAAGGTGGTTGGTGGTTCGATTTCATCGTGCCCTGATATTCATATGGAATGGCAATGATTCATGGACATCACTATATACATACAGATATATATATATATCTATATATATATATATATATAGATATCTATATATATATATATATATATATATATATATATATATATATATATATATATATATATATATATATATATATATATATATATATATATATATATATATATATATATATATATATATATATATATATATATATATATATATATATATATATATATATATATATATATATATATATAATCATTATTTGTGATGTGTTGTGAGTGTCACCACAACACCTATACTTTTGTCGATGCTGTTTTTGGTGACGTTCAATTTTGGTGACAAAGGCTCTTTTGAACATCCCCAATGAGCTTATGGTGACATTTTTCGACCCTCACCAAAATATGGAATGGTGAAGGTCAACGAACGCCATCATATATATGCGTCAATAGTGACGGTCATGAAAGGTCCATCACAACATATCATTCTCATTCATATGAAATGGTGATGGTCACTATCTGTCATTATAATCATTATTCACGATGGACCTTGAATGTCACCACAAAACCTATACTTTTGGTGATGCCACCTTTGGTGACGCTCATTTTTCTTATGACAGAGGCAAAGGTCTGTCATCATTGCTCATATGAACTGGTGATGGTCACTATCCGTCATTATAAATAATTATTGGTGAAAGACCATGAATGTCACCACAACACCTATACTTTTGGTGACGCCACCTTTGGTGATATTCAATTTTTGGTGATAGAGGTTCTTTTGACCATCACCAATGAGCTTATGGTGACAATTTTTGACCCTCACGAACGTCCTTTTTTCTTGTAGTGCTACTAGCATATTCAGTTGCTTAATCAGTTTCCTTATACTACATAATGGTTTCCTATTCTCCAGCACAATTAACTTACAAATACCTTTATCCTTCTTTTCTAAGTGTTACATTACACCACAACCCCAATTTTGTTCTAGTCTCCCACCATTTGTTTGGTTTACATAATGTCATAATTAGTTATAGCTGTAAATGGCATATATTAATTCCATTTAACTATATATAATATATCAATGCTGCCTCTCACATATTTTCATGGTATTGATCACCTATTGTTTGACCTTAGGGAATAATCTAATTTCCTCCATCTTTTATGTTATCCTCCCTAACTGAATTGGACTATTGAATTGGGGTGGGATCTATACCTTGTTCATTATATTACCTATTCTAATATATGCACTCGACCTTGTCCCTTTCCAGAGCCACAACAATACCACTTCCCTCCCACTTATGGCATCTATTCCTCCCACTATATCTTGTTCCATCCAAGTCATGCCATGCCAATTTTTACATGTGATCTCGTCCTTGTATCGGGTACTGTGAGTGACCTTGTTATTATCCCCGCAATGCGACTTCAATGGTTGGAATTTTCTATTGCAATATCAATGGTGTTGGTTGTAGCACCTCAAACCCTAACTCCTTGCTCCATGGTTTTGATCTCGCTCTCCTTGGTGAGCCTTACTTGTTTCTCGAGGTTTTCCTGCATCCTAGTTTCTCTGCCCTCTTGGCTTACCCTCCTACAATAATGGAGGTGGTTGTTTTAATTTTGCAGCAGCGCCATGGCCACCCTAAAGCAATTGAAACCTTGGGTCTATGAGGGGTTTATCACTCTTCTTATGGAACCTTTACTCAATCTCACCAAGATTTGAGGGTATATACTTGCACAGCTAACAATATAGCATCTACTTTTTTTTTCGTCTTTTATTAAGAACCACTCCTCCCTCTGTGAAATATGAGAAATCATTGTTTATTTGGAGGGGGTGGGAGATATTTTACTAAAGAATCAGGTGGATACATAGAAGGGGCTCTTTACCTCCTCCTTCGAGAGACTTTGGTGGGTTTCTCTTTTGTATTCTGGGTTTATCTCCAATCTGCAGAAATTTCTAGTTGGCTACTCTGCTCTCCATCGTTGCATTACTTTGTTTGTCAAATCATGGCTTAGGTTTACTCAACTCCCGCATATAGCAGTTACATTCCCAAAGATGGTTTGGTGGTCAAGTTTAGTGGTTCTTAGCTATGGTAGTTTCCATGATAGCTAACTACTAATTTCTTAATTTAGTTTCTATTTATTTCTCTAACTCATCTCTCTGTTTCTTGGTATGCCCTCACAGGTAATATCCAAAACCTTTGCCTGCAAGTGTGGTTTCCTCCCAAATATTCAACATGCTAATCTAAGGTTCAAAAATTATCTACGTTGGTTTTGGGTTCTCAAGTCCCTACTCTTATTTATCTTACACAACATGTGCACCTTCGCATTTGAAGCCTTCGTTGGATCTGTTTATTTCAGATGTGATTCTAAATTACTTCTCAGTATACCCTGAAAGGTGAAATAGAGGGGGCTTGGTTCCTGTATCAATTTTTTTTCTTTTTTCTTTTAGGTGGGTGGGTTCCACCCCAAGGTTTGTTTGTTGACAAAATGCGCCCCTTTCGTATTATATTTTCTAACTTTTATATTGACAATTCGCCCACTATCTATTGTTTACCTATACCTTGAAATTTCCACAATCTTGGACAATTCTCTTTTTGGGTTAGTTAATCTAATGTAATCATCTGTATTTTATTCGGGTTTTCCCCCATGTCATGGACTATCTGTTTCACTGCTATGATAATGGTTAGGTTATCACTATGTTTATGGCAACACTATTCTATGATGATGTATGTCTATGGTGTTGTCCCTTAGTAATTTCAATTGCATAAGTAACACTAAAAATGATAACCCTCTGCCAATTTGTGACAACGCATTTTTCTTAATGATTTGTTTCTATATTATTGCTTTTCATAAGTTTGCTTATATAGGTAGAGCTATACACAATATTCATTTGGCAGCCTTTCGATGAGCTCGAGGAGATAGGTGTGTCTCCTATGCTCACTGCATGTCATTTAATTGATTTAAAATAATCACTTACTGTAATATGTATGTCTTTTGGGTTACCATTCCTAACCAACATTCCAGATATTTCGAGTCAACTTCATCTATGCGTGATATGTACAATTATTCTCTATTTCCCTCAGTGTTTAATTTACAGTTATATCATTATACTGAGAAATCAAGGTGGCACTTCTAGCTCTGGATACTTACTACCTGACGTTTGTTTTGCATTTGAGTTCCTTTATAATTCACGCATGGATTCGGAATGTATATATGTACTTTTTACTTCTATAATTTTTTACATGTGGTGCTACCATAGAGTCAGTTTTTTATTAAATAGTTGTCTCTACATTTCCCATAATTAATCAAGGAATTATTTCTAAGATGGAAAGAAAACTAAGTTCTTGTAGCTCTGCGTACTTAATCTCTAGGACAGAACTTTCCTATATGTCATTTTTTTTTTCTCATAATTCCCTTTATACACAGGATTACCAAGTGGGTTTTTCACTTACGAATTCATTTGCAGTTTTTAGCTTCAACTATTTGATTTGTTTACAAGTTCTATTTATGATGTTATTGTTCACTTATTAAATCTACTGTTAAAATTGATTTATAATATGCCCTTTTTGGTACTGGTGAATATAAATCACTGGCTCCTGCTTCTTTTGTTGAGAATCTCTTAGTTTCACTAGTCTCGACATATGAGTTAATGTATTGTTATCACACATAACCATTACAGTAATACAACCCTTTGTGTATACACTCCTATACCGAACAATCTCACTTTTATATTCAAAGTACATGCATGAACACTTATTTACTAGCATTCCTATAATTTGTTTTTCTCAGTTACTTCTAATGCAATAAACATATTTGAACTAAAAGTTTCAACTAGATGAATTACATATTAGAGAGCAATTGTCAATAGTTGTTACATAACTAATAAAACACACACTCTAAATAAAATCTAATTACATTCATGTAAAGAGACTCCAGGGTCTCTGTAACTATATTTCTTACATAAACTATGTCGTTATTGGAGCCACAACCATGAAAAACTTAGGAGTTCATCCATGCCAAATGCATCTACATTTCCTTAGTTAAATACCCACAATAAGAATAAAACTAAAATTATTCATGGTCAGAAAATTAAACAGAAAATAATCAAATCAGTTCAATTACAAAAACTTTTTTTTAAGAAAATAAATACTCTATTACGAAAAGATCAGATTACCAACAATTGAATTAGCTTAGAAAGAACAAATTTCCACTCAACCTTGAACCGTCACCTCCTTGGTGTTTATTTCTCAGAAATTTCTTTGGAAAAACAAGCTACATAATTTGTTTTCATCTTGTCTTCTAGTTTCCATGTGGCCTCCTTAGGAGTAAAGTGCCTCCACTACACTTTAACCCAGGCCAGAACGGTCGCTTTCCACTCCAAGATACAGAATGGCTTTGGTAGAAAGTCTCGTTTGGTCTCCACCCATCACACATTCTAGTCAACTATATGAGAAGGATCATGAACATATTTTTTCAGTTATGACACATGAAATACATGATGACATTTAACATGATTAAGCATAGCCAACTACTATGCTACTCAACCCACGCGATCCAGAATTTCAAATGGCCCATAGAATTGGGGTGCTAATTTAGCACACTCTCTGGTTCTAAGAGTACTTTTCCAAGGCTTAACCCTCAGATACACATGCTCTCCAACTTTGAACTTCTTGTTGGCCTTTTTCTTGTCTCCATAACTCTTTTGTCAGCCTTGGGTAGTTTTATTGTTATGTTGAATTTTCTGCACTCTCCATTCCATTTCCTACAGAATCTCTGGTCCAAGAATCAATCTATCCTCAGGTTGGCTTCAATTGAGTCAACTATGGCATTTCCCGCCATACAAGGCTTCAAAGGGGCTCATATTGATAGTAGTTTAGTATTTTTTATTATAGGAAACTCAACTAGATGTAGAAAATCTTCCCACTTAGTGGGCCTGTCCACAACATACATTCAAATCATATCCTCCAGAACTTGGTTTGTTCTTTCAGTTTTCCCATCTATCTGTGGATGGTATGTAGTACTAAAGTTCAAATTAGTTCGCAAACCCCCAAACAAATCCTTCTAGAACTTGGAGGTAAATTTTACATCCCTAATTGATACTATTATCTTTTGTATCCCATGTAGCCCAAATATATCCCACATGAAGACATTAGCAATCTGTGTAGTGCCAATAGTGGACCGTATTGGAGTAAAATGTGCTGCTTTAGTCAATGTATCAACTACCACCATAATGGAGTCATGCTGATGCCTGGTCCTTGGTAATCCAATTGTAAAATCCATGGAGATCACCTCCCACTTCCACTAGAGTATGGGCAGTGGATTCAATAATCTTGTTGGATGTTGGTGTTCCACTTTCACTTGTTGGCACTTGAGACATTTGGATAAACATTTTTCCACCTCTTTCTTCATACTTGGCCAAAAAAATTGTTTTCTTAAGGCTGTTATCCATTTTTTATACCTCTGATGACCAACATATCATCTCTTATGGGATTCATCTAGAATCATTTGTTTTAATGCTGCTACCCCCATAATATACAACCTATTTTGGTATGTAATTAAACCTTTTGGGTTTAAATCATATCCCAAGAATTCCCCCTACTATATCTTCAGCTGCATTTCTTAATAACCATGTTCATCTTGCATTGCCCACTGTATTTGTTCTTCCAAATCTAATTTTACACTTTATGCACCTGCAATCAATGAATGAGAATATCTATTTAGTACATCAGCAATTATGTTTTCTTTTCCCTTAATGTGTTTTATTTCCATGTCTAATTTTATAAGGAAATATAACCATCTTGCCTACCTGGAATCTAGATTAGGTTGGCTAAAGAAATACTTTAAGATGATATGATCAATTACAAACACAATCTTCTTTCCCAACAAATAAAACCTCCACATTTTCAAGACATGGATTACTTCAGCTAGCTCCAGGTCGTAAACAACATAATTATGCTCATGTTTTTTCAATTTCCTTGACTCATAGGCTATAACCACATTGTCTTGTAGTTGCACACCCCCAGTCCATCTGGACAAGCATTAGTACACACAGTAAACTTCTTATTTGCGTCTGTTATGTTTAAAACAGGGGTTGTTGTCAACATTTGATTTAACTTATTAAAACTCTCCTATTATTTTTTTGTCCATTCAAATATCACCCCCTTATTTTGGAGAGAGGTAATGGGTTAAGCCAACTTTGAAAACCCCTACACAAATCTACGGTAGTACCCAGTAATCCCCATGAAGGAAAGAACTGCTGATACATCTTTTGGTGTGGCCAATTCATAATGGCTTTAACTTTCTTCCGGTCCACCGCCAATCCCTCTTTGGAGATGATGTATCCTAAATATTGGATTTTGAGTTTATAAAACTCACACTTACTACTCTTCACATAAATTTTATGCTCCCTAAGTGTTTGTAACACCAATCTAAGATGCTCCTGGTGTTCCTTCTCATTTCTAGACTACACTAGAATATCATCAATGTAGACTAACACAAACAGGTGAAGGTAATTATTATTCCTGAGACACATGAAGGTCACAAGTGAATTAGTGAGTATGGAAGGTAATAGCACGAACTCATAATGAACATACCATATTCTAAAAGTTGTCTTATGTATATCTTCATCCTTTATGCATAATTGATGATATTTGGTTCGCAGATCATTCTTTCAAAAAATAGTTGCCCCCCTCACTTGATCAAATAGATCATCGATTCAAGGTAGACGATATATGTTTCTAATGGTTAATTTATTCAACTTTATATAGTCAATACACCTTCTAAATTTACCATCCTTTTTGTTAACAAACAATACCGGGGCTCCCCATGGTGACACACTTAGCCTGATATAGCCTTTATCTAGTAGCTCTTGTAGCTACATTTTTAATTCTAACAGCTATGGGGTACTCATTTGGTATGGGGCTCTCGACACAAGCATAGTTCCTGACATTAATTCAATCGAGAAATTTATTTTCCTCTGAGGGGGTAATTTGGGAATTTCATTAGGAAACACATCTTGAATCTCTCTTACCACAGGTAACTAATCTAACCTTTAAACTTTTGTCTGATGTTCGTGTTCTTCCACATGCACCATATGAACTTGAAAAACTTTCCTTGTTGTTATTTTTATTTTTAAGGTTGTTATCTATCTAACCGAAATAGGTTTGGTTTTCCTTCCACCAAAAAGGAATTACCTTATGAATCAATGCAACTCACGATCTTCTCCAGACAATTCATAACAACTTTTTATCGTTCCAACCAGTCCATCCAAATTAAGCAGTCATATGATCCTAATAGAAGTATGTTTAAGTTAATTTCTATGATATATCCATTTAAATTCACTACACACTATTTTACCACATGGGTCACTTTCCGTTTGGTACCAGTGGCTAACTGTACTAGGTAGGAACTATGAAGTTTTTCTTATTTTAAATTATAATTTTCGACAATTTGAGGACTTATGTAGCTTAGGCTAGTCCCAAGGTTTATTAAGACAGAGAAAGGTTGGTTTTGAGTAATACCTTCAATATCAATCATGGTAGATTTATGTTCTACCTACCAATCCTCCAATGTCGTGTTGATTCTCGGAATTCTTCTGGCCACATAGTTTACTATAGAAGCTTCTTGTGCCACATTTACATTCTCAATGGACTTGGGCCTGTGGCGACAATCCCATAGAAAGTGTGGTTCACCACAACCCAAACACTTTAGTGGCTCCTGTTCCTTACCCCTTATGTTTTTCTTTTTTCCCAACTCTATAGGTTTGGAGCCAATGTAAGATTGTGCTCGATGATTCTGATCGCTTCTATTTAATTTTTTCCACTAGTGGTCCTTAACAAATTTCTTTAAATAGGCCAGATTATTCCTCTTTATATTCATCCCCATCTTGTTCTTATCCTTACTCTGCTAGGGTCAAGAGACCTCACTTCAATTTCTGAAATGCTGATAGCAAAGCTTGGCCTTCCTAACTACTTCATCCATAGTGCTGTGGTTATAGAAATTCAATTCTTTCTTTACACACAACTGGTAAATAGTTCAGAAATCTCTATACTTTAGCCTTTTCCTCTTTGATGTATGGCACATACCTAAGTAAGTTGGTGAACTTGGTCACGAACTCATCCATGGTAAGTTTTCCCAATTTCAATTAATGGAATTCTTTTTCCCAGTCATCATAATACATCTCACTCAGATAGAGAGATTTAAATTTTTGTTGGAAATCCTCCCACAAAACAATTTTCTCCTCCAAAAGATGTATAATTTCTATCTCCACCCACCACAAGGTTCCTTTCCCTCGCAACCAATACAAAATGAACCTTTCTTTCAAGTTTCTTTCATATCCATACACCTGAAACTACTTAACCATATTCAAGAGCCAACATTCCAGGTCCTCCTCCTTTTCCCCATCAAAGGTAGGACGTTTTATCTCTTGGAACTCTCCCTACAGTTCCAGTTCATTTTTCCTTTTATCCTTACGGGTTTTAGAATCTATTTTATCATATTCTTCTTCACTTTATGATTTTTCTGACGTCAATCATGTTGTCTTCCATTTTGACCCTTCTGGCTCAACGCTCCTATTACTAGATTTCTCAGTCCATTCTATAATCAATTTCTCTTGTTCTTCACTAGAGTTTATTAATCACTCATTTATAATCCGGAGTTGTGCCAAATCTTGTTGCAAGTTTCTAATTATTTCCTCAAACTGAGTGGGCAGTGACATACCACCTTCCCCCAATTCTACATATAAATCATCCCCTCTGTTATCCCTTAGGTCTTTTCATTAGAAGTTATTAAAGAAGGAAGGGCCCAAGGTAACCACAAACCAATCTTTTAAGTATAGGTTCTAGCCAACCTACACTTATAGAGGGCTCTCTCTTTATGATTTAAATTTGTTTGAAAATGATTTTAGGCTAGTTCTTAATGTTCAAGGTTGTTTTGTTTTGATTGGGTGGTGGAATTAAGAAGACAAATGGGCAGAGCAAATACTTAGGCCATTAGGTTATGGAGTAAATCAAGAATAGCTTAACTAGATTTGATTTATCACTGAGGTAAGAGTCCATAGGGCAGGCTAACACAACAAGAACAAATTTGCAGGTTACAATGGATGGCAGATCCTAACTAGGGCTAAGGGAAATGAAGAATCCTTAACAAGGATTAAGATGAGCACAAGGCAATGAAGAATCCTATACTATGGAGCAAAGGAGGGTAAGCTACGGAAGTAAAGAGGAAATTAAGAATCTCCAAACTAAGGTAGTTTAGAAGAAAACATAAATGAAGCAAACAATTATCATAGAGAGAACTTAAGCTAATTCTAATGATATCATTCCTTGTTTGCTTTAAGATTTCATAAGAAACACATATGAATAATCCATAACATAAAGAGAATACAATATCTAAACATGAGAAATTGATACTTTTTTGTTCCAGTTGTGCACGGGAATCGAGTGAAATGTCCTCAACTTTATTTCATAATCCAGTAAACCAGTCTAGTCTTGATTACAATAGCTCCTTAGCTTTTAACAAATGTCTACAGAAATTCTTTTCAATCCACCCTAATTACTTCAACTTGTGAAGTATTTATACAAAATTTGATACAAAAATATCTCATAACCATACGAGAATTAATCTAGGAAACAAAAATTATCTTCAGCACGAAGATAGTGACAGATGGAAATCTGTTTGCATGCTGTCCATTTATTTGTGTATGTGTTAGCTGCTGTAATTTGGATTTGGCTCTTGCAGTTGCCTTGGTAGTCATGTGTTGTATTCACTCTTATCTTTAACCTACTGATACTCTTTACCTGTGCAGATTCCTCCTGGATTACCTGTTTTACCTGGCAGTGATCTTTTTATCTTATAGATTTACTACAGTAATTTATAGTAAATCAGTCAAACTGGTCCACCATTCACTGTCAGGTAACTTTATTCTTACCATTTTCTTGTAAACTTCATTGGCTTCTATGTACTTAGCAAAACTTGGTTGGCTTGTGAATAAGTGCTTGATTTCATGTTCTATGTAGAACAGATTCTCCAAGCCATCATAAAGTACTTTTCCTGTAGGTAATTCTTTTACTCTTGAAGAACTAGCTTGGCTCTTGGATTTTTTGTTTAGTCTGTCAATATAATCTTCTTGTGTCATTAATTTGTCATGTATGACCAAAGGACTAGGAAGTCCCTTTTCTCACAAAATGGCATATTTCAACATGAAGCTTTCTATGTCTATTTGAATGCTTTGACACCTTTGCTCTAAATTAAGAATCATGTTCCTTTTAGTAAGAACCTTCTTTATCTCAATAATCATTGTTGTTCTGTCTGGAATTTCTAATTCATCCAACTGGTACCTGTTCCTACTGTTCAAAAAATCTATCAGCTGATTTTCTTCTTCAGGCTTGTCCCCCAGTTCTTCCTTTCTATTTTGTATGGCCTCCATGGCTGTTTTGACCAATTCTGTTTGCTCAAAAATGACTTGAGTGGAAGGCCAAATATCATTGATGGAATAAATGATATTGGCCCACAGTATATCCTTGATATCTCCCAATGGCTTTTCTGGTGTCAAATCCTTTTCAAGGATTCTTATTCTTTCAATCATACTTTGGTTTTTTCGTGCTTCTTCTTTATTCTGGATTTGTGGAATTTCACAACTTGTTTTCAAACTTGTCACTTGGTCTCTAATTTTTTTCAGTTCTCTTGCGTGGATGCTCATTTATTCCATAGCCTTAACCAATTCATCTGGTTTCTCTGTTGTTGTCCTTGTACTAGTTGATGTACCTGTGGCTGAAGTAGTACTTGCTGCTGCCAACGCTGTTTCTATTGGAATCGTTGGTGCCAAGACAACTGCTAGGGTGGAGGGTACTACTATTGAAACTGTAGGAATTATAGTCTGAGGAGCGGTGGCCAGTTCACTCTACTTAAACTGTATCAGATTGTCCAACTCTTTCTTAGTTTCTTTTAATTGAACATTCAACTTAAGGAATAAATCCATAAGTTCTTCGTCCTTTTGTTTTTCTATAACTTAAGCGGTTTGTGGATGGTGAAGAGGAGGGATCTTAAGCTGCTTCTTTAGTGCAGCGATGTCATAATTTTTATTCTTTATTAATCGCTCTAATACTTTGACATCCTTGGGATCATGTCACAACTCTATGATCAAGTCCTCCAAGGACTTTATTCTAGTGTCTTTGGCCTATGAAGAGTCCCTTTCCAATTGACGCTGTGGAGATGCGTTATCTAGTGAGTTTTGCAGTTGATGAGCTGTGATTTCTTTGTTGGTCAATGTGGAGTAGACCATTTCACCTGTTTGCTTATGCAGCTCTATTTGGTCAATAGGATGAATATCCTTTGCCAAAACTTCAAAATCAGTCTTCAAGTAATTAGCCATTGACCTTGGTTGTTGTACAGTTGGCTTAAGAAAGCTCATCTGCATTTTGCCTTCTTTTATATCAAAGGCTGACATCAACCTTGTCTGGTTGGTTGGAGCCATTCTGAGATAATGAGCATAGGTCTGGACCTTTAGTTTCTCATTCCTTGCTTTGATTTCTTTATATTTTTCTTTGATATCCTGGTTCTGACCGGAAGGAGACCTGAAGGAAGATACCTCTGTGCTCTATTGCCTTTCCAATACCTAGAACTGTGAAGTAGATGGTGTGCTACCTGAAGGGGTAGTATGCACACTATTCGTTCTTTCTACTGCTATATTGCATGTTGTTTCCTCAATATATTCCTATTCAGAGAATGGGTTTAACCTTTGCCTTTTAGCATAGGTTTGATCAACAGGCATGGTGGAAGGAGTAGCCTCCTCTCTGTCTCTTTTTGGATTTCTTTCCTCATTTAGAGGAGTCTGCAAAATAGGAGGATTGCTCATGATTTGCTCAGGTTGGGCAAGCTCCTCTGAAATTTCTGGTTATTCTGATTCTTCTTGTTTTGACTGTTCTAGTTGGCCTGATGGCCCTGCTTGTTCTGAAGTCTGTCCACTGTGTTCCTGTGACTTCCTTTGAGATTGATTTTCTTCAGGCACCTATACAAATAAATCTTTATCAAGCCTCCTTTCTAAATCCATCAATAGATTGTCAACTGCAACCTGTATACTATCTCGATCTACTAATGTGTTTTCGATCCATTCAGATTGATTGGCATACTGTTCAATTTCTGGGATCCTATGGTCGATGTAAGGAGATAGCATGTTTTTCTGCCTCCTATTACAAATAAAGTTGTGGGGATAATAGGTCCTTTATTTTAATCTCAACCTTTGGAGGATTTCTTCTACCCCATTTCCTGCTTCTCTACTATTACAAATGAATGGGCCAAGATGATCTTTGATTCTTAGTTGGGCCTTCCTCTTTATTTTAAGAAAATGAATCTCATTAGAATTGATTATTTGCCTGTAGTACTCTAGAGCAAATAATCTCATGGGGAGATACCTTGGCATTTTGTAAGGTGGCAGCTCACATCCATAGATTCTTATCTCTGTATGGTTTTTGTACAAGTACCAATCCCCTACTCTGTATTTTTTTGACAATTGCAAAATTCTTCTGATGTCTGCATTGATCCTAGGAGGAGGGCTTCCTAGCAACATGGTAGTCACTGGGTGTACAAATAGGTCAATAAAGTTTGCATATGAGTATTGAGAGCTATATTTGTGAATCAGAGGAGTCCAAAAGATGACAGATCTAGGATTCCCTTTGGTATCAAATTTTTGGATAGAGAAGGGAAATTTATCCATCTGATAATAAAGAAACAAATGATACATGATTGATGAATATTTGAACACTGTTTCATTCTCCAAGCTCAAAAACTGATCATTCATCTTATCTGAGATGAATTTACCATAATCGAATTTGACTACAGGAGGTTGGCCAGGGGTAAATATAGATATGTAGGCAAAAATGATATCATCTATATATTCACTAGTGGTAAAACCTAAAATGCAGGATATCATTGATGTGATATCTTTGCCAAGATTAGAAAAGAAGCTGGACATGTAAGGAGGGGGGTCCTTTGGCATGTATTTTTCTTCTTTGATAAAAGTCTGGAGGATTTGAGTCCTTCTGGAACTAGATAGCTTGGAGAATATGTCAAGCAAGTCAGCAATGGTAAGGGGGGTGAGGTTTTCACCTGGTTGCAACTGTAACATCTCATTTATGGATTCTGCAGTGATAGTGAATAGGACTGACTGGTCAGGGGACATTACAGCTCTTCTGATAGGGTCATAATTTGCATGACAGTAGTGAACAATCTCCGGGAAGACATGAACGCTGGGGAATTGATACTTGGGTAGGTTCGATTCCCAGAGGCCTATCTTATTTTCATGGTTTAGGTAATTATCTCGGTGTCTGCAATGCAATTTCAAAGGTGTTTCTTCGAAGACGATGTCTTTAATCTGAAAATCTTTGTTAGCCAGGGGAAGATGATCTAAATCTCTGTGGGGGGTAGTAATTGGTATGACATTCATGACGATTGTGGCTTTCATCTTTGGTTCTTGTGGATTCAAAGATGGGGGCAAAGGATTTCAGTGAAATTGGTCACAATTGGTCTATTTCAGAGTGTTTCAGGACTATCAGACAGCTTAGCGCACTAAATTACTTAAATTTTAAACCAATATAGCTTAGGCTAGGCATGAAAACAGGGTTTCTCAGTTGAAAATAGGATAAATACCTGGTTTCGGTTGTTCGAACAATAAAATGGTGGTTGTGCACTATTTACAGGAGGCACAAGGGTCTGCATAGTGGTCTGGAGTTCAGCAGCTGGTGAAAGGTTTACGGTTGCTAGTAGGTTGACGACTGAAATGTACTCTGTGTTTGTATGGAGAACAGAAGGTTCTTTCATGGTAAAAAGCGCAAAAAATGAGTATTTTTGGTGTATTTGCAAAGTCAATGATTTTGGCGGGTATAATGGAAAACGATAGCTGGGGCCAAGTGATAGAGGTGACATTTTATTGTATAGTGGAGGCAATAAGTGGAGTCTATTGCACTGCTTTTGGAGAAAAGTGGTTTCAGGGAGAGGCCGCCTGATGCCATTCATCGGGCGCCACGTAGCTGTGAGGGGAATAATAAAACCGCTCACATCGGGTGGGTAAAGGTTGGCATCGGAGGCCGCATGATATGAGCATTAGCCGTCAGATCTTGAGGGGTTAGATTGTATGGTGATCGAGGGTGTGATTTGATCGGGGAGTTAATGGAGGGGCCTGATGGGATTTTAATTAGGGGAAAGGTTAATTAACTACGGATTAGGGAGGCTTAATGACGTCGAGGGCGATTTGATTGGCAGGGATAGATTTAATTAATCACTAATTGACTAATTACTCTTTTTTTTATGGTGGCAGGTGATGGTTATTAATTAGTCATTGATTGACTTAATTAATCCCTTAAATTATTTTATTAATAAGGTTTATGTTTCAAATCTTGGGGGCAGGATATTTATCATATGGGATTTAATAAAATATACAGGAAAGGGTTTATTTTCGGGAGTTAATAAATATAATTAAAATTTAAGAGTTAATATGAAGTGAGAGCAGAAAAAGTGGATTTTGCACTAAGTATAATGTGTTTGCAATTTATTTACATTTTTGCATTTGAACATTTATAACTTAGGCTAAATGCATATTTGTGGGTTTTTGTGGAAAAATGAATGAATTGAAGGGGGTGGATTTTCATGAGGGGATTTTAGTACTTAGAACCTTTAAGTTATTGGGCTGAGGCTCCTGTCCCTTTGGAAGTTAGAGAAATGCTTTGAGCCCCTTTGACTTAAGGTTTAGGTACTTTTAACTTTGTTTATGGGAAATTAGTGAATTAAAGGTGAAATGAATGGGGAGATTAATCACTTGTCTTTGTAAATGTTCCATTGTCATCCAAACTTTAAGCAATTTGATGATGAAAGTAAATGATATGACTTTTTCCAACAGATCACTATAGTTCTGCAACCAATCATCTACTTACCCATCTACACATCCTACCATTTTTTCTACTCTTTATTAGGGTGCACTTAAACTGGCAAACCCTTATCAACACATTTTCTTTTCTTTTACAATAGAAATCTATTTGATTCTATCCTTATTACATCCAAGGGCTTAGATTAAACAGTTGAGCTCCTTTTTATTTACTCTACCTATCTACTTATCTGCCAAGATTAAACAGTTTGGTCAGATTTTATTCTCTATCTCTAAGCATGAAATTCAAAACATGAAATAACCAAGGTTAAACTATTTGGTTACCATGGATTGTGGCATAAACAACAAGTTGCACACAATCTTTTATTTTACATTGAAAGCAAATGGTAGTGCCATTTGGACTTGCACACTTCATGGTCCTTTTGCTTTTTCATTGGGGTTCATTTTTCATCTTTTTTTACCTTTTTTCATTCTTTTTGTCCTTTGATTTTTCTTTTAGGACATACCCTCTTTACATTTTTTTACTTTTTTATTTTTTGAATCTGGAAAACATTTTTAGAAAAGAAAATGCATGTACATATTACAGTATTAACCTCATCCATTCAAAAATTATGACACCTGTTGGTATCAGAACATAACACCCTCTAGTAATGGCTTCATTTTTCTCCTCCATCCTTCAAATAGAGTAAGGTATATGTCAAGAAAAACAATTTAACAACATTAGATAATTTCCTTTTTAATGATAATCCTACGCAACACTAATGAGTGATGGAGCCTCTATGCAATCCCAGTGTAGAAATCTAGGCTTTCATACCATTTGTATTGGACCCAGTCATACATACAATTTTTTGTTTCTCTTATAGTTTGCTACTTTGATGGTTGTTTATGATATCAGAAGTGTATAAAGTGTACGATGTACTACTAGCATATTCAACTTCTTAATCAGTTTCCTTATACTGCATAATGATTTCCTATATTCTATAGCATAGTTAACCTACAAATACCTTGATCCTTCTTTTCTAAGTGTTACAATGCATGACAACCCCAATTTTGTTCTAGTTTCCCACCATTTGTTTGGTTCAAATAATTTCATAATTCGTTATAGCTGCAATTCAGATATACTGCTTCCATTTATCTATATATAGTGTATCAATGTTGCTTACATATTTTCATGGTATTGGTTGCCTATTGTTTGACCTGAGGGAATAATCTAATATCCCCCATCTCTTATGTTATCCTCCATAGCTCATTTGGACTATTGAATGGGGGTGGGAACTATACCTTGGTCATTACATTACCTATTCTAATCTATGTGCTCAACCCTTTCCCTTGTTAAAGCCACAAGAGCACCACCAGCCTCCTACTTATTGCAGTTGTTCCTCCCACCGTATCTTGTTCCATCCAGGGCATGCCACGAAATTCTAGCTATGTGATATTGTCCTCGTCTTGGGTACTATCAGTGACTTCATTATTATCCCCATGATGTGACTTCAATGGTTGGGATTTTCTACTGGTAGATCAACGGTGTTGGCTTCATAACCTCAAACCCTAACTCCTTGCTCCATGGTTTTGATCCTGCTCTTCTTGGTGACCCTCATTTTTTGAGGTATTCCTGCATACTAGTTTCTCTGCCCTCTTGGCTTACCCTCCTACAACAATGGAGGTGGTTGTTTTGGTTCTGGAGTAGTGCCATGGCCACGCTAAATCAATTGAAATCATGACTCTGTGAGGGGTTTATCACTCTGCTTGTGGAACCATTAATCAATCTCTCCAGGATTCGAGGGTCTCCACTTGCATAGGTAACAGTATAGAGTGTACTTCTTTTTTTCATTTTCATTTTTGATTAAGAATCACTCCTCTAAAAGATGAATAATTTCCATCTCCTGCCACAGCAAGGTGTCTTTCCCCTCCAACTAATACACAATGAATCATGCTTTCAAGTTGCTTTCATATTCGTACACATGAAGGTACTTAACCATATTCAAGAGCCAAGCTTTCAGGTCCTCATCCTTTTCCCCACCGAAGGTAGGAGGTTTTATCCCTTGGAACTCTCCATGTAATTCGTTTTTCCTTTTATCTTAATGGGTTTTAGAATTTGTTTTATCATATTCTTCTTCACTTTATTATTTGTCCAGTGTCAATCATGTCGACTTCCATTTTGAACCTTTCGGCTCAACACTCTTATTACTAGATTTCTCAGTCCATTCTATAATCAATTTCTATAGTTCTTCACTAGCTTTTATTAATCACTCATTAATACTCCGGAGTTGTGTGAATTCCTGTTGCATGTTTCTAATTATTTCCTCAAATTTAGTAGGTGTTGACATACCACCTTCCCCCAATTATACATATAAATCATCCCCTCTAGTAATGGTTGTGGTTGTCTCCACCATCCTTCAAATAGAGTAAGGTATCTGTAAATAAAACCTATTTAACAACATCAGATAATTTCCTTTTTAATGATAATCCTAAGCAACACTAACTAGTGATGGAGCCTCTATGCAAGCCCAATGTAGAAATCTGTGCTTTGATACCATTTGTATTGAACCATATCATACATAAATATTTTTTTTTCCTCTTACAGTTTGCTACTTTGATGGTTTCTTATGATATCATAAGTGTATAAAGTGTATGATGTACTATTAACATATTCAACTTCTTAATCAGTTTCCTTATACTGCATAATGATTTTATATATTCTATAGCATAGTTAACCTACAAACACCTTGATCCTTCTTTTCTAAGTGTTACAATACACCACAACCCCAATTATTTTCTAGTCTCCCACCATTTGTTTGGTTTAAATAATGTCATACTTGGTTATAGCTGCAAATCACATATATTGCTTCCATATATCTATACATAATTTATCAAGGTTGTTTCTCACATATTTTCATGGTATTGGTTACCTATTGTTTGACCTTAGGGAATAATCTAATTTCCCCCATCTCTTATGTTATCCTCCATAGCTCAATTGGATTGTTGAATGGGGGTGGGAACTATACCTTGGACATTACATTACCTATTCTAATGTATGTGCTCGACCCTGTCTGTTGTTAGAGCCACAGGAGCGCCAATGACCTCCTACTTATGGCAGTTGTTCCTCCCATCGCATCTTGTTCCATCCAGGGCATGCCATGACATTTTGGTTATGTGATTTCATCCTCGTCTTGGGTACTATCAGCGACCTCATTATTATCCCCACGATGCAACTTCAATGTATGGGATTTGCTATTGGTAGATTGAGGGTGTTGGCTTCGGCACCTCAAACCCTAACTCCTTGCTCCATTGTTTTGATCCCACTCTCCTTTGTGACCCTTAGTTGTTTTTTGAGGTTTTCCTACATACTGGTTTCTCTACTTTCTTAGCTTACCCTCCTACAGCAATGGAGGTGGTTGTTTTGGTTCTAGAGAAGTGCCATGGCCACCCTAAAGCAATTAAAACCGTGGCTTTGTGAGGGGTTCATGGCTCTTCTTATGGAACCCTTACTCCATCTCGCCGGGATTCGAGGGTCTCTCCTTGCATAGGTAACAATATAGCATGTACTTTTTTTTTTCATTTTTGTTTTTTATTAAGAACCACTCCTCTAAAAGAGGTATAATTTCCATCTCCTCCCACCACAAGGTGCCTTTCCCCAACAAATGATACACAATGAATCTTGCTTTCAAGTTGCTTTCATATTCGTACACATGAAATTACTTAACCATATTCAAGAGCCAAGCTTCCGGGTCCTCCTCCTTTTCCCCATCAAAGGTAGGAGGTTTTATCTCTTGGAAATATCCCTGCAGTTCATTTTTCTTTTTATCCTTGCGGGTTTTAGAATCTGTTTTATCATATTCTTCTTCACTTTATTATTTTTCCAGCGTCAACCGTGTAGACTTCCATTTTGACCCTTCCGTCTCAACACTCTTATTACTACATTTCTCAGTCCATTCTGTAATAAATTTCTCCTGTTCTTCACTAGATTTTATTAATCACTGATTTATACTCCGGAGTTGTTGAATTCCTGTTGCAAGTTTCTAATTATTTCCCCTCTAGTAATGGCTAGGGTTGTCTCCTCCATCCTTCAAATAGAGTAAGGTATATGTCAAGAAAACTAATTTAACAACATCAAAGAATGTCCTTTCTAATGATAATCCTCAGCAACACTGCCCAGTGATGGAGCCTCTATGCAAGCCCACCATAGAAATCTAGGCTTTGATACCATTTGTATTGAACCCAGTCATACATACAATTTTTGTTTTCCTCTTACAGTTCACTATTTTGATGTTTTCTTATGATATTAGAAGTGTATAAAGTGTATGATGTACTACAAACATATTCAACTGCTTAATCAGTTTCCTTATACTGCATAATGATTTGCTATATTCTATAGCATAGTTAACCTACAAATACCTTGATCAATGCCCAAGGCTAATAAAGCACACTTTAGATATAAAGATTTTGGGATTGGTGGAACAACCCCCTCCCACAAGGAGGATGCTGGGAGAGAAAACCTGGTTGCCCCCTAAGGACCACTCGAACTCATTTTCATCAAAAGATAAAAAATATTATCATATTTTCTCGTCAAAATTTTGGTTGGCTGGCTTTTTTGGCATTTTTGGCTAGCTTTTTTGGCTCGCTGGCTTTTTTGGCTGACTTCTTCTTTCTTATATAAAGAGTGCATGGGGGGTCGTGGGCATTTTTTAACTCTCCATGTCAAATAATTTATAGGCCTCTCATCATCTTTTATCGATGTTAGGTCCCTATAATACTAGTGATTACCCCATTACTATTGTAGTTGTATCCCTTATTAATATTGTTGTGCCCCATAGAATCCCTTTATTATTGTTGTGCCTCTATATTATTATTGTTAGGTCGGCTGGGTTACATTGTGACTCCTTAGACTCCTATATATAGAAAGGAGGTTTTGTCATTTGAATCGTCAAGGAATCATTCATTTGTGTAATGTAAAGGAGGTTGCCCCCTTGAAGAGGCTGAATTCTAAGGCATTGGTATATCTTTTCTATCTTTTTGTGAGTTGGTTTCATAACGTTTGGTATCAGAGCCTTTGGATTCTAGGGTTTTACTGCTCAAAATAGGTCATCATGGTATTTTCTCTATACCTTTTTCTGCGATGTTTCAGAAGTGAAAAAAAAATCATTTGAGACAAAATCGCACTGAACCTTGGTCCAAATTTCAGAGCCTTTTGTACTATATTTGTGGAGATATGATCTGAGGAAGTTGGTCTTTTTGCAGACTCCTAAATTACATTCCAAACAGGTGACCTAGGGAAAATAGACATAACTTTCTCTCTGAGCATCAGATTGAAATTTCGTGAGAATGTATAGGAAGAGGACAAACTGTAGTTTCATGTGTATATTTTTTAGAGCCAAAGGTCGAAACAGGGACACGTGGCATGTCATACAAGTTCGCTCTACTGAACTAGTCTATAATCAGGTCACTGTGGGAGATTTGGCATAACTCTTCCTTAGAGAATCCAATTTGGATCAAACTGGTGGCATTGGAAAGAGGACACAGAGGGCTACTGTAGGTCGCAATTTCAAAACTAGATGATCCAAAATTACAGAGATACATCAGAGGAAATATCGAGCTCCTACAAAGTGAAAAAAGGTGTGTAGATTTTTTTAAATTCTTGCTTAAGCTTGGTTTGAAAAATTATTTTGAAGGAATTCAAAGGGCATAGTAGAGAATTATTATCGGTAACTGATATCCCAAGGAAAGAAAATGCAAACACCTAGTAAGCAACCTGAAAGCTCTAGCATGACTCATGAAGAAGAGGAAGAAATGCTACATGATATTTCAAAATTACAAGAACAAGTGCAACAAATGTCACTCTCACAAAAGCTAACAGAAGCTAAGATAAATGGTGTGGAAGCTAAGATGAATGGCATGGAAGCTAAGATGGAAAATTTGAATATAGATTTGAACACAAATTTGAAGATAGGCATGGCAAATTTGAAGACAAATTTGACAAATTTTCTACAAGAAATACTTACTAATGGTGAAAGGGTAGTAAAAGAAACTCATGATGCGAACAAAAGAAATGTTAATCGATTTCACAGACTGTAATGTTGGATTGAAGACCCACCATATTCCAAAAATCAATATTGGGAAGTTTGATGGCAAGGATCCTGCAACATGGATATTACAGATGGAGCAATTTTTCGATCTCAATAATGTGCAAAACACACAAAAGGTACGTATTGCAACTTTATATTTGGAACCAAATCAGTTTGTATGGTATCAATTGCTTTGCTCTCTTAAACAAATTATCACTTGGGCAATTTTTACAGAAGAATTGACAGCACATTATGAGGATACAAAAAGCAACACTTTTTTTAGACAATTGATAAGTCTCGAACAAAAGGGTTCAATAATGGAGCACATTGAGGAGTTCCAAAAATTGAACATAAGGGTAAAAAATATTCCAGAGGAGCACAGGATTGATGTGTTCATATGGACTTTAAGGGATAATATCCAACATGATGTTCGCCTTTGGGAACCTGATTCATTAGAGAAGGCATTTAGGTTAGCAAGAAAAATGGAAAGCAAAATTATGGCAACTAGGAAGCATACCACTCACAACTATAAAGATGGAAGTGTTGTTGCCCCTACCCTCCCACAACCTATAAGGTTGACACCACAACAATTGGAAGAAAAAAGAGAAAAAGGGCTTTGTTACAGTTGTGATAGAAAATACACTAAAGGCCATAAGTGTGCTGAGAAGAAATTATTCTACATAGATTGTGAAGAGGAAGAAGAAAAGGAGAAAGAAATGTCAAAAGAAGAGGATATACTCTAGGAACAAATCCTAGATAAAGAAGAAATTAATCTGACCATATCTTGTAATGCATTAGCTAGAATTACCACTCCTCAAACCATCAAGATAGAAGGACAAATCAAGAAGAAAAAGGTAATAGTGTTGATTGATTCAGGAAGTACCCACAATTTTATTCATTGTAAGGTAGCAAGAGAATTGAATTGCTTCCTATATCTGGCACCAATGTGTCAAGTGATGGTTGCAAATGGAGGAACAATAAATTGCTCTAGAAAGTGCCATAATATCAAGCTATCCATGGGAGAATGTGTATTGACTAGTCCAATGCTTTCCCTTCCAATGGGAGGTGCTGATGTTGTACTAGGAGTCCAATGGCTACAATCCTTGGGTACAATAGCTTTTAATTTTCAAGAACTTTTCATGAAATTTTCTGCGCAAGGAAAGGAAGTTGAATTAAGGGGTATTGTAGGGAAACCGAGAAAGATAATCAGCTCTAACGGTATGACAAAGCTTCTAAAAAAGTAACAAAGAGGTGTAATTGCACAATTATGTTCGCTAGATGTTTCCACATCGAAATCATCTATTTCTCCAGATCTCCAAAAAGTCTTGGACAATCATTCCAAGGTATTTGAGACTCCCAAAGGTCTCCCACCTATTCGTGATCATGATCATGCTATTCATCTGATTCGAGGAAGTGTTCCTCCAAACATCAGGCCATACAAATATCCCTATGCCCAAAAGAGTGAAATTGAACGTATGGTTGCAAAAATGATAGAGGCTAGTATAATTCAACCTAGTCAAAGTTCTTTCTCTGCTCCCATAGTATTGGTGCACAAGAAGGATGGATCATGGCACATGTGTCTGGATTATAAGGAGCTCAACAAGCTCACTATTAAAGATAAGTTTCACATTACTGTCATTGATGAATTACTGGATCAATTTCATGGATCAATTTACTTCACCAAGTTGGATCTTCGTTCAGGATATCATCAAATCATAATGAGGACTAAAGACATTCCGAAAACAGCATTTAGAACTCATGAGGGTCATTATGAATTTTTGGTCATGCCTTTTGGCCTTACCAATGCACCTTCTACATCTCAAGGTTTGATGAATTCCATTTTCAAACCCTTCCTCAGAAAATTTGTGTTAGTATTTTTTGATAATATACTAATCTACAGCAAGTCTTGGAAGGATCATGTTGAACGTGTTGACAGGGTGCTACAACTATTGGAGGAGAAACAATTATATGCAAAAAGATCCAAATGTTTCTTTGGAGTACAAGAGGTGGAATATCTGGGTCATATTGTATCTCATGAAGGAGTTAAGGTAGACCCTAGCAAATTTAAAGCCATTAAGGAATGGAAAATCTCCACATCCATAAAGCATATGCAAGGATTTCTCGGGTTGACATGGTATTATCACAAGTTTGTTAAGAATTATGGGAGAATAGCAGCACCTCTAGCAACATTATTGAAGAAAGATGCATTTTCATGGACTCCGGAAGCAACAAAGGCCTTCGAACATCTTAAAGAGGCAATGTGCCAAGCACCGGTGTTAGCTACACCGGACTTCACAAAAACCTTTATTGTGGAATGTGATGCTTCAGGAAATGGAATTGGTGTTGTTTTAATGCAAGATGAAAGACCCATTGCTTTTGAAAGTCGTCCAATCAAAGGAAAGTTTTTACACAAAGCTATTTATGAGAAGGAAATGTTGGCAATACTACATACTTAAGAAGTGGCGACCCCACCTAATGGGAAGACACTTCATGGTAAAAGCGGATCATGATAGCCTTAAACACCTTTTAGAACAAAGATTATCCTTTGAAGAGCAACAAAAGTGGGTCACAAAGATGTTGGGTTATGACTTTGAAATCATCTACAAAAAAGGGAAGCAAAATGTGGTGGCAGATGTACTCTCAAGAAAGGATGAGGATGTGGAAGCATTGTTGTGCACCATTTCTATTATCCAACCAGATTGGATAAACAAAGCAAGGGAGGAATGGAAGAATGACGAAGAAGTGTGGGCACTTATTCGAAAGTTGCAACAAGATTCCAGTACATCTAATACATTTAGCTAGAAAAATGATTCGTTATGGTACAAAGATCGCTTATACCTCTGTAAGAATTCCCAACTCAAGCAAAATATTGTTATGGAATTGCACACTTCTCCCTTAGGACGACACTCAGGATTTTTAAAACCTTACCACAAGGTTAAGAAGGAATTTTTTTGGGATGGCCTTAAATTAGATATTCAAAAGTTTGTGGCGGAATGTTTGGTTTGCCAACAAAATAAAGTTGAAACGATTAAGACCCCGGGTCTATTACAACCTTTATCCATTCCAAGCCAATGTTGGGAGGAGGTTTCAATGGATTTTATCACAGGTTTACCCAAGTCTGAGGGAAAGAGTGTCATCATGGTGGTAGTTGATAGACTTACCAAGTATGCACACTTTTGTGCATTATCACATCCATTTAAAGCCAGTACAATTTCTACTGCATTTATGGAAACAATTCAAAAGCTACATGGAAACCCAAAGATTATTGTAAGTGACAGAGATCCCATTTTCACTGGAAATTTTTGGACAAAATTATTTCCTTGTCTCAGTACTCAGTTAGCTCATAGCTCATCTTATCATCCTCAATTTGATGGGCAAATTGAGACAGTAAACAAATGTTTGGAAGGATATCTTTGTTGCTTTGTATATGATAAATAGACACAATGGGTCAAATGGTTGCCTCTGGTTGAATGGTGGTATAACACTTCCTTCCATACAATAACAAAAATGACCCCATTTATGGCACTTTATGGATATCAGCCACCATCCATCACATCATATTTAAGAGAAAATTCTAAGGTTCAAGTAGTGGAACATCACATCGAGCATCAGCAACAAGTCCTCCAAATCTTAAAGGATAACCTCGTGTTGGCGTAGAATAGAATGAAATAACAGGCATATCAACATCGCAGCGAAAGAAGTTTTGATGTAGGTGGTTGGGTATTCCTACAGCTACAACCATATAAACAAATGTCCCTCAAGCAAGCTAAGAAGGATAATAAAATCACCAAAGTATTATGGTCTGTACAAGGTGTTGCAAAAGATTGGTACTATGGCATACAAATTGGAGCTTCCTGCAGCTTCTCGAGTGCACCTAGTTTTCCGTGTTTCATGTTTAAAGAAGGTTATAGGTGACAAGCTCCAAATTCAACAATATTTCTAGAACTTGACGACGAAGGAAAAATTATATTGGAACCTGAAGCAGTCACAGAAACAAGAACTCGACAGCTATGAAATCGATCAATTTCAGAGTATCTCATCAAGTGAAAGAACTTATCCGCTGAAGATTCCACTTGGGAGGATGAGAATTTTATACAGAAGCATCCAGAACTACTCAAGCATTGAGGACAACAATTTTTTGGAGGAGAGGGGCATGTTAGGTCCCTATAATACTAGTGATTACCCCATTACTATTGTAGTTGTATCCCTTATTAATATTGTTGTGCCCCTATTGTCCCCATATTGTTATTATTGTGCCCCATAGAATCCTTTTATTATTATTTTTGTGCCTTTATATTATTATTGTTAGGTCGGTTGGGTTATATTGTGACTCCTTAGACTCCTATATATAGAAAGGAGGTTTTTTCATTTGAATCATCAAGGAATCATTCATTTGTGTAATTTAAAGGAGGTTTCCCCCTCGAAGAGGCTGAATTCTAAGGCGTTGATCGATCTTTTCTATCTTTTTGTGAGCTGGTTTCATAACAATCGATCTATCTCTTTGTCCGCTCTTCTTTTCTAAGTGTTACAATACACCACAACCGCAATTTTGTTCTCGTCTCGCACCATTTGTTTGGTTTAAATAATGTCATAATTGGTTATATTTGCAAATCACATATATTACTTCCATTTAACTATAAATAATGTATCAAGGTTTCTTCTCACATTTTTGCATGGTATTGGTTGCCTATTGTTTGACCTTAGGGAATAAGCTAATTTCCCCCATCTCTTATGTTATCCTCCCTAGCTATTGGAATATTGAATGGGGGTGGGCACTATACCTTGGTAATTACATTACCTATTCTAATATATGCGTTCGACCCTACCCCTTGTTAGAGCCACAAGAACACCAATGGCCTCCTATTTATGATAGTTGTTTCTGCCACCCTATATTGTTCCATCCAGGGCATGCCATGCCATTCCAGCCATGTGATATTGTCCTCATATGGAGTACTGTTAAAAACCTCATTATTATCCCTGCGATGCAAATTCAATGGTTGGGATTTGAGATTTGCAGATCGATGGTGTTGGCTATAGCTCCTCAAACCTTAACTCTCGCTCCATGGTTTTGATCCTGCTCTCCTTGGTGACCCTTAGTTGTTTTTCGAGGTTTGTCTGCATACTAGTTTCTATATCCTCTTGGCTCACCCTCCTACATCAATGAAGGTGGTTTTTTTGGTTTTATAGCATTGCCATGGCCACCTTAAAGAAATTGAAACCCTAGCTCTCTGAGGGGTTTATTGCTCTTCTTGTGGAACCCTTTCTCCACCTCACTTGGATTCGAGGGTCCGCGATTGCACAGGTAACAATATAGCGTGTACTTTTTTTTAATTTTCATTTTTATTAAGAACTTCTCCTCCCTCTTAGAAATCTCAGAAATCGTTGTTTATTTGCAGGGTTTAGGCTAGATTATATTGGAGAGCCATGTGGATACACAAAAGTGGCGCTTACCCTCCTCCTTCAAGATACTTTAGTGGGTTTCTCTTTTGCAATGTAGGTTTATCTCCAATCTATAGAAATTTATAGTTGGCTACTCTCCTCTCCATCACTGCCTTATTTTGTTTGTCAACTCACTACACAGGTTTCTTCAAGTCCCACATATGGCAGTTACATTCCTAGAGAAGGTATGGTGGTCATGTTTCATGGTTCTTATCTATGGTAGTTTCCATGATAGATAACTGTTAATTTCTTAATTTAGCTTCTATTTATTTCACTAAATCATCTCTATGTTGCTTGGTATGCCCTCACAAGTAATCTCCAAAACCTTTGCCTCCAAGCATGGTGTTTTCTTAGATGCTCAACATGCTAATCTAAGGTTCAGAAGTTATCTAGTTTGGTTTTGGGTTGTCGAGTACAGTATTCTTATTGTTCTTACACAGCATGTGCACCTTCGTGTTTGAAGCCTTCCTTGGATATGTCAAATTCATTTGCAGCCATTTGATGTTTTTTTAAATTACCTTCTAGGAATACCCTAAAAGGTGGAATAGAGCAAGGTTGGGTCCTGTATCAGTTTTGTTTTTTTTTCTCTTTTAGCTGTGTGGTTTCCACCCCAAGGCTTGTTTGTTAGCCAAAGGCATCGCTTTCATATTGTATTTTCTAAATTTTATATGGGCAATTCTCCCACTAGCTTCTATTTACCTTTAACCTGAAATTACCACTGTCTTGTGTAGTTCTGTTTTTGGGTTAATTAATCCAATGTAATCTTCTTTAATTTATTGGGGTTTCCCCTATGTCATGGACTATTTCTTTCACATCTAGGATAATGGTCAATTTATCGTTGTGTTTAAATCAAGATTGTTCTTCAATGATTTATGTTGATGGTGTTGTCTCTTGGTAATTTCAATTACATAGGTAACACTAAAAATGATAACCCTCCACCAATTTGTGAGAAGGCGTTTTTCTTAATGATTTATTTCTATATTACTGTTGCTCATAATTTCCATATTATAGGTAGAGTTGTACACGATATTGATTTGGTAGCCTTTGGTTGAGCTCAAGAAGATAGGCATGTCTACTATGCTCACAACATGTTGTTCAATTGATTTAAAATAATCACTTAATGTAATACGTATGCCTTCTGGGTTACCATTCCTAACCATCATTCCAGATATTTCAAGTCAGATTCATCTATGCATTATATGTACAATTATTATTTGTTTCCCTCGATGTTTAATTTATAGTTATACCATTATACTAAGAAATCGAGGTAGCGGTGCTAGTTCTGGATACTTACTACTTGAGGTTCATTTTGCATTTAAGTGTCCTTTCTAATTCACACACAAATTCAGAATGTCGATATGTACTTTGTACTTCTGTAATATTTTACATGTGGTGCTACCACACAGTGAGTTTTTTATTAAATAGTTGTCTCTACATTTCCCATAATTAATGAAGGAATTATTTCTAAGACGGAAAGAAACCTAAGTTCTAGTACCTCTACATACCTAATCTCTAGCACAAATATTTCTTGTATGTCATTTTTGTTTTCCGGAAATTCCCTTTATACACAAGGTTACGAAGCGGGTTTCCCACCTGGGAATTCATTTCCAATTGTTAGCTTGAGCTATTTGATCTGTTTACAAGCTCTATTTATGATGTTATTGTTTCAATTATTAAAGCTACTGTTAAAATATATTTATAATATTGCCTTTTTGGTACTAATGAATATAAGTCACCGACTCATGTTTCTTTTGTTTAGAATATCCTAGTTTCACTAGTCTCGACCTGTTAGTTAATGTATTGTTATCATAGAGAACCCTTACAGCAATATGACCCATTGGGTATACACTTATGTACCCAACAATCTCACTTTTATATAAATGAATAACATGAGATTGTAATCACTTTGGATAATTTTTCCTTCCCCAAAATGTAATGCTTCAATTAGTGACAAGCTTACATTATAGAGTGCATATCCTTTTCATGTGTGGGGTACATATGAACCAAATTGGAGAATGCCTCATTATCATAGCTCATTGGATGTCCATGCTCAGTGATGACTACGTGAACAATATAATCTAAAAAATTTGTATCATTCTTGAAGGGATATTATAGGAATTGTAGAGAGATTAAAGGTGGTGTTTAAGATCCTTGAAATATTTATATTATGAATTTATTCAAACGATCTTAGCTTTAGCCCCACTGTTGGTCACTTATCTTAGGGAAGAAGTGATATGAGGGAATTCTAACACAAACTTGTAATAAGAGCTAGTGAGGGCCAATAAACTATGTATATTCATTGGACTAGTCATCAAGGCTAGCCAATCATGAATGACTTGGATCTTTGATATATTAATATGAAAACCATGTTGATCCATGATTTATACCAAATATCGAATTATATGCATGCAAAATGACAATTTATGTGAATTGGCATATAAATTGTGATGTTGTAAGGTTCTTAAGATCTGTTGAATGTGATACAAATTTTGTAACTATGTTTCATTGAATATGGGGATAAAATGTAAATATATAACCACAAAATAAAATTTTCAACAAGCACAAAAATCGCCCATCAATCTCATGAACAATACTAGAGTATTAATCATGCTAAAAGGCATGGGAAACCACTTGAGAAGGAATTATTTAGAATTAATAGGAATATTCCATACATTGTTTTTCTCTATTAGAATGTACTCTAATGCCATCTTGTCTCCTTTTATAGATTTTTCCATCTTGTCGATTGGTCATTATAGTTTCCAATGGAGTGGAATTCCTTCATGAGGGAAACGGGAAAAGCCATCCAAGTGGGTTCTATCCTAAATGTTATAGATTCATCTATAATATGTCTCTCCCAATAATTATTCCACCAAAATTTTGATATAAGGAATGGACATAAGGAGTGCGAAAGTGCTCCTTTTGTTTTCAAATTCTTTTCGAATGGAATAGTAACCAACTAAGAAATTTAACCATTTATTCAAAGCATTTGTGTCTATCTAGACTTCAGAAAAAGGAATGTGAAGGTTAACATGCACCTCGAGGAGTGTCACACCTCCAATATCATTTCTTATTGAAGGTTTCTCTACCACCATTAGTGGACATCTAAAATAATTCATCTTCTCATTTTTCTATCACATAAGGGCTTCCCCTTAGTAACAACTTGATTGGATCTCTTGAACCATAAATGCTCCTTTTTTCCGCCATGGCAGATGACTTGGCGTGATGTGAATAATATTCTTCAAGTTAATTAGTTGAAGAGCCAACTCCCTATACCCTAACTTGTTCGGGACATGGATAAAGAATAAAAAATAGAAGAATTATATAACGATACTAATTGAGATAGTTTAGAGAATGAAAGAAAGGAAGAAATACAAATGAAAACACAAATAAAGCTTCTATACAACATAATAATACATTTAAAACCAATTTTATTAATGAATAGAATTCAATATATATATATATATATATATATATATATATATATATATATATATATATATATATATATATATATATATATATATAGATATATATATATAGATATATATATAGATTAAAAAACAATATATCCTAGCTACAATGGTATATATATATATATATATATATATATATACAAAAGCAATATATCCTAGCTACAATGGTGGTAGCTTATGTAAAGAGAGATGTGTTTGCTATGTTCTATTCACGAGAGGACATCACAAGAAGCCAAAACTTTCTTCTAACATGAAGTATGATGTCCCTAACGATAAAACCATAAAGATAAAAAATTCTAAGCCAATGAGTTAATGCAATAAATGAATGTACACCACGAAAGGCTAATCGATATGTCAAATTCTCACATCCACAACTTTTACATACAAAATCTATTTAAGTTACTTATTAGACCATTACAAAACTTAATCCACACTAACATTCAAAGATTTAACCATTAACCATATATAAAACCATTTTAAATTCATAAAATAAATAAATAATTATCTAATTTTGGTTCAACACTTTCAATACACATCTCTATCTTCGTAAATCTTTATAAATCTTTACCTTTAATTAAAAAAATTAAAATATCTATTTATGAACCACAACCTTTATATACACATATAATAATAATTTGAGCACTCACATAACGAGAATGATCTCTATTTACTCGCGTTAAATCTTTATAAATCTTTACCTTTAATTAAAAAAATTAAAATATCTATTTATGCACAACAACCTTGATATACATATATAATAATAATTTGAGCACTCACATAACGAGAATGATCTCTATTTACTCGCGTTAGCTTTATAATGATTCATTGCAATATTGATATAAGTGAAAGTGATATATTTCAACCATATATATTACATTATTTAAATATAATAGATTTTTAATTATTTATTAAAATATTAATAAAAATTATATATATTAAATTGTGATATTTTTTTAGTTATTTATTAAAATATTAATAAAAATTATATATATTAAATTGTGATATTTTTTTTTTTCAAATTGAATATGAGTACAGAGAAAAATAAATTATGCTCACCTTATTACACTTAGTCAACGTGTATCTCTGTGAAAAATGTATTTTTTTTTATATAATTGAATTAAAATGAAAGAACAAAGAGACGAGAACAAACTACATGTATCTAGGAGGAGAAAAAATGATACTCTAGACCTCCCACCTTAAAATCCTAAACAACTATTACACAATGAAAAAATATAGAAAAACATTTTCACAAAGAAAAAATTAGGTGGTGGAAGACGTCAAAATCAAGACGTGTTCTATAATCTGAATGTGTAACAAAAAAAATTAGGAAAGAAAAGTGTTGTTGACCCATTTGCAAAAGAGTGTAGTCACCATTTCTTGACAACGCGTGCGTTGTTGCCATTGGTTGACATGTTCTTCAAATATTATAACATAGATAACGTGTGAAAGTAGGTAGAAAAAATCTTCAAACTATTCTGACGAGGCATACGTAGGAACCTTCCCAAACTATACCGGTAAATGAATTATCGCACGAAGACGTATTCAAAGCAAAGTGGCTGTACGTCTTTTTTTTCAGGGATTCCTTTAGCCATTAAAGCTGATTAGGTAGTAAGGGAATCGGAGCTTTACTCGTGGGAATTATGAGCCACGCGGCCTCCTGGGCCCTGCCCTAGAGATTTTGTAGGTCGGTGGCGACTCGGCTGTGTATATCTAATATATTGATGGAATATGGATGACTATTGACATGGATGGGTTTGGTAGTCTTCCGTGCCGGCTACGAACCGCGTGGGGAGTCCTATATATTCAATCTTTTTGTTCTCAGGATCTTATATGTCCAATCTTCTCATTCCATAAATTGAAGCACAAATACTTTGTTCACTTCATCCAAAGAGCTACCTCGGAACCTGCAGCGGCTACACCATCAAAATCACTTCACGGCATTTAATATTGTATGCTCTTTGATCTTTCTTCATTGATATTGCCCGCATGGACTGTTGTTTAATTATGCCCCTCTGTATTGTTCTCTAATCTGGTAGTTTTGATTGTAGAACGCAGTGACCTTGTGATGCATCTTCCTAGAAATTTCGATGTATGGCTTGCTAATTTGTTTGTTTCGATGGCGGATATTGGCAGCAATTTTAGCGGAAGATATGGGGCAGCAGGGACTGTGGATTGCACTTGTGGTGGCGGTGGCGATGATGGTTTTGCCATTTAATTGTTTGGCTACAGACTACACCGTCGGTGACAGCGCACAGTGGACTCTGGGCGTCAACTATAATACCTGGGCTTCTGGCAAAACATTCGTTGTGGGCGACAAACTCGGTATGTAAAAAACACAAATTATAGCAAAAAGCCAATAGTGATATTTGATGATACTGTTGCACCTAACGAAGATATTGATGAGTGATGATTGAATGAATATCATGCAGTGTTCAAATACACGCCGGGCACGCACAATACGCTGGTGGTGAACAAGGCGGCGTACGATGGGTGCCTCACCACTAATCCCTTGGCAACACACACCAGTGGAAACGACACCATAACGTTGGACAGCACGGGCGCCAAGTATTACATCTGCGGAATCACGGGTCACTGCTCAGCCGGCATGAAGCTCATTGTCACCGTCGGCGCCGCCTCCACTTCAAAGAAGAACGGAACAGCGCCATCCCCATCGCCCGCCCGTTCTCGAACACCAACGGTCCAATCGCCGTCGCCATCATCGGCCTCTCCCACCGCACCAACTGTTGGTTCGCCTTCCCCATCAACCACCGCTCCCGCGACGCCAACTGTCGGAGCGCCTTCCCCATCATCGGCAGCTAACCCGCCTTCAGTGCAAACACCATCGTCGTCAACAAACGGGGCGAGCACAGCCTCCCCTTCATACCGCATGGGTGCTGTCCTCCTGCTTGGAGGATCTCTTTTGCTAGCCATGGGCTCGTCATAGATATAAATAGATAATTACTCAGGCTTCGTCATTGCTGTCAGATTATTTTCTTCTCCATCATTTTGTTATTATTACGATGACTATTTATCATCGGATGTATTCGATTCATGCCCCTAAAGCTAATAGAGTAAACCGATATCTTCTTACTGTTTATTGTTTTTCTGGGACTGTAGGCAGGATAAATAGTCATTTATTTGCTGTTATCCCTTATATTTTTATTTATCACATGTTTGAATGTTAAATACTTATTCATAGGTTGCGATATTTATATAAATATATAAGTATGTATGGGACTATAGGCCGGAAAAATAATCATTTATAAGCGGTTATCTCTTATATTTCAATATATCATGTTTGAATGTTAAATAGTTATTTGTAAATTTTACTAAATTGTAAATTTTGAAATATTCAGTAAATTCCATAAATATAAAAATAACATAAAGGGATTACCATCCATCCCCACACATATATTTATGTGGACTCAAAATCTACATAATCTACATGTAAAGTAGCAACTTTGCATGAATGTTAATTCAAATATTCAGTTCATGCTTCAGGTAAAAACGGAAAATAACGTAAAGGGATTACCATCCATCCCCACACATATATTTATGTGGACTCAAAATCTACATAATCTACATGTAAAGTAGCAACTTTGCATGAATGTTAATTCAAATATTCCGTTCATGCTTCAGGTAAAAACGGAATCTAAAAGGAAGACTTAACTGGCTTAATGAAATGATATTAGATAGTGTGGTATTTGGTGGTATCAATATTTAGGTAAGATATTTTTTAAAAGTAAGCCGAACCCAATGCATAAAGTAAAATCCCATTCCCATTAAATATCTAAATTTAGTAATTATGAGCACAATTTATTCGATAAATATCCATTTATAAATCTGGTCTTTTAAATATTATTTTTGGTTATTTAAAAATAATTTTCTATTTTAAAAACTTAATAAAAATATAAATAAAATTATAAATAACATTTTCCATTGGTCAATTCTTTTATCTTAATAACTTAAAAAAAATAGTATTTTTCATAAGAATGAAGTAAGCTTCGTATATATTTTTTATTTTTTTATTGGAATTTATATAATCTATTTTAATGAAATAGTAATTTTTCTATATTTAAATTATAATTTTCAAAATATAAATAAATTAAATTTATTGAAAATGTTATGTTATGTTGAATAAAAAAATCAAACTCCAAGTCTAAATTTCTTATATTTTAATTTTGTGGAAATTGATTTAAAATTGATAATAACCTTATGAATTGTCTAATATCCCATTTCACAACAACTCTATTAAGATTTCACCCAAAGAAGTTTAAAGATATAGAATTATCAATGTTATCATTTAAGGAATGAAAAAAGTGGAGATTCTGTATGCACTTATGAGTTGTCTAATATGCCATTTCACAGCAACTCTATTAAGATTGCACCGAAAGAAGTTTAAAAATATAGAATTATCAATGTTATCATTTAAGGAATGAAAGAAGTGGAGATTTTGTATGCATGACAAACCAGGTAAGGTCATACTAGATGGGATTATGGGTGATCTTAATCAAATTTGGGATATTGATTTTATCCATAAATGGAAGGTTAGATATGCAATTCATTTTAGTTTTCATATTTGCATTCTTAATAGCCATGTTGACTAAAAGCACTAGTGGGGGTCAACACAATGGAATGGAATGAGGACAAAACCAACTTGAAGGAACTTGAATTAGACAAACTCAAACGTGAAATAGTAGGGGATGGAGGATGATTATGTTTTATTCTCGTAGATTTCATAAAAGAAATAACAAATATAGCGACACCAAGAGAATCAAAAAGTCCACTAAGAACACAATAATTTCTATGTGAGAATGTAGGTGTAGTCTTGACTAAGTGATAAATTTCCATCATCAAAGTATTATATCCTAAAGACAATGAATGGAAAATGGTAAGTTAAATAATTTGAAAAATTACCAAACAAAAATTATGCGAATTGTGGATGCCATGTCTTCTGATTAATTAAGTGTTCAAACAAATAAAAACCATCCTAAAAGATAAAGTAGAAAAAGCTGGCTAACATAAGGGTGTTATTACCAAAAAAAAAATGTAAGAATAAAAAAAATATTCTTACAAACATTTACCAATAAATTATTTGAGTTCTATTGTGATTATTGAGTAAAGAGGTCAACATGTCCCTTTCAAATACTCAAATAGATGGGAGATGAGATTCACAAATAGAGTAAGTAAAAGTACAAAAGAGATTAGTTATGAAGACCATTGGGGGGAGTCCCTAATGCCCAAAAAATTATCAATCTTATGAGAGACACCTAGGTAGGAACCTAGACAAATTCCACTAAGACACTCATTCATGAATAAATGCACTAACTTGCCACGCCTTCAATATGAAATCAAATAATTGAGGGATATTTAGTGTGAAAGAACTAAGAGATTCAATCAAAACTTTGGTCCCAACTCCTTATTGGACATTATACAATGTAAGATCCTTCTTATTTCCAAATCTGTTCTAAACCACATCCAATATATAGGATTTTACATACTATAAATATAAAAAATTATGTTTTAATGTACAAGTTTATGGAAAATATTTGGATGCCTGTCCTTACCACCCTAGCCGAACCAAAATATTCTTTTGATAAGTGAGGAACTATAGTTGGTTTGATTAAATCGTTTCTTTTAGCACTGAAGTTGGTGTACTTAATTAATTATCTGTTTTAGGTTATTTATTTTCACTTGGGACATCTACAAAAAAGCACCAAAATATTACATAAAATGGAACTTAAAATAATCTTTGAAATAAAAGTGCAAAGATGGAATGCAAACTATGCAAGTAAAATTTTCCTTTTATCTCAATGAGGGGAAATTCTCCAATACCCAACCAATGATATATCTATATATATATATATATATATATATATATATATATATATATATATATAAACTAAAGGATGTTATGTGAAATATTATATGAAATCCAAAGACTAGGAAAATCGAACAATAATGATTAGGACTGAGCACGTAGATATTTCATTCTAGAGAGATTATTTTCCTAAAATATATCATTCCAAACAATAATGATTGATATTAATAACCTAGCGATTTCCTTTCTTACCTCAAGTATTTCATTAAAATGTAGGACTTGAAGAATTCCCATTCAAATAAGCGTGAGGAAAAATACATTACCATAAAATCGTAATGAAGCACACACACAACCAAGGATAAAATGAAGGTTTTCATCCCAAGTTGAGTTGTCGATCTACTATTAGTTCTTTATTACTAGATAGTAAGAATATTACCTACTTAATAATTGTGTCACAATAGTGATAGACAAAATGAAAAGGATAGAAATCCATGCACAAATAAACTATTCATTTCTCTATCTTATGCAATATAAATGATTTAAACATAATGACACCCATAACCTAAATAATATGATACAACAACAAATTTAGGTTACTTCATTGCTAATCGAAATAAACAGATTTACAATTGAACACCTCAAGATACTTGCAGAAGTAATGTAGGCATTAAAGTCTCTTTGAGTAGATCCTTTTCCTCCTTTTGTGCCCCACTCTATAATTTTGACGGTAGAAAGAATATTACTAGGTGGTATAAAGAAGTAGTCCTAGGGTTGCTTTATTTTTTCAAAAGGAATTTTGGTAGCATAACCTTGCAATGGGTGACTCATGAATTTAGTGACCATAATAGCTTTATTGAGTGGTGAAATGTGTTGGGAACATTTGATCATTAATAATAGGGGATTTTGAATCAATAGTGTGAGATATATATGATTTTTACCAATTTAAACCTCTCTTACTAAATCACAGATATATTAACCAACAGCCAATAATAAATCATAAGATGTGTTCCATATGAGTAGAAACTAATTACCATAAGCAACAACATAGAAAATAAAAATGCACACAATCACATCATCACACATAAGACACAATATATCTACTGGAAACCCTTCTAGGAGAAAAACCACTCTTGTTGTTGTTGCACTACTCTGAATCTCTATTATGTCAAACAATTTTTATTTTACATATTTAGTTGACTCCCATCAACCTAGATACTCGACCTCATATAAAATAGGCCAACAAAAATTAGTCAGGAGAATCGATTCTACTGATGAGCTCAAAAAACTTTGTTCTCACACAGTTCTATAGACTACCTTCTATTGAAGGCCACCACGATCAATGATCCTTTCCCAACTCTGGTTGGACTATCCAACTTTGATTGGATGGAAAAAATGTTCCTTTCATTGAAGTTTCCAAATCATTGCTCCACACTCATGAAGTCACTACTCCTCTACACTATGCAGACCAAGTTTCAACTACTTTCATACTGTATCAAAGACTCTCTTCTCAACTAGACTCAACTCTGCAATCCAATCTCCAATAGCAAGAGACCATAAAAAATGAACCAAAAGAACCACAAATAACATGCTCTCAACTCCAACAAATAGTGTCACAAATGTAACCATCAATAATACAATCATCTGGCAACATAAAATTTACTTCAAATCCTCCAAATAAAATATTCTACAATAGCCATGAATCTAGTCTGAATAGTGATGCACTACTTGAAACTTCTACTACAACACTGCCATTTATACACCTACATAAAGTATCTATGATCTCAACTAGGTTTGAATAATTCCTTCTATATTCATCCTTCTCTCATCAACTCCCACTCTGAAACAACCTATACTCAGCCCCAAAATGATGTATATAAAATGTGTTGGGTGAAAGCACTAGGATAAAGAGTGCACAAAGTTGACGGAACTAATCCAATATCACCACTACTTGTGCACTAAATGTGTTTACATCATTGGAGGACCTCTTAAAACCATTCTTGACATTTACAACTTAATCTAGAAGCCTCTAGAAATTTCCATGCCAAATTACATCTAATTTGCGTGAGGAATCCGAAGACATTTTCATGAAATTTCAACTACATGCATAAAACTAGCTAATCTAGGTTACAAATTCATGCACAAGCTTGTATTATTGTGATTGGAGCCTTTCAAGCACATGCACAAGCCTTTAGATGGGTGTGATTGGGGAAAACATAAGGAAAAGGATAAAAATTCAGCCCAAATCCTCTTTGAGTGGCATGGTCACCTTCTCTAGGTCCTGAACATGCCTCCAAACCTCTATCATAACCTCTGACACCTTTGAAAATGGATAAAATAAGTCTCGCAAGTGTCGATGCCAAATTGACCTAAAAGGCCAATAAACAAAGGTTAACTTATCTGCCAACAAGTCATTTTCTCTCCTATGACATCTTCACAAGTTGCACCACATCTGAACAAATTTTGTAGCACCTCTACAACATCCTCGTCATCATCATGAGGCCAAACCGTCATTCCAACAAGTCATCTCCATGAGCATAACCATGAAGACCTAGATGAAGACCTAGTCTGCCAACTCATCTAGTGTGCCAACTCAACAACACGAGGGACACTAGATACATCATCTATGTCACCTGTAGCAACATCTCCCATGCCTTCAATCAATTTATAACAAGGAATCACAAAAATGGACATCAATTCACGTGCCAGCACATGCTACCAAAAGATAACTCATCCATGACCACGATGCTACCAACAAGCTACATAATTAAAAGTTGACATAAAAGCTTAAAATCAATACCAACATAAGCTAGTTACCATTACAAACCAATGCCAAAATCAGCTAGTTGGAACCATGCATGCCATAATTAAAACAATCTCCCCCTTTGGAATTGATGGAAAGCATACATAATCTCTACACCATCATCCTCTAATAAGGCAACAAAAACTAAAACACAAACGTTGGAGTAATTGATATCTACATGGCTGAAATATGATGCATATCAACCATGGGGGCTTCAATCAATGAACCTTTGACATATCACGTGCATTAATGGTATACTAAACAATACCCTTAATTTGACTACATATTGGAAAAGACCTCTAAAAATCACATTTTTTTAACCCCCTACCAATGCAAACCCAATACACCTTCCCAATTTAAAAAACCCCTAATTTCACTAGATGTTGTAGGCATCAATTTTTCATTGACATTATTTATACCTCTTTATATTTTTTCATTAACTTTGAATTCCATTTTTTATACTTGTCAATGTAAAAACCCTTTACCCCCTATTATATTCTGAAAGTATTATGTCATTTTTTCCTCAAGATATATCCCCCAATATGAATGTACATGGTATTTTATTTCTCCCCTAGTGAAGCCCCCATGATATCAACAATGACCATACTCGCCATATCAACAGTAAGAAGCATATGAACATCCAAGCAAAATTTGGAGTAGCATGTCACACCAATCAACCACTAGCAGCAACATCAATATTCCAACACAAGGTAACCATACAAGCATGAATAAACATCATAATGAATAACTGCATCTAACAATGTGCACATGAGACATCAACCAACACTTTTCCATAGAAACTACATTTCCTGAAGGTAGATCCTCTACCTAGTTGATCGAATTTCCTCATATAATTGTACATTATCCTCCTACATTCAACTACTACATGACCAAAATTGTGATAGTTGAAGCACTCGATCTCATCCATCAAAGGGAAAAAGGAGTTTTGATTTCTCCTCTGAATTTTTCTACCATTTACCATAGGAGAAAATTATCTTTTGTATGTGAAATCTCCTTGGGTTTTCTACTTTTTCATTATTGATGAATTTTTTTTATCCCTCCTTTCTTGCTACTAGTATTGGTCACATTCTTTGTTTCAGGCTTCTTTGGTTCTTCCTTGTTATTCTTTCTTACATGCAAGCTTGTCTCTCCTTTTTGAAAAACGCCACCAAATTTGTTAGCTGCTATGGTTCTCTTCACTTTCTCCAATTGTTCATCCTTTTCTTTAAGTTGCTTCCTCAATTTGTCAATCACACCTTCAAGTGCTTCAACATATTCCTTTCTATATTTTTGCTTATTGCAATTGACTTCTTCTATTCTTTTTTATTATGCCATATGTTTCCTCAAGGTCGTGATCTATTCCTTGAGACCTTTCTCTTTTTCCTCACAAACATCCAATTTATTCTCATGCTCCTTGCATACATATGTTAGTCTACCAATTTCACTTGGAAACTCTTCAATAAAAACAATGGAGTATTCATATTCAGCCTTAAGGGGCATGAAAATACTACCATCATCTATTTCACTACCTAGATATGAATTATTGTCACCACTGCCATTAAAACTATAAGTGGAAAGTAAATAAATGGGGCTTATACCTTCAGATATGTTGTCTTTTTGTACGGTTGTTTCAAATGGAGATTTATTCTTCTTGGATCTCATCTTCTTCTCCTCATTTTTTCTTCTCTTTTCAAACACTTCATCATTTCTACATAAACTTGCTCCAAATAATATATGAAATCTATCACAAACCTCCTTGGAAGATTTCAAATATACATCCTTTTCTAAGTCTGCATTATAGATATTTTTAGAATAATTCACCTTGCTTGAGCATTTCACTTCATTTCTTCATATGAATGTGAATCATCATCATATCCTTCACAAATCAATCTCCATAAATTAGATCCATGAGAAAAAAATTTATACTTCACATTTTCTTTCCATACCTTGAAATTTGCAGCAGTAAGAATAGCTATACCTTGAGAGTTCATTCTGCAAAAGATTGCAAATTTTTACCAAAAAAACCCATATCTATTATCTAGCAATCAAGATGCAAGGGAGAGCCCCACTCTTATATAAATTGTAGGTAAACTTTTAGCACTACTAAGAGGTGGGGGTGAATTAGTAGTGTGATATATATATATATATATATATATATATATATATATATATATATATATATATATATATATATATATATATATATATATATATATATATATATATATATATATATATATATATATATATATATATATATGTATGTATCTAGATATGTATGATTTTTACCAATTTAAACTTTTCTGACTGAATCACATATATATTAACCAAAAAATAATAACAAATCATAACACGTCCACCATATCAAAAGAAACTGAAAACATAAATAATAAACAATGTACACAATCACATCATCACACATAGGAAACAAGATATCTAGTGGAAACCCTTCCAGGAGAAAAACCACCCTTGTTGTTAGTGCACTGGGTTAAATCTCAATTATGTCAAGGAATTTGTCTTTTACATAGTTATTTGACTCCTATCATCTTGGATACTCGACCTCATATACAATATGCCAACACCAAGCATCCAAGATACTTGATTCTATTGATGAGATCTGAAGCCTTTGTTCTCACACGGATCTATGGATTATCATCTGTTGAAGTCCACCAATATGAACGATACGTACCCAATTCTGTTTGGATGGAGAAATTGTTCCTTTCGTTGAATCTTCGAAATAACTACTCCACAATCATGAATTCTTTTCTCCTCTACACTATACAGACCATGTTTAATCTATTTTTGTACTAGATCCATGACTCTCTACTCAACTAGACTTAGGTCTGTAATACAATCTATAACAACAAGACACCATAAAAAATAAATCAAAAACACCATAAATAATATGCTCCCAACACCAACAAATAGTGGCATAATTATAACCTTCATTAATACAATCACCCAGCAACATAAAATTTACTTCAAATCCTCGAAAAAAAATCTACTACAATAGCCACAAATCTGATCTAAATATTGATGCACTACTTTAGAATTATGCTACAACAATGCCATTTGCACACCTACACAAAGTATCTTCAATCTCAATTACGTATGTGTTGTCGCTTCAACAACACCCTCCAAAATTTTTGTCTTATATATTTTTGTCACAAACATTGAAACTCATTTCATGTGTTTTATTGACGAGATTTTGTCCCTTGTGCAAGATAGGAAAAATGTAATATTTTAGCATGTCGGTTGTGGCAACATATATATAAGATTATTCTAGTGGTTTCAAGAGGTCACCTTTGTGTAACTGGGTTGTTCTTACCATGTAAATATCTGTCGCACTCATTTCCAAATTTTTAAACAGTATCGTACAAGTATCATCATGGTCATCACAAAGTGTACCTTAAGTGTCACACTTCTCGTAAAGTTTCCGTAAACATGTTAGACTGAGGGAAATTCATTGCCATGTGTCTTGGATGATGTATATTTTTGTGTCTTCAAATATTCTAAGTGTGTGATCACAATTGAAGTTTTATCACTGTCCACATTAGCCTCATTGATCTCTCACTTATTCATTCTCTTGAAAGATTCTCGAACAAGAATCCTAGCTTCAGCTAGCCTCCCTAAACTGTGCACTGCACAGTCTCAGTTGTGACATGGCCTCTTGTCACTATGCAATGTGTAGTTCCTGTCTCCCAGGACTGCTGCATGCATAATTTCTTTGCTCAAGCCCTGACCTTGATTCCCATAATTACGCAATTTTTTCCCCCAGCATAGCCTTAACTGCACACTATGCAATATCTAACCTCAAGCTCATCCTTGAGCTCCTAAAATTCACATATGTGCAATGGCCTAACCTCTCTTGTATCCAATAACGACACAATGTCTTCATTGAGTGCTCATCCCCTCAGTTTACCACACTAACCCTAGGAACTGCATAGTTTATCCCCTCAGCCCAACCTGAAATGTGTACTTTACTATCTGAAGGATCGAGGCTGCCCTTGCCTCCCTAAACTGCACAACTTCGCAGTCACTAAGCCCTTTTCCCAGTCTTCCATCTGGTCCCAACTTAGTTAATGGATTAGCATGCTCAATCTTTGACTAGGGGGTTTTTGGATTGATGTCGTCTCATCATGAGTGAATGGTAGAAACATGTACCTTATTATGCCATGGTGAGATGATGAAGAAGGAGATGAAGGATCACAACATGTTGAAAGACCATATTGTAGTTGAATACACAAGCTAATCAATCAAGAGAAAGAAAAGTGACACCAGTTTGTGATCAACATTCAACATTTGAGATCATTGAAGACCCCTTATCACTAAGCTATGCGGAGGTGAAAATAAGAAGACCTTCAGCACATAGTGTCAGTTGTGGCTTGACATCCAAACATCATCAAGAAATTTCATGTTAGCAGTGTCATGTCATAAGTTGTCACATGCCACACCATTGTGGTTAATGATGTAAATTATGTTTCAAAAACTTATTGTAATGTGGAAGCCCAAAGGACATGTATGGAATACGAAGAGGCATGTAAAGTTGAAAAGTCATAGGAATTAAAACAATCATGAGGGTAGATGAAGAGTCAAAAGGAAGGTGAAGCATCACTTCCTGATTGTTATATATACGCGCGCATTATAAGAGAAAAGGACTTTTCACCTTGGATCATCCCATTAGGTATTAGAGAGACAAGCTAGTTCTTTTGAGGAACAAGGAGTAGCTCCAACGCTCCACTATTGGCGATAGTGGTTTTCATTGTATACATGTGTCTTGGAACTTTTACTTAATATAAGAAGATCTATGAGCCGGCACGTTCTTCATGCATGCATTATAGATATTTGTAAGACTATTATATGAATGCTTGTAATTCATGATTTCTTTCATATGTGCTAAAAGTGTTTAACTATTTCGGTTATTTTGGTCCTTATCATATTAAGAATGTGTTGTAATTACTATCATTGTTGTTGCATCCTTGTGGATTATTCTGCTTGATATTAGACATAATCCTCCTCATTACATTGGTTACACCAACAGTAACATCTCTGTGGATTATTCCGCTTGATGTTATATGGATCCTTCTCATTTATGTCTGTCTCTACTAAGGTGGTAATACTACCTCTCTCTTAGATGTTCACTTTCCTCCCCTCTGCAGTCAAAGAACTTTGACACACATACAATCGAACACTCGTCATGCATACCCGCTTGGTTTTTGAATGCACATTTTCATTCCTCTCTCTTGCTGACAGTTATAGCCAAGGAATATATTTAAGATAACTGACAACTAGGCCATATTTTAGATGGGGCTCCTATCCCAAACAGTGTGAGTTCTAATTGGGATGAAATATCGGGGAGACCCCTTGAATGTTGCTAGGTCCAACACCTTCAACATTTATGGCTCTAGAAGGAGGGAAACCAGAATTTTATGGCTGATAACCCCACCAACCTCAATCCTACTTCCTCTGGCCAATGTAGTAACATTCCCATCGACTGCCCTATGCACATTCTTGAAGTTGGTAATTCTTCTCAGTCTTGAACTATGAAACCTTACAAAGTCTCTTACGATCAAATATGGGCCATATGCCCCATCACATGAAATTTTGCGAGAGCTATTGGATTGATACCAGGAGTATAGACTCTTCCATATTTTCGAAGAAGAAGCAAACCACCCCCACTGGGATAGTGGTATTGATAGTTGGAGAGTTGGTTCTCACCACCCTTGAAGTGTTATCATATTTTGAAGAAAGCACATAAAAGCACCGATGTCACCATGCATGCAATGAGTGTGAAATAAAACTTAAATTATGAAGCTAAAGATTTATCTACTTCTCCTCCTTAGGGCTTCTTTTCGGCCTTATTATGCGAACACTTTGTGGCATAGTCATTAGGGGAATTTTGAGGTCTAAAATGGGACTCCTAAGAAAAATGTACAACCAAAATAAAATTTATAAGAACCAATAGGATTCAAGGTGATGATGTCAACCATGGGGGATGGTTCACCATTTTGGGAGTAAAAAAGTAAAAAGATTAAAAAATAATAGAATAATAAAACTACCTTTTCAACTCATATTTTCGACTTATATCCCTATGGCTTAACTCAAATTTTGAGTGGGAGTACTCATTGGATAAAAAATTTAATTCCCCATCCAAGGAGTACCCATGTTTCATACTTTAGATGGACCCAGCTACAAGACAAATGAAAAATACATGAAAAAACATGATTGCAATCAATATTTTCATGTATTTCTCATTTTTCATTTAGTAGGTTCCATCAAAAGTATGAAAAATTGTTACTCCGTGGATGAGGAATCAAATTTTGCATCCAACAAGTGTTTCCACTCGAAATTTGAGTAAACCCATAGGGAAAATTTTCTTTTTTCCCTCTAAAATTTGATGATGTAATCTAATGTTTTTTTATTATTTCCATTATTATTTTATAATTTCATTAGGATACTCATTTGAGACCTCAAAACTCCCCTAATGGTCCCATCTCATGATAGTGAAAACATTTAATCTTTCACAAGTATTTATTCTTGCCTTCTTAACCAATCTCCTTTGGATTGGGATTTCTTTCCTTTCCCTTTCTTTATATTTCTAGCCAAAGCACAATTTTTCTCATCCTCAACCTTGGATGAAATTCCATCACTATTTCTCTGCCTCATCCCATCCTGCACGAGATCAGACCATAACCACTCATAGCTTGGTAGTTTTTATCTACCATTAACAAAATCTTGTTAACTATTCTGGCTCTTGGGAAGACCAGACAAATCTAGAGCTACCATATATTCTTCTGGAATAATAATATCAAACCCACTAAGTTAATCACAGAACTATGCAAATTTTCTTAGCTACTACGAAATTGATTCAACCTTTTACATTTTTATGCTATGAACCTTGTCATGTAGTTCCCGCTTCCTACAGGCACTCTTGTTCTCAAACAATTCAGTCAGTATTTTCCACATCATGAATGGAGTTTCTTTCCTGTGGATATTCGAGACAATATGATCTCAAACTCCCTCCAATATGATCCTCCTCGCTTTAGTTACATCCTTCTTCCAATGAGAGAGATTGTGGGCATCAACTGTTGAGGGTTTAACTACATATGTCTTGATGTAATCTAGTATCCCATTATCATCTAATACCGCATCCATATGTATCTTCCATGCCACAATTTTTTTTGATTCCTTCAAGAGCATACTTGAGCCCGAGTCCAGTGGAAGTATCTTCTTAGTCCTCGAGAAAACATGTAACATTGATCTTGTAATTCAAACCTCCTATGTGAACTTCTAATTCTCTTATCTAATGAGATTCTAGCTCTGATACCATGTAGAAATTCCTTTTAGATTCAAACTTCTTATGTAATATGCTAAAATGAAAGACTTGAATCTACTCTACTCATTAGCAAAAACAATTAAGTGATTGATAAATCATAACATAAACATGAGACAAGATACAATTACATATGCTCAGAGATTTATCTAAGGGGAAAGCAACTGCTCAAAACCCATTTCTATATTGCACTAGTCATAAAATATAGAAGAAATGTAATTCGTGTTCAAGCCTGAACAATCTTTTCCCAAGAATAATCTGTTAGGTCCCTATACTACTAGTGTAACCCCTTATTGTTATTAGTACAACCCCCTTATTATATTGTTGTGTCCATGTAGTCCCCATATTATTATTATTGTGCCGCGTAGAAGCCCACTATTGTTATTATTGTGCCCTTACATTATTATTGTTATGTTAGCTCTATTATATTACGACCCCTTAGACTCCTATATATAGAAAGGAGGTCTTGTCATTTGTATCATCCAAGAATTGTTCATTTGTGTAATGTAAAGGAGGTTGCCCCCTCGGAGAGGCTTATTTCTAAGGCGTTGATCTATCTTTTTTTATCTATTTGTGAGTTAGTTTCCTAACATTTGGTATCAGAGCTATGGGTTCTATGGTTTCGTTGCTCCAAATAGGTCATCGTGGTATTTTCGCTACGAAGTTTCAGAATATAAAGAAAAAACCCATTTGATAAGAAATCATTCTGAATCTTGGGTGAAAATTATAGATCTTGTCTCGCTATATTTTCGGATATATGATCTGAGCAAGTTAGGGTTTTTACAGACTCCCAAATTACATCCTAAACAGGTGACCTTGGGAAAATCGTCATAACTTTCTCTCTAAGCAACAAATTGAAATTTCGTAAGAAGTTAGAGAAAGAGAATAGACTGTAGTTTGCGGTGCATAGCTTTCAGATCCGATGGTCAAAACAGTGACACATGGCACGCTGTACAAGTTCACTCTACTGAAACATTATATAATCAGGTCATTTTAGGAGATTGGACATAACTCTTTCTTGGAGAATCAAATTCTAATCAAACTTGTAGGGTTAGAAAGACGATTCAGAGGGCTACTGCAGAAGACAATTTTAGAACTTTGAGATCTGAAAGTATAGAGCTACAATCATTTCAAGATCGAGCTCCTGAAATCAAGAAAATACAATATGAGGAAGTTTGATGGAAAGGATCCAATAAATTGGATACTACATGTGGATCAATATTTTGATCTACGTGGTGTACCACTATTACAAAAGGTATGCATTGCATCTTCATATTTAAAACTGAATCATTTTTTATGGTATAAAGGGCTTTTTTCTTGTAAACAACTTGTTACGTGGTCAATTTTCATGGAGGAAATGATAACACATTATGAGGATATAAAGAGCAACACCACAACAATTGGATGAAAAAATAGAAAAAGGGCTTTGTTACAAAGTGGAAAGAAAGATTATGGCAAGAAGGAAGTCTACCCTTCACAATTATAAATATGGAAGTGTTGTTTCTCCCAGCCTTCCACAACCTACAAGGGTTACACCATAGCAATTGGAAGAAAAAAGAGAAAAAGGGCTTTGTTACAATTGTGATAACAAATACATTAAAGGTCATAAGTATGCTGAGAAGAAATTATTTTACAATGATTGTGGAGAGGAGGAAGAAAAGGATCAAGAAACGTCAAAACAAGAGTATATACACTAGGAACCAACTGCATAGAAAGAAGAAATGAATCTGACCATATCTTGTAAAGAATTTGAAAGAATTACAACTCCTAAAATTCTCAAGATAGAAGGACATATCAGGAAGAAAAAGGTTCACGAAGTGAAAGATCACATCGAGAAAGAAGAAATGAATATGACCATATCTTGTAATGCATTGGATGGAATTACCACTCCTCAAACTATCAATATAGAAGGACATATGAAGAAGAAAAATGTTCATGAATTGAAAGATCACATTGAGTCTCAAGAAATCAATCCGACCATATCTTGTAATGCATTGGAAGAAATTACCACTCCTCAAACTATCAAGATAGAAGGACATATCAAGAAAAAGGTAAGAGTGTTGATTGATTCAAGCAGTACCCATAATTTTATTGATTGTAAGATAGCCAAGGAATTGAATTTCTTCCTATATCTAGCACCAGAGTGTCAAGTGATGGTTGCAAGTGGAGGAACCATAAATTTCTCTAGAAAGTGCCATAATATCAAGCTATCCATGGTAGAATATGCATTGAATAGCCCAGTGATTTCCATTCCAATGGGGGGTGCTCATGTTTTACTAGGAGTCCAATGGCTACAATCTTTGGGTACGATAGCTTTTAATTTTCAAGAAATTTTCTTGAAATTTTTTTGGGAAGGAAAGGAAATTGAATTGAGGGGTATCGAAGGAAAACTTGGAAAGATAATCAACTCTAACAACATGACAAAGCCTCTAAATAAAGAACAACAGGGTGTAATTTCACAATTATGTTCGCTAGCGGATCCCACATCGAAATCATGTATTTCTCCAGATCTCCAAAATGTTTTGGACAATCATTCCAAGTTATTTGAGACTCCCAAAGGCCTCCCACCTATTTGTGATCATGATCATGCTATTCATTTGATTCCACAAAGTGTTCCTCCAAACATCAAGCTTTACATATATCCATATGCTCAAAGGAGTGGCAACTCATTCAAAAGTTGCAGAAGATCCTAGTTCAAACAGTATTGCGAGAACTTTACAAGGAAGGAAAAATCATATTGGAACCTGAAGCAGTCACAGAACTGAGAAATCGAAAGCTACAAAATAGATCAATTTCAGAGTATCTCATCAAGTGGAAGAACTTACCCGCTGAAGATTCCACATGGGAGGACAAGAATTTATATAGAAGCATCAAGAAATACTCAAGCATTGATGACAACACTTTTCGAAGGAGAGGGGCATGTTAGGTCCCTATACTACTAGTGTAGCCCCTTATTTTTATTAGTACAAACCCCTTATTATATTGTGTTGCCCATGTAGTCCCCATATTGTTATTATTGTGCCCTAACATTATTATTGTTATGTCAGCTTTGATTATATTATGACCCCTGAAACTCCTATATATAGAAAGGAGGTCTTGTCATTTGTATCATCGAAGAATTGTTCATTTTTGTAATGTAAATGAGGTTTCCCCCTCGAAGAGGCCTATTTCTAAGGCGTTGATCTATTATTCTATCTTTTTGTGAGCTGGTTTCATAACATAGTCTATCTCTCTCCCTCACAAGCTAACTCTAGGCAATACTTAGCCAATTCTAATGCCTCGCAAGATCCTATTTCCTTGCATTGTTTCGTTGGGAATTATCCCCCTAGTAATTATGGAAATTCCATATTATAATTGTGTAGTCCCTGTAGGCCCTTCTCTGACTGCATGCACCACATGTACAACTCGGAAAATTATATAACTAATAGTACACCGACCTTAAATTCCAATCTCAACTGAGTAACTCAAATTTCATGCATGCATGAGTTAATTATGATTGATTTATATGTTAACTGGTTGAAGATTGAAGTTGCACTCGACTGCTAGACCTCCTACTAGTTCCTCCAATAGTTGGACCTGGTTTAACTGACTTTAACTCTGTTTAACTAAATTAAATTATTACAACTCAAATCAAACTCACCCTAAGCTCCTAAAGTTAGGAACCACTCTACATGAATCAAATTAGGCCTTCAATATGAATTAACTAAACCAACTAAGTGAAACTAACCTAGTTAACTCATTCTTGTTGTCTTGTGATGTGGAATTACATTTTTCTCCTAATTTGATTCAAGGGAAAATTTTATAACAATTTTCTTATCGCCATTTTCAACATTCTCTAATATGTAGTATTAAGGAATTAACTGAGCCAACTAAGTGAAACTAACTTAGTTAACTCATTATTGTTGTCTTGTGATGTGGAATTACAATTTTCTCCTAATTTAATTTAAGGAAAAATTTAATCACGGTTTTCTTGTTGCTATTTTCAACATTTTCTAATATGTAGTCAAATTAACAATATGGTTTAATATGCCACCAGTGCACACAATATGTAAGAGGTTCATTCAATGAAGTCCATATGAGTAACAATAAAATATTTAATAATTATCAATATATAAAACCATTTTAAATTGGTAAAATCAATAAATAATCATCTAAATCTATGAGCTCAACAATTTCAATAAACAAATTTATCTCTATTACTATTTATCTTTATTTAACAAATTGAAACATTTATTTACACAAATCACCTTTACACACATATATTTGTAACAATGATGCGCATAATAATCATTTCATAAGATTTTCGCATAACTTTGTAATGAGGAAAATGGTCTCTATTTAGACATGTTAGGTCTCTAATGGTTATTGAAATATTAATCAAATACAAATTGATATATATTTATATATTATTTTGGGGGTAGGACGAATGTGAGTAAGACGAAACCACTCCATAGTTTGCATAGTCATAACATTAATAATCGATGCAAGTTATATAAATACATTGAGAACGAGGGTACCACCTAGCTGAACAAAGATTACTAATTTCTAGGATCTTTATATTTCACAACTTGAGAACATCCTATCTTTAACTTAGTCGCTCTTCCAACAACTAGATAGTGTGGGTTTAATCTCTCATCCTACCTAAATTTTAAGACATCTTTCCCGAATGATTTTAGTGCATATACAAATATCTTTTATGGCATGCAGTAGAGGAACCTTTATACAAAGGTTTGTCAACTCATAATCCAAGACATACTCAGGGGTGGGGTCAACTTTCTCCATAACCAACCTTTCTGGGAAGGGAGGCTAGGTTGAAGAACATGGTAACGACTCTTAGCACATGGGAATAGGCTGTAAGGAAACATCATTGTTTGGAAGATTAGGAGTTTCCACCTCAATTTTCTCCTCAATGATTATTTCAGGTAGTTTTTTATTTTGTTTTTGTTTTTTTGAATTTATTACCCTTCCCGATCTCAGCTGGAGGTCATTGACCCAAACTAGCATGGTCTAATAAGTATGGAAAGGGAGCAGTCCAATAGAATGAACCATTTGTACCTCTTTATTATTTCGGTTGGGCACAAGATGTTCTAACAACTGAGGTGGTTGGAATGGTGGTAGAAATGGAAATGATGGTGGGATAAGATGTGTTTGTTGAGGCAGAGAAGCTGGAAATGTGGGTTGTGCCATATGATAAAGTGCATATGATATAGGATACAAATGGGTAGGCATGCGATAGGAGAAATGAGTTTGGTGATTCTCTCCATCAATTTTGCCAAGGAGGAGCAGGAAGCTGCCCAAACTGAGAGTGATACTCATGTTGGAAAGACTAAGGATAATTCATGTTTTGAAAAGAATATTGGGGTGCATTATAATTAGGATAATATGTTGCAAGTTCAACAATAATACCTATACTTACCTGTGTCCATGATTTTCGTGCTGCCATAATATGCAATGGCTCAGGTACTAAATGTTCCCCTTCAAATGTTTCTTTCAAGCATGGTATATATGGACATTCCTCGGTAGGATGTTTACCTGCACATATCACACCATTCTTAACGAATTTGATATTTGTAGGACATTCACATAAAAGATGTTTTTTTCTACATTTTGGACAATACATGGACAACATTCATTTTGCTTCTACTATTTTTTTCTGAAATTTCAAATAATCTATATTCTTACTATCAATATTCATAGTTTTCATGTTATCTATTTTATTTTCCAAACCTATAATCATAGCATCCATAGATCCAAATTTGTTGTTCCTAGAATTTCCTTTAATTCCCTTACCATATTTGGATTAGTTTCATGAAAAATTCTTGCACAAGCCACAAATTTGGTTAAAAGAAAGTTGATCAATGTCCACTTGTCCTAATAGATTCAAATTATTCCTAGAATCATACAAAAGTCCTCATAAAAATAGGGTTCTAATGGTGCTTGTGTCAAATTTATGCTTCGACATTTGAAGCATATATAGAAATATTTCCAAATAATTCTCCAAACTCACATCATCATGCTGTGTGATGGTAAAAAATTCATCCAACATTCCTCATGTCTTATGATATTCCTGATATTTATTCATAAACATTGTCTTCATATCTTCCCAAAAAGTAATAATATTTCCTCCCAACCCCATAAACCAACATACAGATGAGTCTTAAAGGTTTGTAGGGAAAATACTTAACTTCTCAGCATCCGAAGAATAATAGTAGCTCTTACAAAGTATGTCAAATTCAAAAGGAAAAAAATTGAGATACTCATGTACCTTACCATGGAAATCTAGAAGAGCCGAAGGTGGAATTTTTTTCATTTGAAAAACTATATCGATGTCCACATTTGGAAATCTAAAGGTGGATTGTTCTTCCAATGGTTGATTCTCATTGACACCTTCACCATATAACTCTTCATGATCTTCCATCCTTTTTCTTCAAAACAGATTATCTCCTGTAAACCATGAATGTTGATTGTGCTTTAGTTTTACTTTTTTAGTTTCAACAATCTCCTTCTTCCCTACCAATGGTTGTGATATGTCTGACTTGTTGTCTCTAGAATCCAGATGCAAAGTACTAGCATGGTTGGTCTATGTCTACTTGGAGTTTTTTTTTGCAAAAAAAGTCCCACCGTAAGAAATTTTTCTCGATCTATTAGTATTTCCTCTGCCCTTCTTGGGCTACAGACCCTCCCTCTCCCAGTCATGCATATTAAAATATAATCAAATCATAGAATAATAAAAAACTATAAAAACACTTGCTAGAAACAAATCAGTTCACCCAAATGTTTCAACTATCTCAAAATGTGTACCTAAAACATTCCAATAAATAAAAAAAATTTCCTCAAGCAATAAAATCACACTGCAAATAAAAAACAAAGCAGAAATTACCTGTACTATAGAAAAAACAAATTAGAATTTACCATAATTCCTTTCAACGCTTCCCTGGAACTGGTGCCAAAATGTTTGATAGAATTCAATTTTCAATCCATAACACTTACTTGTCAAACCAAGGCCTCGTAGGCTTTGAGGTGCAGTACAATCTATGCCAAAGGAACCTATTAGATTCTGCAAATCCTATCTCTACCCCAACAATCAATATTTATGGATTCGGTAATGAAAATTACAATGAAAACCTCTTACTTGCATTCCTACACTTACCCACACAGCAACACCAAGATCACTCTGGATGTTCGACTTCTGTTAGGATGTGAATAAATACTTTAAACTACTTTTCCTTTCCAAAGATAAACTCAAGTTTCAATGATGATTCAAAAAGATACATTCAGAGAAGAAATATTCAAGTCATCAAACTATTCCTGTTCTAGACCAATTTTTTTATTACTCCAGTTCCTTCACTACTTCAAATCATCAATCACTTACACACTACATGAAATAAAACATATATTCTGGTGCATTCAAAATATAAACCAAATAAGTTTGATCAATTCAGAAATCACTCTTCCTGCTAATGAACTTATAAAATAAAATTTTCAAACACTCAATCAAATCTTATGCTAAGATAAAAATCACATCAATAGTGAAATATTATTTGAGATACTTTCCACACCTGTGCATATACCATTGAAAAAGAATAACCACTTGTGCTTTAACAAATTCAATCACACACTACTCATCTTGACTCACTCTACAATCCAAAACCAAGTCTTAATATAAATACCAACATTCCTTGCCTTATTGCTAAATAAAGAGACTCAATCTATAACCAAGAATCATTCAATGCTGAAAGGTACACCAAGGATTCTATTCCTGTACCAAAAAGGAACAAGATCAATGAATTTACTGGTCAAATTCTCTAAAGATTGGGGATCCTTTTTTAAATATAATGAAACTAAATTAATCATGAATATAAAATAATCTTAGTGCACCGTCCTTAAAGTTTTACCATAGCTCTAGGCTTAAACAAGAATGGTATGTTTGCCATAGAATTGTGATAGTAGTTCGATCACCCAAACCCCACAGTATATCAACAAGCTTTGTGTTACAAAAAATAGTTGAAATGCACAAGCATAAATCAAATCTCAAGTTTACTAGGGTTTCCCAATCATGACTTCAACTCCCAAGCCATGTTTCATTGTTAACAGTTTTATAACAAAAAAATAACACATTATTAACCACCAAGGGTTTGAAACCCTATTAAAGAAATGATCCTGAAGGTAAAATGGAATGATATAATGATCCCTCAAAACACACACACACACACACACACACCTGCATTCCATCTCTGGATTGATATCACTCCTTTAAAAAATACCTCATATGAATCACAATCAACTATGGGTTCATAAAAGTTCACATAGTCTTAATACCAATCATCGAGTTACTAAAACTCACACCAAAATAGAAAACATAAAAACGGACACAATGTGACTATCTAAGGGAAAATGAGCTAGGTTGGTTGGGCCCTAGCCAACTAGATCATTTCCCTATAAAGAAAAAGAGATTAACTTATGAAGTATGATAAGTAATTTATAGGATTAAACACATAAATTATTTGAACCTGAAATTAAAGCTCCTTCTTATTAATGAAATTCTCTACTTAATATATCCAATACAAAAGGATCTAGCTCCAGAGAAGATCTGAGCAATAAAAGTCTTTGATACAAAAGATGTAGAATAACCTATCCCTAGCCTATACCTTCCTATGAATCAATCAATCAATCAATCAATCAATATATATATATATATATATATATATATATATAGACACACACACACACACACACATTTTTACAACAAATACTCGGCCACATTGAGTCATCTTCGCACAAAACAAAAATGGAGGTCATTACAAATATGTTTTTGATGATAGACCTTTCCAACAAACATCACTAGTTCATTAATACTCTATTTCATCTCAGAATTTCTTCAGTAGGAGGAGACCAAAACTACAGCTGCTCTGTTAGAGACCATGAGTGAGAAGCGCACACTTTCTTCCTTATTTTCCATGAAAATCTTATCTTGATAGCTCACATTGACTACTAGCCAAACCTCTTCATCCAACGGTCCTCCTAAACTGGTGCAGGAATCAAACTTAGACTAGTGCAGGAATCTTAAGATTGACTGCTTCCTGTACCAAATACACTTCAAACTATAGTAAATGACAAATATCAACAAAAGCTCCTAGGGTAACATGAATACAAGCACATAATTATGAAAATGTTAATCTATCGACCTTTCCTTTAAAGATGAGCAACCTTTACCCAATTTCTCATGGATATATTAAAAGAGGCTAAAAATGCATACATAAAGGTTTTTTTAAGTAGTGAAAAAGAGGCTAAGATAGGGTTTTATAGGTAAAAATTAGAGTAATTATGGGGCCTAACACACACTATCCAATGGTATAACAAACACTTTATAATATATAAATTAACAATTTTTTGTTCTATTTCATACCTCTTTTCTAGATAGAGATCCTTATGTTTTGAATTCAATTTTCAATTTACTTTATCTTATTTTCCTAATGATTCTATTCACTTTCCAGATTGTTAGCCTATCTACCATGTACAAGAATTAACTCATGTTCATTTCAAGTTATATGCTGATTGGTTTTTATTTCATAACTTCTATTAGCATAATACTTAATGAATATTACATTTTCTATATCTATACAATCTAGTTCATTATATGAATTTGGTCATACCCCATAAGGGTTCACAATGATTTGTAATTAAAATCAGTATTTGTCATCCCAGTATGGTGAACCTTTCTAGGAGATCTAATACATGCCTTTGATACATCAATATGTTAAACATTTAAAAAATTGAATTTAGATTTTATCAAAAACTATTCTACTATCATTTAAGTAAAAATATTCAATTATATTTCTTCTATACTTATGGTATAAAATAACTACTACCCAGTGTCTAGTTCTATTTATCATAGTCCATTTATCTATATTTAACAATCAAATATACTCAAAATTAGCATTTCACTATATATTCTATGTGTATTCAATCAAGTGTCAAGGTAATTATCCATACAAAATTATCAACATGCATAAAAAATATAGGACTCTTATGGAATTCATTTGGAACATACTTCTCTCCTCTATCTACACCCATTCCAAGGTCAATTTGGATAAGAAAGTCCCACTTATCAATGTTAAACATACATATGATAAAATCAATCATATATTTTAAACAAGTTCCATTCAATCTCAGATACAATAACAAATTATTTGACCAAAATAGATATTCTAGGAAAACTATGGGAGAGATCACATTCCTCCCAACCAATGAGTTGCACACCAACAACCCCTCCTGAGCTCAGACTTACTTCCTCTTCTCCTCAATGAGTACCCTGGAAGAACAAGCTTTCCTATATTCCTTCTATGTCATTTAATGTTTTCTTCCAAATAGATTTATTTAGCAGTGTCTTTCTTTTAAGGTATGTATCATTTTTTCTCTACCTATGTTTTTTCTTTAAATTAGGGATAAATATTTTGTTTTTCCACTTTGACATGCATTCTCTCCCACTATGATTTTCTTATATTTTTACCCAACTTATCATTTCTCTCTAGTTAAGTTTATTCCTCCACTCAACATAATATCATTCTCCAATTATGTTGTTTCCCTTAGTGGAAATCTCCCTCTTGGGATTTTTGGGAGAAAGATTTGGGAATGCCTACCATGTGAATTGAACCTCATAACAATTTCTAGGATAACAAGAATTCCTTATACTCATGTTCTATTTCTTAAAACATTTACCAAATGAAAGAATTTCTTTATCATAATATTGTTTTACATATCATTCAACTTAATTCATGGTCTCCACATCCATCAGGTTTAAACAATATTTACAGATAATTATAAAATAATCATGTCTGCAAAAATAAATGCATTAGGGGTATCATAACCATGATTTAGCCTTATGGATTTGGTGGTAATCCTCAGAATAGAAGTAGGATTCTTGATTTTAAATGATGTTGTTGACATGGTGAATTTCATAATATACAAGTCCTTACTCTGTTGTATTACTTCATTTACTTGGGTTTCTTTTTTCAATTAGAACCTTAAGGAGGAGGAATCTATTTCCTTAGTTATATTTGGTTGCTCTAGAAACCTTAGTCTAAGAATGGGATGATTCTTCACAATGTGAATATGTCATTGGAAAATATATGTTAATGAGAACTAATATACATAAACCCATGTACATTTGAAAATAAATACCACCAAAAAGCCATCAAGGGTTTTGTTTTATTAATGATGAACATAAAGAATGATCCACATGGATGTTGGTGGCCACCCACATATCCCACTTGGACCCCCACAAATGTCTCTTTCAGCTTTTAGTTTCCGTAATTGTAGTACAATTTATTATTTTTAGCAGTTTTATGGGTCCTGAACTTTCGAAGTTGTTTTGAGGCCCTAAACGACGTTTTTTTTTTAAATCTAGGAGCAACATGGGTGTCCATGGGCTGATGTTTCTCTTCCCAAAGCTATAGTTCTCAAATAGATGTTTCTAACGAGCTATTGTATGCGTCAAACGGAGATCGGGTGCAAAAGTTACAACACCAGGAAGTTGATGTACCAATCTACCCAAAACGGGGCCCACAGTTTGGCGTTCAACTTCTAGGGTTAGGTTTTTGGATATTTAGGGTTTTCCATTATTTCTCAACAATAAACAGGCCTTCGAGACTCATTGTAACACAGTTCAAAGGCATGTAGCCACCACATCTCTTCTCAGAGATAAGCTACCATCGCCCTAGTTGCTTTATTTCCATTGTTGTTTGTAAGCATATTTTAGTATCTTACATTAATGAAATGAAGTATTATTTCTGCCACATCTCTGTGTTTATGGTAATCTTTGTAATTCATTGTGTTCCTGTTTAAATCCAGATTAGTGGTATCCGAGTGGTCTGCTTTTTCTCTGTTTTTCTTTGCATGTCCCCGACGAGGTCGGGATATAAGGAGCTAGGGATCGACCTGGTTGAACCTTTGCAAGATTAGCCTCTCAAATCTTGACGACCTCCCATGGCAGATGAAAAGAAAGATGAGGGGGCAGGAGATCCTATCAAAATCTTACTGGAGGAAGCCCTCGAGCGACAAAGGAATGTGATGATGGACAACTTTTCCCAGATCCTTTGGAAGATACCTGGAGGCGACACATTGACTTCCAATAGCTATTATAGAAATGACACACCCTTTAAGGTACAAGTTAATTTTGAAATCCACATCTTTGAGGGTTAGATAGACGCAGATGTTGTAGATAAATGGTTAAATCTGCCAGAGGATTATTTTTCTGTTCATGATTTTTCCAGTCAGGAAAATATTATTTTTGCTCTTCTCAAATCACCGCCACCATGTCAAGGATTGGTAGGAAACATACTGCGAACAAAAGGATGACAGTACATGCTCACTATTTTTAGCCACACCCACTACGAATTCATTCCAGGATGTCATCAAGGAGCAGTACTACCCTGTCAAAAGCTATGAGGACAAATACATAAAGTGGACCATGCTGTGGCAGGGAAGGGACCAAGATGTGTTGGAGTTCACCAACATTTTTCATACCCTTTGCACACAGTTGGGTATCAAAGATTCTGAGCGGCATCTGGTACTCAAATACTGCAGCTGCCTATAGAGATACATCCAGGAAGAGGTGGAGTTCCTGAACATCTCCTGCTCGACACGGTGTACTGATACGCTATCAAGATCGAGCAAAAGTTTAAACAGAAGAAGAAATACTTTGGATCTACGAATCCAAAGACCAAAGGACAAAGCCAAGGCGGGGCAACCCAAGACAACTCGTTGAAGCCATAAGAAAAGAACAACACCACAAAGTCAAAGAAAGACATAGGAAAGTGGTGTGAGTTCCATAAGAGCCCTAGTCACAACACAAGTGAGTGTCAGACCAGGCAGTCGCTTGTGGCGGGGTTGAAGGCTTCCGAATCAGATGCATGTTCTGACCCTGAGTCAGAACCCGACAAGGGGAATCACAAAGGGAAGTAGATCATTGACGCGGAGCCCAGTGCCACTGTTACCACCACTAAGATCCAAAAGAATGAGCCTGAAGATCCAGAGGAGAAGGAGCGTTTTCTCCACTCCCAAATGTGGGTGAAAGGTTCACTGCTACAATTCATTGTCAAGAGTGGTAGCCAAAAGAACTTCTTTTCAGCAGAGGTTGTGAAGCAGTTGGGCCTACCGACTACACCACATCCGCAGCCGTATAATATCGGGTAGCTTCACCAAGGACGAGATCTCTAAGTTCGCCACCAGTGTTGCCTTCCCTACAACATCAAACTCTTCACAAATGAGGTATTGTGTGATGTTGCACCTCTGGATGTTTGTGATGTATTATTAGGCCAACCATACTTATGGAGGCGACATGATGTGTATGAGTCAAGGCCTCACGCTGTTATTATTACTTTGGGTGATTCAATATACAGGATACTGGAGGTAGCCTCACCTACCGCCACCTCTTTGATCACTGTTAAGAAAGGCAGTAAGCTCATCTCCAAGACTAGGAAAGTCATTTTATGTCTGGTTCGCTCCAAAAGTAAGGGAAAGATCATCACCACATCCATGACCCCTGTGAAGGGTCCCTCCACGCAACAACAACAACAAAGGGATACGACCATGACAGAGCATAGGAACAACTTCTCCTCACCCACAGGGGTACCACACAAGCTTCAGGTGGGAAACAAAGTTTGGTTACATCTGTAGAAAGAACACCTTACAAGAGCCCATCAGAAGCTCAGACAACTCCGACATGGCCCTTATAGCATTACCAAGGCTGGGGGAAACAATTCTTTAGAGCACATCACTCCTCCATTCCTTTGCTTGCACCGAGTGTTTAATGTGGAATGCGCTCTATCATGCTTCCCACCATTAATGGACACATCAAAGATTGCAGAACAACTCACCAGGGACCATGTTCAACAGATGGAGGAACTCAACACAATGGGGACCATTGCTTCCTAAGGGGGGAGGAATGATCTAGGTGGATGTTGGTGGACACCCACCTATCCCACTTCAACCCCCACAACTATCTCCTTCAGCTTTTCAGTTTCCATAATTGTAGCATAATTTACTATTTTTAGCAATTTTTCGGGTCCTGAACTTCTGGAGCTTTTTTGAGCCCTTAAACGACGTTTTTTTGGGAAATCTGGGAACAACATGGGTTAATGGACCAACGTTGCTCTTCCCAAAGTTATAGTTCTCAGATAGATCTTCCTAACGAGCTATTGTATGTGTCAAACAAAGATCAGGTGCCAAAGTTACGACCCTGGGAAGTTGATGTACCAATCTACCCAAAACAGGGCCCACAGTTTGGCGTTTCATCTTTTAGGGTTAGGTTTTTGGATATTTAGGGTTTTCCATTGTTTCCCAACAATAAATAGGCCTTCGAGCTTGATTGTAATACAGTTCAGAGGCATGTAGCTACCACATCTCTTCTCAAAGATAAGCTACCATCGTCGTAGCTGGTTTATTTCCGTTACTGTTTGTAAGAATATTTCACTATTTTACATTAAGAATATTTCAGCTGCATCTCTGTGTTTATGGTTATCTCTATAATTTGTTGCATTCTTGTTTAAATCTGGATCAAAGAAAGATATCATCCCATGTGCATGGATGCTTGGAGATGTACATTATTGGGATATTAAAAATCATTCTATTTAATATTTTTCATCTTGGGCTCAATCATTGACCATAGGTTGAACCAAAAATTACTTAGGAACCTATTATCCCTCTTTGAAATAATAGTCTACTGGAACCCAAAATGAACATAGAAATGCTCAAAGAAGATCTTAATAATATTCTATATTGTGATACTAGTGTTTTAGGGTTTCAATATGTTCATATTAGACAACTAACCACAAATCATGAATAATTTTTCATTGTGAGGACTGGTTAATGCAGGTCAAAACTATAGTTGATGGAGAAATAATCCTAGGTATTCTTAGGGTAGGAAAAGTAGCATACAATCCCTATTTATTAGTGGTCTATTTGTTGATGTCAATGAATAATCTCATATTATTTCTTTCATCCTATAAGAGCTTTGGCTACTAGAGATCATTTTGTAATACTACCGCTATCTTCGCGATGGTAGAGTACCCTATTATCTGATGTACTATGTATACCAAATACGGTTCCCATGCTCACTTGAAATACTAAAGCAATAATCTAGATAGAATACAATATCATACAAAAGATGAAAGTACAAGGTTGGATTACTTATTCCAAGTGTTTGATAGGAAACAATGAAGTTGGGGTCACTATTATACAATTCGAGTCCTCAAGACATCTTTTCTTTAGAAGATTGTAGGAATATGGTTATCCTATAACCAGAGGTTAGCTAAGATAATTTAAATTATTAATTTTTATATCCTTCTTATACATTTTGTTTATGTAGAACCATTACAGGTACATGGACAACTTTTGATGGTGGCCATTCTACATATTTTATTTCATATAAATGAATAATATGAGCTTGCAATCACTATGGACGATTTCTCCTTCCCCAAAATGTAATGCTTCCATTGGTGGCAAGATTACATTATGGAACACATCTCCTTGTCATAGGTGGGGAACTTATGAACAAAATTGGAGAATGCCTCATTATCATAGGTCATTGGATCTCCATGCTAAGTGATGAGTACACCAACAATATAATATGTAGAATTTGTATCATTCTTGAAGGAATATTATAGGGATGGTAGAGAGAGTATTGTTGTTGAGCAATGGTGGTGTTTAATATCGTTGAAATATTTCTATTATGAATTATTTCAAATGAACTTAGCTTTAGCCCCATCCTTGGTCATTTATCTTAGCGACCAAGTGATATGAGGAAACTCTAACACAAACATGAAATAGAAGCTACTGGGGCCCAAGAAACTATGGATATTTATTAGACTCATCAAGGCTATCCAATCATGAATGACTTGGATCTTGAATAGATCCATATGCACACCATGTACAACAATGATTTATATCACATATTAAATATATTCATGCAGAATGATTATTTCTACAAATTGGAATATAAATTTTCATGTTAGAAGGTTCTTCAAACATATTGAATGTGATACAAAATTTCTAATTATGTTTCACTGAGGATGGGGATATAATTTAAATATATAGATATAAAATAAAAATTTCAACAAGCACATATATCTTTCATCAATCTCATGAATAATACTATATCTTTAGTCATGATAAAAGCCAAGGGAAATCACTTGAGAAGGAATTATTTAGATTTAATGGTGATCTTTCATACAATGTTTTTTTTCAATTAATGCATGGTCATAACATGTTTTCAAATTAGTATTGCCAAAAACTTGGCCTTATTGAGATAATAAAGGACATCATCATTATAGGGGATTAGATACCAATTATTGACTTAAAATTTTATTTAGAGCTCCATAATTAGTACAAATCATGTGCAATTTTAGGGGCTAATATTCGCAAGTGGGATAATGTTTTTATGATTTTTCCATGATTCACCAATTTGCATTTCTTCTAAACATGATTTGCCCAAATTTTATAGTATAAAATTATTTTTCCATAAAAATTGCAAAAATTATATGGATTCTACATATAAAATAATTAGAAATTTGAATACTTTTATAAAGATATCAACAAACATTTTAAAGCTTTCATATTAGACACTAGTGAGATTTGCCAAGATTTATAAACTTTAAAATAAATTTCAATCCTTAAAATTTTCTTGGATAGAAAGTAACCATAAATTATTTGTATATTCCAAGTACATAATTGGGATTTGATCCAAAATTATCATTACATACTTTATCATCTATCTTGGTACATTCTAGCTGCACATATTGGAGGAATTGTTTTACAAGGTCCCTTTTAGAGGTGGGTCCTAGTTCAAATATTTTGGTTCTAAAATCTTCTAGATACAATTTCAAACATCAAAGGTCAATTTATTCGGTGAAAATTTATCTAGTATAGGTCACAACCACGATTCAACATTATTCCACATGCCATAAACTTTGTAATGTTTTGAAAATAACCTTACTTAGGGTTGACATGTATAATTTATGCCTCCCATAATTTATGTCAATAACTCGATCTTTTGGATGTACCTATATGGTCACTATGATACCTTAGGATGAAGTTCCACATAAAAGAATACTTAGAATGTACTCTTATACCATCTTGTCTCCTTTTATAGAGTTTTACATCTTGTCAATTGGTCATTATAGTTTTCAATGGAGTGCAATCCCTCCATGAGGGAAATAAGAACATCCATCCAAGTGGGTTCTATCTTAAATGTTATAGATTCATCTATAACATGTCTCTCCCAATAATTATTCCACCAAAATTTTGATATAAGGAATGGACTTAAGGAGCGTGAAAGCGATCCTTTTGTTTTCAAATTATTTTTGAATGGAATAATAACCAACTAAGAAATTGAACCATTTCTAAAAAGCATTTGTGTCTATCTAGACTTCAAAAAAATGAATGTGAAGGTTAACATGCACCTTGAGGGGTGTCACACCTCTAATATGATTGCTTGTTGAATGTTTATCTACCACCATTAGTAGACATTGAAAAAAATTCATCATCTCATTTTTCTATCCCATAAGGGCTCCCCTGAGTAACAACTTGATCCGATCTCTTGAACCATAAATGATCCTTTCTTCTACCATGGGAAACTACTTGGCGATATCTGCATAATATTCCCCAAGTTTAATTAGTTGAACAGCCAACTCCCTATACCCTAACTTGTTGGGACATGCATAAAGACATGAATTCATTATGAAATTAAAATTATTCATACTTGTTGAATTGTTTATTATTCCATAACAAAGTATAACATCTAGGAATAAGATGCTAAAGAAGAAAAGAAGAAATACAATATCCAATAATGATGATTTAGGCCACAATGCACATGGAAACTCCATATTGAGTGCACTTTCTCTGTACTTGCATATTATAATCTAGAAGAAGAGAGAGAGAGTAGGCCTCACCTTCTTATTTATTCTTCATAAGATCTAACTTGTATTTTTTTACCTTAATGGCATGCTATTTTCTTAGCTTCTTTCATTTTTATTCTAGCTTATTTCCTTATTTTATGCACCAATATCATAGAATAAAATATAAATATAAAGTAAACCATTGCATTATAAAATAATTTAGAATATTGTAAGATCTCTTGTGATAAATAGTTTTAGTGGAATATCCATGATATTTTATAGATCAAAACTCCTTCAACACCATTTATGGATATAGTTCATAAAACGAGTGGTCATGTTTTGATTACATGAAAGAATGTTTTTAACTCCCTCATCATATCATATAGGAAATTTAAAAAAGTTTTGGAACATTGTGGCTAGGGATGCAAGAGTTTTTTGATATACCATTTCACAACAAATATTTCAAGGGTGCATTGAAACAAGTTTAGAAATATACATTGATTAATGATATTTTTAAGGGACAACCAAAGTGGAAGGGGAATATGTGGTTATATGGATCTTCCCTATCCAATGCTTCATATTTTGGGCTATCTAATGGAGGTTCAATGCACAAAACAAGCCAAGTAGGATCATATTGGATGGGATGAATGGTGATCCTAATCAAATTTGGGAGATTAAAATTATACATAAATTGAAGGATAGATCTACTAATCATATTATTTCTCATATTTTTCAGTATTTATAGCCATATTGTCGACTAAAAGCACTAGTGGGGCAAACACAATGAAATTAGATGAGGACAAAATAAACTTAAATGAACTTGTATTAGACAAAATCAAAGGTGAACTTGTAGGGATGGAAGATAATTATATTTTTTTCTCATTGATTTCATAAAATAAATAACACATCTAGGGATACGAAGAAAATAATAAATTCCCCCAAGTATACAAGAATTTCTAGGTGAGACTATATGTGCAGTCTACACTAAGTGATAAAGTTTCATCAACAAAGTAATATCTCCTAAGGACAATGAAGGGTAAATGGTAAATAATTCGACAAATTACTAAATAGGAATTATGTGAAATGTGGAGGTAATTATTCCAATTAATTAAATGTTCAAAGAATTAAAATTCACCCTAAAAGTTAAATTAAAAAATGTTGACTAACCTAAGGATTTTAATACACCAAAAAAATGTAAGAATACAATAAATATTTTTCCAAACATTTATCAATAAATTATAGTGAATTTCATTTTGATTATGAGTAAAGATTTTAACAAGCTACTCTCAAATATTTAAATTTATGGGAGAATAGATTCACCAATAGACTAAGTGAAGGTACAAAAGAGATTAGTTATGAAGGCCATTGGGGGAAGTTCTCAATGCCCAACAATTATCAATCTCTATTTCCTTCCCTCCTATGAGAGCCACCTACGTAAGAACCTAGTCAAAGTCCACTAAGATACTCATTCATGGATACATACAATAGCTTACCATGCCTTCAATATGAAATCAAAGAATTGAGAAATATTTGGTATGAAAGAACTAATAGTTGAATTGAGGCTTTTGTGATCCATAATATTTGAAAGAATAACTTCGGCTTAAATCACATGTCGACATACATTTGTCGACGCGTTTCAAACCAACTAGTGTGGTTCATCGTCAGGACAAGTTGAAGAAACAGATCCAGCTTAGCATGATAAATAGTCTGAGCAAAGTCTCCAACGGCTAAATTGACTAACGGGTAATTTCGACCTTAGGACCCAGGTCAAATTCTTATTTATTAATTTATTATTATTATTATTATTATTATTATTATTATTATGAAATAAGTTAAATTAGGTAAAATGGTTGGTTATAAAAGGGAATTTATTTATTTATTTAAATTAAAATTAATATATATATATATATATATATATATATATATATAGATATATATAAATTATAATATTAGGTTATTAAGATAAAAGTTAAGATTAATAATTTCAATGGTTGGTTTGAAATGATAATTTATTTATTTATTCAAATTATTATTGGTATTATACATATATATATTTTAATTAAAATCATAATATTAGGTTGACTAGTATTTTTATTCAATAATAATTTAATGGTTAGTTTATTTTTATGGAAATTAGTTAAAATATAAAAAATAAATAATTACATCTTTAACCTTAAAATTATTTTATTTTTATATTTTAACTAATTTCCATAAAAATAAACTAACCATTAAATTATTATTGAATAAAAATACTAGTCAACCTAATATTATGATTTTAATTAAAATATATATCTATATATATATATATAATATATATATATATATATATATATATATATATATATATATATATATATATATATATAGATATATATATATATTAATTTTATTTTAAATAAATAAATAAATTCCCTTTTATAACCAACCATTTTACCTAATTTAACTTATTTCCATAAGAAAAATAATAATAAAAATAATAATAATAATAATATTAAATTAATAAATAAGAATTTGACATGGGTCCTAAGGTTGAAATTAGCCGTTAGTCAATTTAGCTGTTGGAGACTCTGCTCAGACTATTTATCATGCTAAGCTGGATCTGTTTCTTCAACTTGTCCTGACGATGAACCACATTAGTTGGTTCGAAACGCATCGACAAATGTATGTCTACATGTGATTTACGCCGAAGTTATTCTTTCAAAGAACTAATAGTCTCAATCCTACATTTGCTCCCAACTTTAACATTAATGAACATTATACAATTTAAGAGATTTACAATGGTAATGACCCCTGGTATCCAATTTTGAATGGGTTGGATTATGTTTGTGACTTTTGTTCATAGGACCTACATATATATGTGAATATTCTTCATAGGGGTTGACGAGCGCCAATATTACAACAAGGATGCTGAACAACTAGGATACCAGCTTTACTTATCAACTCGGGGTTCGTACAAACTTCGAGGTGACAATTTTGTATGCACAAGTAAAAGTGATGGTTCTGCCTGTTGTCACTATTCAGCTGGAGAGAGACCACTATGGTTCCAAGCCAGACTTTTATAGAGTTAAAAGAAGCTTGATTATTTGTTGGAAGAAGTGCAAATCAACTCTAAGAGAGTTACTCTACTGCAGTAATGGAAAAGGCCAACGTGTAATGTTAAACCTCACCATACCCTAACTAACCATTTAAGAACCTATGCTAAGTAGAATTGGTAAATCAACAGTAAACAAATGCTACTATCTATATTGCAGAAGTAAAAAGCATCAAACCATACTAATGTGCAAGCAAAGAAACTAAACTAAATCTGTTTTCACCTTTTTTGGTTTTTTAAGGCAAAATCAAGTATGAAAACTAATTGTTCTTATGGATGTGACAGGTGGATGGAAGGTGTTTGAGGATGGATAGAAGGTTTATGAAGTGGTTGGATGGTGTAGAGGGTTCCTAGGAGGCTTTCTGTGACTTCCTAGAGGTTTCCCATCAATTCGGCCTCAAACAGGCCATTTCAGGAAAACCTACAGGATGTACTAGAAACCTACAGGATGATCCTGTAGGAATTACAGGAAAACTACAAGATATATCCAAGAGCTAATTTTGAGGTGTTGGAGGTGTTGGGAAGCTTAGGAAAGGTGTTTGATGGGTGGAATGGAGTGTTATAAGGTCTAGGAGCACTCAGGAGTCAATATCCAAGATAAGAGCTTGATAGATTCGCTCAATGTGTTTAGGAGGCTACTGGTTATGAAGTCTTGGTCTCCTCTTGAAGTACCTACTCTACATAAAACATGTGTGTCTTCCAGAAATAACTATTCAAGAAGATACATTTTCATAAACTAGAAAAGCATGAATCAACTGCCTATATTATGCATGAAGAAAGCTGCTGAAGGGAATGAAAGAATGAGTGAGATATTATTGCAGAAATGGAGATGGAAAAGTATGACAATGAAATCTACCTTGCAACATTAACCAACTATTGAATTAAAGACAACAAACTCCAAAGCCCATAAAAGAACTAGAAATTTATGTTTTTGCAGCTGTTGAAGGGTCCCTTCCTCAAGTCATGGTCCCAGAGGGAGGAAGTGAAGTTGAGACACCTGATAACAACCTTGAGGTGATCCTTTTTATCCTTTCTATCATACAACTTGAAAGAGGGCACAAATGAAATCAAACTATCACACAACCAATCTAATCTACACTACTTGTAATGGAAATGCATCTACTAGGCAAATTAACAATTAAGCTGTGAATATACACTAAGCATGCATGTACAATAAAGAGGAGCCTTGGCTGCTAGGGTTGGGACCTAACCCAAGAGCTTCAACCCTCTGAGTTAACTCAGTGCTGGTTCAAAACAAAACTCATTCTTATTACCAAAACAATAGATTACATCAAAAGAACTGTCACAAGTCTTGCAGCTTGAAAATAGAGTAGATTTTTACAATCAAAATATGAATCCTAATGAGGTCCTAGGACTCTATACTTATACATCTGAAGTCTCCAAAGACTTCCTGAAAATTAGGGAGGCTCGGCTCCCAAACTCGAGATAAACTGGTGCTTTGTCTTTCACTTGCTCAACTGCCTCCTAGTCCTCATGATTTGGCTGTTTACACTTCGAGCTGATGTATGAATATTCAAATGTAGGGGTATTAAATAAGGAGGATTTACCTCCTATAATCCCTTTCCCTTGTCCGATTCAAGTTTTGACCTTTGTCTTTGGAAAAATTCCTTGCTTTTCTCCTTTAATCCTGCATTAAATGCACATTAGACCACAAAGCAAAATATGCAACTCTAACTCATCTCATAAACAAAATATACTCAAAAGTATGCAATAATTTATTAGAATAGTTGGTTTGACTAAGCTAGGAGGTGAATTAAGCCCCATATAACTAGCCAACAAATGAAATAAAGGAGAGGCCAACTTGCTGAAGTCTTTTATGAACCTTTGGTAGTATCCAGCTAACCCTAGGAAACTTCTGACATCTCTCTGCTTTTGAGGAGGTGGGACCCTTTGGATGATAGCTATTTTGTTTGGGTCCACCTGTAGTCCTTGCCGAGATATTGAATGACCTAGGATGGTCCTTGCAGTCATTAAGAATTCACATTTTTCAGGATTGGGAGATAGGTTCATTTCAATGCATTTGTGTAGTACTTTTCCTAGGTTAGACAAGGCTTCTTGAAAATCACAACCATAAGGTGTAAAACCATCTATATAAATATCCACCACATCATGAACTAATTTGGTGAAAATACTCAAGACTACTCTCTGAAAAGTGGCAGGAGCATTGCATAGGCCAAAAGGAAGGACCCTATAGGAAAAAGTAGCCCAAGGATAGGTGAATGTGGTCTTATCTTGTTCTTTGGGGCAGATCTGGATGTGGTTGTACCCATTGAATCCATCTAGAAAAGAGAAAAACCTTTTCCCTGCCAGGCCATCTAGCACTTGGTCAGTGAACGGTAGAGGAAAGTGATCCTTCTTTGTGGCTTTGTTCAACTCCATTTAATTGACACAAATCCTCCACTTACCATTTTTCTTGGGAACTAACATCAAGGGAGAGACCCACTCATTGTTAGAGATAGGGTAAATTAATCCCGCATCTAGTAGTTTTTGTAGTTCTTCTTTGATTATATCTTTAAGAGCTAGATTCATCCTCCTTTGTGGTCATTGGACTGCCTTGCAACCTTCTTTTATGTATATTTGGTGAGTACACATTGCGGGGTGTACTCCCTTCATTTCCTTGTAACTCCAAGAGAAGGTTTCTAGATTTTCCTTTAACATGTTCCATAGCTTCTCCTATCTGAGAGAAGAAAGAGATGGATTGATTTTCAAGGTTCTCTCTGGCTGAATTCTATGGTTTTGACATTGAGTGGGTTGGAATCGGCCAAGCATAAGTCAATTGGATGATTGTTTTGGGTTTCCTTTACTGCTTCTTCTAAAGGTAATGAAACGGGAGTTGGACTTTGGAGCAGGTTTTCAATCAATTCATCCTCATCTTGTTGTCCTCCTCTGATGGTTGCTTCCAAAGCATAAAGCTGGGTGGAATAAACTTCATCTTCTTCCTCCTCCTCCAACCATAAAGGTAAATCATGCTCTAAAGAAGGTTGAGAAGGAGGGTATAGTACTAACTGCTTGGACATATGCCCATTCTTGACGGTCATATGACGAGCTCTGTAGCTAATGTAAGTATTAATAGTGGCCAACCATGGCCTCCCAAGGATGAGAGGATAACTAGTAAGCTTAGCCTTAGGTTGGAGAACTAGGAAATCTGCAGGGTACTCTCAGGAGTCAATGGAGACCATCACATCCTTCACAATTTCCTCAGGGCTTACTATGGAATGGCTTGCAAGTTACAGAACTATTGTGGTTTTCCTCAATGACCCTTGGAGGTTGAGCTTGAGCATGGTGTCCTTGGTCATCACATTAATGGTAGCCCCAAGATCGATCAGAGTGTGTGGGACAATGGTGCTATTGATGTGCACATCTACTATAGGGCTTCCAGGGTCCAAATATTTTGGACATATTACCTACCCTAGCATTAAGTCGGACAGTTACCCAATGACATTAATGGTAGGGTCATCCCTTTTTTGCCTCCTCAGATGCTTGAAGCATTTCTCCTTAATCAAGTTATTGTAAATGGGAACATTTTTTATTGCCTAGAGAAGGGGGACCTTTACACAAAGATTTTTCAATTATCCGAGAAATTCAGTCTCTTTTGGGGTAGGCTATAGTGGTTGGGCTAATCTCTCAGGAAAGGGTGGATTTAATCTAAGGTTTCTTTCCTCTCTTTCTTCCTCAAACTCCCTAGGTGGAGGGGGAGGTTGGTTATTCGAGAGAACTCTTCCAGATCTCTGATTAATCTCCTATATTTCCACAGCATAAGCTAGATAGGATGTCTCTCCACTGTATACTTGTTGAGCCTGCCTATTGTTTTGGTTCACATTTGGCTGGGCAGACATATAGGGTTGCCTGGATGGAGCAAAGTTTAAGAGTTGTGGTTGGGCAGGTGGTGGAGGCAATAGAGCTAGAGCATTATTGTATCAGGGCCTCCACCCGTGGGGTGGTGTATTCCACTGAGGTTGTGGTGGAGCATAAGGTTGAAATGATTGGTTGGCTGGTTGCGAATGATATTGAGATGCATAGGACCAAGGAGGGGGTGTAGACCTGTTGTAGTAAAAATTGTCACCTTGACATTCTGCAATATGTGTGAGTCCATTACCACTCATACTTTCCCCCTCTGCAAGTCTGAAACATCAGTTCCTCATATCAAGCCTAGAAAATAAGAGAAAAGCGCTCAAAAGTCTTTAAAACTTCGGTTCCGCACTTTCTCTGTGTCTTACCTGTGGTCCTAAACCTAATGGTCATGTCTCCTGCACACCTGACTACACTGTCTCTGTGTTAAAGGTGTGGACCCCCGTAAAAGTTAAGGAGGCGCAAGTATACTCTGAAAAAGTCACTTTCAGTCATTTCTAGAAGCTTCTGGAAGGAATCTTGAGGTGGCAAGTTCGCTCTTTTAAGGTTCATGTATCCCATACCTTAAGGAGCTAACCCCTTGATGTGAGGAGCTTATCCCTTTGAAGGAGGATTCTATCCCTTCATAGGTGGACCTGTAACCTCCTCCTCTGCACTATAAAAAGAAGCATTGGGCTAGTTACTTGAGAGGTTAGAAGCTGAATACTTTTGAGGTGAAATGCTGCTAGAACTTAGTCTTCTTTAGTTGAGTTTTTATGAGGAGAGATTACATACCTCTAAGATCTCATTTGGAAAAGTGCAAGGGTTGTCAAAGTAAAGGAAATTCCTGTTTCGAACCCCAGGAAGATCTTGTTCAACAACAAGGCTAAAAAGGTTGTAAGGTTCTTCTACTTCAAAGTTAATACAAATAAATTTGTTTTTCTTAATAAACTGTTGATTCATGGTTTATTTTATGGATTCCTTGATCACCATAATAGACATGATTTATGATATTTTCTATGCATTTTCTATTTAATGTTTGCTTGTTTGTGATTGTAGGTCTTTAAAGGTAACTCTTTCGAACGATTGGAGGGTAACTCTTTAGAACGATTGAAGGATGACTACTACGAACAAGCATTGGATCTAAGGTAGGATCTTAAAACCTTTGTAGTATTGATTTATAAATTGCATATGTCTAGAGAAAGATAGGTTTGTTTGTTCGTTTGGTGCTATACTATCTTCTGATACTAGGGAGATCAGCCTTGTCCGCAAGATCGATTTATCTGGCCAACAAATTGGCGACTCCACTAGGGAAAGATTTGATTTTTGGTTTTCCTTTGTTTTGACTTGAGAAAATTTTCTTCTTTTCTGGTTTTTGATTGATGTATATTGGCTTGGGTAGCTTTCAAAATCTTGGAGTATTTTTCTTTTTTAAGTTTTCGGGGGACCACACTTTCTCTTTACAGAAAGTGCGGGCATCTCCGCATTTTTCCATTAGTAAACAGAACAGAACCACACCTGTTACTTATGGAGCCTACGGACCCTGTTAATTTTTTTTGAAAAAGCTAAGATATATTCCTCTAGTCAGGTTTAGGTTTGATTTAGGATTTTTAGTGTCTACCCAGATCTGTATTTTTCCTTTCAAAAATATCTTGTGAGTGAGTTCCGATAGTATTTTTGTTTTAGATGATTTTCTAGAAGTTTTGCATGCTTGAAGTGGTTTTCACTTTGTCTCTGTAGTGACTCAAAGATTAGAAGCTTGAGAAACCTTAGATCACCCTGGTCTCTTTTTGTCTTCTTGATAAGTTTGACTTGGTTGTGAAATCTATCCTTTTTGAGAAATAGATTTAGTTTTCTTGTTGCAAATCTTCGAACAAACTTTGTTGTAAGTTTTGAATTTCATTTTTACAAAAGAAAACATATCTGGATGTTTTTTGATTGGTTTGTTATTCTGAGAAAATGAATCCTTAGTTTACTGAAAAACTAAGTAAAACGTCCTCAAAAAGAATTGAAGATTTTATTCAATAAGATTTTTGAAGTTTTTAGATCTCAAAATTAGTTTTTTGTAGTTTTGAGTGTTTTTCTAGAACTTGTAGATGTCTTTTGAAGCAAATTGTTTCCTTGTAGTTTCGAGTTTTGAAAAAGGAAAGGGATTTATTGTGAGCATTAATTATTTGTCTCATTTTGAGTTCTTATTGAAAAGAAAAAAAGATTTTCTTTCCATTTCCATGTTGAAAGAAAGAATTGTTTCTTGAAGAATTGCATTCTCGAGCTCTTTCTTTTAGCTAGAATTTCATTGAAAGAAAAACAAATTGTTTATCATTTGAGGTGCATTTTTTAGTGTTTTTGGAGTCGAGTGTTCACACCATCAAAGTTTCATTTCCATACCTATTGACTTAAAGAACAACCCATAAAAGCAACGCTTAATTAAAATTAATCTAGTAATCTTTTCTCTTTCTAGGGCTCTTATCACTAATATAGCTTAGGCTAGTATCTTGGAGTAGGTAATAATTAACCCTCCAAGGTAGTTAAAACAAATAAGTAGATACATCTTGCAGTAGGAAATAAATCCAATTGTAATTGATACATTCTGGGAAGCTTCTCTTAAAGGAGTCAATCACGAGATCATGTCCAAACCTTTGAGACAATCAATTCTATTTCATTGGCAAAGATAAAATATTATCACATATTATAAACGGTAAACCTCGGATTAACCATTGTCGAGGAGTGAGGGGTCACTTGTTGGTAAATCTCAGATTGACCATGTCGAGGAGACTTCAAGGGGATAGAGCTTTGTTACACTTCCCTTGCGCGTAAATCATATCGTAGACTGTTCCCCATTTGTATTTGTTGCTGTTGGTAACCTTAGCATCCATAAACTTAAGATTATTTCCTAAGTTGATGGTGAAGGAAGTATCTCATTGTACCTGAAGCAGATGTCGACTAGACTCACTTAGACTCTCTAGGGGGTTCTCTTCACTCGAGATGGTTTTGTGAAGAAAATTGTGCCAGGCTATTTCATTAAGTAGGTTGTCGGGGTAACTGTTCCAACCACCCTTTTTGTATTAAACTTAACTAAGTTAGATTTCATCACCAACTAGTGTTTTTAGTACGGGAAGTTACTGTTTCTGTGTGATTTGAACTCTTAGATTTTTAGGCATGTGATTCAACTGTTTGTTTCTTTAGATACTTTAGGTGTTTTTAATGAAATTTTCTTTGTTTGCGTGTGATTAATTAATATTTAATCGTGGCCGAATTATTTAGACAATCTCGTAGACTTCAGGGGGAACCTCCTGAGTATACACCAAGCCAGTTTGAAGGGCTACAAGCTCTTGTATCACCTAGTGACAGTAGAGTTAGATCACCAAAAGCCGGAGAGTCATCTTTAATTGTTCATCCTGATTATCAAATACAAAAAACAGAGTATATTCAAGAGCCAATTTCATTTTCCGAAGTTACTGGTAGTATTTCTCCTTCTAGTGAATTAGCTGAAGAACCTGAAATTTTTGAGCCTGACAGTGAACCCGGTATTACTCCAACTTTAGGATTTGCTTCTCCAACTTCTAGTGGTCCTAGTTCACCTAGGGTAAGAAATATTATTACTCAAAATCTTCCTCCTAGGTTCATTTCTATTGAAGAACTTGTTAGTCTAGATGAAGACGTAACTCTTCCCAAAAACCAATAGACTTTAACTCTTAGGGAGCGTGAATCAATATTCTACAGTCCTTTTAGGAGTGACGCTTGGTATGTGTCATTGACAATTTTTTTAGAAAACCCCGATCTTAGTTTTTCACCACCTCAAATTCCTTTTCATCCTACACCAAGAGGCTATTATCCATCATCGATCATGTCAAGACAGTCATCTTTGTTTTCCCAATCACCAAAAACATTTTTATCTGGTGGTCCTTCTGTTCCTTCAGGGTACCAGTCACTTTCTGGCATTTTTTCAGGAGCAACTCCTCGACCGATTGAACAAGTGTTATCATCTGGTAGTAATGGAACTCAAATGTTGAACGCAGAACAAATCCTTATGATGTCTGGTAGTACTCCAAATCTTTAACCTCAAGGTCGTCAGTTACTGCCTTGGGGCAACCTCAAGGTAGTTAGTTATCGCCTGGGGGGCAACCCCGAGGTAGTCAGTTACCGTCTGAGGTGCAACCCTAAGGTAGTCAGTTACCGCCTGGGGGGCAACCTCAAGGTAGTCAAATACCGCCTAGAGGTCTACCTCAAGGTTTTCAACCTTCAGGAAATTACATACCCCAAGGTCAACCCCAGACATAGTACATATCTCAAGGTCAACCCCAGTTTTAGTACATACCTCAAGGTCAACCCTAGTTTCAATACGTGCCTCAGGGTTATCAACCTCAAGGTCAATACCCAACTCAAGGTTTCCAACTGCCTTTTTGTCAATCATTTTTACAAGGAGTTGGAAATGTATCGTTTAATTATCAGCCCTACGTACAACCAGGTTATGGTCCTCCATATGTACAAACTTTTATAGGCCCATACTTTAGAATGAGCATGGTGTGGGATCTATCTCAAACTCAATAGACTTTGCAACCTAATGTGCAGTTACTTAATCAAACTGGAAAACCTTTGGTTTTTGGTCCAACCCAGCAACCTGTCCAACCTAATGTTCAAAACCATGCATCTGGTTTAGTTCAGCAGCCTGGGCCTAGCTCACCTAGTACTTCGCCTCAAACTGCTACAACTACTGCAAATTTTTTTCAACCTACAACACCTGTTTCTGGAGTATCTGTAGCTTTGGTTTCTACTATCCTTGCATCAGTGCAAACTCCTCAAGTCGTTATGCCATAGTCAGGACCTATAGTTCAGACTTTGGTCCACATGCCTGTAGGACAAGCTAGTACAAGTACGATTGCCACAAGTCAACCTCAATTCACATATCAACCATACCAGGGGTAGTATCAATTCGGTCCTACTATACAAAACCCAGTTTATCAGTATCAACCGTATCCTGGCTATACTTATCAACAGCCTCAACAACACCAGTTTGGTCTAGTTATTCTTAGTTTTCCAGTAGGTTATAACACTCCTAATGCAAATCCGATTCCAGGTTATCCTAGATATCCTCCTCCTGGAACTAGTCTCATCAGTCAAGGTTTTCATGACCCTGACCGTCAGTTACCATTTATTGCAACTTTGGATTTACTTGATTTGTCGTGCCTTACGAATGATTCAATTTACTATCTTATTGGCCGTCAATGCCTAGTAAGTTTCTTAGTGATATCCCAAAATTAAAGGGTAAGTCAAGAGAGGATCTGTCAAATCATGTTATGACTTATCACCTCTGGTGTGCATCTGATTCAATCATTGATGATTCAATTCGATTGCGTCTTTTTCAACAAAATCATATTGGTCTTGTCGCCAAATGGTACATTGAGTTACCACGAGCCTCTTTTAATAATTTCAATCAGTTAGCCTTTGCTTTCTTAACTCATTTTTAGTTACCTTTCAGATACGACAATTGCACGGAATTGTTAACTTAACTGAAACAATCCATGCCCACATATATTTTTGATCATACTCATGAATGGCGATGTAGAAGGTGTTTAGTGAAAGTTTTCATTCCAGATCAAATTTTAGTGGAATGGTTCATTAAATCATTGTTACCCAAATCACTAAAGATGTATCTAAGGGAGGAGTTGTTACTAAAGAGCAAGTCATTGCTCAGGCTCAGTACCTTGACCTTGTCTATACGAAGTCAGGTACTTTACATGAAAAAATCCCTAATCTTCCAAAACACGATCAAAGAACTATAGCTCCTTCAGGGTCTCATGCTGCTGATTGTATGATTGGTTCAATTAGTACTAAAAGTAAGAATAAATCTTCAAATAATTATTCTCCTATAATAACTTTACCTGATTCCCTGGCAGGAGATTCTTCCGCTGAAATTTCTGCCGACATCCATGTCATGGACTCATCTATGACCAAATCAAAATCCCATAGTAAAAAGAAGGGGAAGAAGAAAAACAAACAAAATATAAAAGATAAAATGGATGAAAATGAATATACTGATGGAAAATGGAAACCTCATTATCCATGTTTCATTTTCAACGAGGATCATTTTACCAAATACTGCCCACATCGAATAGAGGTTTCAAAATTCGTTAAAGGTTCTCAAATGCCTGCTGTCTTGAAGGATCCTTTTCCTACTTAAGATAGTAAGATTATTGGTTCTTCCTTGAATGCCTTAGAAGAACCCATTATGATGATGTGTCATGTTAGTATTGCGACACGATCGCAAGATTATGGTAGTATAAATCCTGTTGGTGGTAAAGAAGCAAAATCTTCTAATTCAAACACATCAACTACACCTCCTCCTCATTCCAGTCCACTGCAGATTCAGAAACCCAACCCTGACTTAGTAATCAAACCACCTGCTAAAGGTGTATTTTGGAAATCAACTTTCAATCCACATGCGAGAGCTGCTCAGAATTACAACATTGTTGAAGACTTAGCTATTTCCCCTTTAGCAATGTCGGTTTTGGAAGTGCTACAATCGTGCCCAGCACAACGTAAATTACTATTATATACTATAGGAGCTGTCGATATTTAGGATTCGAACCTAATAATCTTCGATTTAGAGAATAGTACACCCCGCTTACCTCATCAAATGGCTTTCCAAATTCCAGTTTTACTCAAAAACAGACCTTGCTTTTGGACTGTGATTGATGAAGGGGCTTCTACATGTATTATGTTGATCTAGTGTTGGAAATCGCTTGGTTCTCCCGCACTCAATCAGTCTCCGACAATTCTAAAGGCTTTTGATGTCTGAGGGTTCCATCCTTTTGGTATTTTGCAGGATTTACCTATAGAGTTCACAGCAAAATCGTAAATCTAGATGTGGAAGTGGTTGATGCCCCTCTAGATTACAACCTTCTCCTGGGTCACAGTTGGTCTTATGCTATGACTGCTATTGTTTCATCAATCTTTCGGCTTATCAAGTTTCCTAATAACAGAAAGATCATTATAATAGACTAGCTGACTTATTTTTCATCTGATCCAGCCTCTATAGATAGTATTCAGCACATCAGTAAAATTATTATCCCTTATAAGTATGTTGGCATAGGTTTGATTAAAGATTCTGGTTTACTGGGAACTTTTTCCTTCCCTCCTCCTAACATATCACCTTCTATTGCAAATATTCATATGATTTCATCGAATACTCTTATTTTTGATGATCCTTGGATCATACCTTCTGATTCTAAGGTGGATTCATTTGATGGTGCGATGCCTTTGAGTCCCTTTGAAATTGCATATCAGATTGTACAGTCGTTTTCTAATTCCTGTTCAACCAAACCTCTTCAACCTATAATTGTTGTCAGTCATTTCGTAAAGTGGGGTATTGACTTTATTACATATAACCCTCACTCGACCGGGGGGCATGCGTATATTATCCTAGCGGTAGATTATTTTACTAAGTGGGCCGAGGTGATGCCTACATTTTTGGTAGACGACAAGACTGCTGCAACTTTCATATTCAATCATATAATTGCTAGATTCGGTGTTCCTTAAGCTATTATTACTGATCATGGAAGTCACTTTCGAAATATCATGATGACGGAACTGACAGATCAACTTGGCCCTGCGCCACGATAGTTCTACTTCGTATTACCCACAGGCTAATGGTCTGGTTGAAGCTATCAATAAAGTTTTGGTCACTAGGATCAAACGAATCATCGGTATTCATAAGTCGAATCGGCATACCATGCTATTTTCAGCACTTTGGGCATATCAGACCTCAGTGAAAACATCGACTGGTTTCACTCCTTTTTAATTGGTCTACGGTTTAGAAGTAGTGTTACCTATTGAATACGAAATTCCTTCATTACAATTAGCCATAGAATTACTCCCAGCTAATTCTGAAGAAGAGAAACGTTTTTGTACTTAGCTCAGCTAGATGAGAATCAACGCATTGCTACAATAGCAAATGAGACATGAGAAACGAATAAAAGCTCAGTACAACAGAAATGTTACACCTTGTAATTTTTCAGAAGGAGACATAGTTTTACTATATGATCAAGCAAACAATAAGCTAGAGGCTGGAAAATTTGTACCTATGTGGCATGGTCCTTACATTGTTAAGTGAAAGCTGGCAAAAGGGGCTTATGAATTGATAGATTTTGACGGTGTCTCTTTGGGTAAACCCAGAAATGGACTTTATCTGAAGAGATATTATGCTTAAATTCTGTGTGGATATTTTTTGTTAGATTAGTTTCTTTACAACTGGTGTGTTTTAGATTAGAAAAGTGTGCCTAGTTTAGAGAGTGTTCTTATCATTATTCATGCTTATCTTGATTTTACTCTTGATATTGCAAATGTCGTCATCTCTTCAAACATACATTGGTTTTGTTGATGGTGCTTGTCATAATACATGGAATATTTCTTTCGCAGCTTGGGTTATTTATTCACCCTCTGATGAGCTAGTGTCTATGAATGGGGTAAGCCTCGGTCAAACAACGACTAACATTGCAAAGTGTAGTGTAGTGATTGAGTTATTACCGAATCCATCTCATTTGGGATTCAGAGTTTAATTATTAGGTTGGGCTCTGAACTCATTGTATTACAGCTTAACAGGGTTTATGCCATTAGAAATCTAGTGTTATTAAGGTTATTTTTGAGAGTTCATCTCTTGGTTGAATTTGATTACATTGAATATAAACATATTCCAAGACATTGAAATACATTAGCAAATGCAGTTGCTTCTAGTATGATATAGACATTTGCAATAATCAAAATAGTAAATTTAATAACATTCGATAACATGTTACATGAGATAGCCGGTAATAATGATATATCATAGCATAGAAGTGTGTTTCAAAATATACATTGTCTTCGATCATAGGTTGAAAAACACCTTATGATTGGCAAAAATGATAATACAAAAAGTCAAAAATGTTGTGAGTCTACAAAATTGATCATCCTATCCCTGGCGATGATCACGATAAGAAACCACTGCTCAGGTTACCTTACATAGGAACCTCCTAAAAGGTCCTGGGACCCCAATCACATATCTTTGTAACCTAAGTGGAATATCATCAATATCAGTCTCTATAATATCTAGCATCAAGCGCTCTAGATGATGCTCCAAGTCGGTTAGGATCTTTGCTGATTGGTCCTATGGGGCTGGTGTTGCTGTAGCTGGTTGTCTCCTCTCATAAGGTTGGAGAGAGGATGGTCGTCATGGACCCACATCTGCATTTAAAATTTTGATTATCAGTTTTGGACGATTTAAAATAATAAAAAAAATTAAAACTTAGAAAGTGTTGAAAATGATTTTACCTAAATTATCCCATTGCTCTCCTGGTGGAAGAATCATGTCTGGGTCACCGCGATAATCCATCTCGACGTATGGAAAGTCTTGAATCACAAAAATTTGGTTTTTAAACCAATGAAAATATTCAGGCGGAAACCGAACAACCTTTGTGCCCTCCTTAGGGTGACGGGCCATCAAAGCAACCCAGCGAATCTCTAAGATGTCAAGGAAGACCAGCATCAACAGGAATATGCTGTGGGGCTAACATGGGGGTCCTCTCTAGAGTAAAGCTGACTACGATAAATACATATCCAAAATTCTTCAGCTATCCATTCTTTTCTTTGGTTAGTTGGCCTTTCACAATTGCCAACATAACCTCGCACCAGTTGAATATGGTGCCTCAAAAGTAGTCTACAGCCATCTGCATCTGCGATCTAGTAGCCACATGCAATGTTGCACTCCCGCATAGCTTGGTAACAGTGAATGCAATAATCATAGGACAGTTGATAGTTTTAATATCAATCTGTTTGTGCTTTGATTGATCATCACAAAACTCCAATCGGAGACTAGTGATAGAATGGCCACCTGGCCTAGTCCCGAAAAGAGATAATTGTTTGCCCCTCTTGGACAAACCAGTCAAAAGGTATATGTCCTCCAGCTTGATTTCGCGCTGGTGGCCACCAATCACGAAGCACTGGTCCTATGTGTTCCATCTGTCTACTAGCCATTGCAAGAGGTCTACTTGGGCCCTCATGCCCTGTATGCCCCAAAACATAAGAAATCTACATGCTCTCAATGCCTGCAATGTGGGCATATGATTTAGTGAGGCAAAATCTACATCCTCGTGCTCGCGTTCTCACTAAATAAGCATTTTGAATTTCCTACAATGCATAAAAACACATATTAGAACAAGTTAGTTCAAAAAATTTTGGGCAAAAATGGAGAAATTCAAGTTTTTAAAATTCATTTCGCAAGGTCTGCACCCGTTGCCTATAAATAGTGTGTAGGTCCACATGGGTTGTGAGCAATAGGTGCAGACCCATGACTTTTTCCTTTATAGAAAAAAGTCAAGGTCCGTAGGGGTAGCATGTTGCACCTGCGGACCCCCGTGAGCGACTTTCTAAACCTATTTTTCCTTCAAAAATCAAATTTGAAGCCTAAAAACAAAATGTAAATGGATGAAATGCAAGTTAAGGAGGATGTGGATTACTTGGAGCTGACGGTTTTCGATTACGATAAACGGATTTTTCAAAATCTTCACAGCAACTTTCTTACCCAAAAGCTCTCACTTCTTGCTATGAACTCAAATGGTAAAAATAAAGCTGGAAAAGCCCTTTTTTATAAGTTTTTTCGAATAAATGAATTTTTAATTTATTTATTTTTCACTTTAAAAAGGTAAATTTTTAAAATCATTTTTATTTATCTTAAATAGGTATGTGTAATGTTTTGAGTTTTTGTGCAGAATATTGGATTTTTCAGGAAAATTTATTATTTTTCAACAAAGAGCATACTTTTATCACCTTTTTGGACTCTTTAAAAAATTTACGAAAAAGTGAAACATTGGAGTCCTCTTTAAGCTCTTTTTAGACTCTCGAAAATTGAAAAGATTGTCGAGCACTAGATTGTTCGAATTTGTTAAAATAAGTGAATAATCGTCCTTTCAGTATAAGTTTACCGCTTTTATGGACTGAAATGTACCATTTATGAAAAAGGTACACGTTGACTAATTACGGTCAACAAAGTCCTCTTTAAACCCTTTTAAGACTCGTTAAATATGAAAAGATTCTCGAGCGCTTGTCTTTTCAGCTCATTAAAGTATTGGAAATTTCATCCCTCCTGTATTATTTTATCCTTTTTTGGACCTGAGGGATTATTTTACGAAAAAGTACCCCCATGGAGTTTTCTTAAGTTTTTCTTCTGACTCCCTAAAATTGAAAAACACCTAGTTTTTCCTATACTGGACTTGTTAAAATTTAGCAGTAAAGGACCTGTTCAATTTTAAAACAGGAAAAAATGACTCCTTCTTAGGGTTCTAATTTTAAACTAAGTTGGACTCATCTGAAGGATGAGCTTATAAACAAGCAAATATTATCCTCCTCGAGCTTATCAGAAATAAAGAGGTACTTGACAGAAATGGTGGGGGAAAAGAGAGAAAAATGAACCTGTTTGTTACACTTTGTTTTGTAAAAAAACCATCAACCACTCTTTAACACGACACTTTTTGTTCACCTGGGTTGGGAAAACCCTTTGCCTAATAGTTAATCAAACCACATTGAAAGTCTTCAGGTGGTTTCTGGGTATTAGCTTTGGGTCAATTGTCACCAAACCATCTGCAGTGTCGTTATGTGTTCAAGAGAACAGTTTAAACAAACCATTCATCTACGAGATATTTGTCATCCATTTTGACCATCCCTGAGTCAGTCCTTGCCAATATATTTCTTCAAAACTTGATCTATGATTTTGTGTTGTGGGCTTGCCTACGATGGATCACTTTCTATTGACTTCAGCTCCTTATCTAGGAACTTGATCTAGAAATCGTCAGTACCTTGAAAACTACATGCCCTAATGGTAGTTTTCTCGCCTTAGATGATAGGTTGCATCATCGACCTTTGATCAAATGATTCTATGACATGTTTGACTTCAACTCATTTATTCACATTTCATGGATTGTACTGGGTACCTCGAGAGCCATTGACATTACTGGTGGTTTCTCTCACACTTGTTAACAGTTCACATCATTGACTGGTAATCAAGTGGTTTCTACCATGTTTGACTTTGACACATTCATTCACATGAATATAATCGTTCTAGTTGGGGAAGCGGAAATCAAGACCCTGGATCTAGTTTCTACCATCCAGACTACAAGGAATTTGTTATTCATTATACAGTGGACTATTCATAAATAGATGGTTGCATCCATACTATGTCTACATATGTCTATACTTTTGATGTATTATAAAATCATTCCTGTATCAGAACTATTTAGTCAGTTGTGTAGTCAATTTTGATCTGAGTATGGGAATGCCTACCTCGGAAATGATATGTCTACATATATATTTTGCATTAAATGTTTTTATAGGTACCAACTGGGGTGTCCATAGGATAATCCTTGAAATGATAAAGTACTTCACTGTTCATACATGAAAGTCTCTATCTTCATCTATTACAGACTTTGCACTTTAGGGGGCAATCTGTTCCACTAAAAATTTTCACCTTGACATTCTGCAATCTGTGTGAGTCCATTACCACTCATACTTTCCCCCTCTGCAAGTCTAAGACATCAGTTCCTCATAACAAGCTTGGAAAATAAGAGAAAATCCCTCAAAAGTCTTTAAAACTTTGGTTTCACACTTTCTATGTGTCTTACCTGCGGTCCCGCACCTAATGGTCATGTATCCTATGCACTTGACTGCATTGTCTCTATGTTAAAGGTGTGGACCCCCATAAAAGTTAAAAAGGTGCGAGTATACTCTGAAAAACTCACTTTCTATCATTTCTAGAAGCTTCTGGAAGGAATCTTGAGGTGGCAAGTTCGCTCTTTTAAGGTTCATGTATCCCATAACTTAAGGAGCTAACCCCTTGATGTTTGGAGCTTATCCCTTTGAAGGAGCATTCTATTCCTTCATAGGTGGACCTGTAACGTCCTCCTCTGCACTATAAAAAGAATCAATAGGTTGGTTACTTGAGAGGGTAGAAGCTGAATATTTTTGAGGTGAAATGCTACTGGAACTTAGTCTTCTTTAGTTGCGTTTTTATGAGGAGAGATTACATACCTCTAAGATCTCATTTGGAAAAGTGCAAGGCTTGTCAAAGTAAAGGAAATTTCTGTTTCGGACCCCAGGAAGAGCTTGTTCAAAATCAAGGTTGAAAAGGTTGTAAGGTTCTTCTACTTCAAAGTTAATACAAATAAATTTATTTTTCTCAGTAAGTTGTTGATTCGTGGTTTATTTTATGGATTCCTTGATCACCATAATAGACATGATTTATGATATTTTCTATGCAGGTGCTATTTAATGTTTGCTTGTTTGTGATTGCAGGTCTTTAAAGGTAACTCTTTTGAACGATTGGAGGGTAACTCTTTCGAATGATTGAAGGATGACTACTACAAACAAGCATTGGATCTAAGGTAGGATCTTAACACCTTTGTAGTATTTATTTATAAATCTCATATGTCTAGAGAAAGATAGGTTTTTTTGTTCGTTTGTTGCTATATTATCTTCTGATACTAGGGAGATCGGCCTTGTCTACAAGATCGATTTATCGAGCCAACAAGACTAGGAAGGATGAGTAGGGGGTCACCAAGAAGGTATAGCTATGGTTTGGTTGGGGTTGTAATATGCATGGGATGACACTTGCATGCCCTACTGGTATGGTCTAGACCCAGAAGGTCTCCTTTGGTTAATGTAGCAAAGATGATCAGTGACCCCTTCAACTCCTTCATATACAACTTTGAGTCTGGGTAAAGAAGGGCACTTTTCTGTCGAGTGGCTTTCCTCACATACCAAGCAAATTTCAATAGATTTCAATGGGCATTCATTCCTAGGATGCCTCCTAGTGCATCTAGGACAAAAGATGGCCAAGTCTCTCTCTGCTTCCTCCTACTTCCTATTAATGTTCATGTTTTCTAGTTGCAAGACAAGGGTTTGCAACATCTCACTTTTGAAATCTTCCATCATGCTTCCAATTTCACCCTTGATGGATGAGTTGGAAGATGATGTATTGGCCATAGGTTGACTACCCCTACCCTTTTTCCTGGCTTCCCTAGAATGGTTCTAAAGACAGTCTTGATATCCTCATAGGGTAATTAGTAGATATCTCCTCCTGCTAAAAAATGTAATGTATCTAGAAGATCTTCTCTTACACCCCTAAGCAGGACCAACTTTAGTGACTCAGGGTCAAGTGTGCACCTGGCCCTTTTGTAACTGAGTTGGAATCTTTCTTCGTAGTCTTCTAAGGATTCACCATGGCCTATGGTCATCCAGAAAATTTCTTCTTTAGTATCCTTTGATCGACAGTAGTCCCAATATTTGTTGTTAAAGGTCTAATACATCTTAGCCCAAGTTGTGATGCTATCTCCAGGTAAAACCATGAACCAATGCAATGCTGCATCCTTGAGGGCAGATGGAAATAGTTTTAACTTTTGCTCATCATCTGTATAGTCATAGGTTCGACATATAACAACAAACTCAAATAGGAAAGTGTCAGGGTCCTATATGGTTAGGCCATGGAAATGAGGTAGGGGAGAGGGGCTTATATTTTCATCTTAGTGTCCCCATAAGTTTCCGTGATGGGAAAGGCATCCTCAACTCTCTCTTTATTCCCTCTTTCATTTCAGTTTTCAGCCATTGGATTAGTAGGAATGGGTTCCTCTTCTTCTTCTTCCCCTGTAGGTTCTTCAAATATGTCAGGTTTCTCACCTAAGGGTTCCTCCAATTCACAACCACCGAAGAAGAGAGAAGGTTGGTTGTTGGATGCAGTGGGGGTATTTGGAAAAAATTTCCCTAATTTGTCACTATTCCTACGAGGCATGAAAGGAAATATTTCCTGGTTGGTTTTGTATTCTTTTCAAAACTTGGAAAGTACTTGCAGAATTAAAATTGCTGATTGTATGAAAATTACTTGACAGAATGAAAAAGCTACCTGCTGAATTGAAGTCCTACTTACGAAATGGAAAGGAAAGCAGATGATGCAAAATGAAAGAAAGGAAACAACTAGATTACTTTTGCAGAAATAAACGAATGGCAGAATTGAAGACATGAAATAGAAGAAAAGAAAGTAGTAATCACATTCTACTCAGACATCTCCCTGACAATAGTGCCAAAACATGATGAGTGCTAGTATTGCAACAAGGATGATGCAACTCCTGGGCTACCAGCTTTACTTATCAACCCAGGTTCGTACAAACTTGGAGGTGACAGTGTTGTATGCACAAGTAAAAGTGATGGTTCTGCCTGTTGTCACTATTTAGCTGGTGAGAGACCACTGGGGTTCCAAGACAGACTTCTATAGAGTCAGAAGAATCTTCATTCTTTGATGGAAGAAGGGTAAATCTACTCTAAGAGAGTTACTCTGCTATAGTAATGGAAAAGGCCAACATGTAATGCTAAACCACACCATACCCTAATTAACCTTTTAAGAAGCTATGCTAAATAGAATTGTTAAATCAATAATAAAAAAATGCGACTATCTAAGTTGCAGAAGTAAAAAGCATCAAACCATATTAATGTGTAAGAAAAGAAACTAAACTAAATCTGTTTTCACTTTCTTGGTTTTTTAGGCAAAATCAAGTATGCAAACTAATTGTTCTTGTGGATGTGACAGGTGGATGGAAGGTGTTTGAGGATGGCTAGAAGGTTTATGAAGTGGTTTGATGGTGTGGAGGGGCATAGGAAGATTTTTGTGAGTTCCTAGAGGTTTCCCATCAATTCAGCCTCAAAACAGGCCATTTTCATGAAAACCTACAGGATGTACTAGAAAGCTATAGGATGGTCCTGTAGGAATTATAGGAAACCTATAGAATACAACCGAGAGCTAATTGTGAGGTGTTGGGAAGCTTAGAAAATGTGTGTGATGGGTGAAATAGAGTGTTAGAAGGTCTAGGAGCACTCAGGAGTCAATATCCAAGATAAGAGATGGTTAGATTCACTCAATGTGTTTAGGACAATTTCAATGAAAAATGATGAAAAACTAGTGAGGGTGGTGGTGAAACAAGGGATGGATAAGGTGGATGAAGTGGAAGGTGGCTGCTTGTTATGAAGTATTGGTCTCCTCCTGAGGTACCTGCTTTGCATAAAACATATTTGTCTTCTAAAAAGAGCTATGCAACAAGATACATTTTCATAAACTATAAAAGCATGAATCAACTGCCTATATTATGCATGAAGAAAATTGTTGAAGGGAATGGAAGCATGAGTGAGATCTTATTGTAGAAATGGAGATGGAAAAATATGGCAATGAAATCTTCCTTGCAACATTAACAAACTACTGAATTAAAGAAAACAAACTCCAAAGCTCATAAAAGAACTAGAAATCTGTGTTTTTAGGGCTGCTGAAGGGTCCCCTCCTCAAATCATGGTCCAAGAGGGAGGAAGCAAGGCCGAGATAGCTGCTAACAACCTTGTGGCGATCCTTTTTCTCCTTGCTAACTTGCTACTGGAAAGAGGGCACAAATGGAAGCAAACTATCACACAACCGATCTAATCTACACTACTTGTAATGAAAATGCATCTACTAAGCAAATTAACAATTAAGCTATGAATCTACACTAAGCATACATGTACAATAAAGTGGAACCATGGCTATTAGGGTTGGGTCCATACCCAACAGCTTCAACCCTCTGAGTTAACTCAGTGCTAGTTCAAAAAAAAACACATTCTTATTAGCAGAACAACAGATTACATCAAAAGAACTGTCACAATTCTTGCAGCTCGAAAATAGAGTAGAGTTTTACAATCAAAATCCAAATCCGACTGAGGTCTTAGGCTTCTCTACTTATAAATTTGAATTCTCCAACGACTTCCTTAAAATTAGGGAGGCTCGGCTCCCAAACTCGAGATAAACTAGTGCTTTTCCTTTCATTTGCTTGGCTACCTTCTAGTCCTCATGATTTGGTTGTTTTCACTCCGAGCTGATGGAGGAATATTCGAATGGAGGGGTAGTAAATGAGGAGGATTTACCTCCTATAATCCCTCTCCCTTGTCCCATTCGAGTTTTGACCTTGGTCTTTGCCCGAATTCCTTGCTTTTCTCCTTTGATCCTACATTAAATGCACATTAGAACACAAAGCCAAATATCCAACTCTCATTTCATAAACAAAATATAATCAAAAGTATGCAATAAGTTATGAGAATAGTTGGTTTAACTAATTAGGAGGTGAATTAAGGCCCATATAACTACCCAATGATGAGGCTCATCAGGGGTCGTGTATGCTTTTCAATCTTCATAATGTCCATGCAGTTTGTAACTAAACTGTCATTTTCTTTCCATTTCCTCTATAACATATGCACCAATATTCCTAATATTTGCTTTAGTTTCATAACCATAATATTATAAGAAAGCTTACATCAAGGACATATTTTTCAAGCACGTTGCCATTAAGGAAAACACATTAACCATAATGCTAACAAAAGCTTGATGAGGGTCTTTTATTTCACGTCGATTAGTTCAAACCTCCCTCACATTTATCAAGATTCACATTAAGTAAATGCTTTTCATGTATCAACATTCTAATTATGTATTTGTTTTCTTTCTTCCTTATTATTGACCCGTATATTTTTTCAATTAGAGTCTACCAAAAGGTTCGTTTATCGACCTTCTTATCTGGGAACTCAAAAAAACATGGACTTAAAGGCTCTTGATATGAGGTAAAATGTCTAGGGTCTCCTATCATCCTCATTTTTCTATTTATAATAATCTTCCTATTCATATCTTAAGATATATTGTTTTTATATTTTGACTTGGTTGTTCTGGTTGAATTACAGTTAGAGCATGACCCCTACCCCTTCTCAAACCACTAACAAGTAATTGTTTCTCTCCTCTCTATAAATTGTTCCTAATTTATCCACAAGTGCATGATCCTTTTAATGTATCTGATAAGGTTTCAAATCCTTTTACTTTACAGGTGTTTCGCAAATCCTTTGGACTATTTTTCGGCAATCTCTCCTTCGATTTTCAAATGCAAGGCATTGAATTCCTCTTGTACCATCTTTCCATTCTCAAGTCAAATATGTCATGACCATTTTTTAGGTTCACAAGAAGGATAGATGCTCTCTCTTTGTCTCTTTGATAAGAGACTTGTTTATTCAATATATGGGTAGACCAAGGGAATACCCATTTGTAGACCTATCCTTCCATTTATGGATAATTTTAATCTCCAAAATTTGATTAGGATCACCAATCATCCCATACAATATGATCCTAATTGGCTTGTTTTCTGCATTTAACCTCCATTAAATAGCCCAAAATTTGAAGCGTTGGATAGATAAGATCAGCATATAACAACATATTCCCCTTCCAATTATGTTGTTACATAAAAGAAATCATTAATGAATCTATATTTCTAAATTTGTTTCAATTCTCCCTTAATAGAGTTGTTGTGAAATGGCATATTAAAAAAATCATAGGGTCACATCCTAATTTTTCACCCTAGCCACAACACTCCAAAACTTTTTTAAATTTCCTATTCGAAATGATGAGGGAGTTAAAAACATTCTTTCATGTAATCAAAATATGACCACTCATTTTATGAAGTATATCCATAAATGGTGTTGAAGGAGCTTATGATCTATAAAGTATCATGGATATTCCACTAAAACTATTTATCACAAGATATCTTACAATATTCTAAATTATTTTATAATGCAATGGTTTAATTTTATTTATATTTTATTTTATAGATATTAGTGCATAAAATAAGGAAATAAACTAAAATAAAAATGAAAGAAGCTAAGAAAATAACATGCCATTAAGGTAAAAAATACAAGTTAGATCTTATGAAGACTAAATAAGAAGGTGAGGCCTACTCTCTCTCTCTCTTCTTCTATATTATAATATGCAAGTACAAAGAAAGTGCACTCAATACGAAGTTTCCAGGTGCATTATGGCCTAAATCATCACTATAGGATATTGTATTTACTCTCTTCTTCTTTAGCATCTTAATCCTATATGTTATACCTTTTTATGGAATAATAAACATTTCAACAAGTATGAATAATTTTCCTTTCATAATGACAAATAACTTGCTTGGGACATGAATCGGTTTGTACACAAGATCATCAAAACTACAGATCGGTATTCGCTTGGTCTACCCATATATTTAATAAATGAGTCTCTTATCAAAGATACAAAGAGAGAGAATCTATCCCTCCTATCAACCCCGAAAATGGTCATGACATATTTGACCTGAGAATGGGAAGATGGTACAAGAGGAAGTGAAGGCCTTGCATCTGAAAATGGAAGGAGGAATTGCAAAAAAATATTTCAAAGTATTCGAGCAACACTTGTAAAGTAAATATATTTGATACCTTATCAGATACATGAAGGGAATCATGAACTTATGGATAAATTAGGAACAATTTATAGAGGAGAGAAACAATTACTTGTTAGTGGTTTGAGAAGGGGTAGGGGTCATGCTCTAATTATAATTCAACCAATACAGCCAAGTCAAAATATAAAAAATATTGTATATTAAGTTATGAATAGGAAGATTATTATAAATAGAAAACTCAGGATGATTGGAGACCCTAGACATTTTGCATAGCATCAAGAACCTTTAAGTCCATGTTTGTTCGAGTTCCTAGATAAGAGGGTCGACAAATGAACCTTTTGGTAGACTCTAATTAGAAAAATATTTGGGTCAATCATAAGGAAGAAAAAAACCAAATACATAATTAGAATGTTGATACATGCAAACAATTTACTTAATGTGAATCTTGATAAATGTGAGGGAGGTTTGAACTAATCGACATGAAACAAAAAACCCTCATCAAGCTTTTGTTAGCAATATGGCTAATGTATTTTCCTTGATGGAAATGTGCTTGAAAAATATGTCCTTGATGTTAACTTGGTTATAATATTATGATTATGCAACTAATGCAGATATTAAGAATATTGGTACATATGTTATAGAGGATATGGAAAGAAAATGGCAGTTCAGTTACAAAATGCATGGACATTATGAATATTGAAGAGAATATGCGGCCCCTGTGAAGAAGATTCATGTATATACGTAGGTCCTATGAACAAAAGTCTCGAACATAATCCAACCCATTCAAAATTGGATACCAGGGGTCATTACCATGGTAAATCTCTTACATTGTATAATGTTGGATAATGTTAAAGATGGAACCAAATGTATGATTGAGACTATTAGATCTTTCATACCAAAAATTTCTCAATTATTTTATTTCATATTGAAGGCATGGTAAGCTATTGTGTGTATCAATGAATGAGTATCTTATTGGACTTTGACTAGGTTCTTACATAGGTGACTCTCATAGGAGGGAAGGAACTAGAGATAGATAATTGTTGGGCATTAGGAACTTCCCCCAGTGGCCTTCATAACTAATCTCTTTTGTACCTTCACTTAGTCTATTGGTGAATCTATTCTCCCATCAATTTAAATATTTGAAAGGAGCTTGTTAAATTCTTTACTCATAATCAAAATGAAGCTCACTATAATTTATTGATAAATGTTTGGAAAAATATTTATTGTATTCTTACATTTTTTTGGTGTATTAAAATCCTTAGGTTAGGCAACATTTTTTAATTTTACTTTTAGGGTGAATTTTAATTCTTTGAACACTTAATTAATCAGAACACATTATCTCCACATTTCACATAATTCCTATTTATTAATTTATCAAATTATCACTTAGTCTATACTGCACATATAATCTCACTTAGAAATTCTTGTATACTTAGGGGAATTTCTTATTTTCTTCGTATCCCTAGATGTGTTATTTATTTTATGAAATCCATGAGAACAAAAAATAATTATCCTCCATCCCTACTAGTTCACCTTTGTTGCGGGTGAGATCACCCTAGGGTCTTGGGTTGAAAACACCAACAGAGCGGAGGGAAAACAATAGCAAGAAATTCTCAGGCAGGCAATCCACATTCTTATTCTACTAAACTGTGTAAGAGTGTCCTTACCCTGAGGTCCTACGTTTGGTTATATCCCGCAAGGTGGAAACCCTCAGCTTCTCCTCATGTCTTTGAAACCTATAAATTATTCAAATGAAACATATACAACAGTAGAAACATAAAGCATGTTCATGATATTCACTTTAGATCATATAATTAATGAACAATCACGCATCAATATAAGATTCATAAACAAATTACAATATAAATCAATGCATAAACACGTTTAAAATTGGGAACATAACAAAATTTGTTTATTGAAGTAAGCTACAAGAAAAGTGGAGAAATATAGCCTGAGACTTTCTCTGGCTCCAAGCGGAACCGTCCTCCGGATCGTCCTTTCTCAGCCTCAATAATCTTCCTCCATCATCATTCACAAGGATATCTCAAGAAAGATGGATGATATCTCCAACAAGGAAACAAGGGTTTCCTGAAGCTTTGGGGAGTGCAGGAGGCACATGGATTTTGTTAGACTCGATCAGGGATAATCTCAGTATAGTATCAATATCTCATATCTTCTCCCTTTAGGCCTTCCCATGGAGATTTATTTATACTTCTCCAAATTAGTTTTTTCAATTGGGAAACAGTTGGGCCACGGGCTATAAGAGGTGAGTACTAGGTAAAACCTATGAAGTCCACCAGAGATTAAGGAAATTTATTATTTTTAAGTGTTTTAACACATGTACGTGGGTTCGGTATATTCTGAACCACATGTACACACTTTTATCACAGGGAAAAGTCGTGTATATGAAATAAAGCATTGTTTTATAGATTTTGGACCAAGTCTGGGAGGAAGGGTTTCGCTAGGCCATAATCAGAGCATTAGATCTACCAAGAGTGGTAAATTGTGCTATAACAGATGCCCCCTAATATATGAGGACAGAAGGGGTACATGATGGCTGAAACGTATTAAGTGTATATAATGAATCATGCCGAGACCGAGGAGGAGTTCACTAGAATTCAGCGTGCAAAGCCAGCGAAAGAGATAAAAAAGAAACCACTGTCTGAGGCGAGCATACCCATGCTCAGAAATAGTAAAGCATTTCCGCATGTTAAGTACAAAAGTGGATCCAATATGCATACACATATAGAGGAACTGAAAATACATAATGGATCATCTGATCATAAAGAGGAAAGTACATGTCTGAATATTGCATATAAAGAGCTTATCGATGATGCTAATGTATGAAGCTAATCAATGAAGTCAAGGAACTGATCCAAATAGTGCCAAGTCAACATGGTGGAATAAATGGTACTACACTACAACTCGGGTGCCAACATATAGGATGTCACTGTAAGGAACTGCAAATATAATGTGGATGGTATCAACTAGCAGAAATAGGTGCAACTGACAAGTGAACCAAGACATGCTAATGCAAACCCGAGGTCTTCACTGACCTCCGTGGTACATTTCTGAAGTTGACCATGTGAGGAATCATTTGATTACGGTCATTGACATATACGGTTAACAAAAACAAGACTACTCACCAATAATGATGATGAGAGTCAAGGTACCCAATACAATCTAACAAGTGCGAATAAATGAGTTGTAGTCGAATACTTGGATTAATCTGTCAATCAGGAGACAAGGATGTTTTCCCACTATCAATAGCGAAGGAATCTTCCACTGATGACTGCAAACCTTAAGGTACTACCGAATGGACTTTGGATCTCTTTCCCAGAGCAATGAGATGAAGTCGATATGAAAAGATCCACTAGAATGAAGGCATTAAAGCATCCTTCATCAACCTAGCATGAGTGTAACCCGTAATGTGGAATGAATCAGATGAATAAAGATGTTGTAACCAAACTAAAGCACGTTTCTAGCATACACAAGATGTAGCTAGTGTATGATAGAAACCCTTTGAACCAACCAATAATGAAAGCCGACACAGAGGCGAGGAATCCACCAATAGGGTCAAATGGAAACCGAGGCACTGTATGAATCCCAATTTGTGATAATGAAAGCTGATGTCGAACATAAGGGAAACCACTCAGTCAAAGACCCATGATACTGCTCGATGCTAAGCACAAGGTGACCTATCAATACTGAAAATAGGGCCGGGGTGCGACTCTAGATCTACCCTCAAAGAAATGTTTCGTAGTCAATAAGAGCAAGACCCACCAGTAAGAAGTCAATGGAGACCTTCCCAAACTGGAATGAGCGAAGGACCAACATAGCTTATGTGATAATGAACATGAAGTTGAAAACTAAGGATGCCCGACTGAAAAATAGGTCAAGATATGTCGTAGAGAGGTTGAATCAGGTTTACTTCCCTTAAACAAAAGAATGACTCAAATGTGACTACATGGCAACACACGATAACTTTGTATAAGTTTGTCATGCAAGAGGCATAAGAAAACTCTCCATATGTTTGGAAGAGATAACCAATACAAGGAGTATTGAATCAATAACAAGGTTAAGGCTCTCCTAAGTCAAACTAAAGCCCATCCCAATGGAGGAAAGACTTATTTTTTGAGTGCTTTGTTCAAGGGCAACACAACTGACTCTAGCTGCCATCAAACGTGGAAATAATGTCTCGTTCCCACTCCTTTTTGGGATATATCATTTTTTTGTATTTTTCATTTATATGAAGCCTGAAAAAGAATAAACTAATGCTATAGTATAGTGGAAAAAATGCGTGTTGAAAAATAAGATGCTCTAGTTCTTAGGAGGGGAACATTCCTATGATCAATTCAAGGTGGTGAAACTAGTCAATGACACTCAAAGGAATGCTATTGCCACGGGTAAAGGGTGCATCAAGTTGCAAAGGCTAAGTGATTGCAAGGTTGATTTTGTAGAAGACATGGTCAAAAGGTGGCTTAAACACGAGTCCAAGTGAAGCCGGCTCAAGGCCAAAAGGTACAAATGGACAACATGCAATGTAATAATACAACTTAACAGAAAGGAGCCTCTAGGGTATAAATCTAGAAAATATTGAAGAAGAAGGAGAATGAGTCTTCAATGCACAAGTCATGGTGGGACCAAAGAGGACTCCCGAGCCTAAGAACAAAATTTCAGTACGGGTGCCAAGTAACAACAAGTTACTATCTAGGGAACCCATGATAAGATAGGCTCTACCACAGAAGTCATGACACTTCTAAGAAATGACAAGGTTCTATGTCATAACTTTGTGGGGTAGATCATAAGGAAAAAATGGTAAAGGAAAATGATAAATTCATAATGCAAGTGAAGAAACTAACCTATATGATAGTTTCGAGGACCAATACCTATCAGAGCAGATCAACCATAAAAATGTCCAAAGGAGAAATCTTCCAAGTTCTGTAGACATAAATAGGAACACTAGAAAGAAGTTAATACATCCCATATATAAAATTCAGATAAAATATTGTGTTATAGAATACACAATGTGAAAATGCATACCTTATATGTACAATATGGTACAGGGAACCACGTAGCCTTGCAGATTACACATAATAGTTCTTCAGGACAAGCACCTCACGAGGTTCAAGCCAAGGACTCCTTTAGTAGTTAACACTCATGGCTTCAAAAAGTTTCTCCTGTGAGGGAAAATCAAACTCAAAGAAATCTTGAGGACTACAAGGATCAAAAGAGGGAATTAAGGGGTCCCGTGTCCCCATAGGAGGAATCACTCAGTCAACTCTCGGGACCAAGTCCCAAGAAGGAAAATAGTAGTTCAAAGGATCCTTCTCAGAAGCTATTGAACATTGAGGATTCAATGCTAGATAGTTGACCCGTGGTGGGGTAGAGTCTAGTTGAACACTTGGAACAAACCAAGGGGTATTCTTTAGTAAATTTAAATTAAGGTGGTGATTATCAGATGCAAGTTTATCAATAGTGACAATATTCTTGTTATGAGGCAAACACATCACTCGAAAGAGTGAAGACACCACAAGATTCATAGCATAGACATAATCACGCCCAAGTAGCATATTAAAGTATAAAGGGTGATCAACCACCATCATATTGATTAAGATAGTCTTCCCACCTAAAGTAATAGGTAATTGAGGAAGAACACCCATAGATTCACCATGTCTTCTATCATAGGCTAACAACTAATTATCAACTGTCAACAACTTTGGAGAACCCAAAGCTTTCCAAGTCTAGTAGGATATAATACTTCCAAAGGATCCTTCGTCCACCATACATCGATAGAAATTTGTGGAATTAGCTCTAACCATTATTTGGAAAGGTGCAGCCGAAGGAAGACGAGGCTCAACAAGACTATCCCAATCAAATGAGACATTACTTGGAGGGGGAACATTCGAAGAACCTAGAATGCCCCCTATACCAGAATACTTTATACTAGAAATCAAACAGACTCTATTGTTAGGCACTGGACCCCACAAAAGAGGAGTGTAATTAGCTAGATATTGCACTAGCTCGACAACTTCATCAACCAATGGTTGATGAGACTATCGAGAAACCATAACAAATATAGGAGTAGAAGAAATTTCAGTTTCAGGCCATATCTTTTCTACCTCTATAATACCAAGACGCAAATGAGTAAGATGGTCTCCCTTACATATATTACAAGGGAACTTACGTTTAAAAATTTTATGCTTAGGTTTCTGATCAACATACATTCTGCTAGCATGACAAGTAATGGTTGGTGGAAAGTCCCTAACATGACTGGCAGAGGTTAGTGACTCTCTCCTAAGAGAGATAGGACTTATGCCCCCAACTTGACTTGCAGTAGCTGAAGGCTCATCTCTGACATGACTTGCAGAGGTTGATGATGATTCATTGCTTGTATGACTTGTAGCAGCTGAAAGCTCATCTCCAACATGAGTAGCAAAGGTTGATGATGATTCATTGCTAGTATGAATTGTAGTGACTAGACTTATGCACCCATCATGACTTACAGTGACTGAAAGCTCATCTCCAACATGACTAGAAGAGGTTGACGAAGAATTTCTATTATGACTTGCAGTGACTAGACTTATGCCCCTACCATGACTTGCAGTTTCTGAAAGCTCATCTTCAACATGACTAGCATAGGTTGAAGATGAATGGATAGAACTATTATTCTTCTTCGTCTTCCACTTTCTCTTATTTTTGGATCTCTTATTAGAAGAGGGAGGAGAAAGAGGAATCCCATATTTCTCTTTGAAAGAAGATGAAAAATTAACACCCATTTGATGCCCTTGAAATAAAGAATTCATCTGAGAAGCTTCAATAACATGAGGAATATTCGGAGTGGACCACAGCCAAACTGGTAGTCCAACATTCAATCCATGAATATTCAAAGTGGCCATCAAGGGGGTACCAACATTTCCAAAGAAAGGAAAAGCACAAGGAACCCCTTTTGGAAGGGTACCTTGGTTGGCCTCCACAGGAATAGTGGCCATGCCAGACTTATTCGCAGATCCTTCCCTTACGAGAATGTACAAGTGACTTTCCAAAGAAGAGCGATGCACAATCAAAACGTTTTCCCTTAAGGAGGAAACTCCAAAAAATTCAAAAAAAAGATCAAAATCCTTTCTAGATCGGCGGAGTGGTAGGTTAGCCACTCAGAATCTAAAGTTCAAAAGTGACAAGACAAAGCCACCTAAAGCCAAATAAATACAAAGAGAAAAGAGAACTTGACTACAAATTCCCTAGATATGCAACCAATCAAGCAACTTCCAAGTATTTCCGCTTTGGGTCGGACACCAAAATACAAGAAAGTGAAGTAAGGGACCTTTCGAAGATAGTTTACGATAATAACAGCCTAAGCCTACCATTGAAGGTAACATAAATAGTTACGCTGACATCCAAACAAAATCCTTTTCTGGTGCAAGAACCCAAGCTTTGGAAGGGTACCCTCCAAAAGTACTGATGAATGTGATGCAACATCTGCCTCAGGTTCCACGAGATTCCCCTCCATATCCACCTATGTGATCCCTTAGAAAGGAAACTATAGGCACCAGTTCATATCAAACACCGAGTGGAACAGTCGTGAGGCGGGATCCAACATGTAGGAGAGGGGGTATCTCTCTTCCTTGTCTTCACTCTCCCTTGTGCTTAAGTTCCAGTCACGAAGATTTCCCAGTCTTTCTAATGACAATGGACTTTGCTCGTTATTCAACTTCTATGTTTCATAATTTAAGCGGCCTTGGAGTGTTAACTCTCCACTGACCTATTCCAAGGCCATAAAGAACTTAAACTTGTTGGTGTTTGTTAATGACAAAATAAAAAAGTTTTAGTTATTTTTATTAAATCTCTTGATTTTAGAGGGTTGTTTTTTAAGTCATGGGTAAAATGAGAGTGAAACTAATGATGTTTTGACACAAAATAAACCAATGGAAAATTAGCTACATGAAAATGCAGTTGTTTTCTTCAATGAAAAGGGATTTCTATGGAGTTCTACGAATAAGCTTATACAAGAAAATTTTTCTTTTTCCAGAAAACACACTCCACACACACAAAAGCTAGCAAAAAGACTAAAATGTTTGCTATGCAAACTATTCGAATGCGAACTATAATGATGGTGCATGGACACTCATACAAGAAGAAAATTTGTTGCCTTACAAGATGAACAAGCCAACTTGAAAGTAAAGAGGGCAAAAATTCAATAAAAAATTTCCCTCAAAACCAAGAAAAACAAATTGAACAAGATCACAATTGCTCAGCAAACAAAACAAAAGAAACCAAAATCCAAAAGCTTCAAAAAATACAAGAAAAGTTTTTGTGTTTTTCTTTTAAGGAAATGAAAGCAACTTTTGAGGTCACAAAAAGAACTACTAAATTCGAAAGATCAAGAAATAAGTACAAGGAGTCTTTAAATCTTGAAAGTTATAAAACTCATTAATAAATGAAACTTGAAACAAGAAAGACTACAAACTTTCACAAACTGATCTGAACAACAGCAAAAGATTCAAGCAAACTGAGAAAATGTCAAGAAAGAAATACTTTCAAAATTGCCAAAAAGACTCTCAAAAAGGCACGAAAAGCAACAAGGCCAATCAAACAAGGAAAATCAAAGCAAGGCAACTTCAAATCAGGGCTACAAATGAAATTGAAATAAATTTCTTGTTCTGGAAAACCAGAACATCCAATAACTTCAAACAAAAGCCTTGAACTCAAGACAAAAACCACAAATTTACTTAAGAAGCAATCCTAGGCCAACTAGGCTTTTTAGTGAGAAGGAGATTTGAAAAAGAAATCTTGCAAGAAAACTAAGTTCTTCAGATAGTAGATGACCATAAAACCACATAAATGACCAAGCAGTAGACCTAACTGGGAAATTTTTTTTGAAAAAACAATTCAAAAAATTGTATACATGACTGTGTTAAGACACAAAAGCATGCACACGCATTTCTAGCATAAGAAACTCGCGTATACGTGAGTCTGCTTGAGTAACCCTACGTGTATATGCAACTGTAACCCAAGAAAACAACATATACAAAGCTCAATTAGGAAAAAACAAAAATCAGGGACTGATCCAGAAGATCATACTTGATGCCTCGAAAGCTAATGAGTCAAATAATATTGTAGAAACAAGCAATAAAGAAAACAAACCCTCATTGGGAACAAACAACCCAAACTAGGAATAACAAGAATGTTATCCCCAACGGAGTCGCCAATTTTGTTGCGGGTGAGATCACAAGATGGTCTTGGGTTGAAAGTCCCAATAGAGCGGAGGGTAAACAACAACAAGAAATGCGCAGGCAAACAACCTAAATGCTTATTCTATTGAACTATGCAGGAGTGTCCTTACCTGGAGGTCCTACATTTGGGTATATCTTGCACGGTGCACACCCTCAACTTCTCCCGATGTCTTTGAAACCTATAAATTATTCAAATGAAACATATACAACAATAGAAACATAAAGCATGTTCATGATATTCACTTTCTATCATATAAATCAATGAACAATTACGCATCAATATAATATTCATAAACAAATTACAATATAAATCAATGCATAAACACGTTTAATATTGGGAACAAAACATCATTTCTTTATTGAAGTAAGCTACAAGAAAAGTGGATAAATACAACTTGAGTCTTTCTCCAGCTCCAAGCAGAACAATCCTTCGAATCCATCCTTTCCCGACCTCAGCAATCTTCCTCCATCATCATACACAACGATATCTCAAGAAAGATGAAATACATCTCCAACAATGAAACAAGGGTTTCCTGGAGGTTTGGGGCATGAAGGAGGAATAGGGATTTTGATAGACTTGATCAGGGATAATCTCACTATAGTTTCAATATATCATATCTTCTCCCTTAGGGCCTTCCCATGGAGGTTTATTTATACTTCTCCAAATTAGTTTTTTCAGTTGGGAAATAGTTGGGCCACAGGCTATAGGAGTTGAGTAACAGGTAAAAGCCATGAACTCCACCCAAAATTAAGGAAATTTATTATTTTTTAGTGTTTTAACACATGTATGTGGGTTGAGTATATGTTGACCCGCATGTACATGCTTTTATCACAAGGAAAAGTAGCATATAGGAAATAAAACATTGTTTTTTAGATTTTGGACCAAGTCTGGAAGGAAGGGTTTCCCTAGGCCATAATCAGATCATCAGACCTACCAAAATTGGTAAATGGTGCTTTAACAACCTTTGAGTTTGTCTAATTCAAGTTCTCTCAAGTCGATTTTGTCCTCATCTGATTTCATTGTATCTACCCCACTGGTGCTTTTACTCAACAATATGGCTATAAATAATGAAAATATGAAAAATAACATGATTTGCAGACCTATCCTTCCATTTATGGATAATTTTAATCTCCCAAATTTGATTAGGATCACCAATCCTCCCATCCAATATGATCCTACTTGGCTTGTTTTGTGCATTGAACCTCCATTAGATAGCCCAAAATTTGAAGCAATGGATAGAGAAGATCCATATAACCACATATTCCCCTCCCACTTATGTTGTTCCTTAAAAAATATCATTGATGAATCTATATTTCTAAAATTGTTTCTATGCACCCTTAATAGAGTTGTTGTGAAATGGTATATCAAAAAACTCATAGGGTCACATCCTAATTTTGCATCCCTAGCCACAACATTCCAAAACGTTTTTAAATTTTTGTTTGATATGATGAGGGAGTTAAAAACATTCTTTCATGTAATCAAAATATGACCACTCGTTTTATGAACTATATCCATAAATGGTTTTGAACGAGCCTATGATCTATAAAATATCATGGATATTCCACTAAAACTATTTATCACAAGAGATCTTACAATATTATAAATTATTTTACAATGCAATGGTTTACTTTATATTTATATTTTATTCTATGATATTAGTGCATAAAATAAAAAAATAAACTAAAACAAAAATGAAAGAAGCTAAGAAAATAACATGCCATTATGGTAAAAAAATACAAGTTAGATCTTATGAAGATTAAATAAGAAGGTGAGGCCTACTCTCTCTCTCTCTCTCTTCTTCTATATTATAATATGTAAGTATAGAGAAACTGCACTCAATATGGAGTTTCCAGTGCATTGTGGTCTAAATCATCACAATAGGATCTTGTATTTCCTCTCTTCTTCTTTAGCATCCTATTCCTAGATGTTATACTTTGTTATGGAGTAATAAACAATTCAAAAAGTATGAATAATTTTCATTTCATAATGGCAAATAACTCGTTCAGGACATGAATTGGTCTACACCATAGCCCAAGGTTGAGCCCAAGGTTCACGCCCGGCTCAGACCTCATCTTCCCCAAGGTAGGCACCTATCTCAATAATCCATGCACTAGTACTCTAGGCATATCGAAATGCTGGCCCACTCCCTCCACACTCACTAAGGTGCACATCCCCAAGCATCAAAGTAATTACATCCCACAAAACTTCGAAATCCCAATCCATTATCAGGAACTTGGTCTACAATATCAGGCACTTAGCCTCCTCAAGAAGGTCCTATAACCCCTTAAGAGCTATCCATAAAGAGCTATACAAGACAAAGGAACCACTAGAATATGTAGTGTTGATTGAGTATATCACCATCCCATATGGTGTTACATATTCTCCCTCACAAGTATGGGCTCCCATGAGATCATCAAATAAACTGGCCCTCTCGGCCCATTTGTGGATTTCCTATCAATCACCACATCTCAACATGCATCCAATGCATTAGTTATAACATCATAATAAATAATCCATATGTTAACTGTTGCATTTCATTATAAGAAAATAACATCATTGTTATCACAACATCTTTAGTAATAAAAATTGCATGCTCATGCATGTCATAAAATCTACATGCAATAACCACATGCTTCATATCCTTAAATATCATGAGTTTTAACATCAACATATCTGCATGGAAGATATATCATGACATCACATAATAAACTAACCACATGTCAATATAACCTTGTATCATAACATCATAAATGTGATAATCATCTTAATACATATCAAATATAGAGCAATAATACTCCATAAGCATGATTATCATGATTTATCAACCAAATAAATTTCATTGCCTAAAAAAACAATGAATACCAACTACGAACTAAGATTATTCAACATCCATCTATTATTTATCTCAGTGTTGTATTCTCAACAAGATTCCAATTGTTTTCAATAATCATTTCCTCTCTTCTCAATAAGAAATTTCACAATTTGTTAGACATGCATAGATATGCTATTAGACACATAGATATGCTACTGTCTCTTTACTTGAATTTTCACCCTCTATCCAAAACAAGATTGACATATCTATATTTCAAAATTTATATTGACTTTTCATTTACATTCACAATATTTTTATTAAAAAATAAAAAATAGATATATGCAGTAAAATAAATGTTCACAAATTACCCTTTTTTAGCTCATACTTTTCTATTTTTTATTCACTCTTACCTTTCTTTTTTTCAAAGTATTTTACTAATTCATTTTTTCCTTTAAAAAAAAAGAATGTATTTATTTCGCTCATGTCATTACCAATTTCTTATTAGCTCGACATTAGATATTTTCATATATTAAGAATATAACAAGTATTTAATAAATAAAAGTTGACATATAATTAATGTGATAGATACATGTACTCTCACTTGATGTGATTTTTTTAAATGTGACCCAATAACATTCATTAAATATAAGCCAACCTAATTAGTTCTTTTTCACTTCATAGGAATAAGAAATCCATCCTATCAACTTAAGCTATACTCTATTCTTACATAAATAAGCATAATAATTGTATAATTTATGATTTAGAATATTCTCTCAAAATGAAATATAAAATCACTTTTATAATTTCCCCCATACAATGGCTTAGGCATAAAATATAATTAAATTCATAAACAAACACTTACAAATTTTAATTGTAATTAATATTTAATATTCACCTCTATCAACATTGCCTTTATCTTATTTATACTCATTGTCATTTAAAAATACATTTTTATATACTTTATTAACCAAAACAAAGCACCTCTTATAACACGATATATATATATATATATATATATATATATATGGCAATGCATGAAAAACCCTCCAATACTAATATCTCACTTAGATTATTAAGGTTACTAAGCTGAATTAAAATATCAAATAAGTACTAAGAAAATTAATGCTTGAGAACATAGAAAAACATACTAGTGGTGGCCTTAGATGGGTATGACCCACTACAATGTATTGGTATACGCAAACTCTTGCTTATCTAAAAATAGTAACAATGTTAATTTTAACGTATTTTTAGATCTCTATTTTTTTTTGTTAAGCTTAGTAGGTCCATCCATTTTCTATTATATATTAAGCAAATTTACACCACACAGATTGACTGGGTGGCCTCAACTTGCCCTGATGGGAAACTAAGTATATTTGGAAGGCTATGCACTGTTACCGCATGCCCAGATAGATTTGTTCCATCACTTTTCAAAGAAGACTTTTCATTAAGAAATACAAATAAAGGGTGTGTTTAAACTGAGTAATTCTACCACAGGTATTCCCTGGATATGGGACCAACATCCTCCAATTCTTGATCTCTTCCTTTGATTCACTTTCCTACTTAATCTCTACTTCCAAGTCTTTAATGAGCTTCTGAATTCCCATGTCTATCTCATCTTGGTATGCCACTGCTACCTCTGCTATGAGGTAATCGATAGGCTTACAACCCCTGTGAGCTTCCGAAGTGCTCGACCCCTTGTTTTCCTGGTGGGTCAGGCTTCTCCTACCATGACCACATCCTCTTGTTACTTGAGCTATAACCTCTGCAGTGACACCTTGTGGACAGCCAAATGAAGCTAGTCTCGTTAAACCTTGCTCAATATCCCATATTTGTTTTTCATACAGTGCCTCTCTTCCATACTTCTCCACTTGAGAGTTAAGGTAGCCCAGACTCCGCAGGTGGCCAAGGGAATTGAGTTTCTGACTCTTCTCCCAGGGCTCCTCATAGTACCCCTCCCCCTTGCTATGGTTCAATTTTTGGTCATTCCTATGCATCTGGAACCAAGCCCTCAGGCCCATCCGAAGCCTAGCACTATGCTTGTGTTTATACCCACTTTCTTCACCCTCACCCAACAGATGCCAGCCATGGCTTTGCTTGCCCCTCTGCCCAAAATTCCACCTAGGATCCCTAGCTTGCCCTCAATACAATGCGAGGGCCCAGTTTCCCAAGGTTTTCTCAATTTCCTTCTACCATGGTAGAATTCCCTGCCCTCAGCTCTTTCATGCCTCTCTCTTCAACTCCCAGCCCCCTAGGAATGGAAAACCCACTATACCCTATTCCCATGGTTTGAGAAACTAGGCCCATGTATCTTCTTAGCGCGCAATTGCCAATTCCGCTACCAAGGTTCTTGTTCAATTGAGATAGAAACAGAAAGCAGAACCAGGCCATGGCACACCCTTTCCTCCCCCAGTGCATCCCATACAAAGCTACTCCCCATTGAGATGACCGCTTTCCCCTCCCTTCCCCCAGCAGAACCCCAACCAGATCATGGAATTGATACAGGAGCGAGACCAAATTACAAACCAGGAATCTGTTTCTTGTCTGCAGCCAAGGTTCCTTTCTTACCTTGGCCCCTCTCTAGCTCTAAGTCTCCCATATCCAAAATTGCTCTCTCTTACCCTGCACGTCAAATGCCATGCTTCCTTATTGCTTCCTCCACCACCTTGCCAACTCACCATCCATGCATTCATATCGAAGGACACCACACCCCCTGCCTTGAGCATGTGGGAGACGATAGTTGTTATGACCTTTGTACTACCCATATCACATCTGAGTCTAGCTTCTCTGACATCGTCCCGCATCCCGATCAGGAGTTTAGATCTCTATTTTTACTAATTCATAACTTTTATATTATTAATAATTATGTATGTCATATCAAAATAACTAGTTCTTCTCGTTATGTTTTGGGTGTTGGTTTCCAGTTTGCGATATAAGTATAGTTATTTAGTTATGACATCTTTTATATATATATATATATATATATATATATATATATATATATATATATATATAGATATATATATATATATATATATCAGAATAATAAAATTTAAAATACTTTTTATTTAGAATAAGACATATATTTTAATTATTTATATAATATTAATGTTTTTAAGAGCGGTTGCTTTTCCGTTTCAATATATTTATTATATTTATTTCTATAGTTTGCACCAAAAGTAACAAACAACATATTTAAGCATAAAGGTCCATATTGATTGATTAAACATAATTCTGTTATTACAATTAGTGTAAGATTTCGAAGTCTATTATCATTATCATTGTTGACATCCAACTACTCGGTAAATTTATTTGGACACTATTTAATCCAAAATCTAAATTTAATAATCCAAATATTTTTTTTATCTATTTTCTTAAAGAAATGGTATGAAAGGGTATTCATTTAGTGTCTTATATGAATTTTTTTATTTTAAAATTAATCATTTTTAAAATATATCTATATATATATATATATCTATCTATATATATATATATGTTATTTTGGATGTATATATTGAAAAAATGTCTTAAAAATTGCATTTATTTTTCAATCACTTTTAGCTAAATTCTTCTTTGTTGTTAAAAGAAAAATGATTGAACTTAGGTTTAAATATATATATTTTTTGTTTCAAACTAGTACCTAGCGATCACATAGAAATTTTTAAGCAGTTGGAGAATTTTGAAGACGATAATGGACAATAAAACTCCCGAGAGTATTCTCCTATGGAAACAGTAATTGAAAATTATGGAAATAATCGAAGTTTTCTATATTAAAATTCCATATGACCTAAGGGTTGAGCCTAGGCTCTGATACCGTATGAAACAACCCATAATTTAAATATACAACTAATTAGATCAATTATGTGATTTATAATCAACACACATCTATTCAACTAAGTAGCATAGAATTTTGAAAAATATGAGCAGAGACAACTTACTTGTAGCAATAATATTCCTTACATGTAATTTCAAAGTTGAATGTTATTTGAATCTCATTTACTGCAACAAATTTTTGGGGATGACTCTCCAACCAACCGTAGGCTCAGCTGCACATAATATGTCTACAACTGGCCACCCTCGAACCCTCAATCAACATACTACTCCCAGGGAATACTTTGTCTCACAACACTTTTCTCCCAAGAGAATGGGTGAAGGAATGGATGAATCTCATCCTCCTCATCATCCATTAAATAGCACAAAAAATGGAAAGGGGTGTTTTCATGCACATATTCCATGTGTCAAAATGCAACTTTTGTTTCTTTATTTTAAGTTTTACTTAATTTGATATTTATCTTAGTTTAACTCTTTCTTCTTTCATTCCTTTTTACTTTTTGTTAACTTACTTATATTTTCTATTTTTATAGTTTACTTGTATATATAGATATTTAGAACTCGAGTTTCTATTTACTATTTTATTTATTTATTATTATTATATTTTCTTCATTGTTTATTATTTATTTACTATCATTATATTTTCCTTACTGTTTACTATTTATTTACTATTATTATATTTTATTTATTGTTTATTATTTATTTATTTATATTTTAATATTATATTATATTAATTATTTATTATTTTTATTATTAGGAGCATTACACATCCTTTTTTATTTACTTAGGAGTTTTCTTTAAATTAGGAAAAAATATTTCCTCTTTCCTCTCAAGCACACCTTTCTCTCGCACTATTCTTTTCTTAACTTTCTACCCAACTTAGCATTTCTCTCCAACTAAGTTTATTCCTCCACTCAACATAATATACTTCTCCAATTATGTCGTTTCCCTTAGTGGAAATATTCCTCATAGGATTTTTTGGAGAAACATTTGGGAAGGTCCACCATGTGGAGTTAACCACTTAACAATTTCTAGGATAGCAAGAAGTCCATATTGCTCATGTGCTCTTTCCCATAACATTTCCCAAATGTAAACATTTATTCGCCATAAAATTTATTTACATAATCATTCAAATTAGGTCATGATCTCCACAACCATTAGAATCAAACAATATTTACAAATAATTATAAAAGAATCAATGTAACGAACCAAGTCATACATAGAGGAAAAAAAATATCTCTTAGAGTTTGTTCCTTTGATGGTTGCTTATGATAAGTGTATAAAGTGTATGATGTACTAATAGAATATTCAACTTCTTAATTAGTTTCCTTATACTACATAATGCTTTCCCATATTTTCTGGCATAGTTAACCTACAAATATATTGATCCTTCTTTTCTAAGTGTTACAATACACCACAACCTAATTTTTTGTTCTAGTCTTCCACCATTTGTTTGGTTTACATAATGTCATAATTGGTTATATTGAAAATCTCATATATTACTTCCATTTAAATCTATATGATGTATTAATGTCACTTCTGCCATATTTTCATGGTATTGGTTGCCTATTGTTTGACCTTAGGGAATAATCTAATTTCCCCCATCTCTTATGTTACACTCCCTAGCTCAATTGGATTATTTAATGGGGGTGGAAGCTATATCTTGGTCATTACATTACCTATTCTAATCTATGCACTCAAACTCATCCCTTGTCAGAGCCACAATAGTGCCACCACCCTCCTACTTATGGCAGTTGTTCCTCCCACTGTATCTAGTTTCATTTAGGGCATGCCACAACAGTCTACCCATGTGATCTCATCCTCATCTAGGGTACTATCAACGAACTTTTTATTATTCCCATGATGCAACTTCAATGGCTGGATTCTATTGGTAGATTGAAAGTGTTGGTTGCAGCACCTGAAACCCTAACTCCTCGCTCCATGGTTTTGATGGTGCTCTCCTTGGCGACCCTTAGTTGTTTTTCGAGGTTTTCCTACATATTGGTTGCTCTGCCCTCTTGGCCTAACCTCCTACAACAATGAAGGTGGTTGTTTTGGTTCTGTAGCATCGCCATGGCCACCCTAAATTAAAATTGAAACCCTGGCTCTGTGAGGGTTTTATCACTCTATTTATGGAACCTTTGCTTTGTCTCACTGGGATTCGAGGGTCTGCACTTGCACAGGTAACAATATAACATGTAGTTTTTTTCTCATTTTTATTTTTTACTAAGAACCAGTCCTCCCTCTATGAAATCTGAGTAATCATTGTTTATTTGCAGCGCTTTGATGATATTGTACCAGAGAGGCAGGAAGATACACAGAAGGGGTGCTCACCGTCCTCCTTCAAGAGAATTTGGTGGGTTTTTCTTTTGTATTATGGGTTTATCTCTAATCTACAAAAATTTCTAGTTTGATACTCTACTCTCCATCGTTGCCTTACTTTGTTGTGAACTCAATGCTCGGGTTTACTCAACTCCCACATATAGCAGTTACATTCCCAGAGAAGGTATGGTGGTCAGGTTTCGTTGTTCTTAGATATGATAGTTTCCATGATAGCTAACTGTCAATTTCTTAATTTAGTTTCTATTAATTTCACTAACTCATCTCTCTATTGCTTGGTATGCCCTCGCAGGTAATCTCAAAAAGCATTTCATGCAAGCATGGTGTTTGCTCAAATATTCAACATGCTAATCTAAGGTTTGACAATTATCCATGTTTGTTTTGGGTTCTCAAGTCCCTACTCTTATTGGCCTTACATAACATGTGCACCTTCGCGTTTGAAGCCTTCCTTGGAAATGTCGTGTTCTTTTGGAGCCATTTGATGTGCTTTTAAACTACCTTTTGGGTATACCATGAAAGGTGGAATAGAGAAGGGTTGGGTCCTGTATCAGTGTTTTTTTCTTCTGTCTTTTAGGTGGGTGGGTTCCACCCCAGGGTTTGTTTTCTTTCTAAACACGATGCTTTGTATATGCTAACTTTTATATGGGCAATTCACCCACTAGTTGTTGTTTACCTTTACCTTGAAATTGCTACACTCTTGGACAGTTCTATTTTGGGGTTAATTAATCTAATGTAATCATCTGTAATTTATTGGGATTTTCCCCTATGTCATGGACTGTTTGTTTCACTGCTATGACAATGGTTAGGTTATTACTGTGTTTATGGAAAGACTGTTTTATGATGATTTATGTCTATGGTGTTGTCCCTTGGTAATTTCAACTGCATAAGTAACCCTAAAAAGGATAACCATGTCCCAATTTATAACAAGGAATTTTTCTTAATGATTTGTTTCTATATTACTACTCTTCACAATTTCCCATATATAGGTAGATTTGTACACGATATTCATTTGGTAGCCTTTGGCTGAGCTCAATATATATTTTCGTCTACTATGTTCACTCTATTTTGTTTAATTGATTTAAAATCATCACTTACTGTAATATGTATGCCTTCTAGGTTACCATATGTAACCAACATTCTAGATATTTCAAGTCACCTTCATATACGCGTGATATGTACAATTATTATTTGTTTCTCTCAGTGTTTAATTTATAGTTATACCATTATATTGAGCGATCGAGGTAGCAGTGCTAGTTATGGATACTTACTACATGAGGTTTTTTTTGCATTTGAGTGTCCTTTCTAATTCACCCACGAATTCAGAATGTCTATTTGTACCTTTAACTTCTATAAGGTCTTACATGTGGTGCTACCACACAATGAGTTTTTGATTAAATAGTTGTCTCTACATTTCCCATAATTAATGAAGGAATTATTTCTAAGATGGAAATAAAACTAAGTTCTAGTAGCTTTGTGTACTTAATCTATAGCACATATCTTTCTTGTGCTTCTTTTTTGTTTTTTGGGAATTCCCTTTATACACAATATTACTAAGTGGTTTTCAAATCTAGGAATTCATTTGCAGTTGTTAGACTCAACTATTTGATCTATTTAAAAGTTCTATTGATGATGTTATTGTTTCACTTATTAAATCTACTATTAAACTTGATTTATAAAATTTCGTTTTTGGTACTGATGAATATAAATCACCGACTCTTGTTTCTTCTGTTGAGAATCTCATATTTTCACTAGTCTCGACCTGTGAGTTAATGTATTGTTATCATAGAGAACCCTTACAGTAATATGATACTTTGGTTATACACTTATGTACCCAATAGTATCACTTTCTTATTCAGAGTACATGCATGAACACCTCTTTACTAGTATTCCTATAATTTGGTTTTCTCAGTTACTTCTAATGTAATAAACATATCTAAACTAAAATTTTCAACTAGATGAATTACATATTAGAGAGTATTTGTAGACAGATGTTACATAACCAATAAAACCCACACTCTAAATCAAATATAATTACATTCATCTAAAGAGACTCCAGGGTCTCTACAACTATATTTCTTATAGAAACCATACCGTTACTGGAGCCACAACCATGCAAAACTTAGGAGTTCATCCATGTCAAATGAATCTACATTTCCATAGTTAAATGCCCGCAATAAGAATAAAACTACGATCATTCATTATGAGAAATTTGGATGGAAAATAATCAAATGAGTTCAATTACAATAGAAAATTTATAAGAAAATAAATACTATGTTACCAGAAGATTGGATTACTAGTGGCCGAATTAGCTTGGAAGGAACAACTTCCCACTCAACCTTAAACCATCTCCTCCGGTTCCCCCCGATTTGAGATCTATTTTATTCCTATAATCAAAAACTTTTGTTGTCTTGGTGAAGGTATTTTTATGCCTCACTTTCCTTAGTAGACATTCCATAACAATGTCTTGTTTTTCTAGGTTTTTCAAAACCCCATAGCCTAGGATTTTCTTGTTTTTATTTTCTTGAAAACGATTCTTTTCCATCCTTTAAAGACCTTATTTTTCCACTACAGTTCTTTTTCACCCATTCAAGTGCTGTTTCCGCCACAATGAGTGATTTTACAAATTTTTCTCTACTTATCTAGTAAATCACATGATTTCACTCAAGGGGTTTTTATTTGGAGTGATTTAAGAAAGTTTAATATTTTATTATTATTATTTTCCTTTATCCAATCTATCCATCCTATATTATGGATTAGGATAATGATCTCATTCGTTTTGTTGTTCTTTCGAGATAATTACTTCCAACACCACATTTAATTATTTCAAACTCAACTAATTACATTATCATAGTTAATTTTTCAAAAGAAAACCTTGGCCATCATGCCATTATTATCATTATTTCAACTACTAAATATAATTTATTAACTATTATAGTTTTTTAAATAGAGGGGCATTACATCCTCCCCCCTAAAATAAAATAACACCATCCTTGGTGTTTATTTCTCAGAAATTGCTCTGGCAAGCCAAGCTGCGTAAAAAAATTCTTCATGTTGTCTTCTAGTTCCCAAGTGGCCTGCTTGGGAGTAAAGTGCCTCCACTACACTTTAACTCAGGCCACAACCTAATTATGGAGCACAGTCTCTTTCCACTCCAATATACAGAGTGGTTCTGCTAGAAAGTCCCCTTCAAGATCCACCTGACACACATTCCAATCAACTGTATGAGAAGGATCATGAATATATTCTTTCAGTAACGAAACATGAAATAAATTATGAACATTAACATGGCTAGGCAGAGCCAACTAGCATGCTACTCGACCCATGCGATCCAAAATTTCAAATGACCCACAGAATCAGGGTGCTAATTCAACACACTCTCGGGTTCTATGAGTACCTTTTCGAGGCTTAACACTCATATACACATGCTCTCCCGCTTTGAACTCCTTAATGGCCCTTTTCCTGTACACATAACTCTTTTGTCAGCCTTCGATAGTTTTATTATTCTGTTGAATTTTCTGCATTCTCTGTTCCATTTCCTATAAAATCATTGGTTCAAGAATCAATCTGTCCTTGGGTGGCTCCAACTGAGTGGGGTATGGCATTTGCTCCCATAGAAGGCTTCGAAGGGGCTCATATTAATAGTAGTGTGGTAGATTTTATGATAAGCAAACTCAACTAGATGTAGAAAATCTTCCCACTTAATGGGCCTACCCATCACATGCATTCGGAGCATATCCTCTATAATTTGGTTTTTGCTTCCAGTTTGCCCATTCGTCTGGGATGGTATGTAGTACTGAATTTCAACTTAGTTCCCAAACCCCCAAACAAAGCCTTCCAGAAGTTGGAGGTAAATTCTGCATCCCTATCTGATACTATCATCTTTGGTATCCCATGTAGCTTGAAGATATTCTGCATGAAGACATTAGCAATTTGTGCAATGCCAAAACTGGATTGTAGTGGAATAAAATGTGTTGCTTTAGTCAATGTATCAACTACCACCATAATGGAGTCATGCTGGTGCCTGGTCCTTGGTAATCCAATTATAAAATCCATCGAGATGACTTCCCACCTCCACTCAAGTATGGGCAGTGGATTCAACAATCTTGTTGTATGTTGGTGTTCCACTTTCACCTATTGGCACTCCATACATTTGGCTAAATAGTCGACCACATCTTTCTTCATACCTGGCTAAAAAATTTAATTTCTTAAGTTTTTTTTAATGTTTTGATACCCTGGATGACCAACATATGGTCTCTTATGGCATTCATCTAGAATCGTTTATTTTAATGCTCCTACCCCCCAAAATATACAACCTATTCTAGTATGTAATTAAACCTTTTGGGTTTAAAGCATATCCCAAGACTCCCCCCTACTGTACCTTTAGTTGCATTTCTTGTTAACCCTGGTCATGTTCCACTGCCCACTATATCTGTTCTTCCAAATCCGATTTTACACTTCTTTCTTCACTAGCAATCAGCAAATTAGAGTATCTACTTAGTGCATTAACATTTATGTTTTCTTTTCCCTTAATGTCTTTGATTTACATGTCAAATTTTCTAAGGAAACCTAACCATCTTGCCTGCTTGGCATTTAGATCAAGTTGGCTAAATAAATAGTTTAAGCTGATATGATCTCTTATCGACACAAACTTCTTTCCTAGAAAATAACGCCTCCACATTTTCAAGGCATGGATTACTACAGCTATCTCCAGGTCATAAACAACATAATTTTGTTGTTTTTTTTTCAATTTTCTTGACTCATAGGCTATAACTAGATTTTATTGGAGTACCACACCCCCCAATCCTTCTAACCAAGCATCAGTGCACATGGTAAAATCCTTATTTGAATCTATTATCTTTAAAATAGGGGTTGTTGTCAACATTTAATTTAATTTATTAAAACTCTCTTGGCATTTTGTCTATCCTTTCAAACTTCACCCCCTTCTTTTGTAGAGAGGTAATGGGGTAAGCCAACTTTGAAAACCCCTACACAAATCTACGGTAGTACCCAGTAATCCCCATGAAGGAATGAATTGTTGATACATCTTTTGGTATTGGCCAATTCATAATGGATTTGACTTTCTCCACATCCACTCCCAATCCCTCTTTGGAGATGATGTGTCTTAAATATTATATTTTGGGTTTATAAAACTCACACTTACTACTCTTCACATAAAGCTGATGCTCCTTGAGTGTTTACAACACCAATCTAAGATGCTCTTGGTGTTCCTTCTCATTGTTAGAGTACACTAGAATATCATCAATAAAGACTAACACAAACCGTTAAAGGTACTTATGGAGCACACTATTCATGAGACGCATGAAGGTTGCAGGTGAATTAGTAAGTCTCAAAGGTAATACCATGAGATCATAATAACCATGCCTTGTTATCAAATTTTTCTTATGTATATCTTCATTTTTTATGCATAACTAATGATATGCAGTTCATAGATCAATCTTTGAAAAAATCGCTGCCTGCCTCACTTGATCAAATAGATCATTGATTCGGGGTAGCAGATATATGCTTTTAATGGTTAATTTATTCAACGTTATATAGTCAATAAACATTCTAAATGTGCCATCCTTTTCCTTAACGAACAATACCGAGGCTCCCATGGTGACACACTCGGTCTGATATAGCATTTATCTCGTAACTCTTGTAGCTTCATTTTTTAATTCTAATAGCTCTAGGGTACTCATTTGGTATAGGGCTCTAGACACAGGCGTAGAACCTGGCATGAAGTGAATCGATAAATCTATGTTCCTTCGAGCGGGTAATTTCAAAATTTATTTAGGAAACACATCTTGAAACTCTCTTACCATAGGTAATTGATCTAACGCTTAAGCTTTTGTTTGTTGTTTATTTTCTTCCACATGCACCATATAAACTTGACAACCTTTTATTGTTCTTTTCAGTTGTAAGGTTGTTATTTGTCTAACCTAAACTGGTTTTGGTTTTCCTTTCACCCAAAAGGAATTCCCTTGTGAATCAATGCAACTCACAGTCTTTTCATATACCAACCCAACTAGTATAATTTTCTCAACCAAAGATGAATCTCTAGTCTGATCTCCGGTGGGAGCATGGCTAGGGTTTTCTTCAGCACTGACTGTAGAACCGCAACTACTTACTACCATCCCCTTTGTTGTGGTGTCATTTTCACTATCATGGTCGGCTAGCTTCCCCCTTTGATTTGACTGTCAACATAGTGACTCCTTTGTTGTCTCTAGGATTGTCTGCCGAATGTCAGATATGGATTACTCAGTGGAACCTAATCCCTATGAGTCCCAATGATCTGTCAGAGGTTACAGTTTCTCGATCCCTCAGAATGCCATTTTAGTTGTACTCTAATTTTTCGTCTGCCCTTTCCGACCCCATCCCTTCCATGCGTAGTTTGTCATTTGTTACACTCTCTATTGCCTCTCTGGGCCTTGACTTCCCACCCCTCTCTCTAGCTACACCTCCTCTTCTTACCACTTGCATCCCACCCTCCCCCTCATATGACTCATTGCCTCCAGTTTCATCGCCCCATCAGTTCTCCACTACATTCCCCACCTCTGTAGGGTTTGTTTCATCAATGGGCATGTCTTTAATCCAGCTGTATTCCCTCCCCTTCCCTCACTTTGCAGCGGAGCCCCGTCCACCTACCTCCTCTTATGATTTCTTCAAAATGTCGACAATAAACCCTTGGGATAGTAACCTTATACCTGAGAAGGAGAATCAGGGTAGTCAAGATCCCCTATAGGACCACCTAACAGTGTGTCACTTTGGTAAGGTCAAAAAATTGAAGTGTGTTAAGTTCTCCTGAAAGGATCTGTCTCTCAGTTTTGGAGAGGGAGTACAAATGGGGGAAGTTTTAGATATGGCAAGCAAGGTTTTAGTGGGAAGAGTCAGAGGTAGAGCATATTCAGCTGGTCATCTCCACCTCAGGGTCATGGAAATTTGTGGGAATATCTCTAGAGAACTCCAGGAAGTTACTACCTTAGCTTGGGGCTAGTTTGAACTCATCTTTCAAAGGGATTAATATACCTCTTAGGCACTCTCGAGGTATTGGCATATAGAGATGGCTCTAGTATTGCTCAAGTGATGGAACCCATTATTCAATCCTGAGTGGGAACAAAATTGGAGTAGGACCACTTTGGGTTAGGCTTCCTAGGATACCCCTCTATTTCTAGTCTGAGGACATCTTCACTCACATTGGGAATGTTCTTGACACATTTCTGGAATATGAAAAGACTTAGTCTACCTCAAGAAATAAATCAATGGGTCAAATTTTGTTATACCTGGATACCATAGAAAGTTTGGAGGAGAATATTACACCGCGTTGGAAAAAGATTCATGCGTATACAAATTATGGACTACGAGGGAGTGTCTTTCAGATGCAGAAGGTGTCATAAATTTGGACACCTCTATAAAGAATGCCCTTTAGTTCGCCCTGCCGCCTCTCCCTCCAAACACGCGGATGAAGTTGATCCTGTTGCACCTTCATCTGTTGAAGGTCAGATAGCTCAGTCCAAAGTTCCTCTGACAGCAGAGTACATATCGACTTAGGAGCCAACTTCAAGCTCCCCCCATCCTCACTCCCCGCCTATGACAAGATATAGTGTGGCAACTACAACCACTCTCTCATCAAGTACCCCTCCTCCGTTTTTCTTTGCATCTTCTTTTTCTTTAAATTGTAATGCATAGCACTTGCATACTGCATTTTCATCCATACCTATAATATCTTCTTTTGCTATAACTTTCCCACTGGAACTCCACCAACCATCTTTCTTGACCACTCAACCATCTATTCCTGCATTGGTTCTCTCATACTCTCACGAAGATCTTTTGACCACCACTAGGCATTCTCATTCATAAAATCTTTGATCCCAAGTGTCACACCCGCCTAAGAATGTTGATATTGGGTTGACCTCCCCTCCTCAAATTTCCAAGAACACCAGGGGTCAACACTCTCTCATTTCAAAAGCCATCATGTAAGCTGGGGTGGAAGTGGTGCATGGCAAACAATCCAAACTTGACAGGGTTCTCATAGCATCGAACATACTTCCTAGGTCACCCCCATGAAGTGGATCTCCTTTAACTGCAGAGAGCTGGCTAGCCCTCCCAGAAAAATAGCCCTCATAAGACTATTAGACTCTGATCCTATCGATATCATCTTCCTACAAGAAACACTTGGTTTGGATGACCAGGTTATCCATGTCCTACAATCTTTAAAGCCAGGATAGACCTTCCATGCACTTGACATCATTGGTAGATTTAGGGGCATTTCCCTGGGAATTAACCCCCACACTAGCAAACTCAAGGCTTCTTAAGGAGGGTTTGACTTTATTGGTATGGATATCTACTCCTCAGAGCTTTGCATGGAATTCATAATTATCAATGTATATTCTGCCTGTCAGAATAGAGCTGCGTTTTCGAACCATCTCCTCAACTTAACTCTAGTAAACTTCGACAATATTATTCTCGGTGAGGACTTGAATTTCTCCATTGGATATGGGGAATCTTGGGGAAGCAATGCTCAATTGGATCCTCTATCAGACACTATGGAACACCTTCTAGAGCAACACCACTTGATTGATATTCCCATGAATAAATCACAACCTAACTGGTGCAACAGAAGAAATGGGGATGCAGCTCTGGTCAGGCGTTTGGATAGATTCCTCATCAAGGAGCATCTGGTAAGATCCTTGTCCAATTATAGATAGTGGGTGGGATCTGGTGGCATATCTGATCATTCTCCTATCTTCCTGGAGCTGTCGGGTCCCTTCAAGAAGCCTAGGGCACCTTTCAAATTCAACTCTACTTGGCTGAAGGACCCCAATTACATCAATTTGGTCAATGATTACTGATGCACCCATCCACCTGCCTAGGAGAGATCAATTGCATAAGGTTTATGTCATAACCTTTTAGAAATTAAGATCTTATCTATCAAATGGGCTAAGGATAAGCGAGACTAGGATGATCAGGCTCTCAGTATCATTGAAACCAAGATGGCAGATCTCTTGGATGAGCAAGGATGAAGGTTTACATCTAAAGAGGAAAAATCAATACTCATTGACTTGGAGACTCAGAGATCCAAAATTCTCAAAGACCAGGAAGAAACTTGGTGCCTCAGGAGTCAGGTTATTTGGCTATAGGTTGGAGATGAGAACACCAAATTTTTTCACAATTGTGCGAAGGGAAGAAGGGCCAAAAACACCATTTGGAACATTCCATATGAGGATGACCACCTCGCCAACTCCTTTCATCAAATGGCACACTTGGGCAATTGACATTTTCAGAAACTTTTCAAGGCCCCCCTAGTGCCACACTTGCCGAAATTGTTCAAATTGTTGGGATCTTCCCTCGATTTGTTGACCATGATGAGGCTGAGGAGCTCAAAAATCCTGTTACTATGGTAAAATTGAAAAGCACGATAAAATGGTTCAAAAAAGACAAAAGTCCTAGACTAGATGGCAGGCCTATTGAATTTTACTTAGCCTTTTTTTATACCATTGGATAGAATCTCCTTAAGGTGGTGGAGGATTGCAGAATAACTGGGTGTATGTATGAGGCTATCAACTCTACCTTCATCACACTCATTCCTAAAGTACACTCTCCTCTCTCATTCAATGATTTCATACCCATATCTATCTGCAACTACCTCTACAAGATCATTGCCAAGATTATATGACGCAGGGTTACCCCTGCTTTACCCACAATATACATGTAGACCTATGCATAAATCATTTTCCCAGGAATGGATATGACCTACCAAGTCAAAACTTCAATAACGGTGATGGTTAAGGCCCCTTTCTTTGGAACTCATGCGGAAACATATAAATAGACTAACCCAAAGTCTAAACCTTTCAAATCCTTTCCATCGGGACTCCTTCACTTCTATCGAGACTCTATCACCCCGCATATACCTTCGTTAACCTTTTATTAACCTTTAAGCCCGCATATATACTTAACCCCCATTTATAAGTGGACTTACACATAAAATCCTCCTATCGGCGCTTTAATCCCTTATAAACCATTTACAAAGGAAAACCCCCACAAAACATAACTTTTTTACCTTTATATGGCTTCAACACAGTCATCGAGGTTACCTTTATCGCAATCGCTCATCAGGTTCCTCCGCGCACACACCACATATAGTTCTATCGCGCCTCCAACTCCGATATGTGACTATCGGAATGTTTAAACATCACTTAAGCCTTAAAAGACTCGCCCACAACACTTTACTGAATACAAAGGAAATGCACCAAAATTCCACTCCGAACCATATAAGCCAGACTTCAAAATTTATATACCCACAACCATAATATTCATCGAGTCCGCTAATACCAAGCCCTTCCGCCTTGTTACTCCGATCTCTGAAACACCAACCTCCGATCAACGATTATCGCTATCGGCCATCACAACATCCTTCACCTCCTAACCTTGCGATATGCGATTACATCTCAACCATCTGTTGTATCCTCCGATCCAATGGTTGTCATTACTCCCGATCAATGAAATTAATCGCTAATCCTCCACCGTCCATTTACTCGTGCCAGATCTAACAGCTCACAAAGATTTCGGTCAGGCAACATACACAAGGATTAATCTCTTGATAAGTGGTTTCCTCTCTCCTCATCGCTACCATGTGTTGATTGCCTAATGGGATCGAGGGTTCCGCGCTCAATACCACTTATGGTTTTGAGGTTGCACGAAATCTACTTTCACTATTACAAAACCACCTTTCCCTTTTTTTCTCCACTATTCCTTTTTACTTAGCTTTACGATGTTTTCTAGTGTTGATGTGGTTCTCGGGTTTCTTCAAAGGTTTCACCTTTTCACTCTTCCACTGCTCTATTTACTCCCGAACTTGATTTCTGCATCTTTGTTCAATCACTGTCCCTTTAAAGCTCTACTTTGATCCTTCAAATGGATTCACAGATCCATTACATTCCTCTATCTCGCTCTCCTCTTTGTGTTCTCTGAACTTCGCCTGCACGAATATATATATTATGCAGAATCTTTGATAGACACATAAATTATCAGTCAACACTCAAATCACACATCTACACAGTCAGCATCAAATTATCTGTGTATAAATACATAAACAAATTATTACATATTGAGACTCTGTCTCTCCTCGGACCGATATTCTAATTTAATGGCCTTTGTTAATTATCTGCCCATAGGCTTACAAACTCTCCAATCTGTTATCTGTCTACCCTATCCAACCTCTCTATTTCTAACCCCTTTCTTTGCCTTTTTGGCTTACATTTATACAAAGGGATTCTAAAACCAATTTCTGGTTTAGATCCATAAACTCCTCAACAAAATTCCTAAAATCTCTTCCTCATCCCTAAGGATTCTCTCAAATCCACAAAATCATGAACTGACTCCTAATCTAGGATTTACAATCAATTCTCAATCCTCTCATCACTCAACTATCCTAAATCTCTCATGTTCTCCTACATTCGAGAACATTTACAATTATGCCTCACAATATTCAATTAATTCCTATTCTCATTAAAATCACTCAAAACATGAAATAATTACATTAATTCAATACTTAGGAAACCAACTTCCTTAAAACACAAGTCCCCCTATGTATACTATGATACAATAATGATGTTGAGCTGATTTCTCCTACATCATTATAGCCAATCACCTTAACTCTATTTTATCAAATCATATCTCGCTTGAACAATTTTCCTTCTTGCATAACTGACAAATTCATGGGGCTATGGGCACATCACATGAGGCCGTCCATTCCATCAAGATTAAGCAGCTTGAAGGTGCCATCCTCAAAGTTGATCTTTCCAAAGCTTTTGACCGGGTTAGCTGGCTTTACTTAAGAATGCTCCTAACCCATTTAGGCTTTCCTCTCCCCTTCATAAAATTGATTATGTGTTGCATCACTACTGTCGCTTTCAACATCCTGATAAATGGTTTTTCCTCCAATGTTTTTCATGCAGAACGAGGTCTTAGACAAGGATGCCCTCTTTCCCTTCTCCTCTTTCTCCTAGTCATGGAAGGACTTGGTAGATTTTTAGCCATGGCTAAAAGAGAGGGGTGATTGCTGCGTCTTAAAATTGCAGACTAGTGCATTCTTACGCACCTCCTTTATTTTGATGATGTGCTTATATTTCTCAATAGAGGCATTTAGGACACCACTGTATTCTATGACATCTTGTTGATGTTTTCTACAACCACTAGTATGGAACCTAACTGATTGATATCTACTATCACTCTCTCAGCTTGCACTCCAAAGGAAGCTCAAATTGCACAATATAAATTTCCATTTCAAAGCCTCAATTTGGATGATGGTCTCAAATATCTTGGGTTCTCATTTAAACCCCATTGTTACAAAATTGCAAACTCGATATGGCTTGTGGCCAAGGTGGAAAAGAGAATGCAAAACTGGAATCATAGGTTTTTATCTAGAACAAGAATATTAGTCCTTATTAAATCAGTCTTGGAGGCTGCATCGGTGTATTGGATGTCTCTAGAATGGATTACCAAAGTGATTCTTTCTAGAATACAATAACTTTGTTGCAGATTCCTTTGGAATGGTTACAAGGAATGGAAACCATTTTCTTGGGTGGGATGGAGACACCTTGCAATTCCAAAGAAATGGGGAGGTTGGGGATTGAAAGACCTCCCCTCTCTCGCTCATGCACTTGTTGCAAAGATGGGGTGGCTTATTCTTACATCCCATACTCTTTGGACTGAGGTGATAAACCATAAATATATTTGGCCCTACCAGCTTATGGATTGGATCCACCTACCTACATGGAAAAGATCTAGGATATCCATGATTTGGCGTGTTGTCTTACATACTCTATGCACCATCAGAAATGGTCTTACCTGGTGGATTAGAGATGTCTCATTTGTACGTATTGGCATTGATCCCTGGATGGGATGTGGCAACATGTATAGACTCCCACCCAACCTCAATCAATTTCTCAAGAACAAAGATATCGTCATGCTCGCCAACATTGCTAACCAAGAAAATACCTCCCTATTAACTCAAGAATGGAAATAAGCTGATCAACTAGGTACACCTATTCAGTGGCAGCAAGTTTGGAATGGATATATCAATGCGCTATCAGAATCTCATGTTCGCATTAAGGAGGGAGCTAATGAACTAAATTGGGTCCCTGCTGGGCATGGTGCATACACTCCAAAAGATGGATATCCCATCATACATGCTGCCCATATGCCACTTGCGCTTATAGAATGGTGGTGTACTCTTTGGACGGTTAAATCTCCTCCTCGAACCACTATGTTTATGTGGAACATCTTAATGAATAAGACACCAGCTGGGGGTAACTTGATGAAATGATCCTTCTTCAGCCCCACTTGGTGTGTGCTTTTTCATTGAGCAGAGGAAACAAATGACCACATTTTTATACTTTTCCCTTCGATGATCTACATATGGGAACAAGTTCTAATAAAACTATCAATTTCCAACGGATGGCACTAGAAAATGTATTGTAGGCCTGGAATCAATGGAGGGAGGGGTCCTCGAACCAAAAAATTCACTATCTTCCTCTGATAATATGTTGGACCATCTGGCTAAATAGGAACGGTTTCATATTCAGAGACAGAGTGGCTCAATGGCCAGCATCTATTGCCCAAATTATTTCTGCCTATCATGATATCTCGGAAGATGATCCCACACCTGCTGGCCATGTTGTCACACCAGAAGTCATTGATCAAAATCTGCCTTGGGCATACTTTGATGGTGCAGCTCAAGAACAAGGATGTTGGGGGAGGGTATACTTTTTCATAAATCTGAAAATCATTTCTTTTGAATCCATATGGGCTTGGGGATTGGTACAAACAATTATGCTGAATTGATCTCTCTTAGACATCTCTTCCATTTTTCTCTTGCACATGCATGTAGACATATTCATATTTTTGGAGACTCTAAAATAATCATAAACTGGTTCAACAAATCATTTTCATGTCATATGCAGTCTCTCATAAACATTTTGGATGAAATCATGCTCTTAAAGGTACAACTTAATTATATCTCTTGTCAACATATTTACAGGGAGTGTAATATGGTTGCCGACTAGCTTTGCAAGGCGGTCATGGTCCAGCCTAGAGGATTGTGGATAATATAAGAGAAGAAAGGAGCTAATCACTTCCAATATTATCATCATCCTCATATAGATCAGTTCTACCAGCAAGCCAATAGGCCCTAATTTTTGCGATATATAGAAATGATTACTATCAGTACTTGGTTTATACATTGTATATATTTTTCTCTATGCACATTTACAGTATACACTGTGTGGTAAATATGTACATACTTATATTTTTTATGGATATGGCCGACTTTACAGCATATGACATACAAGCATCTACTACATGTAACTTTCTATATTAATGGAAAATTGTGTTTTTCCCCAGGGAAAAAAAAATCAATCTTTTCTAGACAATTCACCACAGCTTTTTATTGTTCCAACTAGCCAATGACAATTAAGAGGTCATATCATCCTAAACGGAAGGGTTTTTAAGTTTATTTCTATGATATATCCATTTAAATTAACTACACACTATTTTACCACATGGGTCACTTTCTGTTTGGTACCAGTGGCTAACTCTAGTAGCTAGGAACTATGAAATGTTTATGATTTTAAATTGTACTTTTCCACAATTTGAGGATTTATATAGCTTAGTTTAGCCCCTTGGTCTATTAAAACATACAAAATTTGGTTTTGAATAATACCTTCAATATCAGTCATGGTATATTGACGTTCTGCCTACTTGTCTTCCCATGTCGAGCTGATTCTCGGAATGCTTCTCGCCACATCATTTACCGTAGAAGCTTCATGTGCCACCTGCACATTCTAAATGAACTTGAGGTTGTGGCGACAATCCCATACAAATTTTCGTTCGCCACAAATCCAACACTTTAGTTGCTCCCATTCCTTACCCCCTGTGTTTTTCTTGCTGCCCAACTCTACAAGTTTGGATCTAGTGTAAGATTGTGTTGGCTAATTCTAATCGACTCTGTAAAAAAATTTCCACTCGTGGTCCTTGCAAAATTTCTTTAAATAGGTCAGATTCTACCTCTTTATGTTCATTCCCATCTTGGTTTTATCCTTAATCTGGTAGGGTCGAGAGCCCTCACTTTGAAATTCTAAATTGCTGATAGCAAAGTCGAGCCTTCGTCACTACTACATCCATAGTTTTGGGATTATCAAATTCAATTCTTTTTATATACACAGTTGGTAAACAATTTAGAAGTGTTTGTAGTTTATCCTTTTCCTCTCTGATGTAGGCCACATACCAAAGTAATCTTGTGAACTTGGTCATGAACTCATCCATGGTAAGTTGTCCCAATATCAATTCATGGAATTCTTTTACCTAGTCAGCATAATACCTCTCACTCACATAGCGAGCTTTAAATTTCTGTTAGAAATCCTCCCATGAAAATTTTTTCTCCTCCAGCGGATGTATAATTTCCATCTCCTCCCAACACAATGTGGATTTCCCCTGCAACTAATGCACATCCAATCTTTCTTTTAGGTTCCTTTCATATTCATACACCTAAAGGTACTTAACCATATTCAAGATCTAAGTAACTGCGTCCTCCTCCTTTTCCCTGTCAAAGATAGGAGGTTTTATCTTTTGGAACTCTCCCTGTAGTTCCTTATTCATTTTATCCTTATGGGATTTAGAATCTATTTTATCAGATTCTTCTTCCTTTCTAATTTTTCCAACATCGATCCTCTCGGCTTCCATTTTGACCCTTCTGTCTCAACACTCTTATCACTAGATTTCTCAATCCATTATGTAATCAATTTATCTTGTTCTTCACTGTGTTTTATTAATCATTCATTGCTACTCCAGAGTTGTGCCAATTCTTGTTGCAAGTTTCTAATTATTTTCACAAACTAAGTGGGCAATTACGTAACACCTTCCCCCAATTCTACATATAAATCATCCCCTCCAGTAATGGTTGGGGTTGTCTTCTCGATCCTTCAAGTAGAGTAAGATATCTATCAAGCAAAGAAATTTAACAACATCAGAGAATTTCGTTTTTAATGTTAATCCTATGCAACACTAATGAGTAATGGATCCTCTATGCAATCTGAGTGTAGAAATATGGGCTCTGATATCATTTGTAATGAACCCAGTCATACATACATTTTTTTTTTTTCTTACAGTTTGTTTCTTTGATGGTTGCTTATGATATCAAAAGTGTATAAAGTGTATGATGTACTACTAGCATATTCAACTACTTAATCAATTTCCTTATACTGCATAATGCTTTCCTATATTCTCTAGCATAGTTAACCTACAAATACCTTGATCCTTCTTTTTTAAGTGTTACAATACACCACAACCCCAATTTTGTTCTAGTATCCCACCATTTGTTTGGTTTACATAATGTCATGATTGGTTATAGTTTCAAATCACATAATTTACTTCCATTTAACTATATATAATGTATCAAGGTCACTTCTCACATATTTTCATGGTATTAGTTTCCTATTATTTGACCTTAGGGAATAATCTAATTTACCCCATCTGTTATGTTCTCCTCCCTAGCTCAATTCGACTGTTGAATGGGGGTGGGTGCTATACCTTGGTCATTACATTACCTATTCTAATCTATGTGCATGACCCTTTCCCTTGTCTGAGCCACAAGATGGCCACTACCGTCCTACTCATGGCATGTAACTTGTTCCATCCAGTGCATGCCATGCAATTTTGGCCATGTGATCTTGTCCTTGTCTTGGGCAGTGTCAGCGACCTTGTTACTATTCCCATGATGCGAATTCAATGCCTGGGATTTGCTATTGGCAGATCGACAGTGTTGTCTACAACACCTCAAACCCTAACTCCTCATTCCATGATTTTAATCCAACTCTCTTTGGTGACCCTTAGTTGTTATTTTAGGGTTTCCTACATTCTAGTTGCTCTTCCCTCTTGGCTTACCCTCCTACAACAATGGAGGTGGTTGTTTTGGTTCTACAGTAGCGCCATGGGTGCCCTAAAGAAATTGAAACCCTGGCTCTGTGAGGGGTTTATAGCTCTGTTTATGGAACCCTTACTCCATCCCATTGGGATTTGAGGGTATGCACTTGCACAGGTAATAGTATAGCATGTAGGTTTTATTTTCATTTTCATTTTTTATTAAGAACTTCTCCTCCCTATATGAAATTTGAGAAATCATTGTTTATTTATAGTGCTTAGGCGAGATTGTACTCGAGAGCCAGGTGGATACATAGAAGGGGTGCTCACCCTCCTCCTTTAAGAGACTTTGGTGGGTTTCTCTTTTGTATTCTGGGTTGATCTCTAATCTGCAGAAATTTCTAGTTGGCTACTATGTTATCCATCGGTGCCTTTGTTTGTCGACTCACTTCTTAGATTTCTTCAACTCCCGCATATAGCAGTTACATTCCTAGATAAAGTATGGTGGCCATGTTTTATGGTCCTTAGCTATGGGAGTTTCCATGATAGTTATCTGTTAATTTCTTAATTTAGTTTCTATTTATTTCACTAACACATCTCCTTGTTGCCTGTTATACCCTCACAGGTAATCTCCAAACCCTTTACCTACAAGCGTGGTGTTTGCTCAGATATTCAACATGATAATATAAGGTTCGTCAATTATCCAAGTTGGTTTTGGGTTCTTGAGTCCCCTACTCTTATTGGTCTTCCACAGCATGCACACCTTCGTGTTTGAAGCCTTCCTTAGATCTATTAAGTTCATTTGCAGCCATTCAATGTTCTTTTAAATTACCTTCTGGGTATACCCCGAAAGGTGGAATGGAGCAGGGTTGGGTGATGTATCAGTTTTTCCTTTTTTCTTTTAGGTGGGTGGTTTCCACCCCAGGTTTTGTTTGCTTTCCAAAGGCACCTCTTTTGTATTGTATTTTTAAAATTCTATATGGGAAATTCACTCACTAGCTATTATTTACCTTTACCTTGAAATTTCCATAGTCCTCGATACTTCTGTTTTTGGGTTAATTAATCTAATGTAGTCATCTGTAATTTATTGGGGTTTTCCCTTATGTCATGGACTATTTGTTTCACTACTATGATAATGGTTAGGTTATCGTTGTGTTTATGGAAATATTGTTCTATGATGATTTATGTCTATGGTGTTGTGCCTTGGTAATTTAAATTGCATAAGTAATGCTAAAAATGATAACCGTCCACCAATTTACGACAAGGAGTTTTTGTTAACGATATTTTTCTATATTAATGTTCTTCATAATTTCCCTTATATAGGTTGAGTTGTACACGCTATTCATTTGGCAGCATTTCGCTAAGCTTGAGAAGATAGGCATGTCCGTTATGCTCACTGCATGTTGTTTAATTGATTTAAAAGAATCACTTACTGTAATATGTATGCCTTTTGGGTTACCATTCTTAACCATCGTTGTAGATATTTCAAGTCAGTTTCATCTATGCGTGAAATGTACAGTTATTATCTGTTTCCCTCAGTGTTTAATTTACAGTTATAACATTATAATGAGCAATTGAGGTAGTAGTGCTAGTTTTGGATACTTACTACCTGAGGTTTGTTTTTCATTTGAGTTTCATTTCTACTTCATGCATGAATTCATAATGTCTATATGTGCTTTGTACTTTTGTAATGTTTTACATTTCATGCTACCTAGAGCCATTTTCTGATTAAATAGCTATCTCTACATTTCCCATAATTAATGAAGGAATTATTTCTAGGATGGAAAGAAAACTAGGTTTTAGTAGCTCTGCATATTTAATCTCTATCACATATGTTTCATGTATGTCATTTTTATTTTTTGGGAATTCCCTTTATAAACAGGATTACCAAGTGGGTTTCCCACTTGCGAATTCATGTGTGGTTGTTAGCTTCATTTATTTGACCTATTTACAATTTTTATTTATGATGTTATTATTTCACTTATTAAATCTATTATTAAACTCGATTTATAATATTTCCATTTTGGTAATGATGAATATAAATCACTGTCTCCTATTTCTTTTACTGAGAATATCCTAGGTTCACTAGCCTCGACCTGTGAGTTAATTTATTTTTATCACAGAGAACCCTTACATCAATATGAACCTTTTGGTATACACTTATGTACCCAACAGTCTCACTTTTATATTCAAAGTACATGCATGAATGATTATTTACTAGTATTCCTATAATTTGTTTCTCTCAGTTACTTATAATGTAATAAACATATTTGAACTAAAAGTTTCAACCAGATGAATTATATATTAGAGGGAAGTTGTAGACAATTGTTACATAACTAATAAAATCCACAATCTAAATCAAATATAAATACATTGATGTAAAGAGACTCTAAGATCTCTGCAAATAAATTTCCTACAAAATCCATACCATTACTGGAGCCACAACCATGCAAAACTTAGTAGTTCAATCACGCCAAATACATCTGCATTTCCTTAGTTAAATAGCCGCAATAAGAATAAAAATACGATTATTCATGGTCAAAAAATTGAATAGAAAATAATCAAATCACTTCAATTACAACAGAAAATTTATAAGAAAATAAATACTCTGCTACCAGAAGATCAGATTACCAACAACCGAATTAGCTTGGAAAGAACAAATTTCCACCCAACCTTGAACTATCACCTCCTGTTTCCCCTCAGCTGAGATATCTTTTCTTCCGAGAATCAACAACCTATGATGTCCTCGTGAAGCCATTTTTATGCCTTATTTTCCCTAACAGAATTTCTATAACGACGCCCCATTTTTCTGGGTTATATCAATCCCCATAGCCTAGGCCTTTCTTGTTTTTATTTTCTTGAAAAGGATTACTTTTCATCCTTTAAAGTCCATATTTTTCCACTACGGTTCTTTTTCACCCCTTCCAGTGATGTTTCCATCATATTGAGTGATTTTCCATATTTTTCTCTACTTATCTAGTAAATCACATGATTTCACTCCAAGGATTTTTCTTTGGAGTGATTTGGGAAAGTTTAATATTTTAATATTATTATTTTCCATTATCCAATCTATCCATCCTATATTATGGATTAGGATAATGATCTCATTCGTTTCATTGTTCTTTCCAGATAATTCCATACAACACCACATTTAATTATTTCAAACTCAACTAATTACATTATCAATTTTTTTTTTCAAAAGCAAACCTTGTCAATCATGTCGTTATTATCAGTGTTTCAACTACTAAATATAATTTCTTAACTATTATAGTTTATTAGCGGAATTACAATCAAGTCTGCTAAAACAAATGCACTAGGGGTATCACAATCATGATTAAGCCTTAGGAATTTAGTGGTGATATTTAGAATAAATTAGGGTCATTTCTTGTCAATGATGTTGTTGACATGGTGAATTTCATAATATACAAGTCCTTACTATGTTGTATTAGATCCTTGAGGAGGAGGTATTGATTTCCTTAATTATATTTGGTTGCTCTATAAAAATTGGACTAAGCATGGGAGGATTCTTTGCATGAATATGTAGTTGGAAAATATATTTTAATTAGATCCAATGTACATAAACCCAAGTACACTTGAGAAGAGATATCACTGAAAGATCCATCAAGGGTTTTATTTTATCTATGATGACCATAAAGAAGTATCTCATCCCATGTGCATGGATTCTTGGAGATGTACATTCTCAGGATACGAAAAATCATTCTATTGAACATTTTTCATCCTAGGTTCAATCATTGGCCATAGGTTGAACCAAAAGGTACTTAGGAACCTATTATCCCTATTTGAAATAATAGTTTATGGGAACCCAAAATGAACATAGAAATACTCAAATAAGGGCTTAGTAGTTTCCTCTATTGTGATACTCTTTTTTCAAGGTTTCAATATGGTCATATTAGAAGACTAACCACTAATCACAAATACTTTATTCATTCCCATGATTGGTTAATGTAGGTCAAAACTATAGTCCATAGAGAAAAAATCCTAGGTATGAATGGGGTAGGAAAATTAGTATACAATACCTATTTATTAGTGGTACATTTCATGATGGAAATGCACAATCTCATATTCTTGTTGATATCCTATTATATCCTTGGCTAGTATGGATAATTTTGTAGTACTACCACTATCTTTTCCATGCTAAAGTGCCCTTCTATCTGATGTATTCTGTATACCCAATAAGCCTCACATGCTCACTTGAAATACTAAAGAGTTTGTCTAGATAACATACAATATCATACAAAATATTAAAGTATGAGGTTTGGCTAATTATGCCAAGTGTTTGATATGTAACAATGAAGTTGGGGTCAATGTTATACAATTGGAGCCCTCGAGAGGTCTTATATCCAGAAGATATTAGGACTATGATTATCCTCCAACCAAATGTTAGCTAAGGTAATTTAAGTTGTTATTTTTTATATCCTTATTATACTTGTTGGTTATGTAGAACCATTATAGGTACATGGACCAATTTTGATGGTGGCCATCCTTTATATTTTCTTTCATATAAATGAATAGCATGAGATTGTAATCACTTTAGATAATTTATCCTTCCCCAAAATGTAATGCTTCCATCAGTGACAAGATTACATTATGGAGCACATATGCTTGTCATGTATGGGGTATATATGAACCAAATTGGAGAATGCCTCATTATCATAGCTCATTGGATGCCCATCCTAAGTGATGACTACACCAACAATATAGTTTGAAGAATTTGTGTCATTCTTGAAGGGCTATTATAGGAATGGTAGAGAGAGTAAAGGTGGTGTTTATGATCCTTGAAATATTTATATTATGAATTAATTCAAATGAGCTTAGCTTTAGCCCCATTGTTGGTCACTTATCTTAAGAATCAAGTGATATGATGGAATTATAATACAAACTTTTAATAGGAGCTAGTGAGGCCCAAGAAACTATGTATATTTGCTAGACTGATCATCAAGGCTAGCCAATCATGAATGACTTGGATCTTGGATAGATTTATATGAACACCATGTTGATCCCTGATTTATACCAGATATCGAATTATATGCATGAAAAACGATAATTTATATGAATTGGCATTTAAATTGTGATGTTGTAAGGTTCTTAGGATCTATTGAATGTGATACACATTTTCTAACTATGTTTCATTGAATATGGGGATAAAATTTAAATATATAACCACAAAATAAAATTTTCAACAAGCACAAATATCGCCCATCAATCTCATGAACAATACTAGAGTATTAGTCATGCTAAAAGGCATGGCCAACCACTTGAGAAGGATTTATTTAGAATTAATAGGGATATTCCATACATTGTTTTTCTCAATTAGTACATGGTGATAACATGATTTCAAATAATTGTTGTTGAAAACTTGGCCTTCTTGAGTTAATAAAGGACATCATGAATATAGAGGATTAGATATCAATTCTTGACTGAAGTTTTGTTTAGAGGTCCATAATCAATACAAAGTCAACATAAATTATCCTTCTTTTGTCAGAACATAATTGGGATTTGATTCAAAATTATCAATATAAAATTTATCATCTAACTTGGTACATTCTAGCTACATAAATTGGAGTAATTTTCTTACAGGGTCCCTTTTAGTGGTGGGTCCTAGCTCAATATTTTGGTTCTAAAATCTTCTAGATACAATTTCAAACATCAAAGGTCAATTCCTTGAGTGAATATTTTGCTAGTATAGCTCACAACCATGATTCAACATTATTCCACAAGCCATAAACTTTGTAATGTTTTGAAATAACCTCACTTAGAGTTTATATGTATAATCTATGCCTCCCATAATTGATGTCCAAGAAATCCATCTTTTGGATGTACCTCTATGGCCAATATGATACCTTAATATTAAGAAGTTCCACATAAAATAATACTTAGAATGTACTCTCATACCACCTTGTCTCCTTTTATAGAGTTTTACATCTTGTCAATTGGTCATTATAGTTTTCAATGGAGTGGAATTCCTCCATGAGGGAAAAAAGAAAATCGATCAAAGTGGGTTATATCCTAAATGTTATAGATTCATATATAATATGTATCTCCCAATAATTTTTCCATCAAAATTTTGATATAAGAAATGGACTTAAGGAGGGTGAAAGGAGTCATTTTATTTTCATTTTTTTTTCAAATGGAATAATAACCAACTAAGAAATTTAACCATTTCTACAAAGCATTTGTGTCTATCTAGACTTCAAAAAAAGGAATGTGAGGGTTAACATGCACCTTGAGGGGTGTTGCACCTCTAATATGATTCCTTATTGAAGGTTTCTCTACCACCATCAGTAGACATCCAAAAAAATTCATCATCTCATTTTTCTATCCCATAAGGGATTCCCCTGAGTAACAACTTGATTGAGTCTCTTGAACCATAAGTTCTCCTTTCTTCCGCCAAGGGAGACCACCTGGTGAGACGCGAATAATATTCCCCAAGTTTAAGTAGTTGAAGAGCCAACTCCTTTACCATAACTTGTTCGGGACATGCATAAGCAATAACAAAGAGAAGAATTATATAACGGTACTAATCAATATTGTTTAGAAATGAAATAAAGGAAGAAATATAAATGAAAGCACAAATAGAGCGTCTATACAACATAATAATAAATTGAAAACCAAATTTTATTAATAAATGGAATTATATCTATATATATATATATATATATCCTAGCTAGAATGGTGGTACCTTATCCAAAGAGAGATGTGTTTGCTATGTTCTATTCACAAGAAACCAAAATTTCCTTCTAACATAAAGTATGATGTCCCTAATTATAAAACCATAGAGTTCAAAAATTCTAAGCCAACGGGTTGATGCAATAAATGAATATGCACTCCCAGAAGCTAATATATATGTCAAATTCTTACGCCCACAACTTTTGAATACATTATTATGTTGTAAGGTGTTTCCCTCTGAGACCAAATCCCCTCCTATGCCACCTGTAAAATTGTGAATCATTGATTTTGATGTTAGACGATAGAAATAATTTCAGCCATCAGATTGTTTGGAATTGTCGGTTACAATTCATTACTAAATGGCCTCGACCATCATTTGATAAACTTACAAGCTTGGTTATGGTTGAAGGTTATCCTATGCTTGCAAGCTTGGTTACAGTTGAAGGTTATCCTGTGCCAAGCATATTCAACGCTATCCTGAAGGGTTGTCTGTCTGGACGCAGAGCGCTTGAAATTTCTTCGCTTTCTTCTTGATCCCTCTTCTCGTCGACCATGGTTATATTCCTCTCAAAGGTATATCTCTTATTGAATATTGTTTTTTCACTGCATTGATTTTGGGTTCTAAGTTCTAACCCCCTCTAGATTACGAAGAGCAAGCTTACTTTGTATCATATTACTTGCTGCTGCAGATGAGAGTTGCTTCACAATGGGTAAATGGATCAAATAATCCCCTACATTCCTGGAATGCCCCAATTGCGTGTAAAAGATCTGCCCAAATGATTGCAACTCATAGACTCCTCCAATTACATGTTTCAGTTTCTCAGAAGTGAAGTGCAGGCCACCATGGAAGCTGAATTTGTAATTCTTAATACCTTTTATGAGCTTGATGGTCCTATAGTTGATGCACTATGAACTAGACTTCATGCCTTGTATACGATTGGCCCTCTTGTTTTGCAAGTTTCCTGCTTGTCGCTGCTAGACAGGGTTTGTGTGCAGGAAATGTCTCATTCGACACCTCCACCATGGTATTCATACAACACCTCCACCATGGTATTCATACGACACCTCCACCATGGTATTCATACGACACCTCCACCATGGTATTCCATTCATTTAGCTGGCATTTTCTTGCATTCATCTCATCTCGGTTCCCCATTTTCCCTTTTTGCATAGAAAACAGAACACCCAAGCTTTACACAACTCACAAGGGAAATTGTCCAATCTTGGGGACTTGTCATTGTCATTGGCCATCTCAGACAAATTAGCATGCAACTCATTTAAAGATAAAGGTTGATTTCTCATGGAGGTTAGAGACTCAGACAACTTCTAGGGAACTACATCAATACAAGTTTCCATGGCAACCCTTATTTCTTCATCTATCCTGTATTATTGAAATACAATATTATAATGATTGATAAGTTTCCTATCAAGTGCATGAGTTTCACCTCCCACCACCTGCATTGTTTTTACACTGCATTGATTTTGGGTTCTAATTTCTAGCCCCCTCTGGATTATGAAGAGAGAGCTTACTTTGTATTGTATTACTTCCTCCTGCAGATGAGAGTTGATTCACAAATGGGTAAATGGATAAAATAATCCCTTGCATTCCTGGAATGCCCCAATTGCATGTAAAAGATCTGCCCAAATGATTGCAACTAACAGACTCTTCCAATTACATGTTTCAGTTTCTCAGAAGTGAAGCGCAAGCTGCCCTAGAAGCCGAGTTTGTAATTCTTAATACCTTTCATGAGCTTGATGGCCATATAGTTGATGCACTTTAGACCAGATTTCATGCCTTGTATACGATTAGCCCTCTTGTTTTTCAAGTTTCCTACTTGTCGCTGCTAGATAAGGTTTGTGTGCAGGAAATGTCTCATTCGACACCTCCACCATGGTATTCCATTCATTTAGCTGGCATTTTCTTGCACTCATCTCATCTCGGTTCCCCATTTTCCATTTTCGCATAGAAAATAGAACACCCAGGATTTACACAACTCACAAGGGAATGTTATGAAACCAGCTCAAGAAAAGATAGAAAAGATAGATCAACACCTTAGAATTCAGCCTCTTCGAGGGGGAAACCTCCTTTACATTACATAAATGAACAATTCTTTGATGATACAAATGACAAAACCTCCTTTCTATATATAGGAGTCTAAGGAGTCACAATATAATCCAGCCGACCTAACAATAATAATATAAAGCCACAAAAATAACAATAGAGGGATTCTATGGGGCACAGAAATAACAATATGGTGGTAATAGGGGCACAACAATATAAATAAGGGGTATAACTACAATAGTAATGGGGTAATCACTAGTATTATAGGGACCCAACATGCCCCTCTCCTTCAAAAAAGTGTTGTCCTCAACGCTTGAGTAGTTCTGGATACTTCTGCATAAAATTCTCATCCTCCCATGTGGAATCTTCAGCGGATAAGTTCTTCCACTTGATAAGATACTCTGAAATTGATCGATTTCGTAGCTGTCGAGTTCTTGTTTCTGTGACTGCTTCCGGTTCCAATATAATTTTTCCTTCCTCGTCAAGTTCTGGCAATATTGTTTGAACTGGGAGCTTGTCGCCTATAACCTTCTTTAAACATGAAACATGGAAAACTGGGTGCAATCGAGAAGCTGCAGGAAGCTCCAATTTGTATGCCATAGTACCAATCTTTTGCAACACCTTGTACGGACCATAATACTTTGGTGATAATTTATTATCCTTCTTAGCTTGCTTTAGGGACATTTGCTTATATGGTTGTAGCCGTAGGAATACCCAATCACCTACATCAAAACTTCTTTCACTGCGATGTTGATCTGCCTGTTGTTTCATTCTATTTTGTGCCAACACGAGGTTATCCTTTAAGAGTTGGAGGACTTGTTGTTGATGTTCGATGTGATGTTCCACTGCCTGAACCTTAGAATTTTCTCTTAAATATGATGTGATGGATGGTGGTTGATACCCATAAAGTGCCATAAATGGGGTCATTTTTGTTGCTGTATGGAAGGAAGTGTTATACCACCATTCAGCCAGAGGCAACCATTTGACCCATTGTGTCTGTTTATCAGATACAAAGCAACGAAGATATCCTTCCAAACATTTGTTTACTATCTCAGTTTGCCCATCAGATTGAGGATGATAAGATGAGCTATGAGCTAACTGAGTACCAAGACAAGAAAATAATTTTGTCCAAAAATTTCCAGTGAAAATGGGATCTCTGTCACTTACAATAATCTTTGGGTTTCCATGTAGCTTTTGAATTGTTTCCATAAATGCAGTAGAAACTGTACTGGCTTTAAATGGATGTGATAATGCACAAAAGTGTGCATACTTGGTAAGTCTGTCAACTACCACCATGATGACACTCTTTCCCTCAGACTTGGGTAAACCTGTGATAAAATCCATTGAAACCTCCTCCCAACGTTGGCTTGGAATGGATAAAGGTTGTAATAGACCCGGTGTCTTAATTGTTTCAACTTTATTTTGTTGGCAAACCAAACATTCCGCCACAAACTTTTGAATATCTGATTTAAGGCCATCCCAAAAAAATTCCTTCTTAACCCTGTGGTAAGTTTTTAAAAATCCTGAGTGCCCTCCTAAGGGAGAAGTGTGCAATTCCATAAGAATCTTTTGTTTTAGCTGGGAATTCTTACAGAGGTATAAGCGATCTTTGTACCATAACGAATCATTTTTCCAGCTAAATGTATCAGACGTACTGGAATCTTGTTGTAGCTTTCGAATAAGTGCCCACACTTCTTCATTCTTCCATTCCTCCCTTGCTTCGTTTATCCAATCTGGTTGGATAATAGAAATGGCGCACAACAATGCTTCCACATCCTCATCCTTTCTTGAGAGTGCATCTGCCACCACATTTTGCTTCCCTTTTTTGTAGATGATTTCAAAGTCATAACCCAACATCTTTGTGACCCACTTTTGTTGCTCTTCAGAGGATAATCTTTGTTCTAAAAAGTATTTAAGGCTATCATGATCCGTTTTTACCTTGAAGTGTCTTCCCATTAGGTAGGGTCGCCATTTCTTAAGTGCATGGAGTATTGCCAACATTTCCTTCTCATAAATAGCTTTGCTTAAAAACTTTCCCTTGATTGGACGACTTTCAAAAGCAATGGGTCTTTCATCTTGCATTAGAACAGCACCAATTCCATTTCCTGAAGCATCACATTCCACAATAAAGGTTTTTGTGAAGTCCGGTGTAGCTAAGACCGGTGCTTGGCACATTGCCTCTTTAAGATGTTCAAAGGCCTTTGTTGCTTCCGGAGTCCATGAAAATGAATCTTTCTTCAATAATGTTGTTAGAGGTGCTGCTATTCTCCCATAATTCTTAACAAACTTGCGATAATACCCTGTCAACCCAAGAAATCCTCGCAGATGCTTTATGGATGTGGGGATTTTCCATTCCTTAATGGCTTTAATTTTGCTAGGGTCTACCTTAACTCCTTCATGAGATACAATATGACCCAAATATTCCACCTCCTGGACTCCAAAGAAACATTTGGATCTTTTTGCATATAATTGTTTCTCCTCCAATAGTTGTAGCACCCTGTCAACATGTTCAACATGATCCTTCCAAGACTTGCTGTAGATTAGTATATCATCAAAAAATACTAACACAAATTTTCTAAGGAATGGTTTGAAAATTGAATTCATCAAACCTTGAAATGTTGAAGGTGCATTGGTAAGGCCAAAAGGCATGACCAAAAATTCATAATGACCCTCATGAGTTCTAAATGCCGTTTTCGGAATGTCTTCAATCTTCATTCTGATTTGATGATATCCCGAACGAAGATCCAACTTGGTGAAGTAAATTGATCCATGCAATTCATCCAGTAATTCATCAATGACAGGAATGGGGAACTTATCTTTAATAGTGAGCTTGTTGAGCTCCCTATAATCCGGACACATGCGCCATGATCCATCCTTCTTGTGCACCAATACTACTGGAGCAGAGAAAGAACTTTGACTCGGTTGAATTATACCAGCCTCTAGCATTTCTGCAACCATACGTTCAATTTCACTTTTTTGGACATAGGGATATCTGTACGGCCTGATGTTTGGAGGAACACTTCCTGGAATCAGATGAATAGCATGATCATGATCACGCATAGGTGGGAGACCTTTGGGAGTCTCAAATACCTTGGAATGATTGTCCAGGACTTTTTGGAGATCTGGAGAAATAGATGATTCCAATGTGGAAACATCTAGCGAACATAATTGTGCAATTACACCTCTTTGCTCCTTTTTTAGAAGCTTTGTCATACCATTAGAGCTGATTATCTTTCCTGGTTTCCCTGCAATACCCCTTAATTCAACTTCCTTTCCTTCCGTAGAAAATTTGATGAAAAGTTCTTGAAAATTAAAAGCTATTGTACCCAAGGATTGTAGCCATTGGACTCCTAGTACAACATCAGCACCTCCCATTGGAATGGAAAGCATTGGGCTAGTCAATACATATTCTCCCATGGATAGCTTGATATTATGGCACTTTCCAGAGCAATTTATTGTTCCTCCATTTGCAATCATCACTTGACACTCTGGTGCTGGATATAGGAAGCAATTCAATTCTTTTGCTACCCTACAATGAATAAAATTGTGGGTGCTTCCTGAATCAATCAACACTATTACCTTTTTCTTCTTGATTTGTCCTTCTATCTTGATGGTTTGAGGAGTGGTAATTCCCGCCAATGCATTACAAGATATGGTCGGATTTATTTGTTCTTCATCTAGGCTTTGTTCCTGGAGTATATCTTCTTCTTTTGACCTTTCTTGCTCCTTTTCTTCTTCCTCTTCACAATCTATGTAGAATAATTTCTTCTCAGCACACTTATGACCTTTAGTGTATTTGCTATCACAACTGTAACAAAGCCCTTTTGCTCTTTTTTCTTCCAATTGTTGTGGTGTCAACCTTATAGGTTGTGGAAGACTAGGGGCAACAACACTTCCGTCTTTATAGTTGTGAGTGGTATGCTTCCTGGTTGCCATAATTTTGCTTTCCATTTTTCTTGCTAACCTGAATGCCTTCTCTAATGAATCAGGTTCCCAAAGGCGAACATCATGTTGGATATTATCCTTTAAAGACCCTATGAACACATCAATCCTATGCTCCTCTGGAATATCTTTTACCCTTATGTTCAATTTTTGGAACTCCTCAATGTGCTCCATTATTGAACCCTTTTGTTTGAGACTTATCAATTGGCTAAAAAAAGTGTTGCTTTTTGTATCTTCATAATGTGCTATCAATTCTTCCGTAAAAATTGCCCAAGTGATAAATTTTTTACGAGAGCAAAGCCATTGATACCATACAAACTGATTTGGTTCCAAATATACAGTTGCCATACGTACCTTTTGTGTGTTTTGCACATTATTGAGATCGAAGAATTGCTCCATCTGTAATATCCATGTGGCGGGATCCTTGCCATCAAACTTCCTCATATCGATTTTTGGAATATGGTGGGTCTTCGATCCAACATTAGCGTCTATGGAATCATGATTAACATTTCTTTTTTTCTCATCATGAGTTTCCTTTACTACCTTTTCACCATTAGTAAGTATTTCTTGTAGAAAATTTGTCAAATCTGTCTTCAAATCTGCCATGTCTGTCTTCAAATCTCTCCTCAAATCTGTCTTCAAATCATCCATCTTAGCTTCCATGCCCTTTATCTTAGATTCCACGCCACTTATCTTAGCTTCTGTTAGCTTTTGTGAGCGTGACATTTGTTGCACTTGTTCTTGTAATTTTGATATATCATGTAGCATTTCTTCCTCTTCTTCATGAGTCATGCTAGAGCTTTCAGGTTCCTTACTAGGTGTTTGCATTTTCTTTCCTCGGGGCATCAGTTACCGATAATAATGCTTTACTATGCCCTTTGAATTCTATTAAACCAAGCTTACACAAAAATTTAAAAGAAAACTACACACCTTTTTTCACTTTATAGAAGCCTGATATTGAATCTGATGTATCTCTGTAATTTCAGATCATCCAGTTCTGAAATTGTGACCTGTAGTAGCTTTCTGTGTCCTCTTTCCAATGCCACAAGTCTGAACCAAATTGGATTCTCCAAGGAAGAGTTATGTGAAATCTCCCACAGTGACTTGCTTTTAGACTAGTTCAGTAGAGCGAACTTGTACGACGTGCCACGAGTCACTGTTTCAACCTTTGAATCTGAAACACACATACAAGAAACTAAATCCGTCCTCTTTCTGTACCTTCTTACGAAATTTCAATCCGATCCCCAGAGAGAAAGTTATGACGATTTTCCCCAGGTCACCTGTTTGGAATGTAATTCAGGAGTCTGCAAAAAGACCAACTTCCTCAGATCATATCTCCACAAATATCACGCGAAAAGCTCTGAAATTTGGACCCAAGGTTCAGCGCGATTTCTTCTCAAATGGGTTTTTTTTGTGACTTCTGAAACATCACAGAAAAATAGTTATAGCGAAAATGCCACGATGACCTGTTTGGAGCAGCGAAACCCTAGAATCCAAAGCTCTGATACCAAATGTTATGAAACCAGCTCAAGAAAAGATAGAAAAGATAGATCAACGCCTTAGAATTCAGCCTCTTCGAGGGGGAAACCTCCTTTACATTACATAAATGAACAATTCTTTGATGATACAAATGACAAAACCTCCTTTCTATATATAGGAGTCTAAGGAGTCACAATATAATCCAGCCGACCTAACAATAATAATATAAAGCCACAAAAATAACAATAGAGGGATTCTATGGGGCACATAAATAACAATATGGGGGTAATAGGGGCACAACAATATAAATAAGGGGTATAACTACAATAGTAATGGGGTAATCACTAGTATTATAGGGACCCAACAGGGAAATTGTTCAACCTCGGGGACTTGTCATTGTCATTGGCCATCTCAAGAAAATTAACATGCAACTAATTTGAAGTTAAAGCTTGATTTCTCGTGGAGGTTAGAGACTCAGACAACTTCTAGGGAACTACATCAATACAAGTTTCCATGGCAACCCTTATTTCTTCATCTATCCTATAGTATTCAAATACAAGCTTATAATGGTTGATAAGTTTCCTATCAAGTACATGAGTTTGACCTCCCACCACCAGCAAAGTGGGGTTTTGTTCAGAAACATCCTTAGAAGTTGATGATTGAAAAAAGGCAGGAATTTTTGTTTCTTGGTGTTACATTCTAGTATGTGTTTGTGTGCCATAGTTTATATGAATGAGGTCCTTCAAATATTGTTTGTTAGAGGCTAATGTTTGTATGTGGATTGTCTATTGCAGTAATTTTTGTATCATATTTTGTGAGGATTGAAATATATACACTCTACAAATGTCCTTCATAGGGACTTGAAGCCCAGCAATCTTCTACTGAATGAAAATTTTGATATGAAGATATGTGATTTTGGTGTGGCTTGGATTACTTATGAAACCTATTACATGACCAAATATGTGGTTACTAGATGGTATAGAGCTCTAGAATTTCTATTGAATTCATCAGATTATAATGTAGCCATTGATGTCTTGTCAGTAGGTTGTATTTTCATGGAATTGATGAACAGACAACGCTTATTCCCTGGAAGGGATCATGTGCATCAACTGCATTTATTGATAGAGGTAAAGGCCATATCTTGTAATATTTTCCTACTGCGGCTTACCCTATATAATGGTTGTATGCTTTTAAGCCTATTGAAGTTTGAGCCATGCTTCTTGTTCATATCTTGTTTCTTGTTAAAGTACATAGAGACATTTTACACTGTTGGTTAAATGGTTGAATATATGGCTATAATTTAAATATAATGCGAGTGCGAAGACAAAGCATTTATTGTCTTTGCAGTTGATTGGCATGCCAACTTAGGCTAACCTTGGATTTGTTCAGAGTGATAATGCTAGAATATTTATTCGGCAACTGCCACAGTATACAAGGCAGTCATTTAGTCAAAAATTCCCTCATGTGCATGCACTAGTAATTTATCTTTGTGAAAGAATGTTGACATTTGATCCAAATCGTAGAATCACAGGTGTAGAACATTAAAAATTCCCTCATGTGCATGCATTAGTAATTTATCTTTGTGAAAGAATGTTGACATTTGATCCAAATCATAGAATCATAGGTGTAGAACATTACCTCTCATTCTCATTGACTGATCATTTCTTTATTGGTTTTCTAAAGTAGGACTTTTTAATTCATCCTTGTATAAGCTGGACTAATCCTTTGTGGATTATGGTTGTTTATGGTTGATTTCTCATGGAGGTTAGAGACTCAGACAACTTCTAGGGAACTACATCAATACAAGTTTCCATGGCAACCCTTCTTTCTTCATCTATCCTGTAGTATTGAAATACAAGCTTATAATGATTGATAAGTTTCCTATCAAGTGCATGACTTTGACCTCCCACCACCTGCACAGTGGGGTTTTGTTCAAAAACATCCTTAGAAGTTGATGCTTGAAAAAAGGCAGGAATTGTTGTTTCTTCATATTACGTTCTAGTATGTGTTTTTGTGCCATACTTTATATGAATGAGGTCCTTCAAATATTGTTTGCTAGAGGCTAATGTTTGTACGTGGATTGTCTATTGCAGTACTTTTTGTATCAAATTTGTGAGGATTGAAATATATACACTCTGCAAATGTCCTTCATAGGGACTTGAAGCCCAACAATCTTCTACTGAATGAAAATTGTGATCTGAAGATATGTGATTTTGGTCTGGCTCGAATTACTTCTGAAACTGATTTCATGATCGAATATGTGGTTACTAGATGGTATAGAGCTCCAGAATTGCTGCTAAATTCATAAGATTATACTGCAGCCATTGATGTTTGGTCAGTAGGTTGTATTTTCATGGAATTGATGAATAAACAACCCTTATTCCCTGGAAGGGATCATGTGCATCAATTGTGTTTATTGATAGAGGTAAAGGCCATAGCTTGTAATATTTTCCTACTGCGGCTTGCCCAGTATAATGGTTGTATGGTTTTAAGCCTATTGAAGTTTGAGCCACGCTTCTTTTTCATATCTTGTCTCTAGTTAAAGGACATAGAGGCATTTTAGAGTTTTGGTTGAATGGTTGAAGATATGGCTATAATTTAAATATAATGCTAGTGTGGTGAGAAAGCATTTATTGTCTTTGCAGTTGATTGGCACGCCAACTGAGGCTGACCTTGGATTTGTTCAGAGTGATAATGCTAGAAGATTTATTCGGCAACTGCCATAGTATCCAAGGCAGTCATTTACTCAAAAATTCCCTCATGTGCATGCATTAGCAATTCATCTTTATGAAAGAATGATGACATTTGATCCAAATCAGAGGATCACAGGTGCACAACATTACCTCTTTTTCTCGTTGACTAGTCATTTCTTTATTGGTTTGCTAAAGCAGAACTTTTTAATTCATCCTTGTATAAGTTGGACTAATCCTTTGTGGATTATGGTTGTTTATGGTTGATTTCTCGTGGAGGTTAGATAGTCATATAGATTCTAGGGAACTACATCAATACAAGTTTCCATGGCAACCCTTCTTTCTTCATCTATCATGTAGTATTGAAATACAAGCTTATAATGATTGATAAGTTTCCTATCAAGTGCATGAATTTGACCTCCCACCACCTGCAAAGTGGGGTTTTGTTCAGAAACATCCTTAGAAGTTGATGCTTGAAAAAAGGCAAGAATTGTTGTTTCTTGGTATTACGTTCTAGTATGTATTTTTGTGCCATAGTTTATATGAATGAGGTCGTTCAAATATTGTTTGCTATAGGCTAATGTTTGTACGTGGATTGTTTATTGCAGTACTTTCCGTTTCAGATTTTACGAGAATTGAAATATATACTTTCTGCAAATGTCCTTCATAGGGACTTGAAGCCCAACAATCTTCTACTGAATGCAAATTGTGATATAAATATATGTGATTTTGGTCTAGCCCAAATTACTTCTGAAACTGATTTCATGATCAAATATGTGGTTACTGGATGGTATAAAGCTCTAGAATTGCTGCTAAATTCATAAGTTTATATTGCAGCCATTAATGTCTAGTTAGTAGGTTGTATTTTCATGGAATTGATGAACAGACAACCCTTATTCCCTGGAAGGGATCTTGTGCATCGATTGTGTTTATTGATATAGGTAAAGGCCATAGATTGTAATATTTTCCTATTGTGGCTTGCCATGTATAATGGTTATATACTTTTAAGCCTATTGAAGTTTGAACCACACTTCTTGTTCATATCTTGTCTCTGGTTAAAGGACATAAAGACATTTTACAGTTTTGGTTGGATGGTTGAATTTATGGATATAATTTAAATATAATGCCAGTACAGTGAGAAAGCATTTATTGCCTTTGTAGTTGATTGGAATGCCAACTGAGGTTGAACTTGGATTTGTTCGAAGTGATAATGCTAGAATATTTATTCGGCAACTGCCACATTATCGAAGGCATTCATTTACTCAAAAATCCCCTCATGTGCATGAATTATCAATTTATCTTTGTGAAAGAATGTTGACATTTGATCCAAATTAGAGTATCATAGGTGCACAACATCACCTCTTTTTCTCATTGATTAGTCATTACTTTATTGGTTTGCTAAAGAAAAACTTTTTAATTCATCCTTGTATAAGTTGGACTAATCCTTTTTGGATTATGGCTGTTTATATCATAGTATTTGACATCTAGTATCGAGATTAATTTTTGTTCCTTGTCCCACAAACAAGGGGGTATTATACACCAATTTGGTGTTTGGCTTGGTTGTGACCTTAAAATAAGAAGAAGAAAAAATTGTACACTCAAGAAGGCCCTATTCTATAGATTTAAGTTCTACCCATTTAAATCCAGGCAACTGGTAAAATTTTCCTAGCACATGGTAATACAAATCCAATTCTGACAAAAATAGATGAATATCTTATGTTGATATCCTTTGCAGAAAATTTTTAGTTGCTTTTATTTTTTATGACAATGAAAGTTGTTTGTTCTTTTGGATGGGAGTACAATTGATTTTCTAGGTCCAGTTGGTTAAACAAATATGTTTGTTGGTTTTGGAATAGTGGAAGAGGCACTTCCCATCCGTGCCTGGAAAATCTACATGATATCTGTGATGAAACCACTTGTACCATGCCATTCAGTTTTGATTTTGAGTAGCACACCTTAACATAGGATCAGATCAAAGATTTGATCTATAGAGAGACTATCGTTTTTAATCCATAGTATGCACAATAAAGTAACATTTTTTGCTAACAGTGGTTGCAACTTTGAAAATTTAAAGCTGGGTTATGTTGTTGTTTGTAGTAGTCATAATGTTATAAATATTTATTGAGTTTAGGGAGAAATTTATATATTTGTATTAAAGGCACATTTGACTGCAGGGTAAGTTGTAAGGGAGATAATGATTGAAGGGGTGTAAAGCATTTATATTGGAGTATGTCAACATGATATGCTACAACTTGGTGAGATGCATTGTGCATGTATGAGTCACAGACCTAAACAATGCGATAAAGTTGTATTATGCTTTACTCTTATTTATCTTCAAACTTCAAGCGGTTATATGAAGATAATTTTTGTTAGAATATAAGTGAAGAAAAGTTGAGTATGGCAGTTTGCCACTATATATGAAGAATATGATATTTTTTCAAATTCTCCTTTCATATAAGTGATGAAATTGGACCTTTGGCTATTATGTACTGATACGAATAACATAAATCCTTGCTTTCTTCCCCATTATCGTCGGTTTTGGATTTTTAGCTTTTAATTGTCTGATTTATCTACAATAGCTTTTTCTCCATTGTACTCAAAATCAAATATTATGTTTTACAACACTATTTTGGTATCTGGATTGGCTGTGAACTTAAAATAAGAAAATAAAATATGTACACTCAAGAAGGCCCTATTGTATAGATTTAAGTTCTAGCCATTTAAATCCAGGCAACTTTTAGTGGTTGTGTCTTTGAGGAAACACCCATTTAAATTATACCATTTAAATAGAGGCCAAAAGCTAGCACATGAGAAAAGTTTCCCAGCACTCGTAATGCAGATCCAATTCTGACAGAAATAGATGAATATCTTCTTTTGATATCCTTTGCAGAAAATTTTTAGTTGCTTTTATTTTTTATGGCAATGAAAGTTGTTTGTTCTTTTGGATGGGAGTACAATTGATTTTCTAGGTCCAATTGGTTAAACAAATATGTTTGCTGGTTTTGGAACAGTGGAAGAGGCACTTTCCCATCCATACATGGCAAATCTACATGATATCAGTGATGAACCCACTTGTGCCATGTCATTCAGCTTTGATTTTGAGTACCACACCTTAACAAAGGATCAGATGAAAGAGCTGATCTATAGAGAGGCTCTGGTTTTTAATCCAAAGTATGCAGAATAAAGTAACATTTTGTGCTAACAGTGGTTACAACTTTGAAAATTGAAAGCTGGGTTATTTTCTTGTTTGTAGCAGTCATAGTGTTATAAATATTTATTGAGTTTTGGGAGCAATGTAAATATGTGTATTAAAACCACATTTGAGTCCAGGGAAAGTTGTAAGGGAGATAATGATTGAAGGGGTGTAAAGCATTTATCCTGGAGTATGTCAACCTCATATGCTACAACCTAGTGAGATGCATTGTTCATGTATGAGCCATAGACTTGAACACGATGGTAAAACTGTATTATGTTTATTCTTATTTATGTTCAAACTTCAAGAGGTTGTATGAAGATAATTTTTGTTAGAATGTAATTGAAGAAAAGTTGAGTCTGTCAGTTTGCCACTATATATGCTCAATATGGTATTTTATCAAATTCTCCTTTCAGATAAGTGATGAACTTGGACCTCTGGCTATTGTGTACTGATATGAATAAAATAAATTCCTACTTTCTTCCCCAATCTTGTCGGTTTTGGATTTTTAGCTTTTGATTGTCTGATTTATCTACAATAATTTTTTCTCCATTGCACTGGAAATCAAATATTATGTTTTAAAAGGAGCATTTCCAACCCATGATGGAAGAATATGGGTGAGCATGAATGGAAAAAGTGATATACTAGAAAGGAAAATGAAAAATTAATTACTAGAATAAGGAAATGTCTCATTCGACACCTCCACCATGGTATTCATACGAAGCCTCCACCATGGTATTCATATGACACCTCCACCATGGTATTCCATTCATTTAGGTTGCATTTTATTGCATTCATTTCTTCTTGGTTCCCCATTTTCCCTTTTCGCATAGAAAACAGAACACACAGGTTTTACACAACTCACAAGGGAAATTGTCCAATCTTGGGGACTTGTCATTGTCATTTGCCATCTCAGACAAATTAGCATTCAACTAATTTAAAGTTAAAGTTTGATTTCTCGTGGAGGTTAGAGACTCAGACAACTTCTAGGGAACTACATCAATACAAGTTTCCATGGCAACCCTTATTTCTTCATCTATCTTGTAGTATTGAAATACAAGCATATAATGATCGATAAGTTTCCTATCAGGTACATGAGTTTCACCTCTCACCACCTGCGTTGTTTTTTCACTGCATTGATTTTGGCTTCTAATTTCTAACCCCCTTTGGATTACGAAGAGAGAGATTACTCTGTATCGTATTACTTGCTGCTGCAGATGAGAGTTGATTCACAAATGGGTAAATGGATCAAATAATCCCCTACATTCCTGGAATGCCCCAATTGCGTGTAAAAGATCTGCCCCAATGATTGCAGCTCACAGACTCCTCCACTTACAAATTTCAGTTTCTTAGAAGTGAAGTGTAGGCCACCCTGGAAGCAGAATGTGTAATTCTTAATATCTTTTATGAGCTTGATGGTCCTATAGTTGATGCACTCTAGACCAGACTTCTTGCCTTGTATACGATTGGCCCTCTTGTTTTGCAAGTTTCCTGCTTGTCACTATCAGACAAGGTTTGTGTGCAAGAAATTTCTCATTCGACACCTCCACCATGGTATTGCATTCATTTATTTGGCATTTTCTTGCACTCATCGCATATCAGCTCCCCATTTTCCCTTTTTGCATAGAAAACAGAACACCTAAGCTTACACAATTCACAAGGGAAATTGTCCAATCTTGAGGACTTGTCATTGCCATTGGCCATCTCAGGAAAATTAGCATCCAACTCATTTAAAGACAAAGGTTGATTTCTCATGGAGGTTAGAGACTCAAACAACTTCTAGGGAACTACATCAATGCAAGTTTCGATGGAAACCCTTACTTCTTCATCTATCCTGTAGTATTGAAATACAAGCTTATAATGATTGATAATTTTCCTATCAAGTGCATGAGTTTGACCTCCCACCACCTACAAAGTGGGGTTTTGTTCAGAAACATCCTTAGAAGTTGATGCTTGAAAAAAGGCAGGAATTGTTGTTTCTTGGTATTACATTCTAGTATGTGTTTGTGTGCCATAGTTTATATGAATAAGGTCCTTCAAATATTTTTTGTTAGAGGCTAATGTTTGTACATGGATTGTCTATTGTAGTACTTTTTGTATCAGATTTTGCAAGGATTGAGACATATAAACTTTGCAAATGTCCTTCATAGGGACTTGAAGCCTAGAAATCTTCCACTGAATGAAAATTTTGATCTGAAGATATGTGATTTTGGTCTCGCTCAGATTACTTCTGAAACCTATTTCATGACCGAATATGTGGTTACCAGATGGTATAGAGCTCCAGAATTGTTGTTGAATTCATCATATTATAGTGTAGCCATTGATGTCTGGTCAGTAGGTTGTATTTTCATGGAATTGATGAACAGACAACCCTTATTCCCTGGAAGGGATCATGTGCATCAGTTGCATTTATTGATAGAGGTAAAGGACATAGCTTGTAATATTTTCCTACTGCGGCTTGCCCTATATAATGGTTGTATGCTTTTAAGCCTATTGAAGTTTGAGCCACGCTTCTTGTTCATATCTTGTCTCTGGTTAAAGGACATAGAGACATTTTACAGTTTTGGTTGAATGGTTGAAGATATGGCTATAATTTAAATATAATGCCAGTGCGGTGAGAAAGCATTTATTGTCTTTGCAGTTGATTGGTATGGCAACTGAGGCTGACCTTGGATTTGTTTAGAGTGATAATGCTAGAAGATTTATTCGGAAACTACCACAGTATACAAGGTAGTCATTTACTCAAAAATTCCCTCATGTGCATGCATTAGTAATTTATCTTTGTGAAAGAATGCTGACATTTGATCCAAATCAGAGGATCACAGGTGCACAACATTACCTCTTTTTCTCATTGACTGGTCATTTCTTATTGGTTTTTTAAAGCAGAACTTTTTAATTCATCCTTGTATAAGCTGGAATAATCCTTTATGGATTATGGTTGTTTATGGTTGATTTCTTGTGGAGGTTAGAGACTCAGACAACTTCTAGGGAACTACATCAATACAAGTTTCCATGGCAACCCTTCTTTCTTCATCTATCCTGTAGTATTGAAATACAAGCTTATAATGATTGATAAGTTTCCTATCAAGTGCATGAGTTTGACCGCCGACCACCTGCAAAGTGGGGTTTTGTTCAGAAACATCCTAAGAAGTTGATGCTTGAAAAATGGCAGGAATTGTTGTTTCTTGGTATTACGTTGTAGTATGTGTTTTTGTGCCATAATTCATATGAATGAGGTTCTTCAAATATTGTTTGCTAGAGGCTAATGTTTGTACGTGGATTGTCTATTGCACTACATTTTGTATCAGATTTGCAAGGATTGAAATATATACACTCTACAAATGTCATTTGTAGAGACTTGAAGCCCAGCAATCTTCTACTGAATGCAAATTGTGATCTGAATATATGTGATTTTGGTCTAGCTCAGATTACTTCTGAAACTTATTTCATGATCAAATATGTGGTTACTAGATGGTATAGAGCTCCAGAACTGCTGCTAAATTCATAAGATTATACTCTATCCGTTGATGTCTGGTCAGTAGGTTGTATTTTCATGGAGTTGATGAGCATCAGTTGTGTTTATTGATAGAGGTAAAGGCCATAGCTTGTAATATTTTCTTATTGCGGCTTGTCTTGTATAATGGTTGTATGCTTTTAAGCCTATTGAAGTTTGAGCCATGCTTCTTGTTCATATCTTGTCTCTCGTTAAACAACATAGAGGCATTTTATAGTTTTATTTGAATGGTTGAAGATATGGCTATAATTTAAATATAATTCCATTGTGGTGAGAAAGCATTTATTGTCTTTGCGGTTGATTGACATGCCAACTGAGGCTGACCTTGGATGTGTTCAGAGTGATAATGCTAGAAAAATTATTCGGCAACAGCCATAGCATCCAAGGCAATTATTTACTCAAAAATTCCCTCATGTGCATGCATTAGCAATTCATATTTGTGAGAGAATGTTGACATTTGATCCAAATCAGAGGATCACAGGTGCACAACATTACCTCTTTTTCTCATTGACCGGTCATTTATTTATTGGTTTGCTAAAGCAGAACTTTTTAATTCATCCTTGTATAAGTTGGACTAATCCTTTGTGGATTATGGTTGTTTATCATTGATTTTTCGTGGAGGTTAGAGACTCAGACAACTTCCAGGGGACTACATCATTACAATTTTCCATGGCAACCCTTCTTTCTTCATCTATCATGTAGTATTGAAATACAAGCTTATAATGATTGATAATTTTCCTACCAGGTGCATGAGTTTGACCTCCCACCACCTGCAAAGTGGGGTTTTGTTCAAAAAAATCCTTAGAAGTTGATGCTTGAGAAAGGCAGGAATTGTTGTTTCTTGGTATTATGTTCTAATATGTATTTTTGTGCCATAGTTTATATGAATGAGGTCCTTCAAATATTGTTTGTTAGAGGCTAATGTTTGTATGTGGATTGTTTATTGCAGTACTTTCTGTATCAGATTTTGTGAGGATTGAAATATATACATTCTGCAAATGTCCTTCATAGGGACTTGAAGCCCAACAATCTTCTACTAAATGCAAATTGTGATATGAAGATATGTGATTTTGGTCTGGCTCAGATTACTTCTGAAACTGATTTCATGATCGAATATGTGGTTACTAGATGGTATAGAGCTCCAGAATTGCTGCTAAATTCATCAGATTATACTGCAGCCATTGATGTCTGGTCAGTAGGTTGTATTTTCATGGAATTGATGAACAAACAACCCTTATTCCCTGGAAGGGATCATGTGCATCGGCTTTGTTTATTGATATAGGTAAAGGCCATAGATTGTAATGTTTTCCTACTGTGGCTTGCCATGTATAATGGTTGTATACTTTTAATCTTGTTGAAGTTTGAGCCACGCTTCTTGTTCATATCTTGTCTCTGGTTAAAGGACATAAAGACATTTTACAGTTTTGGTTGAATGGTTGAAGTTATGGTTATAATTTAAATATAATGCCAATGCGGTGAGAAAGAATTTAATGCCTTTGTAGTTGATTGGAACTCCAATTGAGGTTGACCTTGGATTTGTTCAGAGTGATAATGCTAGAAGATTTATCCGTCAACTTCCACAGTATCCAGGGAAGTCATTTACTCAGAAAGTTTCTCATGTGCATGCGTTATCAATTTATATTTTTGAAAGAATGCTAACATTTGATCCAAATCAAAGGATCGCAGGTGCACAACATTACCTCTTTTTCTCATTGACTGGCCATTGCTTTATTGGTTTGCTACATAAGAACTTTTTAATTCATCCTTGTATAAGTTGGACTTTTCCTTTGTGGATTATGGTTATTTATGGTTGACTTCTCATGGAGGTTAGAGACTCAGACAGCTTCTAGGGAACTACATCAATACAAGTTTCCATGGCAAACCTTCTTTCTTCATCTATCATGTAGTATTGAAATACAAGCTTATAATGATTGATAAGTTTCCTATCAAGCTCATGATTTTGACCTCCCACCACTTACAAAGTGGGGTTTTGTTCAAAAACATCCTTAGAAGTTGATGCTTGAAGAAAGGAAGGAATTGTTGTTTCTTGGCATTACGTTCTATTATGCATTTGTGTCATAGTTGATATGAATGAGGTTCTTCAAATATTGTTTGTTAGAGGCTAATGCTTGTATGTGGATTGTTTATTGCAGTACTTTCTGTATCAGATTTTGTGAGGATTGAAATATATACATTCTGCAAATGTCCTTCATAGGGACTTGAAGCCCAACAATATTCTACTGAATGCAAATTGTGATCTAAAGATACGTGATTTTTGTTTGGCTCAAATTACTTCTGAAACTGATTTCATGATCAACTATGTGGTTACTAGATGGTATAGAGCTCCATAATTGCTGCTAAATTCATAAGATATACTGCAGCCATTGATGTCTGGTCTGTAGGTTGTATTTTCATGGAATTGATGAATAGAAAACCCTTATTCCCTAGAAGGGATCATGTGCATCGGTTGTGTTTATTGATATAGGTAGAGGCCATAGATTGTAATATTTTCCTATCGTGTCTTGCCATGTATAATGGTTGTATACTTTTAAACCTATTGAAGTTTGTTTTGGGTTTTTTTTTTAAAGGGGGAAATACCAAAACCAGAATAAAAATTCACCACAGAGACAATACTCTGTTTCTTCTGTCCAGGATCTTTTGACAAGAACCTCTTAAAATCAAAATGACTCAAAAGACACCATTACATAGTCACAAAGCATTTCTGTTAATTTAAAACAAGCATTCTGTTACATATTTCTTCCTCTGTGCAAAGAGGGAATCTCAAAACAAAACTCTGCTGCTCACACAAATTTTCCACTGCTGTGGAGATTACATAAACCAGCTCTCTATTCTTCAATGGCTAAAAAAAATTACATTCCAAAATCTATATAGCACTGCTGTGCATTTTACAAAGACAATTGCACTCACGTGCGTAACCACCACTCACAACACTTAAAAAAAAACAAAACCATATACTACTACAGCACGTAGGCTTGTTTTTAACATATGACAACATATACAAAAAATTATAAAAAAAAATCATATGTCATATGGGACAATGCCCATAACCAAAATTAAAAGCATGCCCATAACAACATTAAATACGTGCCCATAACAATATTGAAGCCTCCACCAAAGAAAATACGACGGGCATTAAAAACCATAAGTTTCCACCTACGGCGGTCAACAAGAAAATGACAAAATTTAATGTGACGTGGGCAGACAGCACATTCTGGAAGTCAACGGCGGAGATCACGAGATCAGATCGGACGATGGAGAGGATATCGGAAGGCAGATTTTCACCGAGCTTTAACTTCCGATGGGTTTCGTTTGCTGATGTCATGCGGGTGACACGCGTCGCCTCCAAATCGCATCGGAGCTCAACAATACGGAAACCACTTTTCATGGATGGCGGTGCGATATGATCCTGGCCGGTTTTATGGTTCTGTTCGGTGGTTTCGTGCGCGTTGAAATTACATTTTCAACACTCCCCTTTAATTTCAACTGCTGGGCATTCGGTCATACCCAAACACTTCCTCAAAAATTCAAAGCTTTTCTGATCCAGCGGCTTTGTCAAGATGTCCGCAACCTGTTCTTGAGTCCTGCAGTGTTCTAGGACAATTTCTCCATTGTTCACCAATTCTCTGATGTAGTGAAACCTTGTATCAATGTGCTTCGTTCTCTTGTGAAACACTGAATTCTTTGACAATGCAATAGCTGAGCTATTGTCACAAAATATCACTGTCGCTTTTGCCTGCTCTTGGCCTAAGCTTCTCAACATTCTTCTCATCCACACTGCCTGACAAGCTGCTGCTGTAGCTGCCACATATTCAGCCTCTGCTGTAGACAATGCTACAATGGACTGCTTCTTAGAAGCCCATGAAATGGCTCCTGAACCCATATGAAATACATAACCGGAAGTGCTCTTCCGATCATCTACACTTCCAGCCCAATCGCTATCAGTGTAACCAATTAAATCTGAACTTTCTAAGACACTATATAATATGCCAAACATTTTGGTACCTTTGACATACCTCAAAATTCTCTATGCTGCCTGCCAATGTGCCTCCTTTGGCCTCTCCATAAACCTGGAAATCAAACTAACAGCATACATTAAATCAGGCCTAGTTGCTGTTAAATACATAAGGCTGCCTACAATACTTTTGTACAAGCTAGGATCAAAGTCCTTGCTGCTGTCCTCTCTGTTGAGCTTTAATCCCATCACTGTGGGAGTGATTGTTGCCTTGCATTCTTCCATCTTAAATCTGTTCAAAATTTGATTTACATATCTTGCTTGAGATATAAAAATTCCTTTTTCATTTTGCTCTACTTCTATGCCTAAGAAGTATCTCAAGAAACCCATATCAGTCATTTCAAATTCATCCTTCATGACTGATTTAAAATTCTTAATGAGCTGATCATCATTACCTGTGAAAATAACATCATCAACATATAAGACCACAATCAAAATCTTACCATCCTTTTCTTTGATGTAGACGGTGGGTTCTCCTTCACATTTGTCAAATTCATTATCCAATAGATAAGAATCTATCCTGCTGTACCATGCTCTTGGCGCTTGCTTCAGCCCATAAAGAGCTTTCTTCAATTTGCACACTTTGTGCTCTTCTCCTTTCTTCTCATATCCGAGAGGCTGTTCCACATAGACCTCTTCCTTTAACACTCCATTTAGGAATGCAGACTTCACGTCCATTTGGTAGACTTTCCATTTGTTTTGAGCTGCTATTGACAGCACTGCTCTCACGGTTTCCATTCTTGCAACCGGTGCGAAAGTCTCCTCATAATCTCTCCCATACTGCTGCTTGTAGCCTTTGACAACCAGCCTTGCTTTATGCCTTTCAATCTTACCTTCAGCATTGCTCTTGGTCTTATAAACCCATTTCACACCAATGACTTCTTTGCCTTTTGGTAGCTCAACCAAATCCCATGTTTTGTTTCTCTCTATGGCATTAATTTCCTCATCCATAGCTTCTATCCATTTCCTATCTTTAATTGCTTCCTCGAAATGAATAGGATCATCAACATGACAATACAAGGCAAATAAGGAATTCATTCCTTCATCATAAATATCACTTAGATTTCTAAATTTCTTACCTCTTTCACTTGGTGTGCAAGTGCTTGAAGATGCACTTGAGTTTCCTTCTTGTGGTGTGCTTGGAGAAGCACCCTCATTGATCCTTAATGGTGTACCTTGTTGTCCTTGTGTTGGCGCTGCTGTTTGGGGATGTATTTCAGCCACTTCCTCTTCATCTTCATCATGAGACAAACAGCTCTTGACATTCACTGTTTTCTCTATGCTTCCATCCCAAGCTTCCTCTTCAATGAATTGAACATCTCTGCTGACAAAAAACTTCTTGGTAGATGGAATGTACAGCCTATAGGCTTTGGATTCATCACTGTATCCAATGAAGATGCATTTCTCCCCTTTACTGTCCAACTTCCTCCTTAGCTGATCTGGTATGTGTGCATAGGCCACACATCCAAAAACTCTCATGTGGGTGACTCCTTGCTTTCTCCCACTCCATGCCTCTTCTGGCACCTTGTTCATGACTGCTTTTGTAGGACACCTGTTCAATATATAAACTGCACAATGTACAGCTTCAGCCCAATACTCATTTGGCAAATGCTTTGCCTTCAACATGCTCCTTGCCATATCCATGATGGTCCTGTTCTTCCTTTCAGCAACTCCATTTTGCTGTGGGGTGTACCTTGCTGTAAACTGTTTATGAATTCCATTTTCTCTACAAAATCTTAGGAATTCCTTGGAGATATACTCACCTCCTCTATCAGTTCTCAAAACTTTAATGTGCAGCCCGTTTTGGTTTTCAACAAATGCCTTGAAGTTTTGGAATTTCTCAAACACTTCACTTTTGTTTTTAAGGAAATATATCCAAGTCTTTCTTGTACAGTCATCAATGAATGTTAGGAAATATTGGCTGCCAGCTAATGATGGAGCTTGCATTGGCCCACATAAATCTGAGTGGATGATTTCTAAGGGTGCCTTTGCCCTTATGCTCTTCCCTGATGGAAAACTTTCTCTATGTTGTTTTCCCAATATGCAGCCTTCACATAGGCTGTCCGGCTTCTCTATCAATGGCAATCCTTTCACCATTCCTTTCCTACTCAACAAATTCAGACCTCCAAAATTGAGATGTCCAAATCTCAAATGCCACAACCAATTCTCATCCTTTGGCACGCTTTGGAAAGCCTCTTGGGTAACTGCTGCAATTTCTCCTTTGTTTTTCAAATCTGCCCGGATTCTGAGAGGGAACATCCTGTTCCTTGTCATCTTCACTTCAGCAATGCATCTTTTGCTGGGTGGTATGTCCATGATGGTGCACACATCATTTTTAAAGAAAACATTGTACCCCTTATGGACAAGCTGTCCAATACTCAAGAGATTACATCTCATTCCGGGGACATAGTATACATCTGCTATGGTTTTCCTTTCTCCTTGCTTTGAAAGTATTTTTATTTCTCCTTTTCCCATAACAGACACTTTACTATCAGTTCCTAGTGTGACTTCTGATTTCACATTTTTATCTAGGGCAGAAAAGAAGGCTATATTTCCGGTCATATGGTTGCTGCAACCTGAGTCTAAAAACCATATGTCCTCACTATGTGTTTCAGCCATGTTACAAGCTAATAGGACATTTTCTTGACTGCTGTTTTCTCTTGTAACATTTGCATTTTGTCTGCTGTTCATATCATGCTGTTTCTTTCTACAATCACTAGCATAATGACCATACTTTTTGCAATAATAGCATTGAACATTAGATTTATCATACCTTTGTCCTTGAGCCTGATACTGATCTCTTTGTTGGCTGCTGCCTTGACCTTGGTTCTGATTTGGATTGCTGCCTCTTCCTTGTGCATTTGATGGGTTATTCCTTCCACCTCTATTCTGGCTTCTGCCTCTTCCTCTCTTGTTTCCTCTTCCTTGACCCCTTCCTCTTCCAAAAGACATCTGGGTCTTGAAGGCTTGCTCAAGGGATGAGTTTTCATTCCTACTCAACCTCTGCTCATGTGTTATCAGTGATGCATGTAGCTCATCAACTGAATATTTTGAGAGATCCTTTGTCTCTTCAATGGTGGTGACTATGGCATCAAACCTTGAGGGTAAGACCCTCAATATTTTCTCCACTATTCTTCTATCTTCAATTGTTTCTCCATGAGTTCTCATTTGTGTGATTACACCAATCACATGAGTGAAGAATGATTCAATGTTGTCTGACTCCTTCATGTTCAAGTTTTCAAAATCCTTTCTCAGCATTTGCAATTTTGCTGTCTTCACTCTCTCCATGCCTTGATAGGCTGTCTTGAGAGTTTGCCATGCTTCATGTGATGTTGTAGCTGCTGCTATCCTTGGGAATATACTCTGGTCCACTGCTTGATACAACAAGACAATGGCCTTTGCATCCTTCTTCCTATTGAGCTTCAGCTGATCCTTCTCTCCCTGAGTTAATGCATTGAACTCAGTTTCATCTGCTGGTTCCTCAAACCCATATTCTACTAGTTCCCATATATCTTGAGCAATGAACAAAGCTCTCATGGTTATAGACCAGTAGTCATAGTTCTTCCCATTAAAGTGTGGGAGCTGGGTGTTGAACATACCCATGCTTGTGCTTGCCATTCCTTGCATCTTGAACTATGGTTTTAAATCCTTGACTGTGTTTTTTTAAAAAAAAAACTGACTGTCTTCAGCAATAACAAGAGAAATGCTTTTGGGGAATACCTGAATCCTTCGCTGTCTAAGTCTTCTGTCTACCTGAGAGGTTTTGCTGCAGCAACAACCTTCTCCCTTCAGCTTCTTTGTCTCCTACAAAGAGCCTAAGCCTGCTCTGATACCACTGTTGGGTATTTTTTAAAGGGGGAAATACCAAAACCAGAATAAAAATTCACCACAGAGACAATACTCTGTTTCTTCTGTCTAGGATCTTTTGACAAGAACCTCTTAAAATCAAAATGACTCAAAAGACACCATTACACAGTCACAAAGCATTTCTGTTAATTTAAAACAAGCATTCTGTTACATATTTCTTCCTCTGTGCAAAGAGGGAATCTCAAAACAAAACTCTGCTGCTCACACAAATTTTCCACTGCTGTGGAGATTACATAAACCAGCTCTCTATTCTTCAATGGCTAAAACAAAGCATTACATTCCAAAATCTATATAGCACTGCTGTGCATTTTACAAAGACAATCGCACTCACGTGCGTAACCACCACTCACAACACTTAAAAAAAACCATATACTACTACAGCACGTAGGCTTGTTTTTAACATATGACAACATATACAAAAAATTATAAAAAAAATCGTATGTCATATGGGACAATGCCCATAACCAAAATTAAAAGCATGCCCATAACAACATTAAATACGTGCCCATAACAATATTGAAGCCTCCACCAAAGAAAATACGACGGGCATTAAAAACCATAAGTTTCCACCTACGGCGGTCAACAAGAAAATGACAAAATTTAATGTGACGTGGGCAGACAGCACATTCTGGAAGTCAACGACGGAGATCACGCGATCAGATCGGACGATGGAGAGGATATCGGAAGGCAGATTTTCACCGAGCTTTAACTTCCGATGGGTTTCGTTTGCTGATGTCATGCGGGTGACACGCGTCGCCTCCAAATCGCATCGGAGCTCAACAATACGGAAACCACTTTTCATGGATGGCGGTGCGATATGATCCTGGCCGGTTTTATGGTTCTGTTCGGTGGTTTCGTGCGCGTTGAAATTACATTTTCAACAATTTGAGCCATGCTTCTTGTTCATGTCTTGTCTCTGGTTAAAGGACAAAAAGACATTTTACAATTTTGGTTGAATGATTGAAGTTATGGGTATAATTTAAATACAATGTGAGTGCGGTGAGAAAGTATTTAATACCTTTGTAGTTGATTGGAACTCTAACTGAGGTTGACCTTGGATTTGTTCGAAGTGATAATGCTAGAATATTTATTCAGCAACTGCCATAGTATCCAAGGCAGTCATTTACTCAAAAATTCCATCATGTGCATGCATTATCAATTTATCTTTGTGAAAGAATGCTGACATTTGATCCAAATCAGAGGATCACAGGTGCACAACATTACCTATTTTTCTCATTGACTAGTCATTACTTTATTGGTTTGCTAAAGCAGAACTTTTTAATTCATCCTTGTATAACTTGGACTAATCCTTTTCGGATTAAGGCTGTTTCTATCACAGTATTTGACATCTAGTATCGAGATCAATTTTTTTTCCTTGTCCCACAAACAAGGGGGTGTTATACACAAATTTTGTGTTTGGCTTGCCTATGACCTTAAAATAATAAGAAGAAAAAATTGTCCACTCAAGAAGGACCTATTCTATAGATTTAAGTTCTACCCATTTAAATCCAGGCAACTAGTAAAATTTTCCTAGCACATGGTAATGCAGATCCAATTCTGACAAAAATAGATGAATATCTTATTTTGATATCCTTTGCAGAAAATTTTTAGCTGCTTTTATTTTTTATGACAATGAAAGTTGTTTGTTATTTTGGAGTGGAAGAGGCACTTCCCATGTGTGCTTGGAAAATCTACATGATATCAATGATGAACCCACTTGTGCCATGCCATTCAGCTTTGATTTTGAGTAGCACACCTTAAAAGAGGATCAGATCAAAGAGTTGATCTATAGAGAGACTATGGTTTTTAATCCATAGTATGCACAATAAAGTAACATTTTGTGCTGACAGTGGTTACAACTTTGAAAATTGAAAGCTGGGCTATGTTCTTGTTTGTAGCAGTCATAATGTTATAAATATTTATTGAGTTTACGGAGAAATGTAAATATGTGTATTAAAAGCACATTTGAGTGCAAGGCAAGTTGTAAGGGAGATAATGATTGAAGGGGTGTAAAGCATTTATATTGGAGTATGTCAACATGATATGCTACAACTTGGTGAGATGCATTGTGCATGTATGAGTCACAGACCTAAACACTACGATAAAACTGTATTATGCTTTATTCTTCTTTATCTTCAAACTTCAAGGGGTTGTATGAAGATAATTTTTGTTAGAATATAAGTGAAGAAAAGTTGAGTATGGCAGTTTGCCACTATATATGATCAATATGGTATTTTGTCAAATTCTCCTTTCAGATAAGTGATGAACTTGGACCTTTGGCTATTGTGTACTGATATGAATAAAATAAATTCCTGCTTTCTTCCCCAATCTCGTCAGTTTTGGATTTTCATCTTTTAATTGTCTGATTTATCTACAATAGCTTTTTCTCCATTGCACTCGAAATCAAATATTATGTTTTACAACACCATTTTGGTGTCTGGCTTGGCTGTGAACTTAAAATAAGAAAAAAAAAATATGTACACTCAAGAAGGCCCTATTGTATAGATTTAAGTTCTACCCATTTAAATCCAGGCAACTTTTAGCAGTTGTGTCTCTGAGGAAACACCCATTTAAATTATACCATTTAAATCGAGGCCAAAAGCTAGCACATGAGAAAAGTTTCCCAACACTGGTAATGCAGATCCAATTCTGACAGAAATAGATGAATATCTTCTTTTGATATCCTTTGCAGAAAAATTTTAGTTGCTTTTATTTTTTATGGCAATGAAAGTTGTTTGTTCTTTTGGATGGGAGTACAATTGATTTTCTAGGTCCAATTGGTCAAAAAAATATGTTTGTTGGTTTTGGAGAAGTGGAAGAAGCACTTTCTAGTCCATACCTGGCAAATCTACATGGTATCAGTGATGAACCCACTTGTGCAATGTCATTCAGCTTTGATTTTGAGTACCATGTCATTCAGCTTTGATTTTGAGTACCACACCTTAACAAAGGATCATATGAAAGATCTGATCTATAGAGAGGCTTTGGTTTTTAATCCAAAGTATGCACAATAAAGTAACATTTTGTGTTGACAGTGGTTACAACTTTGAAAATTGAAAGCTGGGTTATTTTCTTGTTTGTAGCAGTCATAGTGTTATAAATATTTATTGAGTTTTGGGAGCAATGTAAATATGTGTATTAAAACCACATTTGAGTCCAAGGAAAGTTGTAAGGGAGATAATGATTGAAGGGGTGTAAAGCATTTATATTGGAGTATGTCAACCTCATATGCTACAACTTGGTGAGATGCATTGTGCATGTATGAGTCACAGACCTGAACACGACAGTAAAACTGTATTATGCTTATTCTTATTTATCTTCAAACTTCAAGGGGTTGTATGAAGATAATTTTTGTTAGAATGTAATTGAAGAAAAGTTGAGTTTGGCAGTTTGCCACTATATATGCTCAATATTGTATTTTGTGAAATTCTCCTTTCAGATAAGTGATGAACTTGGACCTTTGGCTATTGTGTACTGATATGAATAAAATAAATTCCTGCTTTCTTCCCCAATCTTGTCGGTTTTGGATTTTTAGCTTTCGATTATCTGATTTATCTACAATATTTTTTTCTCCATTGCACTGGAAATCAAATATTATGTTTTACAAGGAGCATTTCCAACCCACGATGGAAGACTATGGGTGAGCATGAATGGAACAAGTGATATACTAGAAAGGAAAATGCAAAATTAATTACTACAATAAGAGATTAGAATTCAGCAACTTGTGCAAAATCCAAACACATATGTAAGTGTTATTGGAAATACTTACTACATTTTCTTTGCAGCTTTTGGTGCAAATGCTAATTAGATCATTACAAAACTTAATCCACACTAACATTCAAAAATTTAATAATTACCAATATATAAAAACATTTTAAATTTGTAAAATAAATAAATAATTATCTAATTTCCATTCAACACTTTCAATACACGTCTCTATTTTTGTAAATCTTTATAAATCTTTATCTTTAATTAAAAAAATTAAAATATCTATCTACACACAACAACCTCTTTTTATATATATAAAATAATTTGAGGACTCACGTAACGAGAATGATCTCTATATACTCAGCATTAGCTTTGTAATGATTCATTGAAAAAGTAAAAGTGATATATTTCAACCATATATATTACACTATTTAAATATAATAGATTTTTAATTATTTATTAAAATATTAATATAAATTATTTATATATATATATATTAATTAAATTTTGATATTTAATATTTTTATTTGCAGAATTAAATTTGAGTACAGAGAAAAAAAAAATTATGCTCACCTTATTACACTTAGTCAACGTATATCTTTGAAAAATGTATTTCTTTATACAATTGAATTAAAATGAAAGAACATAGAGACGAGAACAAACTACATGTGAACAAACTACATGTATCTAGGAGAAAAAATTGATACTCTCGACCACCCACCTTAAAATCCTAAACAACTCTTACACAATGAAAAACTATAGAAAAACATTTTCACAAAGAACAAATTAGGTGGTGGAAGAGGTCAAAATCAAGACGTGTTCTATAATCTGAATGTGTAACCAAAAAAATTAGGAAAGAAAAGTGTTGTTGACCCATTTGCAAAAGAGTGTAGTCACTATTTCTTGACAACGCATGCGGCGTTGCCATTGGTTGACATGTTCTTCAAATATTATAACATAGATAACGTGTGAAAGTAGGTAGAAAAATCTTCTAACTATTCTAACGAGGCATACGTAGGAACCTTCCGAAACTATACCGGTAAATGAAATATCGCACGAAGACGTATTCAAAGCAAAGTGGCTGTACGTCTTTTTTTTCAGGGATTCCTTTAGCCATTAAAGCTGATTAGGTAGTAAGGGAATCGGAGCTTTACTCGTGGGAATTATGAGCCACGCGGCCTCCTGGGCCCTGCCCAGAGATTTTGTAGGTCACTGGCGACTCGGCTGTGTATGACTATTGACATGGATGAGTTTGGTAGTCTTCCGTGCCGGCTACGAACCGCGTCGGGAGTCCTATATATTCAATCTTTTTGTTCTCAGACTCCTATATATCCAATCTTCTCATTCCATAAATTGAAGCACAATACTTTGTTCACTTCATCCAAAGAGCTACCTCGGAACCTGCAGCGGCTACACCATCAAAATCACTTCGACACTTCACGGCATTTAATATTGTATGCTCTTTCATCTTTCTTCATTGATATTGCCCGCATGGACTGTTGTTTAATTATGCCCCTCTGTATTGTTCTCTAATCTGGTAGTTTTGATTGTAGAACGCAGTGACCTTGTGATGTATCTTCATAGAAATTTCGATGTATGGTTTGCTAATTTGTTTGTTTCGATGGCGGATATTGGCAGTAATTTTAGCGGAAGATATGGGGCAGCAGGGACTGTGGATTGCACTTGTGGTGGCGGTGGCGATGATGGTTTTGCCATTTAATTGTTTGGCTACAGACTACACCGTCGGTGACAGCGCACAGTGGACTCTGGGCGTCAACTATAATACCTGGGCTTCTGGCAAAACATTCGTTGTGGGCGACAAACTCGGTACGTAAAAACACAAATTATAGAAAAAGGCCAATAGTGATATTTGATGATACTGTTGCACCTAATGAAGATATTGATGAGTGATGATTGAATGAATATAATGCAGTGTTCAAATACACGCCGGGCACGCACAATGCGCTGGTGGTGAACAAGGCGGCGTATGATTCGTGCCTCACTACCAATCCCTTGGCAACACACACCAGTGGAAACGACACCATTACTTTGGACAGCACGGGCGCCAAGTATTACATCTGCGGAATCACGGGTCACTGCTCAGCCGGCATGAAGCTCACTATCACCGTCGGCGCCGCCTCCACTTCAAAGAAGAACGGAACAGCGCCATCCCCCTCGCCCGCCCGTTCTCGAACACCAACTGTCCAATCGCCGTCGCCATCATCGGCCTCTCCGACCGCACCAACCGTTGGTTCGCCTTCCCCATCATCCACCGCTCCCACGACGCCAACAGTCGGAGCGCCTTCCCCATCATCGGCAGCTAACCCGCCTTCAGTGCAAACACCATCGTCGTCAACAAACGGGGCGAGCACAGCCTCGCCTTCATACCGCATCGGTGGTGTCTTCCTGCTTGGAGGATCTCTTTTGCTCGCCATGGGCTCGATATAGATATAAATAGATAATTACTCAGGCTTCGTCATTGCTGTCAGATTATTTTCTTCTCAATCATTTTGTTATTATTACGATGACTATTTATCATCGGATGTATTCTATTCATTCCCCTAAGGCTAAACCGATATCTTCTTACTGTTTATTGTTTTTCTGGGACTATAGGCAGGATAAATAGTCATTTATTTGCTGTTATCCCTTATATTTTTATATATCACATGTTTGAATGTTAAATACTTACTCCTAGGTTGCGATCTTTATATAAATATATATGTATGTATGGGACTATAGGCCCGAAAAATAATCATTTATAAACGGGTATCTCTTATATTTCAATATATCATGTTTGAATGTTAAATAGTTATTTGTGAATTTTACTAAATTGTAAATTTTGAGTAAATTCAATAAATATAAAAATAACTTAAAGGAATTACCATCCATCCGCACACATATATTTATGTGGACTCAAAATCTACATAATCTACATGTAAAGTAGCAACTTTGCATGAATGTTAATTCCAATATTCAGTTCATGCTTTAAGTAAAAACGGAATCTAAACGGAAGACTTAACTGGCTTAATGAAATGATATTAGATAGCGTGGTATTTGGTGGTATCAATATTTAGGTAAGATATTTTTTAAAAGTAAGTCGAACCCAATGTATAAAGTAAAATCCTATTTCCATTAAATATCTAAATTTAGTAATTATGAGCACAATTTATTTGATAAATATCAATTTATAAATTTTGTCTTTTAAATATTATTTTTTGGTTATTTCAAAAAATAAATTTTCTACTTTAAAAAATTAATAAAAATAAAAATAATATTATAAATAACATTTTCCATTGGTCAATTCTTCTATCTTAATAACTTCAAAAAAACAATAGTATTTCTCATAAGAATGAAGTAAGCTTCATATATATTTTTTATTTTTTTATTTGAATTTGATATAATCTATTTTAATGAAATAGTAATTTTTCTATATTTAAATAATAATTTTCAAAATATAAATAAATTAAATTTATTGAAAATGTTATACTATGTTGATTAAAAAATCAAACTCCAAGACTAAATTTCTTATATTTTAATTTTGTGGAAATTGATTTAAAATTGACAATAACCTTATGAGTTGTCTAATATGCCATTTCACAACAATTCTATTAAGATTGCACCGAAAGAAGTTTAAAAAATAGAATTATCAATGTTATCATTTAAGGAATGAAAGAAGTGGAGATTCTGTATGCACTTATGAGTTATCTAGTATGCCATTTCACAACAACTCTATTAAGATTCACCAAAAGAAGTTTAAAAATATAGAATTATCATGTTATCATTTAAGGAATGAAAGAAGTGAAGATTCTGTATGCATGACAAACCAGGTAAGGTCATACTAGATGGGATCATGGGTGATCTTAATCAAATTTCAGATATTGATTTTATCCATAAATGGAAGGTTAGATATGCAATTCATTTTAGTTTTCATATTTGCATTCTTAATAGCCATGTTGACTAAAAGCACTAGGTGGGGGTCAACACAATGGAATCGAATGAGGACAAAACCAACTTGAAGGAACTTGAATTAGACAAACTCAAAGGTGAAATAGTAGGGGATGGAGGATGATTATGTTTTATTCTCGTAGATTTCATAAAAGAAATAACAAATATAGCGATACCAAGAGAATCAAAATGTCCACTAAGAACACAATAATTTTTATGTGAGAATGTAGGTGTAGTCCTGAATAAGTGATAAATTTTCGTCATCAAAGTATTATATCCTAAAGACAATGAATGGAAAATGGTAACTTAAATAATGCGACAAATTACTAAACAAAAATTATGTGAATTGTGGATGCCATGTCTTTTGATTAATTAAGTGTTCAAAGAAACAAAAATCATCCTAAAAGATAAAGTAGAAAAAACTAGCTAACCTAAGGGTGTTATTACCAAAGAAAAATGTAAGAATAAAATATATATTCTTACAAACATTTATCAATAAATTATTTGAGTTTTATTGTGATTATTGAGTAAAGAGGTCAACAAGTCCCTTTCAAATAATAGATGGGAAATGAGATTTACTAATAGAGTAAGTGAAAGTACAAAAGATATTAGTTATGAAGGCCATTGGGGGGAGTCCCTAATGCCCAAAAAATTATCAATCTCTAGTTCCCTCCCCCTTATGAGAGACACCTAGGTAGGAACCTAGTCAAATTCCACTAAGATACTCATTCATGAATAAATGCACTAGCTTACCAAGCCTTCAATATGAAATCGAATAATTGAGGGATATTTAGTGTGAAAGAACTAAGAGATTCAATCAAAACTTTGGTCCCAACATTAACATTATTGGACATTATACAATGTAAGATCCTTCTTATTTCCAAATCTATTCTAAACCACATCCAATATATAGGATTTTACATACTATAAATATAAAAAATTATGTTTCAATGTACAAGTTTATGGAAAATATTTGGATGCATATCCTTACCACCCTAGCCAAACCAAAATATTCTTTTGATAAGTGAGGAACTATAGTTGGTTTGATTAAATTGTTTCTTTTAGCACTGAAGTTGGTGTACTTAATTAATTATTTGTTTTAGGTATTATTTATTTTCACTTGGGGAATCTATAAAAAAAACCAAAATATTACATAAAATGGGACTTAAAATAATATTTGAAATAAAATAGCAAAGATGGAATGCAAACTATGGAAGTAAAATTTTCCTTTTATTTCAACAAGGGGAAATTCTCCAATATCCAACCAATTATATATATATATATATATATATATATATATATATATATATATATATATATATATATATAACCTAAAGGATGTCATGTGAAATATTATATGAAATCCAAAGACTAGGAAAATTGAACAATAATGATTAGGACTGAGCACGTAGATATTTCATTCTAGAGAGATTATTTTCCTAAAATATATCATTCCAAACAATAATGATTGATATTAACAATCTATGGATTTCCTTTCTTACAAGTATTTCATTAAAATGTAGGACTTGAAGAATTCCCATTCAAATAAGCGTGAGGAAAAATACATTACCATAAAATCGTAATGAAGCACACACACAACCAAGGATAAAATGAAGGGTTTCATCCCAAGTTGAGTTGTCGATCTACTATTAGTTCTTTGTTACTAGATAGTACGAGAATTACCTACTTAATAATTGTGTCACAATAGTGATAGACAAAAAGAAAAGGATAGAAATCCATGCACAAATAAACTATTGCTTTCTCTATCTTATGCATTATAAATGATTTAAACATAATGACACCCATAACCTAAATAATATGATACAACAACAAATTTAGGTTACTTCATTGCTAATCGAAATAAATAGATTTACAATTGAACACCTCAAGATACTTGCAGAAGTAATGTAGGAATTAAAGCCTCTTTGAGTAGATCCTTTTCCTCCTTCTGTGCCCCACTCTATAATTTTGACGGTAGAAAGAATATTACTAGGTGGCATAAAGAAGTATTCCTAGGTAAATCATAAGATGTGCGTCATATGAGTAGAAACTAAAAGTCATAAGAAACAACATAGAAAATAAAAATGCACACAATCACATCATCACACATAAGACACAATATATCTACTGGAAACCCTTCTGGGAGAAAAACCACTCTTGTTGTTGTTGCACTACTTTGAATCTCTATTATGTCAAACAATTTTTATTTTACATATTTAGTTGACTCCCATCAACCTAAATACTCGACCTCATATAAAATAGGCCAACAAAAAATCAGTCAGGAGAATCGATTCTACTGATGAGCTCGGAAAACTTTGTTCTCACAGAGTTCTATAGACTACCTTCCATTGAAGGCCACCACGATCAATGATCCTTTCCCAACTCTGGTTGGAATATCCAACTTCGATTGGATGGAAAAATTGTTCCTTTCATTAAAGTTTGCAAATCATTGCTTCACACTCATGAAGTCACTGCTCCTCTACACTATGCAGACTAAGTTTCAACTACTTTCATACTATATCAAAGACTCTCTTCTCAACTAGACTCAGCTCTGCAATCCAATCTCCAATAGCAAGAGACCATATAAAATAAACCAAAAGAACCACAAATAACATGCTGTCAACTCCAACAAATAGTGTCACAAATGTAACCATCAATAATAAAATCATCTAGCAACATAAAATTTACTTCAAATCCTCCATATAAAATTTTCTACAATAGCCATGAATCTGATCTGAATAGTGATGCATTGCTTCAGACTTCTACTAAAACAATGCCATTTTTGCATCTACATAAAGTATCTATGATCTCAACTAGGTTTGATTAATTCCTTCTCTATTCATCCTTTTATCATCAACTCCCACTCTGAAACAACCTATACTCAGCTCCAAAATGATGTATATAAAATGTGTTGGGTGAAAGCACTAGGATCAAGAGTGCACAAAGTTGACGAAATTAATCCAATATCACCACTACTTATGCACTAAATGTGTTTACATCATCGAAGGACCTTTTAAAACCATTCTTGACATTTACAACTTAATCTAGAAGCCTCTGGAAATTTCCATGCCAAATTACATCTAATTTGCGTGAGGAATCCGAAGACATTTTCATGAAATTTCAACTACACTTATAAAACTAGCTAATCTAGGTTACAACTTCATGCACAAGCTTGTATTATTGTGATTGGAGCCTTTCAAGCACATGCACAAGCCTTCCGATCGGTGTGATTGGGGAAAACATAAGGAAAAGGATAAAAATTCAGCCCAAATCCTCTTCGAGTGGCTTGGTCACCTTCTCTAGGTCCTGAACATGCCTTCAAACCTCTATCATAACCTTTGGCACCTTTGAAAATGGATAAAATAAGTCTCGCAAGCGTCGATGTCAAATTGACCTAAAAGGATAATAAACAAAGGTTAACTTGTCTGCCAACAAGTCAGTTTCTCTCCTATGACATCTTCACAAGCTGCACCACATCTGAACAAATTTTGCAGCACCTCTAGACAACATCCTCGTCATCATCATGAGGCCAAACCATCATTCCAGCAAGTCATCTCCATGAGCATAATCATGAAGACCTAGATGAAGACCTAATATGCTAACTCATCTAGTGTGCCAACTCAACAACATGAGGGACACCTAATACATCATCTATGTCTCCTGTAGCAACATCTCCCATGCCTCCAATCAATTTATAACAAGGAATCACAAAAATGGACATCAATTCACATGCCAGCACATGCTAACAAAAGATAACTCCTCCATGACCATGATGCTACCAACAAGCTACATCATTAAAGGTTGACATAAAAGGTTGAAATCAATGCCAACATAAGCTAGTTACCATCACAAACCAATGCCAAAATCATCTAGTTGGAACCATGCATGCCATAATTAAAACAATCTACCCCTTTGGAATTGATGGAAACCATACATAATCTCTACACCATCATCCTCTAATAAGGCAACAAAAACTAAAACACAAACATTGAAGTAACTGATATCTACATGGCTAAAATATGATGCAATCAACCATGGGGGCTTCAATCAATGAACCTTGGACATATCACGTGCGTTAATGGTATACTAAACAATACCCTTAATTTGACTACATATTGGAAAAGACTTCTAAAATTCACATTATTTAACCCCCTACCAATACGAACCAAATACACCTTCCCAATTTAAAAAACCTCTACTTTCACTGGATATTGTAGGCATCAATTTTTTCATTAACATTTTTTATACCCCTTTATATTTTTTTCATCAACTTTGAATTCCATTTTTTATACCTGTCAATATAAAAACCCTTTACCCCCTATTATATTCTGAAAATATTATGTCATTTTTTCCTCAAGATATATCCCCAAATATGAATGCACGTGGTATTGTATTTCTCCCCTAGTGAAGCCCCCATGATATCAACGATGACCATACTCACCATATCAGCAGTAAGAAGCATATGAACATCCAAGCAACATTTGGAGCAGCATGTCACACCAATCAACCACTAGCAGCAGCATCAATATTCCAACACAAGGTAACCATACATGCATGAATAGACATCATAATTAATAACTGCATGTAACAATGTGCACATAAGACATCAACCAACACTTCTCCATAGAAACTACATTGCCACAACATCAATGGCCAACATCAACCTCTTTTGCCATCTAATGAGGTCAAAACCCAACAAACATAACCCAACATTAGGCATGCCTTAATGAGCATTTTACATGAATATATCAGTAAATACATGGTTGCTATGATCATCTCCTATGGATGAATGACTCAATGGCATATCATGATTGTTACATCAACATTAGCCCATACATGTGGCTACAAAACAAATCCATGAAACTCCTACAAAACATGAATACTAACATAATGACTCAATCTACTAATGACTAGACCCTCCACTAACATAAAATGATCAATCAATGACAAATACATAGCTGTAATAAACTAAATATATAAGCCCATACATGGTTGGTCCATGTCTCAAGTCACGATATACATGTCATTGTGAGAATGTCCTCATGCAATAGTAGCTGAAAGATTATCAATAAAGGATGCAACAAGGTTGATATACATTTCTTTCCACTCGTAAATAGTAAATACAATAGTTTCAAAAAGAATGAGTGGAAATAAATATAAAACATAAAGAAAAATATTTGATAACATAGCCCCATGAGCATGATATACCTCATATGAAGTTATCTGAATGTTCTGAAAATGAATGGAAGAACTGGATCATAACTCATTGTTTCTCCTCAACCTTCCAATGTTCCCCTTGAGACCATACCAATCCCATACATACTAATGTAGTCAAGTATATCTAACATGCAAGAATGGACTATAGTAGGGGTTGATCTCTTCTACTTTAAATATGATGAGGAAGATTACTATCTTGGTTTCCTCTTTATACTTACTCTTCCATTCAACATGTACACATTATACGGTGTTTTAATTCCCTTTGCAATCCCTCTCTTTGAACCTTGTTTTTGGATGATGCAACCTTTGGAATTGAATATCACTTCCTTTCCTCCATAAACCATTTGGCTCACACTCAAAATATTATGCTTTAGACCTTCAATGAGCCAAACATCATCTGCATTGGTCCTCTTCTCACCAATATTTTCTTTATCCCTTCCTAATACTCTTGTTGATGCATTACCTTCAAACACAACATGGCCATTCCTTGTTCTATTGAGAAAATGAAAATTTCTCGTATCTCCTGACATATGCTATGAAGATAGACTATCAATATAGCTCGTATTATCCTCATCACATGAAAAAAGTGCAATGCCACACCTTCCTAGCTACTTATCCTTCTTCTTCCACATGGTGCTTGGTTGGTTCCTTGGTTTCACAATCTCCTTTGACTATTTCTTTTGAACAGATGGACTCAACAATCTAGGAATATTACAATCATTGGCCATGTGCCCAAAATTATGACACGCATAACACTCTATATGACCAAGATATGTAGCCAAAGGATCTAATCTTTTATTGCTCATGTCAGATCTCCATCTTGTTATGCTAGATCTATAATCAATGGCCTAGTGGCCAAACAAGTTATAAGCAAAACAAAAACCATTTAATGAACTTGTATATCTGAAGGTGGATCCTCTACCTGGTTGATCAAATTTCCACATAGAAGTGTATATTATCCTCCTACATTCAACTACTACATGACCAAAATTGTGATAGTTGAAGCACTCAATCTCATCCATTAAGGGGAAAAAGGAGTTTTTATTTCTCCTCTAAATTTTTCTACCATTTTCCATAGGAGAAAATGATCTTTTGTATGTGAAATCTCCTTGGGTTTTCTACTTTTCTGTTATTGATGAATTTGTTTTATCCCTCCTTTCTTGCTACTAGTATTGGTCACATTCTTTGTTTCAGGCTTCTTTGCTTCTTCCTTGTTATTCTTTCTTGCATGCAAGCTTGTCTCTCTTTTTTGAAAAATTCTTGCAAATTTGTTAACTGCTATGGTTCTCTTCACTTTCTCCAATTGTTGGTCCTTTTCTTTAAGTTGCTTCCTCAATTTGTTAATCACACCTTCAAGTGCTTCAACATAGTCCTTTCTATATTTTTGCTTGTTGCAATTGACTTCTTCTATTCTTTTTTATTATGCCAGATGTTTCCTCAAGGTAGTGATCTATTCCTTGAGACCTTTCTCTTTTTCCTCACAAACCTCCAATTTATTCTCATGCTCCTTGTATACATCTGTTAGTCTACCAATTTCACTTGGAAACTATTCAATAAAAACAATGGAATATTCATTTTAAGCCTTAAGGGGCATGAAAATACTACCATCATCTATTTCACTATCTAGATATGAATTATTATCACCACTGCCATTAAAACTATAAGTGGAAAGTAAATAAATGGGGCTTATACCTTCAAATATGTTGTCTTTTTGTACGGTTGTTTCAACTGGAGATTTATTCTTCTTGGATCTCATCTTCTTCTCCTCATTTTTTCTTCTCTTTTCAAACACTTCATCATTTCTACATAAACTTGCTCCAAATAACATATGAAATCTATCACCAACCTCCTTGGAAGATTTCAAATATACAACCTTCTCTAAGTCTGCATTATGGATATTTTTTAGAATAATTAACCTTGCTTGAGCATTTCACTTCATTTCTTCATATGAATGTGAATCATCATCATATCCTTCACAAACCAATCTCCATAAATTAGATCCATGAGAAAAAAATTTATACTTCACATTTTCTTTCCATACATTGAAATTTGCAGCAGTAAGAATAGCTATACCTTGAGAGTTCATTCTACAAAAGATTGCAAATTTTTACCAAAAAATCACACATCTATTATCTAGCAACCAAGGTGCAACCGAGAGCCTGACTCTGATATAAATTGTAGGTAACCTTTTAGCACTACTAAGAGGTGGGGGTGAATTAGTAGTGTGATATATATATATATATATATATATATATATATATATATATATATCTATATATATATATATATATATATATATATATATATATATATATATGATTTTTACCAATTTAAACTTATATGACTGAATCAGATATATATTAACTAACAGCTAATAACAAATCATAACATGTGCACCATATCAAAAGAAACTGAAAACCATAAGCATCAACATAAATGATAAACAATGTACACAATCACATCATCACACATAAGACACAAGATATCTCGTGGAAACCCTTTCGGGAGAAAAACCACCCTTGTTGCTAGTGCATTGGGTTAAATCTCAATTATGTCAAGTAATTTGTCTTTTACATAGTTATTTGACTCCTATCATCTTGGAGACTCGACCTCATATACAATATGCCAACACCAAGCATCCAAGAGACTTGATTCTATTGATGAGCTCTGAAGCCTTTGTTCTCACATGGATCTATGGATTACCATCTGTTGAAGTCCACCAATATGAATGATACCTACCCTATTCTGTTTGGATGGAGAAATTGTTCCTTTCGCTGAATCTTTGAAATAACTACTCCACAATCATGAATTCATTTCTCCTCTACGCTATACGGACCATGTTTAATCTATTTTTGTACTGGATCCATGACTGTCTACTCAACTAGACTTAGGTCTGCAATACAATCTCTATCAACAAGACACCAAAAAAAATAAATCAAAAACACCACAAATAATATGCTCGCAACACCAACAAATAGTGGCATAATTATAACCTTCATTAATACAATCATCCTGCAACATAAAATTTACTTCAAATCCTCCAAAAAAACTCTACTACAAAAACCACAAATCTGATCTAAATATTGATGCACTACTTTAGAATTATGCTACAACACTGCCATTTGCACACCTACACAAAGTATCTCTTATCTCAACTACGTATGTGTTGTCGCTTCAAAAACACCCTCCAAAATTTTTGTATTACGCTCAATTTTGGAGCCTTCTTTGGTCTTATAGATTTTTGTCACAAACTTTGAAATGCATTTCATGTGTTTTCTTGACGATATTTTGTCCCTTGTGCAAGATAGGAAAAATGTCATATTTTCGCATGTCGGTTGTCGCAACATATATATAAGATTATTCTGGTGGTTTCAATATGTCACCTTTGTGTAACTTGGTTGTTCTTACCATGTAAACATCTGCCACACTCATTTCCAAATTTTTAAACACTACCGCACAAGTATTATCATGGTCATCACAAAGTGTACCTTAAGTGTCACACTTATCGTAAAGTTTCCGCAAACATGTTAGATGGAGGGAAATTCATTGTCATGTGCCTTGGATGATGTATATTTTTGTGTCTTCAATTATTCTAAGTGTGTGATCACAGTTGAAGTTTTATTATTGTCCACAGTAACCTCATTGATCTCTCACTTAGTCATTCTCTGGAAAGATTCCCGACCAAGAAACCTAGCTTCACCTGGCCTCCATGAACTGTGCACTGCATAGTCTCAGTTGTGAAATGGCCTCTTGTCACTACATAATGTGTAGTTCCTATCTCCCAGGACTGCTGCAATGCACAATTTCTTTGCTCAAGCCCTGACCTTGACTCCCGTAATTGCGCAATGTTTTCTCCCAGCCTAGCCTTAACTGCACACTACGCAATATCTAGCCTCAAGCTCATCCTTGAGCTCCTAAAATTCACATATGCGCAATGGCCCAACCCCTCTTGTATCCCATAACGACACAATGTCTTCACCGAGTGCTCATCCCCTCAGTTTACCACACTAACCCTGGGAATTGCATAGTTTATCCCCTCAGCCCAGCCTGAACTATGTACTTTACTATCTGAAGGATCAAGGCTCCCCTTGCCTCCCTGAACTGCACAACTTCGCAGTCACTAAGTCCCAACTCAGTTAGTGGATTAGCATGCTCAATCTTTGACTAGGGGGTTTTCAGACTGATGTCGTCTCATCATGAGTAAATGGTAGAAACAGGTACCTTATTATGCCATGCTGAGAAGATGAAGAAGGAGATGAAGGATCACAACATGTTGAAAGACCATATTGTAGTTGAATACACAAGCTAATCAATCAAGAGAAAGAAAAGTGACACCATTTTGTGATCAACATTCAACATTTGAGATAATTGAAGATCCCTTATCACCAAGCTATGCGGAGGTGAAAATAAGAAGACCTTCAGCACACAGTGTCAGTTGTGGCTTGACATCCCGACATAATCAAGAAATTTTATGTCAGTAGTGTCATGTCATGTCATGTCATAAGTTGTCACATGCCACACCATTATGGTTAATGATGTAAGTTATGTTTCAAAAACTTATTGTAAAGTGGAAGCCCAAATGACATGTATGGAATACGACGAGACATGTAAAGTTGAAAATTCATAGGAATTCAAACAATCATGAGGGTAGATGAAGAGTCAAAACGAAGGTGAGGCATAACTTCCTCATTGCTATATATACACGAGCATTATAAGAGAAAAGGACTTTTCACCTTGGATCCTCCCATAGGGTATTAGAAAGACAAGCTAGTTCTTTTGAGGAGCAAGGAGTAGCTCCAACGCTCCACTATTTGAGATAGTGGTTTTCATTGTATACATGTGTCTTGGAACTTTTACTTAATATAAGAAGCTCTATGGGCTGGCACGTTCTTCATGCATGCATTATAGATATTTGTAAGACTATTATATGAATGTTTGTAATTCATGATTTCTTTCATATGTGCTAAAAGTGTTTAACTATTTCGGTTATTTTGGTACTTATCATATTAAGAATGTGTTGTAATTACTATCATTGTTGTTTCATCCTTGTGAATTGTTCTTCTTGATATTATACATAATCCTCCTCATTACATTGGTTACAACAACCATCACTTCTCTGTGGATTATTCCGCTTGATGTTGTACGGATCCTTCTCATTTATGTGTGTCTCTACTATGGTGGTAATACTACCTCTCTCTTAGAGGTTCACTTTCTTCCCCTCTGCAGTCAAAGAACTTTGACACACATACAATCGAACACTCGTCAGGCATACCCACTTGGTTTTGGAATGCACATTTGCATTCCTCTCTCTTGCTGACGGTTATAGCCAAGGAATATATTTAAGATAACTGACAACTAGGCATATTTTAGATGGGGCTCCTATCCCAAATAGTGTGAGTTCTAATTGGGATGAAATATCGGGGAGACCCCTTGAATGTTGCTAGGTACAACACCTTCAACATTTATGGCTTTAGAAGGAGGGAAACCAGAATTTTATGGCTGATAACCCCACCAATATCAATCCTACTTCCTCTGGTCAAGGTAGTAGCATTCCCATCGACTACCCTATGCGCATTATTGAAGTTGGTAATTCTTCTCAGCCTTGAACTATGAAACCTTACGAAGTCTCTTATGATCAAATATGGGCCATATGCCCCATCACATGAAATTTTGCTAGAGCTATTGGATTGATACCAGGAGTAGAGACTCTTCCATATTTTCGAAGAAGAAGCAAAACACCCCAACTGGGATAGTGGTATTGATAGTTGGAGAGCTGGTTCTCACCACCCTTAAGGAGTTATCATATTTTGAAGAAAACACAGAAAAGTAGCGATGTCACTGTGCATGCAATGAGTGTGAAATCAAACTTAAATTGTGAAGCTAAAGATTCATCTACCTCTCCTCCTTAGGGCTTCTTTTCGGCCTTATTATGTGGACACTTTGTGGCATAGTCATTAGGGGAATTTTGAGGTCCAACATGGGCCTCCTAAGAGAAATGTAAAACCAAAATAAACTTTATAAGAACCAATAGGATTCAAGATGATGATGTCAACCATGGGGGATGGTTCACCCTTTTGGGAGTAAAAAAGTAAAAAGATTAAAAAATAATAGAATAATAAAATTGCCTTTTCAACTCATATTTTTGACTTATATCCCTAAGGTTTAACTCAAATTTTGAGTGGGAGTACTTATTGGATGAAAAATTTAATTCCCGATCCAAGGAGTACCCATGTTTCATACTTTAGATGGACCGTGCTACAAGACAAACGAGAAATACATGAAAAAACGTGATTGCAATCACATTTTTCATGTATTTCTCATTTTTCATTTAGTAGGTTCCATCAAAAGTATGAAAAATGGTTACTCCTTGGACGAGGAATAAAATTTTGCATCCAACAAGTGCTTCCACTCGAAATTTGAGTAAACCCATAGGGAGAATTTTCTTTTTTCCCTCTAAAATTTGATGGTGTAATCTAATCTTTTTTTATTATTTCCATTATTATTTTATAATTTCCTTAGGATACCCATTCTAGACCTCAAAACTCCCCTAATGGTCCCATCTCATGATAGTGAAAACATTCAATATTTCACAAGTATTTCTTCTTGCCTTCCTAACCAATCTCCTTTAGATTGGGATTTCTTTCCTTTCCCTTTCTTTAGATTTCCAGCCAAAGCACAATTCCCCTCATCCTCAACCTTGGATGAAATTCCATCACTATTTCTCTGCCTTATCCCATCCTGCATGAGATCAGACCATAACCACTTGCAGCTTGGTAGTTTTTCTCTACCATTAACAAAATCTTGTTAACTATTCTGGCTCTTGGGAAGACCAAACAAATCTAGAGCTACCATATATTCTTCTGGAATAATAATATCAAACCCGCCAAGTTAATCATAGAACTGTGTGAATTTTCTTAGCTACTATGAAATTGATTCAACCTTTTCCATTTTTATGCTCTAAACCTTGTCCTGTAGTTCCAGCTTCCTGCGGGCACTGTTGTTCTCAAACAATTTGGTCAGTGTTTTCCACATCATGAATGGAGTTTCTTTCCTATGGATATTTGAGACAATATGATCTCGAACTCCCTCCAATATGATCCTCCTCGCTTTAGTTACATCCTTCTTCTAGTGAGAGAGATTGTGGGCATCAACTGTTGAGGGTTTAACTACATCTATCTTGATGTAATCTAGTATCCCATTATCATCTAATACCACATCCATATGTATCTTCCATGCCACAAATTTTTTTTGGTTCCTTCAAGAGCATACTTGAGCCCGAGTCGAGTGGAAGCATCTCCTTAGTCCTCGAGAAAACATGTAACATTGATCTTGTAATTCAAACCTCCTACACGAACTTCTAATTCTCTTACCTAATGAGATTCTAGCCCTGATACCATGTAGAAATTCCTTTTAGCTTCAAACTTCTTATGTAATATGCTAAAACGAAAGACTTGAATCTACTCTAGTCATTAGCGGAAACAATTAATTGATTGATAAATCATAACATAAACATGAGACAAGATCCAATTACATATTCTCAAAGATTTATCTAAGGGGAAAGCAACTACTCAAAACCCCTTCCTATCTATATTGCACTAGTCATAAAATGTAGAATAAATGTAATTCGTGTTCAAGCCTAAACAATCTCTGCCCAAGAATAATCTATTAGGTCCCTATACTACTAGTGTAACCCCTTATTCTTATTAGTACAACCCCCTTATTATATTGTTGTGTCCATGTAGTCCCCATATTGTTATTATTGTGCCCCATAAAAGCCCACTATTGTTATTATTGTGCCCTTACATTATTATTGTTATATCAGCTCTGATTATATTATGACCTCTTAGAATCCTATATATAGAAAGGAGGTCTTGTCATTTGTATCATCCAAGAATTGTTCATTTGTGTAATGCAAAGGAGACTGCCCCCTCAAAGAGGCTTATTTCTAAGGCATTGATCTATCTTTTTGTGAGTTGGTTTCTTAACATTTGGTATCAGAGCTGTGGATTCTAGGGTTTCGCTGCTCCAAACAGATCATCGTGGTATTTTCACTATACCTTTTTTTTTGCGACGTTTCAGAAACTAAAAAAGAAACCCATTTGAGAAGAAATCTTATTGAACCAAGCATCCAAATTTTAGATCTTGTCTCACTATATTTTTGGAGATATGATATGAGGAAGTTAGGGTTTTCGCAACCTCCAGAATTTCATCTAAAATAGGTCATCGTGGTATTTTCGCTACAAAGTTTTAGAAGTTAAAGAAAAAACCCATTTGATAAGAAATTGTTCTGAATCTCGGGTCCAAATTTCAGATCTTGTCTCGCTATATTTTCGGATATATAATCTGAGAAAGTTAGGGTTTTTGCAGACTCCTGAATTATATCCTAAATAGGTGACCTTGGGAAAATCGTCATAACTTTCTCTCTGAGCAACAAATTGAAATTTTGTAAGAATTTACAGAAAGAGGAAAATTGTAGTTTTTGGTGCATAGTTTTCAGATATGATGGTCAAAACGGTGACACGTTACATGTTGTACAATTTCTCTCTATTGAAACATTATATAATCAGGTCATCTTAGGAGATTGGACACAACTCTTTCTTGGAGAATCAAATTTTGATCAGACTTGCGGGGTTAGAAAGAGGACTCATAGCGCTACTACTGGAGACAATTTCAGAACTTTGAGATCTGAAAGTACAGAGCTACAATCATTTCAAGATCGAGCTCCTAAAATCAAGAAAAGATGATATGAAGAAGTTTGATGGAAAGGATCCAGTAAATTGGATACTACAGATGGAGCAATATTTTGATCCACGTGGTGTACCATAGTTACAAAAGGTATGTATTTCATCTTCTTATTTAGAACTGAATCAATTTTTATGCTATAAAGGGCTTTCTTCTTGTAAACAACTTGTTACGTGGTCAATTTTCACGGAGTAAACGATAGCACATTATGAGGATACAAAGAGCAACACCACAACAATTGGAAGAAAAAAGAGAAAAAGGGCTTTGTTACAAAGTGGAAAGCAAAATTATGGCAACAAGGAAGTCGACCCCTCACAACTATAAATATGGAAGTGCTGTTTCTCCTAGCCTTCCACAACCTACAAGGGTTACAGCACAACAATTGGAAGAAAAAAGAGAAAAAGGGCTTTGTTACAATTGTGATAACAAATACATTAAAGGTCATAAGTATGTTGAGAAGAAATTATTTTACATTGATTATGGAGAGGAGGAAGAAAAGGATCAAGAAATGTCAAAAGAAGAGTATATACACCAGGAACCAACCCCATAGAAAGAAGAAATGAATCCGACCATATCTTGTAAAGCATTGGAAAGAATTACCACTCCTAAAACTCTCAAGATAGAAGGACATATCAGGAAGAAAAAGGTTCAAGAAGTCAAAGATCACATCGAGAAAGAAGAAATGAATCCGACCATATCTTGTAATGCATTGGAAGGAATTACCACTCCTCAAACTATCAATATAGAAGGACATATGAAGAAGAAAAATGTTCAAGAATTGAAAGATCACATTGAGTCTCAAGAAATCAATCTGACCATATCTTGTAATGCATTGGAAGAAATTACCACTCCTCAAACTATCAAGATAGAAGGACATATCAAGAAAAAGGTAAGAGTGTTGATTGATTCGGGTAGTACCCATAAGTTTACTGATTGTAAGATAGCCAAGGAATTGAATTTCTTCCTCTATCTAGCACCAGAGTGTCAAGTGATGGTTGCAAGTTGAGGAACCATAAATTGCTCTAGAAAGTGCCATAATATCAAATTATCCATGGGAGAATATGTATTAAATAGCCCAATTCTTTCCATTCCAATGGGGGGTGCTCATGTTTTACTAGGAGTCCAATGGCTAATCTTTGGGTACGATAGCTTTTAATTTTCAAGAACTTTTCTTGAAATTTTTTTGGGAAGGAAAGGAAGTTGAATTGAGGGGTATCGAAGGAAAACCTAGAATGATAATCAACTCTAATAGCATGACAAAGCTTCTAAATAAATAACAAAGGGGTGTAATTGCACAATTATGTTCACTAGAGGATCCCACATCGAAATCATGTATTTCTCCAGATCTCCAAAACGTTTTGGACAATAATTCCAAGGTATTTGAGACTCCCAAAGGCCTCCCACCTATTCGTGATCATGATCATGCTATTTATTTGATTCCACAAAGTGTTCCTCCAAACATCAGACCTTACATATATCCATATGCCCAAAGGAGTGGGAACTCATTCAAAAGTTGCAGAAGATCCCAGTTCAAACAGTATTGCGAGAACTTGACAAGGAAGGAAAAATCATATTGGAACCTGAAGTAGTCACAGAACTGAGAAATTGAAAGCTACAAAATAGATTAATTTTAGAGTATCTCATCAAGTGGAAGAACTTACCTGCTGAAGATTCCACATGGGAGGACACAAATTTATATAGAAGCATCAAGAACTACTCAAGCATTGTTGACAACACTTTTTGAAGGAGAGGGGCATGTTAGGTCCCTATACTACTAGTGTAACCCCTTATTGTTATTAGTACAAACCCCTTATTATATTTTTTTGCCCATGTAGTCCCCATATTGTTATTATTTTGCCCCATAGAAGCCCACTATTGTTATTATTGTGCCCTTACATTATTATTGTTATGTCAACTCTGATTATATTATGACCCCTTAGAATCCTATATATAGAAAGGAGGTCTTGTCATTTGTATCATCCAAGAATTGTTCATTTGTGTGATGTAAAGGAGGTTGTTCCCTCAAAGAGGCCTATTTCTAAGGCATTGATCTATCTTTTCTATCTTTTTGTGAGCTAGTTTCATAACATAATCTATCTCTCTCCCTCACAAGCTGACTCTAGTCAATACTTAGCCAATTCTAGTGCCTCAAAAGATCCTATTTCCTTGCATTGTTTTGTTGAGAATTATCCCCCTTGTAATTATGGAAATTCTCAATTATAATTGTGCAGTCCCTGTAGGCCCTTCTCTGACTGCATGCACCACATGTACAACTCAGAAAATTATATAACTAATAGTACACCGACCTTGAATTCTAATCTCAACTGAGTAACTCAAATTTCATGCATGCATGAGTTTATTATGCTTGATTTATGTGTTAATTGGCTAAAGACTAAAGTTGCACCCCACTGCTAGACCTCCTACTAGTTCCTCCAATAGTTGGACCTAGTTTAACTGACTTTAACTCTGTTTAACTGAATTAAATTATTACAACTCAAATCAAACTCACCTAAGCTCCTAAAAATTAGGAACCACTCTACATGAATCAAATTATGCCCTCAGCATGAATTAACTAAACCAACTAAGTGAAACTAACCTAGTTAACTCATTCTTGTTGTCTTGTGATGTGGAATTACATTTTTCTCCTAATTTAATTCAAGGGAAAATTTAATAATGATTTTCTTGTCGCCATTTTCAACATTTTATAATATGTAGTATTAAGGAATTAACTGAGCCAACTAAGTGAAACTAACTTAGTCAACTCATTATTGTTGTCTTGTGATGTGGAATTACAATTTTCTCCTAATTTAATTTAAAGGAAAATTTAATCACGATTTTCTTGTTGCCATTTTCAACATTTTCTAATATGTAGTCAAATTAGGGATATGGTTTAGTATGCCACAAATGCACACAATATGTCAAAGGTTCATTCAATGAAGCCCATATGACTAACAATAAACTATTTAATCATTATCAATATATAAAACCATTTTAAATTGGTAAAATCAATAAATAATAATCTAAATTTATGAGTTCAACAATTTCAATAAACAAATTTATCTCTATTAATATTTATCTTTATTTAACAAATTGAAACATTTATTTACACAAATCACCTTCACACACACATATTTATAACGATGATGCGCATAATAATCATTTAATAAGATTTTCACATAACTCTGTAATGAGGAAAATGGTATCTATTTAGACATGTTAGGTCTCTAATGGTTTATTGAAATATTAATCAAATACAAATCGATATATATTTATATATTAGTTTGGGGTTAGGACAAATGTGAGTCAGCTGAAACCGCTCCATAGTTTTCATAGTCATAACATTAATAATTGATGCAAGTTATATAAATACATTGAGAACAACGGTACCACCTAGCTGAAAAAAGATTACTGGGTTTCTAGGATCCTTATATTTCTCAACTTGAGAACATCCTGTCATTAACTCAGTCGCTCTTCCAACAAACTGTATAGTGTGGGTTTTATCTCTCGTCCTCCCTAAATTTTAAGACATCTTTCATGAATGATGTTAGTACATATGCAAATATCTTTTATATCATGCTGTAGAGGAACCTTTATACAAAAGTTTGTCAACTCATAAGCCAAGTCGTACTCAGGGGTGGGGTCAAATTTCTCCATAACCAACCTTTCCAGGAAGGGAGGCTAGGTTGAATAACATGGTAACGACTCTTAGCAAATGGGAATAGGCTGTAAGGAAACATCATTGTTTGCAAGATTAGGAGTTTCCACCTCAATTTTCTCCTCAATGATTATTGCAGGTAGTTTTTAATTTTTATTTTTAATTTTTTAATTTTATTTTATTTTATTTATTTATTTATTTATTTTATTTATTTTATTTTTTTCTTTTTATGAATTTATTACCCTTCTCGATCTCAGCTGGAGGTCATTGACCCAAACTGGCATGGTCTAATAAGTATGGAAAGGGAGCAGTCCGATAGAATGAACCATTTGTACCTCTTTATTATTTGGGTTGGGCACAAGATGTTCTAACAACTGAAGTGGTTGGAATGGTGGTAAAAATGGAAATGATGGTGGGATAAGATGTACTTGTTGAGGCAAAGAAGCTGGAAATGTGGGTTGTGCCATATGATAAAGTGCATACGATATAGGATACAAATGGGTAGGCATGCGATAGGAAAATGAGTGTGGTGATCCTCTCCATCATTTTTTCCAAGGAGGAGGAGGAGACTGCCCAAACTGAGAGTGATACCCATGTTGGAAAGACTAAGGATAATTCATGTTTTGAAAGGAATATTGGGGTGCATTATAATTAGGATAATATCTTGCAAGTTCAACAATAATACCTATACTTACCTGTGGCCAGGATTTTCGTGCTGCCATAACATGCAATGGCTCAGGTACTAAATGTTCCCCTCCAAATGTTTCTTTCAAGCATGGTATATATGGACATTCCTCGGTAGGATGTTTACCTACACATATCACACCATTCTTAACAACATTGACATCTGTTGGACATTCACATAAAAGATGTTTTTTCTACATTTTGGACAATACACGGACAACATTCATTATTCTTCTACTATTTTTTGTTGAAATTTCAAAGAATCTACATGCTTACTATCGATATTCATAATTCAGTTTTCATGTTATCTATTTTATTTTCCAAACCTATAATCATAGCACCCATATATCCAAATTTTTTGTTCCTAAAATTTCCTTTAATTCCCTTACCATATTTGGATTAATTTTGTGAAACCTTCTTGCACAAGCCACAAATTTGGTCAAAAGAATGTTGAGCAATGTCCACTTGTCCTAACAGATTCAAATTATTCCTAGAATCATCCAAAAGTCCTCGTAAAAATAGGGTTCTAATGGTGCTTGTGTCAAATTTATGCTTCGACCTTTGAAGGATATATAGAAATCTTTCCAAATAATCCTCCAAACTCACATCATCATGTTGTGTGATGGTAAAAAATTCATCCTACATTTCTCATGTCTTATAATATTCCTGATATTTATTCATAAGAATTCTCTTCATATGTTCCCAAGAAGTAAAAATATTTCCTCTCAACCCCATAAACCAACATACAGATGAGTCTTAAAGGTTTGTAGGGAAAATACTTAACTTCTCGGCATCCAAAGAATAATCATAGCTTTTACAAAGTATGTCAAATTAAAAAAGAAAAGAATTGAGATACTCATGCACCTTACCATGGAAATCTAGAAGAGCCGAAGGTGGAATTTTTTTCATTTGAAAAATTGTATCAACGTCCACATTTGGAAATCCAAAGGTGAATTGTTCTTCCAATGGTTGATTCTCACTAACACCTTCACCATATAATTCTTCATGATCTTCCATCCTTTTTCTTCAAAACAGATTACCTCCTGTAAACCATGAATGTTGATTGTGCTTTAGATTTACTTTTTCAATTTCAAAAATCTCCTTCTTCCCTAGCAATGGTTGTGATATGTTTGACTTGTTGTCTCTAGAATCCAGGTGCAAGGTACCAACGTGGTTGGTTTATGTCTAATTGGAGTTTTTTTTTGCAAAAAAGTTCCCACCGTGAGAATTTTTTTCGATCTATTAGTATTTCCTCTGCCCTTCTTGGGCTAGAGACCCTACCTCTCCTAGTCATGCATATTAAAATATAATCAAATCATAGAATAATAAAAGACTATAAAAACACTTGCTAGAAACATATCAATTCACCCAAATGTTTCAACTATCTCAAAATGTGTACCTACAACATTCCAATAAATCCAAAAAATTTCTTCAAGAAATAAAATCACACTGCAAATAAAAAACAAAGCAGAAATTGCCTGTACTATAGAAAAAAAATAGAATTTACCATAATTCCTTTCAACACTTCCCTAGAAATGGTGCCAAAATGTTTGATAGAATTCAATTTTCAATCCATAACACTTACTTGTCAAACCAAGGCCTCACAGGCTTTGAGGTCCTATGAGGTGTAGTACAATCTATGCCAAAAGAACCTATTCTGCAAATCCTATCTCTACCCCAACAATTAATATTTACGAATTCAGTAATGAAAATTACAATGAAAACCTCTTAGTTACATTCATGCACTTACTCACAGAACAACACTGAGATCACTTTGGATGTTGGGCTTCTTTTAGGATGTGAATAAATACTTTAAAGTATTTTTTCCTTTCCAAATATAAAATCAAGTTTCAATGATGATCCAAAAAGACACACTTAGAGAAGAAATACTCAAGTCATCAAACTATTCATGTACTAGACCAAATTTTTTATTACTCGAGTTCCTTCACTACTTCAAATCATCAATCACTTACACATTGCATGATAAATAAAACATATATTTTGGTGCATTCAAAATATAAACCAAATAAGTTTGCTCAATTCAGAAATCACTCTTCCTGCTATGAACTTATAAAATAAAATTTTCAAACACTCAATCAAATCTTATGCTAAGATAAAAATCAAATCAACAGTGAAATATTATTTGAGATACTTTCCACACCTGTGCATACACCATTGAAAAAGAATAACCACTTGCGCTTTAACAAATTCAATCACACAATACTTAGCTTGACTCACACTACAATCCAAAACCAGGTCTTAATATAAATACCAACATTCCTTGCCTTATTGCTAAATAAAGAGACTCAATCTATAACTAAGAATCATTCAATGCTCAAAGGTACACCAAGGACTCTATTCTTGTACCAAAAAGGAACAAGATCAATGAATTTACTGGTCAAATTCTCTTAAGATTGGGGATCCTTTTTTAAATATAATGAAACTAAATTAATCATGAATATAAAATAATCTTAGTGGACCGTCCTTAAAGTTTTACCATAGCTCTAGGCTTAAGCAAGAAGGGTATGTTCGCCATAGAATTGTGATAGTAGTTCGATCACCCAAACCCCATAGTATATCAACAAGCTTTGTGATACAAAAGATAGTCAAAATGCACAAGCATAAATCAAATCTCAAGTTTACTAGGGTTTCTCAATCATGACTTCAACTCCCAAGCCATGTTTCATTGTTGACAATTTTATAACAAAAAAATAACACATTACTAACCATCAAGGGTTTGAAACCCTATTAGAGAAATGATCCTGAAGGTAGAATGGAATGATATAATGATCCCTCAAAAAACACACACCCCTGCTTTCCATCTCTGGATTGATATCACTCCTTTCAAAAAAATACCTCATATGAATCACAATCAACTAGGGTTTCATAAAAGTTCACATACTCTTAATACCAATCATTAAGTAAAACTCACACCAAAATAGAAAACATTAAAACACACACAATGCGACTATCTAAGGGAAAATGAGCTAGGTTGGCTGGGCCCTAGCCAACTAGCTCATTTCCCTATAAAGAAAAAACGATTAACTTATGAAGTACGATAAGTCATTTATAGGATTAAACACATAAATTATTTGAACCTAAAATTAAAGCTCCTTCTTATTAATAAAATTCTCTACTTAATATATCCAATACAGAAGGGTCTAGCTATAGAGAAGATCTGAGCGATACAAATCTTTGATATAAAAGGTGCTATCCCTAGCCTATACATTCCTATGAATCAACCAATCAATCTATCCCTAGCCTATACATTCCTATGAATCAACCAATCAATCTCTCTCTCTCTCTCTCTCTCTCTCTCTCTCTCTCTCTCTCTCTCTCTCTCTCTCTCTCTCTCTCTCTCTCTCTCTCTCTCGGTGCTATCCCTAGCCTATACATTCCTATGAATCAACCAATCAATCTATCCCTAGCCTATACATTCCTATGAATCAACCAATCAATCTCTCTCTCTCTCTCTCTCTCTCTCTCTCTCTCTCTCTCTATATATATATATATATATATACATTTTTATAACAAATACTTGGCCACATTGAGTCATCTTCACATAGAACAAAAGTGGAGGTCATTACGAATAAGTTTCTGACGATAGACCTCTCCAACAAACATCTCTCTCTCTCTCTCTCTCTCTCTCTCTCTCTCTCTCTCTCTCTCTCTCTCTCTCTCTCTCTCTCTCTCTCTCTCTCTCTCTCTCTCTCTCTATACATTTTTATAACAAATACTTGGCCACATTGAGTCATCTTCACATAGAACAAAAGTGGAGGTCATTACGAATAAGTTTCTGACGATAGACCTCTCCAACAAACATCACTAGTTCATTAATACTCTGTTTCATCCTAGAATTTCTTCAGTAGGAGGAGACCAACATTTTTATAACAAATACTTGGCCACATTGAGTCATCTTCACATAGAACAAAAGTGGAGGTCATTACAAATAAGTTTCTGACGATAGACCTCTCCAACAAACATCACTAGTTCATTAATACTCTGTTTCATCCTAGAATTTCTTCAGTAGGAGGAGACCAAAACTACAGCTGCTCTGGTAGAGACCATGAGTGAGAAGCGCACACTTTATTCCTTATTTTCCACGAAAATCTTATCTTGGTAGCTCACATTCATTGCCAGCCAAACCTCTTCATCCAACGGTCCTCCTAAACTGGTGTAGGAATCAAACATAGACTATTACACGGATCTTGAGATTGACTGCTACCTGTACCAAATACAATTCAAACTATAGTAAATGATAAATATCAACAAAAGCTTCAAGGCTAACATGAATACAAGCACATAATTATGAAAATGTTAATCTATAGAACATTCCTTTAAACATCAGCAACCTTTACCCAATTTCTCATGGATATATTAAAAGAGGCTAAAAATGCATACATAGAAGTTTTTTTAAGTAGTGAAACAGAGGCTAAGATAGGGTTCTATAGGTAAAAATTAGAGTAATTACAGGGCCTAACACACACTATCCAATGGTATAACAAACACTTTATAATATATAAATTAACAACTTTTTTTTTCTATTTCATACCTCTTTTCCAGATAGAGATCCTTATGTTTTGAATTCAATTTTCAATTTACTTTATCTTATTTTCCTAATGATTCTATTCACTTTCTGGATTGTTACCCTAACTATCATGTACAAGAATTAACTCATGTTCATTTCAAGTTATATGCTGACTGGTTTTTATCTCATAACTCCTATTAGCATAATACTTAATGACTATTACATTTTCTATATCTATAGAATATAGTTCATTATATGAATCTGGTCATACCCCATAAGGGTTCACAATGATTTGTAATTAAAATCAGTAGTTTTCATCCTAGTATGGTGAACCTTTCTAGGAGATCTAATACATGCCTTTGATATATCAATATGTTAAACATTTAAAAAATTGAATTTAGATTTTATCAAAAACTATTCTATTATCATTTAAGTATAAATATTCAATTATATTTCTTGTATACTTATGGTATAAAATAACTACTACCCAGTGTCAAGTTCTATTTATCATAGTCCATTTATCTATATTTAACAATCAAATATACTCAAAATTACCATTTCACTATATATTCTATGTGTATTCAATCAAGCATCAAGGTAATTATCCATACAAAATTATCAACATGCATAAAAAATATAGGACTCTTATGGAATTCATTTGGAACATACTTCTTTCCTCTATCTATAGCCATTCCAAGGTCAATTTGGATAAGAAAGTCCCACTCATCAATGTTAAACATACATATGATAAAAGCAATCATATATTTTAAACTATTTCCATGCAATCTCAGATACAATAACAAATTATTTGACCAAAATAAATATTCTAGGAAAACTATGGGAGAGATCACATTCCTTCCAACCAATGAGTTGCACACCAACAACCCCCCCGAGCTCAGACTTATTTCCTCCTCTCCTCAATGAATACCCTGGAATAACAAGCTTTCCTATATTCCTTCAATGTCATTTAATGTTTTCTTCCAAATAGATTTCTTTAGCAGTGTCTTTCTTTTAAGGTCTGTATCATTTTTTCTCTACCTATGCTTTTTCTTTAAATTAGGGATAAATCTTTTTTTTTTCCTCTTTGACACACATTCTCTCCTATTATGATTTTCTTATATTTTTACCCAACTTATCATTTCTCTCCTGTTAAGTTTATTCCTCCACTCAACATAATGTCGTTCTCCTATTATGTTGTTTCCCTTAGTGGAAATCTTCCTCCTGGGATTTTTGGGAAAAATATTTTGGAATGCCTACCATGTGAATTGAACAACATAACAATTTCTAGGATAACAAGAATTCCTTATACTCATGTTCTCTTTCTTAAAACATTTACCAAATGAAAGAATTTCTTTATCATAATATTTTTTTACATATCAATCAACGTAATTCATGGTCTCCACATCCATCAAGTTTAAACAATATTTACAAATAATTATAAAATAATAATGTCTACAAAAATAAATGCACTAGGGGTATCATAACCATGATTAAACCTTATGTATTTGGTGGTAATCCTCATAATAGAAGTAGGATTCTTGATTTTAAATGATGTTGTTGACATGGTGAATTTCATAATATAGAAGTCTTTACTTTGTTGTATTAGGTCATTTACTTGGGTTTCCTTTTTCAATTAGAACCTTAAGAAGGATGAATCTATTTCCTTAGCTATATTTGGTTGCTCTAGAAACCTTAGTCTAAGAATGGGAGGATTCTTCACATGAATATGTCATTGGAAAGTATATGTTAATGAGAACTAATATACATAAACCCATGTACACTTGAAAATAAATACCACCAAAAAGCCATCAAGGGTTTTGTTTTATTAATGATGAACATAAAGAATGATCCACATGGGTGTTGGTGGCCACCCACCTATCCTACTTGGACCCCCATAACTATCTCTTTCAGCTTTTCAGTTTCTGTAATTGTAGCACAATTCACTACTTTTAGCAATTTTACATGTCTTGAACTTTCGGAGTTGTTTTGAGGCCCTAAACGACATTTTTTGGGAAATCTTGGAGAAACATGGATGTCCATGGACCAATTTTTCTCTTCCCAAAAGCTATATTTCTCGGATAGATATTTCTAACGAGCTATTGTAGTTGTCAAATGGAGATCGGGTGCCAAAGTTACAACCCCGGGAAGTTGATGTACCAATCTACCCAAAACGGGGTCCATAGTTTGGCGTTTCATCTTCTAGGGTTAGGTTTTTGGATGTTTAGGGTTTTCCATTGTTTCTCAACAATAAATAGGACTTTGAGACTCATTGTAACACAGTTTAGAGGCATGTAGCCGTCACATCTCTTCTCAGAGATAAGCTACGATCGCCCTAGCTGGTTTATTTCCATTGTTGTTTGTAAGCACATTTCAGTATTTTACATTAATGAAATGAAGTATTATTTCTGCCACATCTCTGTGTTTATGGTTATCTCTGTAATTCATTGTGTTCCTGTTTAAATCTAGATCAGTGGTATCTGAACGGTTTGTTTTTCCTCTGTTTTTCTTTGCATGTCCCCAATGAGGTTAGGATATAAGGAGCTAAGGATCGACCTGGTTGAACCTTTGCAAGATCAGCCTCTCAAATCCTGACGGCCTCCCATGGTGGATGAAAAGAAAGATGAGGGGGTAGGAGATCCTATCAAAATCTTACTCGAAGAAGCTCTTGAGCGACAAAGGAACATGATGATGGACAACTTTGCCCAGATCCTTCAGTAGCTACCTAGAGGCGACACATTAGCTTCCAACAGCTACTCTAGAAATGGCACACCCTTTAAGGTACAAGTTAATTTTGAAGTCCACATATTCTAGGGTCAGATAGATGTGGATGCTGTAGATAAATGGTTAAATCTGCTAGAGGGTTATTTTTCTATTCATGATTTTTCTAGTCAGGAAAGGATTATTTTCACTCTTCTCAAAGTAGCCCCCCACGTCAAGGACTAGTGGGAAACCTACTGAGAACAAAAGGATAACAGTACATGCTCACTATTTTCAGTTGCACCCACTACGAATTCATTCCGGGATGTCTTCAAGGAGCAGTACTACCCTATGAAAATCTATGAGGACAAGTACATAAAGTGGACCACGCTATGGTAGGGAAGAGTCCAAGATGTGTTGGAGTTCACCAACATTTTTCATACCCTTCGCACAAAGTTGGGTATCAAATATTTTGAGTTGCATCTGGTACTCAAATACCATGGCTACCTACAGAGATACATCCAGGGAGAGATGGAGTTCCTGAACATCTCCTCACTTGGCACGACGTACCGATACGCTGTCAAGATCGAGCAGAAGTTTAAATAGAAGAAGCGAAACTTTGGATCTACGAATCCAAAGACCAAAGGACAAATCCAAGGCGGGGCAACCCAAGACAACCCTTCAAAGCCACAAGAAAATAACAACACCACAAAGTCAAAGAAGGACATAGGAAAGTGGTGTGAGTTCCATAAGAGCCCCACTCACAACACAAGTGAGTTTCGGACCAAGGAGTCGCTAGTGGCCGAGTTGAAGGCTTTTGAATCAAATGCCTGTTCTCACCCTGAGTCAGAACCCGACAAGGGGAATGGCAAAGGGAAGCAGATCATTGACGTGGAGCCTAGCACCATTTTTGCCACCACTAAGATCCAGAAGAATGAGCCCGAAGATCCAGAGGAGAGGGAGCGTCTTTTCCACTCACAAATGTGGGTGAAGGGTTCACCGCTGCAATTGATTGTCGACAGTGGTAGCCAAAAGAACCTCATTTCAACAGAGGTTGTGAAGCAGTTGAGCGTACCGACCACACCATACCTGCAGTTGTACAGTATCGGGTGGCTTCACCAAGGACGAGATCTCTGAGTTCACCAGTAGTGTTGCCTTCCCTACAGCATCAAACCCTTCACAGATGAGGTATTGTGTGATGTTGCACATCTGGATGTTTGTGATGTATTATTAGGCCAACCATACTTATGGAGGCGATATGTTGTGTATAAGTCAAGGCCTCGCGCTGTTATTATTACTTTGGGTGATTCAATATACAGGATGTCGGAGGTAGCCCCACCTACCGCCACCTGTTTGTTCACTGCTAAGAAAGGCAACAAGCTCATCTTCGAGACTAGGAAATTATTTTTTGTCTAGTTCGCTCCCAAAGTAAGGGGAAGATCGTCGCCACGTCCATGACCCCTACGAAGGGTTCCTCCACGCAACAGCAACAGCAAAGGGATACGGTCATGATATAACATAGGAATAACTTATCCTCACCCACAGGGGTACCACACAAGTTTCAGGTGGGCAACAAAGTTTGGTTACATGTACAGAAAGAACGCCTTACAAGAGCCCATCAGAAGCTCAGACCACTCCGATGTGGTCCTTACAACATTACCGAGGTAGGGGGAAATAATTATTTGGAGCACATCATTGCTCCATTCTTTTGCTTGCACCGAGTGGTCAACGTGGAAAGCACTCTACCATGCTTCCCACCATTAATGGACACACCAGAGATTGCAGAATAGCTCGCCAGGGACCAAGTTCAGCAGATGGAGGAACTCAACACAATGGGGACCATTGCTTCCTAAGGGGGGAGGAATGATCCAGGTGGATGTTGGTGGACACACACCTATCCCACTTGGAGCCCCACAACTATCTCCTTCAGCTTTTCAGTTTCCATAATTGTAGCACAATTTACTATTTTTAGCAATTTTTCAAGTCCTGAACTTCCAAAGCTGTTTTGAGGTCCTAAACAATGTTTTTCGGGAAATATGGGAACAACATGGGTTCATGGACCAGCCTTTCTCTTCCCAAAGTTATATTTCTCAGATAGATCTTTCTAACGAGCTATTATACGTGTCAAACAGAGATCGAGTGCCAAAGTTACGACCCCGGGAAGTTGATGTACCAATCTACCCAAAACGCGGCCCACAGTTTGGTGTTTCATCTTCCAGGGTTAGGTTTTTGGATATTTAGGGTTTTCCATTATTTCTCAACAATAAATAGGCCTATGAGCCTCATTGTAACATAGTTTAGAGGCATGTAGCTGCCACATCTCTTCTTAGAGATAAGCTACCATCGTCGTAGCTGGTTTATTTCCATTGCTGTTTGTAAGAAGATTTCAGTATTTTAAATTAATGAAATGAAGTATTATTTCTATTGCATCTCTATGTTTATGGTTATCTCTGTAATTTGTTGCGTTCCTGCTTAAATTCGAATCAAAGAATGATCTCATCCCATGTGCATGGATGCTTGGAGATGTACATTATTAGGATATTAAAAATCATTCTATTGAGTATTTTTCATCTTCGGCTCAATCATTGACCATAGGTTGAACAAAAAATTACTTAGGAACCTATTATCCCTATTTGAAATAATAGTCTACGGGAACCCAAAATGAACATAGAAATGCTCAAAGAAGATCTTAATAATATTTTATATTCTGATACTAGCATTTTATGGTTTCAATATTTTCATATTAGACGACTAACCACAAATCACGAATAGTTTCTTCATTGCGAGGACTAGTTAATGTAGGTCAAAACTATAGTTGATGGAGAAACAATCCTAGGTATTCTTGGGGTAGGAAAAGTAGCATACAATCCCTATTTATTAGTGGTATATTTGTTGATGTCAATGAATAATCTCATATTATTTCTTTTATCCTATAAGAGCTTTGGCTACTAGAGATCATTTTGTAATACTACCGCTATCTTCTCGATGGTAGAGTACCCTATTATCTGATGTACTATGTATACCAAATACGATTCCCATGCTCACTTGAAATACTAAAGAGATGATCTAGATAGAATAAAATATCATAAAAAAATATGAGAGTACAAGGTTGGATTACTTATTCCAAGTGTGTGATAGGAAACAATGAAGTTGGGGTCACTATTATACAATTCGAGTCCCCAAGACATCTTTTGTCTAGAAGATTGTAGGAATATGGTTATCCTACAACTAGAGGTTAGCTAAGATAATTTAAATTATTAATTTTTATATCCTTCTTACACCTTTTGTTTATGTAGAACCATTATAGGTACATGGACAACTTTTGATGGTCGCCATTCTACATATTTTATCTCATATAAATGAATAATATGAGCTTGCAATCACTATGGATGATTTCTCCTTCCCCAAAATGTAATTCCTACATTGGTGGCAAGCTTACATTATGGAACACATCTCCTTGTCATAGGTGGGGAACTTATGAACAAAATTGGAGAATGCCTCATTATCATAGGTCATTGGATCTCCATGCTAAGTGATGAGTACACCAACAATATAATATGTAGAATTTGTATCATTCTTGAAGGAATATTATAGGGATGGTAGAGAGAGTATTGTTGTTGAGCAAAGGTGGGGTTTAATATTGTTGAAATATTTCTATTATGAATTATTTCAAATGAACTTAGCTTTAGCCCCATCCTTGGTCATTTATTTTAGTGACCAAGTGATATGTGGGAACCCTAACACAAACATGAAATAGAAGCTACTGGGGCCCAAGAAACTATGGATATTTATTAGACTCATTAAGGCTATCCAATCATGAATGACTTGGATCTTGAATAGATCCATATGCGCATGATGTACATTAATGACTTATATCAAATATTAAATATATTCATGCAGAATGAGTATTTCTACAAATTGGAATATAAATTGTCATGTTAGAAGGTTCTTCAAACCTATTGAATGTGACACAAAATTTCTAATTATTTTTCACTAAAGATGGGGATATAATTTAAATATATAGATATCAAATAAAAATTTCAACAAGCACAGATATCGTTCATCAATCTCATGAACAATTCTATATCTTTAGTCATGATAAAAGGCGAGGGAAATCACTTGAGAAGGAATTATTTAGATTTAATGGTGATCCTTCATACAATGTTTTTTTTCAATTAGTGCATGGCCATAACATGTTTTCAAATTAGTATTGCTAAAAGCTTGGCCTTATTGAGATAATAAAGGACATCATCATTATAGGGTATTAGATACCAATTATTGACATAAAATTTTATTTAGAGCTCCATAATCAATACAAATCATGCGCAATTTTAGGGGCTAATATTTGCAAGTTGGATAATTTTCTATGATTTTTCCATGATTCACGAATTTGCATTTCTTCTAAACATGATTTGCCCAAATTTTATAGTATAAAATTATTTTTCCCTAAAAATTTCAAAAAATATATGGATTCTACATATAAAATAATTATAAATTTGAATACTTTTACAAAGATATCAACAAACATTTTAGAGCTTTCATATTAGACACTAGTGAGATTCGCCAAGATTTATAAATTTTAAAATAAATTTCAATCATTAAAATTTTCTTGGATAGAAAGTCACCATAAATGATCCTTATATTGCATGTACATAAGTGGGATTTGATCCAAAATTATCATTATATACTTTATCATCTATCTGGGTAGATTCTAGCTGCACATATTGGAGGAATTGTTTTACAAGGTCCCTTTTAGTGGTGGGTTCTAGTTCAAATATTTTGGTTCTAAAATCTTCTAGATACAATTTCAAACATCAAAGGTCAATTTCTTTGGTGAATATTTATCTAGTATAGGTCACAACCACAATTCAACATTATTCCACATGCCATAAACTTTGTAATGTTTTGAAAGTAACCTCACTTAGGGTTGACATGTATAATTTATGCCTCCCATAATTTATGTCAAAGAACTCGATCTTTTGGATGTACCCATATGGCCACTATGATACCTTAGTATGAAGTTCCACATAAAATAATACTTAGAATGTACTCTGATACCATCTTGTCTCCTTTTACAGAGTTTTACATCTTGTCAATTAGTCATTATAGTTTTCAATGGAGTGGAATCCCTCCATGAGGGAAACAAGAAAATCCATCCAAGTGGGTTCTATATTAAATGTTATATATTCATTTATAACATGTCTCTCCCAATAATTATTCCACCAAAATTTTGATATAAGGAATGGACTTAAGGAGTGTGAAAGTGATCCTTTTGTTTTCAAATTATTATTGAATGGAATAATAACCAACTAATAAATTTAACCATTTCTAAAAAGCATTTGTGTCTATCGAGACTTCAAAAAATGAATTTGAAGGTTAACATGCACCTTGAGGGGTGTCGCACCTCTAATATGATTTCTTATTGAAGGTTTATCTACCACCATTAGTAGACATTGAAAAAAATTCATCATCTCACTTTTCTATCCCATAAGGGCTTCCCCTTAGTAACAACTTGATCTGATCCCTTGAACCATAAATTCTCATCTTTTCTGCCATGAGAGACTACTTGGCAATATGCGCATAATATTCCCCAAGTTTAATTAGTTGAAGAGCCAACTCCTTATAGCCTAACTTGTTCGGGACATGCATAAAGACATGAATTCATTATGAAAGTAAAATTATTCATACTTGTTGAATTGTTTATTATTCCATAACAAAGTATAACATCTAGGAATAAGATGCTAAAGAAGAAGAGAAGAAATACAATATCCTATAGTGATGATTTAGGCCACAATGCACATGGAAACTCCATATTGAGTGCACTTTCTCTGTACTTGCATATTATAATCTAGAAGAAGAGAGAGAGAGTAGGCCTCACCTTCTTATTTATTTGTTAGGTCCCTATAATACTAGTGATTACCCCATTACTGTTGTAGTTGTATCCCTTATTATTATTGTTGCAGCCCTATTGTCCCTATATTTTTATTATCGTGCCCCATAGAATCCCTGTATTGTTATTTTTGTGGCTTTATATTATTATTGTTAGGTTGGCTGGGTTATATTGTGACTCCTTAGACTCATATATATAGAAAGGAGGTTTTGTCATTTGAATCATCCAAGAATTGTTCATTTGTGTAATGTAAAGGAGGTTTCCCCCTCGAAGAGGCTCAATTCTAAGGCCTTAAACTATTCTATCTTTTTGTGAGCTGGTTTCATAACATTTGATATCAGAGCTTTGGATTCTAGGGTTTCGCTGCTCCAAATAGGTCATCGTGGCATTTTCGCTATAAATTTTTCTCTGTGACGTTTTAGAAACAAAAAAAAACCATTTGAGAAGAAATCGCACTAAATCTCGGGTCTGAATTTCAGATCTTTTCGCACTATATTTGCAGAGATATGATCTCAGGAATTTGGTCTTTTTGCAAACTCCTGAATTACATTCCAAATAGGTGACCTAGGGAAAATCGTCATAACTTTCTCTCTGAGCATCGTATTGAAGTTTCATAAGAAGCTACAGAAAGAGGACGAACTATAGTTTCTTGTATATATTTTTCAAAGCCAAAGGTCGAAATAGGGACATGTGGCATGTCGTACAATTTCGCTCTACTGAAGTAGTCTATAATCAGGTCACTACGGGAGATTTGGCATAAGTCTTCCTTGGAGAATCCAATTTGGATCAGACTGGTGGCATTGGAAAGAGGACACAGAGGGCTACCGTAGGTCACAATTTCAGAACTAGATGATCCGAAATTACAGAGATACATCAGAGGCAATATCAAGCTCCTTCAAAGTGAAAAAAGGTGTGTAGATTTTTTTAAATGTTTTCTTAAGCTTGATTTGAAAAAATATTTTGAAGAATTCAAAAGGCATAGTAGAGCATTATTATTGGTAACTAATGCCCTGAGGAAAGAAAATGCAAACACCTAGTAAGCAACCTGAAAGCACTAGCATGACACATGAAGAAGAGGAAGAAATGCTACATGATATATCAAAATTACAAGACCAAGTGCAACAAATGTCACTCTCACAAAAGCTAATAGAAGCTAAGATAAATCGTGTGGAATCTAAGATAAAGAGTGTGGAAGCTAAGATGAATGGCATGGAAGCTAAGAGGGACGATTTGAAGACAAATTTGAAGACAGACATGGAAGTGAAGATAAATATGAATAAGTTTCTAGAAGAAATGGTCACTAATGGTGAAAGGGTAGTAAAAGAAACTCAAGATGAGAACAGAAGAAATGTTAATCATGATTCCATAGACTCTAATGTTGGATCGAAGACCCACCATATTCTAAAAATCGATATGAGGAAGTTTGATGGCAAGGACCCTGCAACATGGATATTACAGATGGAGCAATTTTTCGATCTCAATAATGTGCAAAACACACAAAAGGTACGTATTGCAACTTTATATTTGGAACCAAATCAGTTTGTATAGTATCAATGGATTTGCTCTCGAAAACAAATTATCCCTTAGGCAATTTTTATGGAAGAATTCATAGAACATTATGAGGAGAGAAAAAACAACACTTTTTTTAGCCAATTGATAAGTCTCAAACAAAAGGGTTCAATAACGGAGCACATTGAGGAGTTCCAAAAATTGAACATAAGAGTAAAAAATATTCGAGAGGAGCATAGGGTTGATGTTTTCATAGGGAATTTAAAAGATAATATCCAATGTGATGTTCACCTTTGGGAACTTGATTCATTAGAGAAGGCGTTCAGGTTAGCAAGAAAATGGAAAGCAAAATTATGACAACCAGGAAGCATACCAGTCACAACTATAAAGATGGAAGTGTTGTTACCCTAGCCTTCCATAACCTATAAGGTTGACACCAAACAATTGGAAGAAAAAAGAGCAAAAGGGCTTTGTTACAGTTGTGATAGCAAATACACTAAAGGTCATAAGTGTGCTGAGAAGAAATTATTCTACATAGACTGTGAAGAGGAAGAAGAAAAGGAGCAAGAAAAGTCAAAGGAAGAGGATATACTCCAGGAACAAAGCCTAGATAAAGAAGAAATGAATTGGACCATATCTTGTAATGCATTGGTTGGAATTACCACTCCTCAAACCATCAAGATAGAAGGACAAATCAAGAAGAAAAAGGTAATAGTGTTGATTGATTCAGGAAGTACCCACAATTTTATTCATTGTAAGGTAGCAAAAGAATTGAATTGCTTCCTATATCCAACACCAGAGTGTCAAGTGATGGTTTCAAATGGAGGAATGATAAATTGCTCTGGAAAGTGCCATAATATCAAGCTATCCATGGGAGAATATGTATTGATGAGCCCAATGCTTTCCTTTCCAATGGGAGGTGCTGATGTTGTACTAGGAGTCCAATGGCTATAGTGCTTGGGTACAACATCTTTTAATTTTCAAGAACTTTTTATGAAATTTTCTCTGGAAGGAAAGGAAGTTGAATTAAGGGGTATTGCAGGGAAACCGGGAAAGATAATAAGCTCTAACGGTATGACAAAACTTCTAGAAAAGGAACAAAGAGGGCTAATCGCACAATTATGTTTGCTAGATGTTTCGACATCAGAATCATCTATTTCTCCAGATCTCCAAAAAGTATTGGACAATCATTCCAAGGTATTTGAGACTCCCAAAGGTCTCCCACCTATTCGTGATCATGATCATGCTATTCATCTGATTCCAGGAAGTGTTCCTCCAAACATCAGGCCGTACAGATATCCTTATGCCCAAAAGAGTGAAATTGAACATATGGTTGCAGAAATGCTAGAGGCTGGTATAATTCAACATTGTCAAAGTTCTTTCTCTGCTCCAGTAGTATTGGTGCACAAGAAGGATGGATCATGACGCATGTGTCCGAATTATAGGGAGCTCAACAAGCTAGCTATTAAAGATAAGTTTCCCATTCTTGTCATTGATGAATTACTGGATGAATTGCATGGATCAATTTACTTCACAAAGTTGGATCTTCGTTCAGGATATCATCAAATTAGAATGAAGACTGAAGACATTTCGAAAACAACATTTAGAACTCATGAGGGTCATTATGAATTTTTGGTCATGCCTTTTGGCCTTACCAATGCACCTTCTACATTTCAAGGTTTGATGAATTCCATTTTCAAAGACTTCCTTAGAAAATTTGTTTTAGTATTTTTTGATGATATACTAATCTACAACAAGTCTTGGAAGGATCATGTTGAACATGTTGACAGGGTGCTACAACTATTGGAGGAGAAACAATTATATGCAAAAAGATCCAAATGTTTCTTTGGAGTACAAGAGGTGGAATATCTGGGTCATATTGTATCTCATGAAGGAGTTAAGGTAGACCCTAGCAAAATTAAAGCCATTAAGGAATGGAAAATCCCCACATCCATAAAACATCTGCGAGGATTTCTTGGGTTGACAGGGTATTATCGCAAGTTTGTTAAGAATTATGGGAGAATAGCAGCACCTCTAACAACATTATTGAAGAAAGATGCATTTTCATGGACTCCAGAAGCAAAAAAGGCCTTCGAACATCTTAAAGAGGCAATGTGCCAAGCACCGGTCTTAGCTACACTGGACTTCACAAAAACCTTTATTGTGGAATGTGATGCTTCAGGAAATGGAATTGGTGTTGTTTTAATGCAAGATGAAAGACCCATTGCTTTTGAAAGTCGTCCAATCAAGGGAAAGTTTTTACACAAAGCTATTTATGAGAAGGAAATGTTGGCAATACTACATGCACTTAAGAAATGGAGACCCTACCTAATGGGAAGACACTTCAAGGTAAAAATGGATCATGATAGTGTTAAATACTTTTTAGAACAAATATTATCCTCTGAAGAGCAACAAAAGTGGGTCACAAAGATGTTGGGTTATGACTTTGAAATCATCTACAAAAAAGGGAAGCAAAATGTGGTGGCAGATGCACTCTCAAGAAAGGATGAGGATGTGGAAGCATTGTTGTGCGCCATTTCTATTATCCAACCAGATTGGATAAATGAAGCAAGGGAGGAATGAAAGAATGATGAAGTGTGGGCACTTATTCGAAAGTTACAACAAGATTTCAGTACATCTGATACATTTAGCTAGCAAAATGATTCGTTATGGTACAAAGATCGCTTATACCTTTGTAAGAATTCACTACTCAAACAAAAGATTCTTATGGAATTTCTCACTTCTCCCTTAGAAGGGCACTCAGGATTTTTAAAAACTTACCATAGGGTTAAGAAGGAATTTTTGTGGGATGGCCTTAAATCGGATATTCAAAAGTTTGTGGCGGAATGTTTGGTTTTCCAACAAAATAAAGTTGAAACAATTAAGATCCCGGGTCTTTTACAACCTTTATCCATTCCAAGCCAATGTTGGGGGAAGGTTTCAATGGATTTTATCATAGGCTTACCCAAGTCTGAGGGAAAGAGTGTCATCATGGTGGTAGTTGACAGACTTACCAAGTATGCACACTTTTGTGCATTATCACATTCATTTAAAGCCAGTACAATTTCTACTGCATTTATGGAAACAATTCAAAAGCTACATGGAAACCCAAAGATTATTGTAAGTGACAGAGATCCCATTTTCACTGGAAATTTTTGGACAGAATTATTTTCTTGTCTTGGAACTCAGTTAGCTCATAGCTCATCTTATCATCCTCAATCTGATGGGAAAACTGAGATAGTAAACAAATGTTTGGAAGGATATCTTTGTTGCTTTGTATCTGATAAACAGACACAATGGGTCAAATGGTTGCCTCTGGCTGAATGGTGGTATAACACATCCTTCCATACAACAACAAAAATGACCCCATTTATGGCCTTTTATGGATATCAGCCACCATCCATCACATCATATTTAAGAGAAAATTTTAAGGTTCAAGCAGTGGAACATCACATCAAACATCAACAACAAGTCCTCCAACTCTTAAAGGATAACCTTGTGTTGGCACAGAATAGAATGAAACAACAGGCAGATCAACATCGCAGCGAAAGAATTTTTGATGTAGGTAATTGGGTATTCCTACGGCTACAACCATATAAACAAATGTCCCTCAAGCAAGCTAAGAAGGATAATAAATTATCACCAAAGTATTATGGTCCATACAAGGTGTTGCAAAAGATTGGTACTATGGCATACAAATTGGAGCTTCCTGCAGTGTCTCAAGTGCACCCAGTTTTCCAGGTCTCATGTTTAAATAAGGTTATAGGTGACAAGCTCCCAGTTCAAACAATATTTCCAGAACTTAACGAGGAAGGAAAAATTATATTGGAAACAGAAGCAGTCACAGAAAAAAGAACTCCACAGCTACGAAATCGATCAATTTCAAAGTATCTCACCAAGTGGAAGAACTTATCTGCTGAAGATTCCACATGGGAGGATGAGAGTTTTATACAGAGGCATCTAGAACTACTCAAGTGTTGAGGACAACAAATTTTTGAAGTAGAGGAGCATGTTAGGTCCCTATAATACTAGTGATTACCCCATTACTATTGTATTTGTATCCTTTATTAATATTGTTATTACTGTGCCCCATAGAATACCTCTATTGTTATTTTTCTGGCTTTATATTATTATTGTTAGGTCGGCTGGGTTATATTGTGACTCCTTAGACTCCTATATATAGAAAGGAGGTTTTGTCATTTGAATCATCCAATAATTGTTCATTTGTGTAATGTAAAGGAGGTTGGCCCCTCAAAGAGGCTGAATTCTAAGGCATTCAACTATCTTTTCTTTCTTTTTGTGAGCTGGTTTCATAACATTATTCTTCAAAGATCTAACTTGTATTTTTTTACCTTAATGGCATGTTATTATGTTAACTTCTTTCATTTTTATTCTAGCTTATTTCCTTATTTTATGCACTAATATCATAAAATAAAATATAAATATAAAGCAAACCATTGCATTATAAAATAATTTAGAATATTGTAAGATCTCTTGTGATAAATAGTTTTAGTGGAATATACATGATATTTTATAGATCAAAGCTCCTTCAACACCATTTATGGATATAGTTCATAAAATGAGTGGTCATGTTTTGATTACATGAAAGAATGTTTTTAACTCCCTCATCATATCATATAGGAAATTTAAAAAAGTTTTGGAATGTTGTGGCTAGGGATGCAAAATTAGGATGTGACGCTATGAGTTTTTTAATATACCATTTCACAACAACTCTATTAAGGGTGCATTGAAACAAGTTTAGAAATATAGACTGATTAATGATATTTTTAAGGGACAACCAAAGTGGAAGGGGAATATGTGGTTATATGGATCTTCCCTATCCAATGCTTCAAATTTTGGGCTATCTAATGGAGGTTCAATGCACAAAACAGCCAAGTAGGATCATATTGGATGGGATGATTGGTGATCCTAATCAAATTTGGGAGATTAAAATTATCCATAAATTGAATGATAGGTCTACAAATCATATTATTTTTCATATTTGCATTATTTATAGCCATATTGTTGACTAAAAGCACTAGTGGGGCAGACACAATGAAATTAGATGAGGACAAAATAAACTTAAATGAACTTGTATTAGACGAAATCAAAGGTGAACTTGTAGGGATGGAGGATAATTATGTTTTGTTCTCACTGAATTCATAAAATAAATAGCACATCTATGGATACGAAGAAAATAAGAAATTCCGCTAAGTATACATGAATTTCTAAGTGAGACTATATGTGTAGTCTACACTAAGTGATAAAGTTTCATCAACAAAGTAATATCTCCTAAGGACAATGAAGGGTAAATGGTAAATAATTCGACAAATTACTAAATAGGAATTATGTGAAATGTGGAGGTAATTGTTCCAATTAATGAAATGTTCAAAGAATTAAAATTCACCCTAAAAGTTAAATTAAAAAATGTTGACTAACCTAAAGATTTTAATACACCAAGAAAAATGTAAGAATACAATAAATATTTTTCCAAACATTTATCAATAAATTATAGTGAGTTTCATTTTGATTATGAGTAAAGATTTTAACAAGCTGATTTCAAATATTTAAATTAATGGGAGAATAGATTCACCAATGGACTAAGTGAAGGTACAAAAGAGATTAGTTATGAAGCCCATTGGGGGAAGTTCTCAATGCCCAACAATTATCGATCTCTAGTTCCTTGCCTCCTATGAGAGCCACCTACATAAGAACCTAGTCAAAGTCCACTAAGATACTCATTCATGGATACATACAATAGCTTACCATGCCTTCAATATGAAATCAAAGAATTGAGAAATATTTGGTACGAAAGAACTAATAGTCTCAATAGTACATTTGGTCCCAACTTTAACATTATCCAACATTATACAATGTAAGAGATTTTCAATGGTAATGACCCTTGGTATCCAATTTTGAATGGGTTGGATTATGTTTGTGACTTTTGTTCATAGGACCTACATATATACGTGAATATCTTTCGTAGGGGTTGATGAGCGCCAATATTGCAACAAGGATGCTGAACAACTGGGCTACCAGCTTTACTTATCCACCCGAGGTTCGTACAAACTTGGAGATGACAGTTTTGTATGCGCAAGTAAAAGTGATGGTTCTGCTTGTTGTCACTATTCAGTTGGAGAGAGACCACTAGGGTTCCAAGCCAAACTTTTATAAAGTCAAAAGAAGCTTTCTTCTTTGATGAATGAAGGGAAAATCAACTCTAAGAGAGTTACTCTACCATAGTAATGGAAAAGGCCAACATGTAATGTTAAACCACACCATACCCTAACTAACCATTTAAGAAGCTATGCTAAGAAGAATTGGTAAATCAAAAGTAAACAAATTCTACTATCTATGTTGTAGAAGTAAAAAGCATCAAACCATACTAATGTGCAAGCAAAGAAACTAAACTAAATCTGTTTTCACTTTTCTTGTTTTTTTAGGCAAATTCAAGTATGCAAACTAATTGTTCTTATGGATGTGACGGGTGGATGGAAGGTGTTTGAGGATGGCTAGAAGGTTTATGAAGTGGTTGGATGGTGTGGAGGGGTCCTAGGAGGCTTTTTGTGACTTCCTAGAGGTTTCCCATCAATTCGGCCTCAAAACAGGCCGTTTCAGGAAAACCTACAAGATGTACTAGAAACCTACAGGATGATCCTGTAGGAATTATAGGAAAGCTACAAGATACATCCGAGAGCTAATTCTGAGGTGTTGGAGGTGTTGGGAAGCTTAGGAAAGGTGTTTGATGGGTGTAATGGAGTGTTATAAGGTCTAGGAGCACTCAGGAGTCAATATCCAAGATAAAAGATGGATAGATTCGCTCAGTGTGTTTAGGAGAATTTCAATGAAAAATGATGAAAAACTAGTGAGGGTGGTGATGAAACAATGGATGGCTAAGGTGGATGAAGTGGAAGGTGGATTCTGGTTATGAAGTCTTGGTCTCCTCCTGAAGTACCTGCTCTACATAAAACATGTGTGTCTTCCAAAAAGAACTATGCAAGAAGATACATTTTCATAAACTAGAAAAGCATGAATCAATTGCCTATATTATGCATGAAGAAATTTGTTGAAGGGAATGAAATAATGAGTGAGATCTTATTGTAGAAATGGAGATGGAAAAACATGACAATGAAATCTCCGTTGCAACATTAGCCAAATACTGAATTAAAGACAACAAACTCCAAAGCCCATAAAAGAACTAGAAATTTGTGTTTTTGGGGCTGCTGAAGGGTCCCTTCCTCAACTCATGGTCCTAGAGGGAGGAAGTGAGGCTGAGACACCTGATAAGAACCTTGAGGTGATCCTTTTTATCCTTTCTAACCTACTACTTGAAAGAGGGCACAAATGAAATCAAACTATCACACAACCAATCTAATCTACACTACCTATAATGGAAATGCATCTACTAGGCAAATTAACAATTAAGCAATGAATATACACTAAGCATGCATGTACAATAAAGAGGAGCCTTGGCTACTAGGGTTGGGACCTAACCCAAGAGCTTCAACCCTCTGAGTTAACTCAGTGCTGGTTCAAAACAAAACTCATTCTTATTATCAAAACAACAGATTACAACAAAAGAACTGTGACAAGTCTTGTAGCTTGAAAATATAGTAGAGTTTTACAATCAAAATATGAATCCTATTAAGGTCCTAGGAATCTCTACTTATACATCTGAAGTCGCCAACGACTTCCTCAAAATTAGGGAGGCTTGGCTCCCAAACTCGAGATAAACTGGTGCTTTGTCTTTCACTTGCTCAGCTGCCTTCTAGTCCTCATGATTTGGCTGTTTACACTCCAAGCTAATGGAGGAATATTCAAATGTAGGGGTAGTAAATGAGGAGGATTTACCTCCTATAATCCCTCTCCCTTGTCCCATTCAAGTTTTGACCTTGGTCTTTGCCAAAATTCCTTGCTTTTCTCCTTTAATCCTGCATTAAATGCACATTAGACCACAAAGAAAAATGTGTAACTCTAACTCATCTCATAAACAAAATATAATCAAAAGTATGCAATAATTTATGAGAATAGTTGGTTTGACTAAGCTAGGGGGTGAATTAAGGCCCATATAACTAGCCAACAAATGAGATAAAGGAGAGGCCAACTTGCTGAAGTCCTTTATGAACCTTTGGTAGTATCCAGCTAACCCTAGGAAACTTCTGACATCTCTCTGCTTTTGAGGAGGTGGGACCCTTTGGAGGATAGCTATTTTGTTTGGGTCCACCTGTAGTCCTTGCTGAGATATTGAATGACCTAGCACGGTCCCTGCAGTCATTAAGAATTCACATTTTTCAGGACTAGAAGAAAGGTTCATTTCAATGCATTTGTGCAGTACTTTTCCTAGGTTAGACAAGGCTTCTTGAAAATCACAACCATAAGGTGTAAAATCATCCATATAAATATCCACTGCATCATGAACTAATTCAGTGAAAATACTCAAGACTGCTCTCTGAAAAGTGGCAGGAGCGTTACATAGGCTAAAATGAATGACCCTATAGGAAAATGTAGCCCAAGGACAAGTGAATGTGGTCTTATCCTGGTCTTTGGGGTAGACCTGGATGTGGTTGTACCCACTGAATCCATCTAGGAAAGAGAAAAACCTTTTCCCTACCAGGCCATCTAGCACTTGGTCAATGAAGGGTAGAGGAAAGTGATCCTTCTTTGTGGCTTTGTTCAACTCCATTTAACTAACACAAATCCTCCTGTTACACTAAAAAATGTCACCTTGACTACTTACAGTTAGTATGGCTCAAATCAACAGTCATGCTACCCTCTTAGGCAAGTCTCATGCCTCTGTTATCCATCTCAAACTCAAAGAAGAGAGAAAGTCTTGTAAAAACTATGTTTATCTCTGGGGTCGCAGGTTCTCTCTAGCCTTACCTGCGGGGACGCTGACCATGTTCACAAAATCTGCGTCCATGGACGCTCTGTATGTTAAGGGACAGGTGCGTCCCTCTGTAAAAGGCAAAATGCGCGAGTTTTATCTTGAAAAAGTTACTTGTGGTTACTTCTAGAACATTCTAGAGGTCGGTTTGATGAAATGGATGCGCCTCCAGTTGGTTCATGTATCTCTATTAAGGGGGAACTTATCCCATCAATAAGGGAGCTATCCCACCCATAGAGGGGGATGATCCCATTGATAGTGGACCTGAATAACCTCTTTACAGCACTATAAATAAAGGCATTGAGCCAAAAGGAGAGGAGGTTGGAGCTATACATTTTCTTTGGGTAAATGCTGCAGGATTTAGGTCTTCCATTAGAGCCTTTGTGAGGAGAGATTGTCTTCACTAGATTCTACTTGGGAGAGGGTGAGCTTTGTCAAAGTAGAGGAAAACCCTTGATGGACCCTGGGAGGAACTTGCACAACACCAAGGCCAGGTTGTAAGAGTTTCTTTGTTTCGTTATTAATACAAACTGGTTTATTTTTCTCAATAGCTTGTGTTAATAAGTTATTTCATGTGTTCCTTGGTCTGCATGTTGAATATATGTTTTATTATATGAAATGCAAGTGCTTGGTAATTGTTTGATTGTTTGTGGTTGCAGGAATTGACTTGAAGGAGGAGCTCATCCGGATCGTCAAGAACGGACTTCAACAACAGCGTTTTGGAATAAGGTAAGCCTAAACACTTGTAGTTTTCATGTTGTAAAAGGTGTATTTAGAGAAAGATCACTCCATTTTGTCTTGTTTGTCATTAGAACGTCTTAGACTTCTAGGAAGGTCAGTCGTGTCCGCACCCTTGACAGATTCCGTGTGACAAATTGGCGACTCCACTGGGGAATCCATTAATGAGAGAGTCTTTTCCTTTATATGAACTTTGCTTTGAGAAAATCATTTTTATTTTCTGGTTTTTGACTGTGAGAATTAGTATTTGGGTGGCTTAGCTTTAGATTTAGTTAGATTTGGTTTTTCTTCGTTTTTCCAGAAGGACGCACCCTCTTAGTACTGCACAGTGCGTCTTTGGACGCGCTGTTGCCGTCTGCACAGAGCGGGGTCGCACCTGTGACAACGGGTTGCCTGCGTCTTCCTGTAAAACTTAAGAAAATTCCATTTTTGCTTTAAATTGTTTTTAGATTTTGTTTTTCCTTAGTGTTTTCTGCCCAGATCCTTTAGTACCCTGTCAAGAATTTTCACCTAAACTTGTTTTGTGAGCTTTGAGTGTTTTAGTGGTTTTCAACGAAGTTTCGACCTAGGGTTTGATTTTTGGAAAGGCTTTGTAGTGACTTTGATAGTAGAAAGTTGTCCAGCCTTAGATCTCTCTGGTTAGTCAACCTTCTTAGAAGTCGGGCCTGTCGTAAAGTCTCCTTTTGTGAGCAACTTGCCATTTGAGTTGTTTTGGGTCAAATTTCGAATTACTTGTTTATAAAGTATTGATTTCCATTTTACAAAAAGAACAAAAAGATTAGAATTTTGTTTTGGCTAGTTTTTGATTCTGCAATAAGCTAGTCCTTGATTTGATTGTGATCAAGTAAAACACCTTAGAAATAATCATTGTTAGTTTTGGCCTCGTTAAGATTGCTTAGAGTAAATTTGCCTTTAGTTTGCTTATGAGTGCATTTTCATAGATTTTAAGAGTTGTTAAGATTGATTTTTGGTTACATTAGATTTACTTGCTTTATTAAAAGAAAAATACAAAAACATCTTCTTAAAAAGTCTTGTTTCAAGTAGCTTTTTGTTTTCAAAAGAAGAAAAGAGTTTTTTCGTGCATGTAAAGAGAAGTTATGTTTTTATGCTTGGAAAAGACAAACGAATTGTTTCTTTGATTGTCTTCAATTAAGAAGTTGCTTTTATAAAGATTGCATTCTCTCAACTTTTTAGTTAAGCAATTCATCGAAAAAGTAAAGTAGTGGATAAATCATTTTAGGTGCATTTTGTAGTGGTTTCGAGTCGAGTCAACACACCACTAGTTTCACTTCCATCACCTTTTGACTTAAGAAACAACCTTAAAAGTAACGCTTAAATTAAAATCAATCTAGTAATCTTTATTTTTCTAGGGCTCTGAAGCACCAACATAGCTTAGGCTAGGGTCTTGGAGTAGGTGAGTACTTAACTCTCCAAGACTACAAAACCAAACAGATAGTCTATCTTGAGTAGAACAAATCCAATTGTTTCAGTTACATTCTGGGAAAGCTCCTCTTAAAGGAGAAACACGAGCTCGTGTCCGAACCAGTGAGGGGATCATTCCTCCCTCGTTGGGAACGACGCCAGGCAGTACGTATTACAAACGGTAAACCTCGGATTAACCATTGTCGAGGAGCCAGGGGTCACTTATCGGTAAACCTTGGATTGTTGTCAAGGAGCCGGTAAGGGGATTGGAGCTTGCTACTCTGCCCTTGCGTGCTGTCGGAGTTTAGACTGTTCCCCCAGGTGTAATTGTTGTGATTGGTAACCTTAGTGGCCATAATATCTAGGATTCTACCCAAGGTGACGGTGGAGGGAAGGTCCCACTGTACCTGGAGCAGACGTCGGTTATACTCACTTGGATTTTCTGGGGGGTTCGCTTCACTTCGAGACGGTTAAAGTGGAGGAACTTGGTCCAGTCTATTCATTAAGCAGGTTGCCGGGGTAACTGTTCCACCCACTATTTCTGTACTGAATCCTGCGAGGTTGGGCCTAATCACCAACTAGCGCTTTTGGTCCGGAAGACTACTGTTTGTGTGTGGTTTGACGCTCTAGATTATTTAGGCGTGTGCTTCAAATTTGATTGGTTCTTTAGAAGACTTTAGGTGGTTTGATTTGAAATTTTTTACTTTGATTTCGTGTGTTGTAGTTAAAATCTTTAATTGTGGCGGAATTACCGAGACAGTCCCGTAGACTTCGGGGCAAGTCTCCTGAGATTGTTACCGGAATAGATTTGTTAAGAAAACTCCGTAAATCGCGGGGTGAATCTCCTGAAGACATTCCGGGTCATTTAGAGGGTTTAAAGGTCCTTGTAACTCCTAGTGGCAGTAAAGTAGGTTCACCTGAAGAAGGAGAATCTTCTTTGGTAGTCCATCCAGATTACCAAAGATTAGAAACAGGTTACAATCCCGAAGCTGTTACAGTTTCCGAGCTTGCTGGTAGTTTTTCATCTGCCAGTGAAACAGGCGAAGAACCTGAAATTTCAGAACCTGTTACTCCAACTCCTAGTGTTCCTGATTCACCAAGAATAGAAAGAATTATCACCGAAAATCTTCCTGTTGGATTAATTGCTATAGAAGAACTTGTTCCAGAGGAAGAAATAGGCGTTTCTGATTCTGAAGATCTAATTACCCTTGATCTAAGGGAGCGTGAATCCATCTTTTACAGTCCTCCTAGAAGTGAATCTTGGTACCTTGCATTAACCAATTTTTTAGACAACTCAGTAGGTTTTTCTACACCTCGTACTCCGGTTCCACCTAGAGGAATTCATTCTCCTGTAAATATGTCTGGTCAGTCATCTGTGTTTTCACAAAGTCCTGAATCATTTTTACATGGCGGTCCTTCTGTTCCTACTGGGTATCAATCACTTTCTGGTACCTTTGCGGGAGCATCTCCTCAACCCATTGATCATGGGTTATTAGTTGGAAACAGTGGTAATGTACCATTGAGTATAGGTGAAGTTTATATGATGTCAGGTTCAACTCCCATTAACCAACCTCAAGGTGGCCAATTACCGCCTGGGGGGCAACCTTCGTTAATGCCTGGGGGGCAACCTCAAGGTACTTCATTTGTGACTGGGGGGCAACCTCAAGGGTATCAACCCCAAGGGTATCAACCCCAGCCTCAATATGTACCCCAAAGTCAACCTCAGTATCAGTATCAACCTCAAGGATGGCAACCTCAAGGATGGCAACCCCAAGGGTATCAACCCCAAGGGTATCAACCTCAAGGATACCAACCTCAAGGTCAAGGTCAACCCCAGTATTCGTATTTACCTCAAGGTTATCAACCTACGGGTCAATACCCTGGTCAAGGTTATCAACCACCTCAAGGGCAATCATATGGGACTGCACCTTACAGTTATCAACCCTATCCTCAATACGGCTATGGATCTCAGTATCCTCAACCTGTTACGAGTCAATACCCTGGAATGTTAACATGGGATCCGTCACAGGGTCAACAGATGTCGCAACCAAGTATACAGTCGGTACCTCAAGCAGGACAACCTGCAGTTCCTGGTCCACCCCAGCAACCGCAACCTGTCCAGTCAAGTGTTCAGACCCCTGTAACTTCTGTAGTTACTCAGCCGCCAATTGCACCTAGTACTCCACCTCACACGGCTGCAGCAACTACCGCTTCATCTACCATGCTTACTTCTGGAGTATCGGCAGCTCCGGTTTCTACTGTCCCTGTAACCACTCCTCAGACATCTGTACCGTTGTCTGGACCCACGGTTCAAACCACAGTCCAGATGCCTGCAGGCCAACCTGGTACAAGTACGGTTGTTACTACTCAACCTCAATTTGTTCAACCTCCGTACCAGGGACAGTATCAACCTGGGCAAGCTGCCCAACAACCGGTTTACCAGTATCAACCGTATCCTGGGTACACTTATCAACCACCTCAGCAACCCCAGTACGGTCCGGTTAATCCTGGTTTTCCAGGAGGATATAATATCCCAAATGCGACTCCTGTTCCTAGTTATCCTGGATATCCTCCTCCTGGGGCTGGTATTGTGACTCAGAGTTTTAGAGATCCTAACCGGCAGTTACCGTTTATTGCGACTTTAGATTTACCCGACTTGACGCGCCTAACGAACGATCCAATTCAATATCTTCCGTTCTGGCCGCCAATGCCAAATAAGTTGCCCAGCGATATACCCAAGTTCGAAGGTAAGTCTGGAGAGGATCCGTCTAATCACGTGATGACTTACCACCTCTGGTGTGCATCAAATTCCATCTCAGATGATTCTATCCGCTTACGTCTTTTCCAGCGTACACTCATTGGTCTCGCAGCCAAGTGGTACATTGAGTTGCCACGGGCTTCTTTTTACAACTTTAGCCAGTTAGCTACTTCATTCTTAACTCATTTTCAGTTACCAGTCAGATACGATAATGGTACAGAATTATTAACTTCGCTAAAACAATCGACATCCACGTACATTTCTGATCACATCCATGAGTGGAGACGTCGAAGAAGATTAGTGAAAGTTTTTATCCCGGACCAAATTTTAGCTGAATGGTTTGTCAAATCATTATTACCAAGAATTACTGAAGATGTAGCTAAGGCCGGAGTAGTTACTGAGGAGCAAGTCATTGCTCAGGCACAATACCTTGACTTAGTTTACACTCAGTCGGGTACGTTACACGAGAAAATTCCGGATCTTCCAAAGTCAAACCAAATCGCTGCTGCTCCTTCGGGATCTCATGCCGCTGATGGTATGATCGGTATCGTGACTACGAAGAGTAAGAAGAAGTCTTCCAAGACCTCCAATACTCCAATTATCACTTTGCCTGATTCTCCGACAGGAGAGTCTTCTCCTCCTGAACTTACCGCCGACATTCACGCTGTAGAGTCATCTACGGCCAAATCCAAAAACGGTGGAAAGAAGAAAGGAAAGAAGAAGGCTAAAGCAGACAAGGCTCCAAAGGAGAAAACGGAAAAGTCGGAAACCAATGACGAAAAGCGCAAACCTCGTTATCCTTGTCTCATTTGTGAAGAAGATCATTTTACGAGAGACTGCCCTCATCGGGCCGAGGTAGTGAAAATAGTTAAAGGTTCTCCCACTCCTGCTGTGTTAAAGAATCCATTTCCGAGCAGGAAATAAGATGATAGGTTCTTCTTCGAATGCCAGTGAAGAACCCATTTTGATGATGTCTCATGTCAGGATTGCGACTCGATCGCAAGATTATGGTAGTAAGGCTCCTGTTGATGGTAAAGAAGCAGAATCTTCTCACTCTAACCCATCAACCTCAGCTCCTGGTTCCGATCCACTACAGATCGAAAAACCTAACCCAGACTTAGTGATTAAGCCGCCCGCCAAGGGTGTACTTCGAAGGTCTGCTTTCAATCCACATGCGAGAGCAGCCCAGAATTACAACATTGTTGAAGACTTAGCTGTTTCACCTTCAGCAATGTCGGCACTCGAAGTGCTGCAATCATGTCCAGCGCAACGAAAATTGCTTTTGTCGGCTATTGGAGCTGTCGATGTTCAGGACCCGAACCTAATGATCTTTGATCTAGAAAGTAGTACACCGCGTCTCCCCCATCAAATGGCTTTCCAAATTCCAGTGATAGTCAAAAACAGGCCTATTCATCGGACTGTGATTGATGAGGGAGCTTCTACGTGTATTATGTCGATTCAATGTTGGAGATCGCTTGGTTCTCCTTCGTTGAACCAATCCCCCACCATCCTTAAGGCCTTTGATGGCCGTGGGTTCCGTCCGTTTGGTATTCTACAAGAATTGCCTATAGGGGTCGAAGGTAAAACCGTTAGTCTGGATGTGGAAGTGGTTGATGCCCCTCTAGACTACAACCTTCTTTTGGGTCGAAGTTGGTCATATGCTATGACAGCGGTCGTTTCATCGGTCTTCAGAGTCATTAAGTTTCCACATAACGGTAAGATCGTGACTATTGATCAGCTGACATACTTTTCATCCGACCCAACCTCTTTAGAAACTATCCAGCATGTTGGTAAAACGACAATCCCTTATAGGGACATTGGTGTAGGTTTAGTTAAGGATTCCGGTTTACTGGGAACTTTTCCTCTCCCTCCACTCAATGCAGACCCTTCGTTTGCAACAATTCATATGATCACGTCAGAAAACATTATTTATGATGATCCTTGGTATGTTCCCTCTGACTCTGAGCTAGACTCACTCGGTGATGTTATGCCGTTGAGTCCGTATGAGATTGCTTATGAAGCTCTTATGTCTTTTACCGACTTTCATTCAACCGACCAAATGAATGTGGTCAGTGAAGAGTCACTTTTCACCTCACCCTTAGAACGGATAACGTTTCCCGAAGAAGTGTCATCTGACGAACAACTTCGCGAAATCCTAAGTGTAGATGATCTACCATGGGAAGATCTCCATCACAGATCTTCGTTTTTACCTAAGGATGATGCATTTGAAAATGATTTTTCATCTATCTTTACCGCTGAATATGTCAAAGACGCTCAGGATCCAACGAAACATTCTGATTCAGAGCTGAATTTAGGGAATATTTCTCGTACTATTCCCATTGATATTTCAGTGAAGCCCGGAATCGAGGAGAACATTCATATAGGTGCCGCATGTACTGAAGAAGAAATCCAAACTTACAAGGCCCTATTCCAAGAATTCCGCGACGTGTTTGCCTGGTCCTACGAGGAAATGCCAGGAATCGATCCTGCCATTGTTGTTCATGAAATCAAAACCTACCCGGATGCTAAACCCATTCGGCAACGGTTGCGTCAGATTCACCCTCGAAAAGCAGCTGCAATCAAAGCCGAAGTCGAAAAGCTGTTGAAAGCAGGTTTCATTTATCCGATCCCGTTAACGGATTGGGTATCGAATATTGTTCCCGTCAATAAAAAACAAGGAACAATAAGAATCTGTATCGACTATAGGGATATCAATCGAGCTTGTCCAAAAGACAACTATCCTACGCCTTATATCGATCAAATTATTGATGATTGTGCCGGAAGTGAGATGTTTTCCTTCATGGATGGTTTCTCAGGCTATAATCAAATCAATATTCTACCTGCCGATCAACCAAAAACGGCATTCATTTGTCCATGGGGGACATTTGCTTATTGCAAATTACCTTTTGGACTTAAGAATGCCGGGGCCACTTTTCAACGGGCGATGTCTTATGCATTTCATGACATCAAGCACATTGTGCAACCCTATCTCGATGATTTGCCTGCTCATTCTTTACACCGAGCTGATCACCTTGTCCATTTACGAGCAATCTTTATGAGGTGTAGGCATTATCGAATTCGGTTGAATCCCCACAAGTGTGTTTTCTGTATAGAAACAGGTCGATTGCTGGGATTTGTTGTTTCCAAAACCGGCATTCGCGTCGATCCCTCGAAAGTCGAGGCTATCATCAAATTGCCTCCTCCTTCGAGTTTACGCCAACTCCAAAGTTTGCAAGGGAAAGCGAACTTTTTACGCCGATTCATCCCAAACTACGCCGAGGTCACTAAAGGTTTTACACGGTTGTTGAAACAGAACGCACAATTCTTTTGGGACGAGATTGCCCAACAATCTTTTGATGCACTGAAACACGCGTTGACCCATGCACCGTTATTGCATCCTCCCAACTACAACCAGGACTACTTCTTATACCTCGCAGCTTCGCATTCCACCATTGGAATGGTGTTAGTTCAAGAAGATGAATTCAAAGCAGAGCATGTGATATATTATCTTAGTAGAACCTTAAATCCCACTGAGTTAAAATATTCGCATGTGGAGAAATTGGCCCTGGCAGCCGTTCAAGCTGTCCAGCGTTTTCGTCACTACATTCTTCTCCGCAAGACTACAGTTATTTCGGATTGCAACCCTATGATTTATATTTTGACAAAACAACTGCTAGGGGGCAAGTACTCTAAATGGATTGTTATCCTGCAAGAGTTCGACTTGGAGTTCGAGAAGTCCAAGTCTAAGAAATCTTTAGTTTTGCGGAATTAATGTGTGATTTCCCGAGTGCTGACACAGAGACTGTGGCAGAGGAGTCCATTGTGGACGAATCTTTGTTTCTTATTAGCACTTTAGATCCGTGGTATGGGGATATAATCATCTATCTCCAAACCCAAACCTTTCGGCCTGAAGCTTCCAAGGAAGACCGTCGAAAAATTCGGTTTCGATCCCAGCAATACAGAATTATTGGAGATACACTTTATCGCCGGGGGGCAGACTTAGTTTTTCGACGTTGTTTAACTCACGAGAGGCTGAGAGAGTTTTGAATGATTGTCACTCTGGAGCATGTGGCGGTCATATGTCTGGGTATGCCACAGCTCAGAAGGTGTTGCGCGCTGGCTATTTCTGGCCGTCTATGTTTAAAGATTGTATCCTTGCTGTCAGAACATGCCACAACTGTCAAGTGTTTGATCGAAAGATGCGCGCTCCACCTGCTCCTCTCCACCCTATAATTGCCGCTGGTCCATTCGCCAAATGGGGCATTGACTTTATTACTTGTAACCCTCACTCGGCCGGGGGGCATGCGTATATCATCCTCGCGGTTGATTATTTTACAAAATGGGCCGAGGCGATGCCTACATTCGACGCAAGCGGCAAGACAGCTGCAGTTTTCGTATTCAATCATATCATAACTAGGTTTGGTGTCCCACAAGCAATCATTACGGACCATGGAAGCCATTTTCGAAATGTCATGATGACTGAGCTTACAAGCCAGCTTGGTTTGCGCCACGATAGCTCTACTCCTTATTATCCGCAAGCCAACGGTTTGGTTGAGTCAATCAACAAAGTTCTAGTCGTCATGATTCGACGGATCATTGGTATCCATCGAACGAATTGGCATAACATGTTATTTTCGGCGCTATGGGCATATCGAACTTCAGTGAAAAATTCAACAGGTTTCACCCCTTTCCAGCTAGTTTATGGCTTAGAAGCTGTGTTACCTATTGAATGCGAAATCCCATCACTTCAAATGGCTGTCGAATTACTTCCAGCTACTTCCGAAGAGGAGAAACGGTTATTATACTTGGCTAAATTAGATGAGACTCGACGTGACGCTACTTTAGCTATCGAGACTCACGCGAAACGAATGAAAGCTCAGTACGATAAAAATGTAACTCCTCGAAGTTTTTCGGAAGGAGACCTAGTACTATTATATGATCAAGCTAACGATAAGCTAGGTGCCGGAAAATTCGTTCCCATGTGGCATGGGCCCTACATTGTAAAGCGAAAGCTAGCAAAAGGGGCTTATGAGTTAGTTGATTTTGATGGGGACTCTTTGGGTAAACCCAGAAATGGACTTTACCTAAAGAGGTATTATGCTTAAAATGATGGGTATGGAGAAATTTTTAGATAGGTTAGATTTTCTTTCTAGCTAGCAAGTGTGTTAGTTTAGTCAGTGTGCTTAGCTTAGCAAGTGTGGTTTTTCGTCATTATTCTGGCTTATCTTGGTTTTACTCTTGATATTGTAGATGTCGACGCCTCTCCAAACATACATTGGATTTGCTGATGGTGCTTGTCGTAGTACACGGAATATCTCTTCCGCAGCTTGGGTTATCTATTCGCCCTCTGACGAGTTAGTTTCTATGCATGGGGTAAGCCTCGGTCAAACAACGAATAACATTGCAGAATACAGTGCAGTGGTTGAATTATTATCCGAATCTATTTCATTTGGAATTCGACGTTTGATAGTGAGGTTAGATTCTGAACTTGTTGTATTACAGCTTAATAGAGTTTATGCCATTAGAAATCCTGTGTTATTAAGGTTGTTTTTGAGAGTGCGTCTCTTGGAACGTGAATTTGATTACATTGAATATCAACATATTCCAAGGTCTTTGAATACATTAGCAGATGCAATTGCTTCTCGAGTGTTGGACAGACATTTATAATAATCATGCAAGTAAATTTAAAGACATTTCATCATACATGTTAAACAAGATAAGCCGGTAATAGTGATATAGATATAGATAGAAGTGTGTCAAAAATATATACATCGTCTTCGATCATAGGTTTAACACACCTTATGATCGGCAAAATGATAGTACAAAAAGTCAAAAATGTCACATGTGACTACAAAAGTGACTAGTCAATCACTGGTGGTGCTCTCTGTACGACACCACTGCGCGGGCTACCTTACGCAAAAATCTCCTAAACGGTCCAGGGACCGCGACTACGAAGCGCTGAAGCCTCATAGGAATGTCGTCCATAGTAGTCTCAGGTATATCTGCCGTGAGACGCTCTAGATCATGCTCCAAATCAGCTAGTACTTCTGCTGTCGCATCCTGTGGGGCCGGTACCGGTGCAGCTGGATGTAGTCTATCATAAGGCCGGAGGTTGGCTGGACGCTGTGGGCCAACATCTGCATTTTGAAAGATTTACTATTAGTTTTGAGACGATATATATAAAAAATACAAAAAATACATAACTAAAAAACTTGTGAAAATAAAAAGTACCTCTGTCGTCCCATTGTTCTCCCTGTGGAAGAACCATGTCCGGATCACCTCTGAAATCCATTCCGGCATACGGAAAGTCCTGTATCACAAAAAGCTGGCCCTCTAACCAGTCAAAATAACTATCTGAGAATCGAACTACTGTCGCGCCCTCGTCAGGATGCCGGGCCATCACCGCAACCCATCGTATCAGCTTTGGCTGCTGGGGACCCAAGATATCAACAGTGAGTTGCTGAGGGATCAGCATTGGAATTCTCTCCAAGGCAAAGCTCACGACTATAGGCCCATATCCAAAAGTCTTTAGTCGTCCGTTCTTGCCTTGGTCAGTTGGCTCTTCATATGAGCCGACACAGCTTCACACCAGTTGAAAATGGTGCCTTGGTAACAGTCAATTGCCATCCGCATTTGGGATCCGGAAGCAATGTGTAAAGCGGCCGCGCCGCAAATTCTGGTAACCGTGAACGCTATGACTTTGATTTCCGGCAGAGTGATGTGTTTATCTCTATGCCTTTTGAATGGTGAGCCCCAGGTGTGCACCAAGTCTCGCGGAGACTATCAAGGGATTGGCCACCCGGCCTAGTCCCCGCAAGACTGAGTTGCTCACCTCTGTTTGGCAAGCCAGTGAGAAAGTATACATCCGAGGGCTCTATCTCGAGCTGGTGCCCTCCTATGTAAAAGCATTGTTCTTGTACGTTCCATCGCTCAACCAGCCATTCCAAGAATCTTACCTGGCCCCTCATGCCCGGTATGGTCCAATATTTGTATAATCCGCATGCTCTTAGGGCATCCAGGGAAGGTTGATGATTTATTGCAGCTTCATCTTCCTCTACATGCTCTCTTTCTCTCCAGTCTAACATGATTAATGCCCTGCATATCAAAATAGCATTAGAAATTAATTTGGGAATTTTGGTGGTTTTTTGAGAGAGTTGGGGTTTTGAAATGCGCGTTTCTCGGAGGACGCACCCCGGCTTTGTAGCACAGGGCGCCCGGACGCAGCTGGCCTGAAGGCGGGCTGCGTCTTCCGACCGTTTTCCCGTATGAGAAAAGTCGGGGGACGCAGGTCACCCGAAGGGCACCTGCGTCCGCCGAGAGGCGCATTCCAAAACCAAAACCCCCCCAAAAAATGAAACTAAAACCTAAAAATTGATTCTAAACGGATAGAAATGCAGAGTGGGATGTGTAAAATACCTGGATGAGACGGCGTTCGATTCCAACGGTCAGATTTTCCGCAGCGACCACGGGAAGTTTCTTGTCAAAAGCTCTTTTTCAACCTCAACAGTGAAACGGTAAAAATGACATGGTAAAAGGTCTTTTTATAGGTTTTTTGGATGAATTAGTTCATTTTTTACCATGAAAAGATGTTTTTGAATGTATTTTTGCCTATTTTAAACAGGTATGAGTAATGTGTCGCTTTTGTGCAGGACAAAGGGATTTCGAGGGAAATTGTAATTTTTCACAAACAAAATTTCAGAGTCATCTTTTAAGCCCTTTTCTGACTCCTAAAACATGAAAAGATCGCCGAGTGTTTCTTTTTCACTCGTTAAAACGGAATTAAAAGACGGTCCCCTTTTAGCTCTTTTCTGACCGCAAAATCAGGAAAAGATTGCCGGGTTTTTGTCGTTTCGAACTCGATAAGGAAATAAAACGACGTGTCTTTGATCGCTTTTTACTTTTCAGGTTAACGACACTATTATGAAAGTACTCCTTGGTCGCAAGATCAAGCGGTTCCCCCAGGTATTATTTTATACTTTTTCGGGCTTGAGGGACACAAATATACGAAAAAGTTCAACGTGGAGTCTCCTTTAGTTTTTTCAGACTCTCTAAAAATGAAAAACGCCGAGTTTCTCCTATACTGGGCTCGTTAAATTTTTACAGTAAAGGACCTGTTCAATTACAAACAGGAACGAACCACTCCTTCCTAGGGTTCGAATTTAAACTAGGTTGGACTCGTCCGAAGGATGAGCTTATAATCAAGCATATGTTATCCTCCTCAAGCTTGTTAAAAATAAAGAGGTACTTGCCAGAAATGGTGGGGAAAAAAGAGAAGAATGAACCTATTTGTCACCTTTTGTCTCAGAAGAAACTTTATTACCGCTCTTGAACACGACACTTTTCATTCACCTGGGTTGGGAAATCTTTTACCTCACAGTTGACCAAATCACTTTGAAAGTCTTTAACCGGGTTCCAGGGGTTAACTTTGAGTTATACGTCACCAAGCCATCTGTTGTGTCGTTATGTGTTCAAGAGGTCTGCAAGCAAAAACTTTCATCTGCAAAATACTTGTCATCCATTTGACCATCCCTGAGTCAGTCCTTACAGCAACATTTCTTCAACTTGAACAATGATTTCGTGTTGCGGGCTTGCCTGCAACGGGTCGCTTTCTATCGACATCGACACATTATCTAGAAAGATGACTTAGGAATCGACAGTACCTTGAAGTCTGCATGCATCAATGGCAGGTTTCTCGCCTTTGACGTCAGTTTACATCATTGACTTTCGATCAGAGGATTCCGTGAAGTGTTCGACATCAAAACATCTATTCACATTTCACGGGTTGTGCTTGGTACTTTGAGAACCATTGACATTACTGGTGGTTTCTCTCACGCTTGTTAACAGTTTACATCATTGACTGGTAATCAAGTGGTTTCTATCATGTTCGACATCGAATCATTTAATCACATGGCTAGAATCGTACCAATTCGGGAAGTAGAAGTGAAGACCCTGGATCTAGTTTCTACCATCCAGGCTGCGAGGAGTTTTGTATTCATTGTCTATGTAGACTAATCATAAACAGATGGCTGCGTCCATACTGTGTCTACAAAAGTCTATAAAAATGATGTACTGCAAGATCATTCCTGTATCAGAATAGTTAGTCCATTAGTTAAAGTTTTGAATCTGAGTATGGGAATGCCTACCTCAGTGATGATATAATCTTATCCATGTATTTTGTGTTGAAAATTGCAGGTTCCAACCAGGCCATCCACAAGGCAATCCTTGAAATGATAAAGCGCTTCACCCTTCCTAGAATTACAAAACCCTATTCTATTCCAGGCTTCGCACTTTAGGGGGCAATCTGTTACACTAAAAAATGTCACCTTGACTACTTACAGTTAGTATGGCTCAAATCAACAGTCATGCTACCCTCTTAGGCAAGTCTCATGCCTCTGTTATCCATCTCAAACTCAAAGAAGAGAGAAAGTCTTGTAAAAACTATGTTTATCTCTGGGGTCGCAGGTTCTCTCTAGCCTTACCTGCGGGGACGCTGACCATGTTCACAAAATCTGCGTCCATGGACGCTCTGTATGTTAAGGGACAGGTGCGTCCCTCTGTAAAAGGCAAAATGCGCGAGTTTTATCTTGAAAAAGTTACTTGTGGTTACTTCTAGAACATTCTAGAGGTCGGTTTGATGAAATGGATGCGCCTCCAGTTGGTTCATGTATCTCTATTAAGGGGGAACTTATCCCATCAATAAGGGAGCTATCCCACCCATAGAGGGGGATGATCCCATTGATAGTGGACCTGAATAACCTCTTTACAGCACTATAAATAAAGGCATTGAGCCAAAGGAGAGGAGGTTGGAGCTATACATTTTCTTTGGGTAAATGCTGCAGGATTTAGGTCTTCCATTAGAGCCTTTGTGAGGAGAGATTGTCTTCACTTGATTCTACTTGGGAGAGGGTGAGCTTTGTCAAAGTAAGAGGAAAACCTTGATGGACCTGGGAGGAACTTGCACAACACCAAGGCCAGGTTGTAAGAGTTTCTTTGTTTCGTTATTAATACAAACTGGTTTATTTTTCTCAATAGCTTGTGTTAATGAGTTATTTCATGTGTTCCTTGGTCTGCATGTTGAATATATGTTTTATTATATGAAATGCAAGTGCTTGGTAATTGTTTGATTGTTTGTGGTTGCAGGAATTGACTTGAAGGAGGAGCTCATCCGGATCGTCAAGAACGGACTTCAACAACAGCGTTTTGGAATAAGGTAAGCCTAAACACTTGTAGTTTTCATGTTGTAAAGGTGTATTTAGAGAAAGATCACTCCATTTTGTCTTGTTTGTCATTAGAATGTCTTAGACTTCTAGGAAGGTCAGTCGTGTCCGCACCCTTGACAGATTCCGTGTGACACCTCCACATTACCTCTTTTCTTGGAAACTATCGCCATTGGGAGAGACCCACTCATTGTTGGAGATAGGGTA